>JASPKZ010007377.1:0-722604 GCA_030220185.1 Diploptera punctata
ATTAGTTGGTAATATGACTCCACGACAACTACTGCTGTGATCTGTATTCAATTCACAAAAACGGAAGACTCATGAATGCAATCTTACTGGCATCTGTATGCATAATGAACTTAAAAAGGTTCCTATTCGTTCAAGTATACAGTGCCTCACCTTAAATGCTCAACGCAGGAACACTGTTAAAAAAGCATTTTTAAATTAATTATCAATGTCAACAACCAAATATTTAAATTTGTGATTTCAAGTACAGTGCCCTCACCTTTAAAGGCTCAACGCAAGTAACCCTGTTTAAAAGCATTTTTAAATTAATTATCAATGTCACAAAACCCAAATAGTTTAAAATTGTGATATTTCAAAGTACAGTGCCCCTCACCTTAAACTCAACGCAGTAACACTTGTTACAAGCATTTTTTTCAATTAATTATCAATGTCCAACAATATTTAAATCTGTGATATTTCAAGTAAAAAAACAGTGGCCCTCACTTAAAGCTCAACGCAGTAACACTGTTAAAGCATTTTTAATTAATTAAACAATGTCACAACCCAAATATTTAAAATTTGTGCTATTGCAAGTACAGTGCCCTCACTACAGCTCAACGGCATACACTGTTAAGCATTTTTAAATTTAATTTCTCAATCAATGTCACAACCCCAATATTTAAAATTGTGATATTTCAAGTACATTGCCTCACCTTAAAGCGCAAACGCAGAACCCTGTTAAAGCAGTTTTAAATTAATTAACAATGGTCAACAACCCAAATATTTAAAATTTGTGATATTTTTTCAAGTCACAGTGCCTTCACCTTAAAGCTCAACCAGTAACAGACCTGTGTTAATCAAGCATTTTTTGAAATTAATATCATGTCACAACCCAAATATTTAAAATTTGTGATATTCAAGTACAGGGCCATGCAGCCTCACCTTAAAGCTCACGCAGTAACACTGGTTAAAGCATTTTAAACTTAATTAACAATGTCACAATACCCAATATATTAAAATTTGTGAATTAATCAAGTAAGTGCATCACTCCTTAAGCTCAACGCAGTAACACTGTTAAAAGCATTTTTAAATTAATTATCAATGTCAAAACCCAAATATTTAAAATTTGTGATAATTTCAAGTACAGTGCCCTCACCTTAAAGCTCAACGCAGTAAACACTGTTAAAGCAATTTTTAAATTAATTATCAATGTCACAACCAAAAATATTTTTAAAATTTGTGATATTTCAAGTACAGTGCCTCACCTATAAAGCTCAACGCAGTAACACTGTTAAAAGCATTTTTAAATTAATTATCAATGTCACAACCCAAATATTTAAAATTTGTGATATTTCAAGTACAGTGCCTCACCTTAAAGCTCAACGCAGTAACACTGTTAAAGCATTTTTAAATTAATAACAATGTCACAACCCAAATATTTAAAATTTGGTGATATTTCAAGTACAGTGCCTCACCTTAAAGCTCAACGCAGTAACACTGTTAAAAGCATTTTTAAATTAATTATCAATGTCACAACCCAAATATTTAAAATTTGTGATATTTCAAGTACAGTGCCTCACCTTAAAGCTCAACGCAGTAACACTGTTAAAGCATTTTTAAATTAATTAACAATGTCACAAAAACCCAAATATTTAAAAATTTGTGATATTTCAAGTACAGTGCCTCACCTTAAGCTCAACGCAGTAACACTGTTAAAGCATTTTTAAATTAATTATCAATGTCCACACCCAAATATTTAAAATTTGTGATATTTCAAGTACAGTGCCTCACCTTAAAGCTCAACGCAGTAACACTGTTAAAGCATTTTTAAATTAATTAACAATTGTCACAACCCAAATATTTAAAATTTGTGATATTTCAAGTACAGTGCCTCACCTTAAAGCTCAACGCAGTAACACTGTTAAAGCATTTTTAAATTAATTAACAATGTCACAACCCAAATATTTAAATTTGTGATATTTCAAGTACAGTGCCTCACCTTAAAGCTCAACGCAGTAACACTGTTAAAGCATTTTTTAAATTAATTAACAATGTCACAACCCAAATATTTAAAATTTGTGATATTTCAAGTACAGTGCCTCACCTTAAAGCTCAACGCAGTAACACTGTTAAAGCATTTTTAAATTAATTAACAATGTCACAACCCAAATATTTAAAATTTGTGATATTTCAAGTACAGTGCCTCACCTTAAAGCTCACAGCAGTAACACTGTTAAAGCATTTTTAAATTAATTAACAATGTCACAACCCAAATATTTAAAATTTGTGATATTTCAAGTACAGTGCCTCACCTTAAAGCTCAACGCAGTAACACTGTTAAAGCATTTTTAAATTAATTAACAATGTCACAACCCAAATATTTAAAATTTGTGATATTTCAAGTACAGTGCCTCACCTTAAAGCTCAACGCAGTAACACTGTTAAAGCATTTTTAAATTAATTAACAATGTCACAACCCAAAATTTAAAATTTGTGATATTTCAAGTACAGTGCCTCACCTTAAAGCTCAACGCAGTAACACTGTTAAAGCATTTTTAAATTAATTAACAATGTCACAACCCAAATATTTAAAAATTTGTGATATTTCAAGTACAGTGCCTCACCTTAAAGCTCAACGCAAGTAACACTGTTTAAAGCATTTTTAAATTATTAACAATGTCACAACCCAAATATTTAAAATTTGTGATATTTCAAGTACAGTGCCTCACCTTAAAGCTCAACGCAGTAACACTGTTAAAGCATTTTTAAATTAATTAACAATGTCACAACCCAAATATTTAAAATTTGTGATATTTCAAGTACAGTGCCTCACCTTAAAGCTCAACGCAGTAACACTGTTAAAGCATTTTTAAATTAATTATCAATGTCACAACCCAAATATTTAAAATTTGTGATATTTCAAGTACAGTGCCTCACCTTAAAGCTCAACGCAGTAACACTGTTAAAGCATTTTAAATTAATTAACAATGTCACAACCCAAATATTTAAAATTTGTGATATTTCAAGTACAGTGCCTCACCTTAAAGCTCAACGCAGTAACACTGTTAAAGCATTTTTAAATTAATTAACAATGTCACAACCCAAATATTTAAAATTTGTGATATTTCAAGTACAGTGCCTCACCTTAAAGCTCAACGCAGTAACACTGTTAAAGCATTTTTAAATTAATTAACAATGTCACAACCCAAATATTTAAAATTTGTGATATTTCAAGTACAGTGCCTCACCTTAAAGCTCAACGCAGTAACACTGTTAAAGCATTTTTAAATTAATTAACAATGTCACAACCCAAATATTTAAAATTTGTGATATGTTGTATCTCATCGTCATCCGGCAGCTGCCGCCGTCATCCGGAAACCAAACGACATTCCTCTCTGTCCATCCATTGATCTTCCTCCAATCCCCTGATTTCATAGCCGCTTTTACCCCTACCCCTTCTATCCAAGTTTTCTTCGGTCTTTCTCCTTTCCATTGGGGTCCATTTCATAACAATTTTGGAAAATTTCTGCTCTGGCATTTTTTAATGGTCATACCACGGTAATATTTTCTTTTCTATAATGTCGTATCTAATTAGTATTATATGTAGTTATTTATTAATATGTTTCAACTAATAAATCACAAAGACATAGATATAATATCAGATATCAAAGCCAGAAGAGGCGAGGGGTTGGGACATGTAATGGGCACAATACAGTACTGGATGCAAAACTTTTCTCTAAAGCTTTGGTTTGTTATACAGCGTGTTACGCTCGACGTACAGCGTCGGTACTGTACGCTTGGCGTGATACTGGTTTCACATGGAGCGCATCCTTCCAAGGATTGCATTTAAGTTATTGTGCTCTGTTGTCCTTCACTCGCTTTATTATTTTACCCCCCCTCCAAATCAACTGACTGATTATCCCAGCGTTCTCTATAAATATTGAGTACACTTTATGGGTAAATCGAAAACGGATTTAAGTAATTCAATATTAACAAAGCTTTACCTTCACAAAATTAAGTTCATATCAATTATTTTAATAAGTTGAACAATGCCGAATACTGTAACGTACTTTTTTTTATATATCATTCACCATATATTAATTTCATTTATATACAGATTTTTAATGTTTACACATATTTCAGTGCCTAAATTTTATTTTTCTTCTCCACTCGTCTCTATTCATCCACCCCTTGTCCTCCAGTCCTCTTGTTCTCATTCCAGATCTTATTTCTTGCATCCACGAATTTCGAGGTCTTTCTTTCCTTCTTCTTCCAGGTGAACACCATTCCAATGTTTTCCTGGGTAACCTTTCTTCTTGCATTCGTCGTACGTGTCCATACCAATTTAATTGCTTATATATTATATAATATAATTGAATATCTAATATATTAATATTTAATTATTTATATTGGTTTTTCTGTATGGTTAATAAAGTGCAGACGATACAAAATATACACATGAAACAGCTGAATAGAAATAGTTCTAACTTTCATACCAGATAAGCATGCTGTTAGAAATCCTCATCACGTACAATACTCGACCATTTGAAACAAAACTAATTAAAATTTCGCCGTTAAAAGTCACAAAATAAACGCTGTTTTGCCCACATTTTGTCATACAATCTTAGTTTGTCTTTAGCAATTGTATCAATGAATACGGATAATAGCTTCTGTATTCTTTCGAAACACCGGCAAATTGGGCTCGGAATTCAAATAGTCGAAATACACGGTACATCACGTCTGCGTAGAATTCTCGCGCCAGCGCTCAGCGTTGTAGAGAAACCACATGCATTAAAAAACAAGGTAAACGATTACAACGACGATTTGCGTCCTACATAAACTATAGCTTAAGAAAAGACGCGATAGACCTAAGATGGATGGCGTGGAGAACAATTAAGAAGAACTGGAAGCAGTAACTGGAGATAGAAACTAAAGGACAGAACAGAAAAGCAAGATGTTGTTCGGGACGTCAAGGCTACACTCTAAGAGTTGTACAGTTAGGAGCTCAGTAGGGCAGAAAAAAAGTATCGGTATCAGGATAGTAACTAATTTCTATATATATTGTTTACAAAATGCGTGTCTTTGTCGAGCGTCTCCACTGCCTGCTCGAAGCGGAAAATGTGTATGTTCGACTCTCCTCAGTAATAGACCTATTTACGTGACTGTGGTTGTATCAGAATGCCGAAACAAAAATTGTGCAAAGATGAGTCCATTCTTACGCAAAGCGGACTGTACTAGAAGTCTGTCCCGAGTAGCGCGTGTTAACGTGCAGTTTGTAAACACAGCTGTCTAAGAACGATGCAGCCTAGCCTATAACCAATACTTTTTTTAGCCCTAGATCTCAGAAAAAGGCGAGAGGGGCATGAAGAGAGGGACTGTTATCGCTGTGAATCCCCGGTGCACGCGATTCTACGCATTGAACTGTATGAATCTCACATACTTATTTTCTTGCATAATCGTGTTATGAATTTATGTGTTGCAGTTACCAATATTATTTCTTTTCATTAAAGTGTTGGTAAATAATGGATTTTATTCGTCCAGAAACACGACTAATATTTTCAGGGCACGTATTACTAAGATGCAAGCGATAAAAATGATCTTCCAATGGCGCTACAGCCCACAGCAGTCCCGGGCCTACGACCTCCAATCTTCTCTATCCAATGCTGCGTGTTGCCAGCTTCTACAGTTCAGGATTCCTTCACTGAGTCCACCCATCTTTTCATAGGTTTCCCTACTGGCCGCGTCCCAAACATGCTCATCCGTCATCACTTTCTTAGGTATGCATTCCTTATCCATTCTTTGAATGCGTCCGGCCCATTGCATTTTCTTTTTAATTTCACAAGAGTAGATACCGTATACCAGGTTCTTCAAATAGGTCATGGATTTCCTTATTATAGCTCATTTTCTATCTTCCATTATCTTTTACTGGACCATGTAGGCCTATCCTTCTCAAAATCTTTCTTTCAAAAATCTTAATTAAATTCTCAGAGCTTTTAAAATACCATTAAAGCATCGTTGAGGTTATGTAATTAGATATTAAATATAAAATTGGTACCTGGTAAATCAGTCGTCCTCAACTAAATTAGTAAACTTCATCAAGTAGTATCAATATGGAGGCCTTTCAAAAACAATGTTTCATCTACTGCATTTTAACTGGTACTCTATAACTTACGTCGGCCGCGGTGGACTAGTGGTTATGCTCCTTGCCTCTGGTCCCGAGGGTCGCGGGTTCAAACCCGCCGTGGTCGATGGATTTTTTAGGACGGAAAAATCCAAGGAGCAAGTCCTCCGGGAGGGACTTTAAGCCGTGGGTCTGAAGATTTTCAGGCTCATAAAAAATCCTTAAGCCTGAATGAAAAGGCCTGTACTACCTTGGTTTCCTAGATGCCAGTATGAGGCGGAACGCTGACCACGGACCACTCAAATGACATCTATACGAAAACAAGTGTAACTATATAGTATCGTTCAAATTCTTCCCTGTAGGGGGAGAGCGCCTAAATCTCTGTAAAGGGAAAAGATATGCTTACAATACAATACAAATACTGTATAACTTATACATCAGTACCAGTTAAAATGCAGAAGATGAAACATAGCTTTTGAAAGGCCTCCATATTGGAACTACTTGATGAAGTTTACTAATTTAGTTGAGAACGACTGACCTACGTGGTACCAATTTTATATTTAATATCATCTCAGAGCTGAAAGAAATGTTATGACTCTAATATTACGTCACGTATTCCTTATACTCGCCACCTCGTCAGCTCTTACCTACAGTACCGAAGATTATTATGATAAATTATAAAATTATAAAATAGTGATTTTTTAATCATTGTTCCTTTGGTACCGAAAGGTAGGTCAATTAAATGACACACAGTTGAGAATGGGATCTCATTTGGAAGTTTTGTAAACTGCGGTAGAATATAAATTAAATTCCTGAATGTTATATTTGAAAGTTACAGATTTAATTAGCAATTCATATTTACAAGATACAAAACATATGTAGAAATCATCTCATGCCATTATTTAATGATACAAGTTGTATTACAAGTATAATTAAATAGAGCACTGTGTAACTTTGTTTACATATCATAATTATCTTTTTAATTTATTTTGCAGCTTTTAATTTGTGTAATGGATAATTGTGTCAAGTTCTCATAAATCCCGTGACATGCGACACATGTTGAATAAAGTCCAAGCTCTAAACATGTGTAACACATTTTGACCAATGTATTGACCTATGTAAACACATCTCAAGTGTGTACGGTCAAGGCCAGACAAAGTGGTATCAGTTTACCATAACAAGTAAATATCAATATTACAGAATTTACAAATTACGCTTTCCAATGTAATAATTGCAAAATGGAATTCAATGCCGACGAAAGTAAATTTATTAGTCTGTAAAAGATAGGTCCACCGCTGTGGTCTCGAGGTAGCGTGCTGCCTTGTCACGCAGCTGGCCCGGGTTCGATCCCCGGTCGGGACAGTTTTTCTGGGTGAGGTTTTTATGGGGGTTTTCCTCACCTGTAAGACAAATGTCAGGAAAACCTTAAGGCCCAAACGATACCCAAATCATATGGCCATCATCATCATCCCTTTCATTATCATCATCACCATCATCGTTAACCAGTGTGGAAAGCAGCGGGAAGCTACCACACATACAATTCTCTAGTAAGCTGCAAAGCATAGCATGAAAATGCTACGATTGCAGTGAAAGACCTGCCCTCGGTCAGAATTACTATGGATGGATAAAATATAGAATAGAATAGAATAGAAGGCTGTAACTAGAGTCGGGCCATCTCGGAAGGCGGCTTTGTCTACTACAGTGCACAGACGATGTGTATGAAAGCAGTAGGTGTTTCATACTCAGCACATTATATCATGAAGGATTGTACTATAACTTACCTTCATTTAGACGCTGAGCGGGCGTGTTAGTTCCGAGTCTGACGGACACACTTCAAAATTTTAATCATCACCCTGACCTCACAGTGAACTACGAAATATTAAAATATTAAGTAACTAAACTGAATAAGAAGAGCAAATTTAATTACCGTAAAACACAAAATGTAAAACATAAAATTGAATGCGCCTGAAATAAACTACAGAAGTGAGTGACATCATGACCGTTCCTATATTCTTAGGTAGTAAGCCATTGTATAGCTTGCAATTCCCCCTGCCCCTCTTCGTCCCTTGCTTTCATTCTTCTCGTCTGTGGACTATACTCACCTCTGTCTTCTACCAAAAGTCTACTAACAATTTAATTTATGTTGGTTGAATACATTTTATTATTAGTTTCAGTCTTAATCTTAACTATCATTAACTGGTTGTATTATAGAATGTAATATTCTATTCTATACTATTTCTACTCAAGGGCAGGTCTTTCACTGCAATCACAGCATTTCCATGCTATACTTTGCAGCTTTACTAGGGAATTATAGGTGTGGTAGTTTCCCGCTGCTTTCCACACCGGTTAGGATGATGATAATGATAATGACCGGGTGATTTTAAGGGACCGTTAAGTCCTAAGCTTCCTGAGATTTGTCTTACAGGTGAGGAAAAACCCCCGTAAAAAACCTCATCCAGGAGCCTGTCCCGACCGTGAATCGAACCCGGGCCCGCTACGTGAGAAGGCAACACGCTACCTCGAGACCGTAGCGGATGTAATATAATATATATTACCTTATTGGTCAAATCTTCATTTAGTATTTAATATTAGAGTTAATTGTGATTGTTATATTCTGATGTAATATATGTTTGTCTTTGTGAGTGGAAGAGAAGGCCACGTTGCCTTAACAGGCTAAATAAATATATAAAATAAATAAATAATAAGCATCATTATAGATCTAGTAATGGTGTTTACGTATAAAATAAAAATTATAAAACTGTTACCTTACAGATATGTCTCCTCAATTCTGTAATAGCGTATTGCGATACAAGTGAGGTAAGCACTTGTTACTGATCGAGAAAAAGTTTTTTTCAATTTTCGATATCTGTTACGTGCTTACCTCATGTGTATTGCATACTATTTTTTGATCGATGTGACTAATTTTTATTAAATATATATTTAATATATATAATACATATATTTATTTATTTATTACTATATAGTAATAAATGAATTAAAATATTGGTTGGATGTAAATGACTTCAATGAGAAAGAAACATTTGGTGATCATTGCTACGTAGCTTTTCATTTGTTTTATTATAAAGCAAGGATTGTTGGCTGTGGAGACATTTTTATATGTAGTACCGTGATTAGAATCTGTTTGATAATTTTATTATGGAAGGAGTCATGGTAGATGATAGAGAAATTGAAGAAGCCTGGAGAGTGGGATGTTCTGCATTAATTCCGGAAAGTCTAAAGAAAGGCACGAGTTAGTGTACAAAACATTCAAGAAATGTTTTATTTTACTTACCGAACGTGTGCTTTTTGAGTCCATATCAGCATTGCGATTTCTTTTGTTTGCATAGCAACCAGGTTAGATGTGGGAACGTTGACTTACTACCAGTAAAGTAAAGTAAAAGTAAAGTAGTCCCACTACATGCCTCGGGAGGCCCTTGGGGTAGTAGGAGGTTAAGACTCCCACTTTTTTCTAGACAATCGGCACTTGATGTCAGCCGGGGTGTCAGCCCTGCGTGACGGCCGCCTTTACCCCAGAACAAGCGTCTGGTACTCATTTCCGTTAGAGGCTGAGTCGACCCCAGGTCATAGTGCCGCCAGAAGGTTTTGGTCAGTTTAAAAATCCTGACCCCCACCGGGACTTGAACCCTCGACCTTCCGACTTGTAGCGCAATGCCTTAACCACTACGCTACGGCGTAAGAAATTAGTCACATCGACCAAAAAGTAATTTTAGCAATGGATTAATATGAAGACAGTAATCTAAAGGAAGATTTGAGAGTCGGAGAGAAGAGAATCAAATCAACTCTTGAACAAGAGAACAAAACATGTTAATAAATTGAAGAGAGCGAAGAGAGAGGGGAGACATTAATTGTATCCTGGTTCTCTCAGCAGCTGTGAGTTGACACTTGACTCATGTGGGAAATGTACGTCAATCTTGCATACATTTTAACATAAATCATGGTTACTCCGCTTAATAGACTGCTATCACAAGTACTCAACGTGTGAATCAAGACGTTAAGTAGAAATAAATAACTGGCATTAATATATCTTTATTAACTTTTAAGTATCATATTATGAATTCAGGAGGGAAACATTTTTTAATTGACTATTTAACTCGTGCCCCAAATGGGATCAATGACCAATCACTTTCAATGAATTTCGATTTGCAACCAATCACAGTCGTTTTTCACCTCGATTTATCAGTTTAATTTATCATATTAAAATCAAGCTCCTCCTTTTTAAAATTCTGAATAGATCAGAGTATTAGTCTGCAGTGACTAACTCTCCAAGAAATACGGCTACCAGATTGTATATATATATAGTGCACGAATATAAACAGATACTGCTTGCAGGATACAATAGAAAAACATTTGTAGTAATTGATTATACCACAATAAAAATAAATCACTGTTTGCACTTTCTTAAACGTATATTTCCCAGGAATTTACGTTCCAGAAAAATAGAATTTACATCATAGGACATCAGAAGTTAATTAATAACCTATAATGTTGGTTATAAACAGTTTGATGTGTTTCATTTTTTCTCCATTAGGGTGCAATCTTACAATATTGCAATCCTTTAGTAATAAGTAATATGATCTGGTTGCAGAGGTGAACAAAAGAACCACAACAAACGTTTATCTTTTTTTTTTCAAACATCGCTGTTTACATTAAATATATAAACATTTTAAAATAATTATATTTAAATAATGATTTGTGAGTAAACAGTCCTAACAAATATCACTCCTGATTTCCAAATTCTCTAGATAAATTCACTTATGATTATCTATTTATTAATAAGGTATAGGCCTACAGGTTTCCAATGTTTACATATCTTTCTATGCCTAAATTTTATTCTCCTTCTTCACTCGTCCATGTCAGGAAGCTTAAGGCCAAACGGTGCCCGAAAATCATCCGGCCATCATCACCATCGTCCTTATCATTATCATCAATATCCTTCATCGGTGTGGAAAGCAACGGGAAGCTACCACACCTATAATTTCCTAGTAAATTTGCAAAGCATAGCATGAAAATGCTATGATTGCAGTGAAGGACCTACCCTCGGGTAGAATACAAACAATAGAATCTAATATATAAAAATTATTATTTGTTTGTTCATACTTTATGCGCGGCCATACCGTTGATCAGATTGTGATGGGGCTTTTTGCAAAATGTTCAGAGAGATTCCCGGGATGAACATAGGCTATAAGATACCTGCGATACTCAACTCCTACGCCCTTAAAAATCGTCATTTGTAGTGAAAAACGTGAAAAAAATAGTTCTTTGGACGCTTAAATGGCTTACGCTGCCCAAGCCATAACACACACAAAAGTAATGTATACAGAATTGAATATCTCAAGAAACTGTACAAAAAAGTCCACGACAGCATATGTATGTCTGTTACGGATAACTCATAATAACCATTTTTGTCTTTCATTGATGCCAAGCAAATCGAGACAAGTACGTAGATTCCTGTGCAAGCGTAGCAGCACATGATGGGTATTCTTTTACGGATAACTCATAATAACGAATTTTGTCTTGTCACTCATTTATGCCAAGAAGATCGAGATAAGTAGATTCCCGTGCATCACCGGGAAATCAGCACGGGGAATCTTAAAATAATGACGATATATATTTATAATTATTTTTCATTTTACTTATTCAACTAATCATAAGAAGCACATTAATTTTTGTATTTCAGCTTATTTATGCCAAGAAGACCGGGATGAGTAGATTCCCTGACAACGGCGTGTAAACAGAACGGGGTACCCAAAAATAGTTGTAATATAAATGTTTTGTTTCACTTATTCAACTAAACACACATCAATTTTCGTATTTCAGCTGATTTGTGTCAGGAATATCGGGATAAGTAGATTCCCGGGCAACTCCGGGTAATCAGCAAGGGGTATCTAAAAAAAATATAAATTTACAATTTTCCTTATACTTAATTCAACTAAACATAAAAACACATTAATTTTAATTTATTTAGGCGTAGCAGCGCACGCCGGGTATTAGCTAGTACTTTATACAGTATAATCCACTATTGAATATCTAATATTAATGTTTTCTTGCACGATTTTTTATTCGTATTTTCATTATTACTACAATTCACTGAACACAAGACAAATCTGTCACCCAGGAACTACGTAATCTAACCGAATTCATCACTAATTCAAATTTATGTCGATTTTGTTGGTTTACGAATTATGTAAGTTACTTCTTCTTCTTCTTCTTGTAAATCCTTATTTTTCTCAATGAGACTTAGGCGTTTTCCGCCTACAGGGAAAAATCAACCATACTAATTTAGTTACACTTGTTTTCGAATAGATTTCATTGAGTAGTCTAGGATCATCGTTCCGACTCATAGTGACATCTAGGAAACCAAGGTAGTACTAGGATGGGAAAATCGGTAAATTTTGCTTAGACGTTTTTTTATTCAGGCTTAAGGATCTTTTACGAGCCTGAAAATGTTCAGACTAGGAACCCACGGATTAAAGTCTCTCCCGGATGAAATGTCCCTTGGATTTTTCCATTCTAAAAATTCATCGACCCCGGCCGGGTTTGAAACCGACCTTCGGGACCAGAGGTAGAAAAAATATATAACTATTATCAGTTCATGGTTTAAAAGTAGTTTAATATGCTTAAATAAATACATGTTGAAGCCATTTGTTTGTAAAAAATGTACATCCTTTGCTAGTACTGTTGACAAAGACTGCAAAACAATTTCAAGTGCATGTACGCAACCTTGTGTGGAGGACAAGTGAAGCTTCAATAACACAAGGGCATACACAGTACATTCGTAAAACCAAATACAATGAAACTAAAGTAACATTTACCTTAGCAAATCCGTATAATTTACTTTTATTATTAAATAGCCATTTTTCCTGCGAATTCTGTACATAGGTTTTTGATAGACATTTTAATTTTAAAAATCGCTATGCTTATACATAAATCATCACGATTTTTTGTCTAATTCCACCAGGTTGTATTTTATAACATTTCTGGCTTTCTTTCTCCCCTGGCATTGGCGGAATTGTATTCCATTTCTTAGGTTGCAGCACGTAGAAGGCGAGTTACGTTACCCGATGAAGTGATGGGTGATAAATTATAACAAAGCACCATGATAGTTCTTAACCTAAATTCCAGATCATGGGCAACCACAGGAATAATTCCCTTTACGAAAAAATGTCCTGGTTTAACCGGGAATCGAATCCGGGACCTCATGAAATTCAATCAGATACGCTGACCACTAGCCCATGAGATTGGTCTTAAAATATAAAATGTGTCCTTAAAATTGTAGAAGGAAACTTTTTATGGTAAATATATCTTCAATATTTTTTATTCATACTCTAAAGCATTGAATATTGACCAATCCAATTTATAGCCCGCGTTAGTGTCAACCAATCATTGTCGACTGTCACTGAAATATTGTCTAACTGAAATTGTCAGATCTGATACCCAATTGTTCGGAAACTGTCGAATCTGATTCACATTGCTTCTGATTTGCAAGCTGCACAACACAGAAGATCGTTCTATCAAAACATTATTACACAATAATTTCAAGTATATAGGCCTAATTGTATATAAAATACGTAACTTAATTCCAATTTATCAATATTATTTGTTTAAAAAAACATTATTTAATAGTCTTCTTCTTCTTCTCTACTTCATGGATTAGGTTAACTGCTTGTTCCGCCATCACAGTGTCTCCTTCCATCTCCTCATCGTCCTCCCTAAGTCTCTCTTTCCTTTAGAACCATATTTGTAAGCTACTTTGGCAGTCTGGTATCTTCCATCCTCCCAACACGTTCAAATCATCTTGTTCTGTATCTATCCATTCTTGAGTTGATAGCTTCCATTTCTAATTATTTTCTTATTTCTTCATTTCTGATTTTTCTTCTCTTGAACATCCTTTTGTTTTAATCAAAAATCTTATTTCGCAACTTTGTATTCTATTAATTGTCTTTCGTGTAGGCACCCAGCTTTCATATCCATAAAGTAGCATAGGAATTACAACGGTATTATAAAATTTCATTACTGTTTTAACCTTAAAGGTATTGTGTATTGTTCCACAAATTGATTGAAATCTCATTAAGTTTTATCTATATCTATCTCATTACTTACTAATTTCATATCCTAAATAATTGAAGGAGGAGACTTGTACAAGTACTTTATCATCAACGACTATTTTCGACCTTGTTGGTATTTTTCTCCAGTTTGCCATTATTTTTGTATTTTCTTTTGATATTTCTATATTATAATTTTATATTTCTATATTATACTTTTTTTGGAATTATCTAATAGTTTTTAATATAATTAATTAAATAGTATTTTTAAAATATCACATGAATTTTCATCTTTTTGAATGTAGACAAGATGAAAACAATTTTGGCACTGCCCTCGACTTTTCTCCGTTTGATCTCAAATATCTTCGCCATTACTAGAAGATTGACATGAGTTTGATTGGTTAGAATAATAAACAAGATGCAGAAAAAACGGTGACCTAAATTCCTCGAAATGTATGTAATGAGTAAGATTAAGAGATAATATAATTTAAATTACGATGTCACTGAACAGAGAAACAGATGGCGTTGTACATGCACCATTTTAGTACTAAAGTATTGGTTGCCATGGTAACTTCTAACATGTGTTCGTTGAACCGAGAGAAAGCATGGGACCATCAGTCAAGAGTAAAAATCTCTGTAAAGTCACAGAGCACACAGTGGGAGCCTACAATAGAATTTAACTCCACCCGCACATGTTCGCCATCACAACATAGAGTGACCGCTTTCTCTAGCAAACCATTTTATATCTAATTTCTCATGATTTTGTACAAATAGGACTACGTATATATACTAAATAAAATATTAAAGATTTTGGAATGGAAATATCAGTACAAACGTCAAAGTAATGACATTCTTAAGAGAAGATCCATCACAAGTAAGATAATACACAATAATCAATGCCTTAAACAAATTAAAATTTCAACTATTTATGTTGTAAAATATATTATCAAAATGAAAACGATATGAACAAGAAAACAACCAAATTTACATAAATCTTAGGAATAATAAATAATACATTAAAAACTGAATTAGTACAAAAATCCACAAGGATAAAAATATATAATACTTTGGCACTATCCACCCTTTTATACGGAAGTGAGATTTGGCCATTAAGAAAAATAGACAGGAGCAGAATCAAAGCAGCGGAAATGAAATTTCTCAGAAGAACAAAAGATGCACTCTTTTAGATCTAAGAAAGAATGAAGAAATTTTAGAACAATTAGAAGTAGAATCAATAGAAGAAAAACTCAACAGATATATATATATAGGCCTATATATATATATATATATATATATATATATATATATATATATATATATATTAAACTGGCTACACCATGTAAAAGAGAATGGATAATTCAAGAATCCTAAAAATGATGATACAATATAAGCGCAAAGGACATCGTCGACCAGAAGACATCTTAAAATACTGCTGGTTAGGACTAAAACAGGTCTACAAGGGGTAATCCATTACGGATGATGATGACGACGATGAAACTCTAAGTTTATATAAGACGACATTGTGAAGGCTACAGGGGGAAAAAATAAAAAAATATAGCCTACTTTTAGTTGTATTACTCGCTCAAGTCAAATCTGCACGCGGAAAATATGCTAGGAATAAGCTATTGATTGCCTTCCTTCCCTATGTTGCCACTTCCAGTTCCCTGCGTTATCTTACTTGACTGGGAGGGAAACGCTAGTAAATACTGTGATTTTTAAATTATCCGTCACATGCAGTAATCGTTGACCTAATGAATTATCCGACAACCATGTTACTATAGGCTATCCGCTCTTAAAGTGATCCTCACCAAAACAAAACCATGTGACCTGCTCGCTTTTCATTGATTATAGTCACCGATGTACAATGAAAAGCAATAAGTACGCGAAAAATTAAGTTTCCTTCATTAAATTAAAAATATGTCCTCTGAATATACTGCTTATTCTTCGTGAATGAAAGTAATATTCTAAACATAGAAAATATTCTAAAATATATCTAATCAGTACAACTTAATATAGTTTATTACATATGGATGATTCATTTGAGTCACACTTCCGTCCATTCTGATACAACAAAATGGTTGAAGGTGTCGAGTCTTCTGTTGCTGTGTCGCCATCTATTTTTTTAAACACAAGTCTGGCAAACCATTGACTAGTGGTAAAAAAACAGTTGTTTTAAGGCCGGTATTCAGAAACCAATCTTTACGCAAGAACGACTATTTGCGTAAAGATTGATTTCTGAATACAAGCCTACATGTATTTCACAACTTCAGTGAAAAAATCTCATCAGCTTTCTTGTAAACTGTCCCATTCAACGATCACATGTCTTATATACTTCACACGTGCTCCCTGTCAATGCGACAGTAATTGTGGCGCGAATGACAGAAGAATACAATTGGCCTTTATTTATGTTAGGATTACTCTAAGAGCGGATAAAGTATAGTGGAAATGAGCTGTCCTTCCTTTGCCTTCCTCATTACATGTTGCCAATTCCCACCCCCGCATTGTGTTATGAGATTAGTAACAGAGAGATAAACACTGTGATTTTAAACGATCCGAAACATTCAGCAGTCGTCAATTAAATGACTAATTTGACAACCGTGCAATAATATTTCACATTGTTTAGGGATTGTCCCTTCCATAGAGAAATAGATTGGCGACACTAGCGGTAACACATTTTCCTCTAGCCGTGCAGATTTAACTTGAGCGAGCATTACAACATACATACAGCTCTTTCACGTTTCGATTTCCGATCGGAGTCGCAACGCTGTTATCGTGTTTTGACTAGAGGACACGGTTGGAGATGAACATCAGACTATTCAGTACAGTGTCGCCTAAAGATTAGCTAACGCACTCTCATAATGTCATAAGACTACTTTCGGACTGCAGCGATTCATTCCTACTGACCTGTTCTGTACAAGAGCCCTCTCTATGTTTCTCTTCCGACTTCAACAGTTCCTACTTTTGTCGTTGGTAACGAAACGTAACGGAGTTATACTTACTTACCTACATGTCAAACTTTTGAGGTAAATAAATCCATGGCTAAATCGTATCCTTTACTGTTTCACACTTCTAAATGTTAGTACTTTCCGTGGGGAATATAATGATACCTCAAACATCATTTCGATAAAAAGTTACTTTCCTGGTTCTTTCTTTGCGACCTTCATATTACACTGAGCAACAAATAAAAAACTTTTTTTTTTGTTTCAGAAAGAAAAATATTGATTCTGATAGTATGTTTTCTCCTGAATTCAAATATGATATCGGTGTCTTTCTCCATCACACAGGTTTCCGAGAGACAGAAATTTGTAATTTCAAACATTTTAACATTTTCTACAGTCGTAACTACACAATATTCGAACATTCTGACTCACCTAGAAAGTAACAAATGACGAATTTCTGCTATATTTCGCCTGTGGAGCATTCCACTTGATGGTCCAACAATAATCGGCCAGCATATTAGGATTCCATTTGCATTGATATATCTTTTCCATAGCTGAAATCTCTTGATAAAAGTGCTCATCGCTCACTGTGCCAAGATAATAAATGGACGAAAAAATGTTTATCCAAAAAATAATTATTTAAATCCATTAACTGAAATTGAAATAAAAAAACTGTGGGTGATGGACACATTCCAAATACATATTTGAAAACACGATAAAAAACTGCATTTAGTACAACTATTGGTACTCATGAGACAAAAATCATGTTGACCAGTGTTATTTTTCTTCCGTTTCCATTTGGGACTTACGGGAACATATCTGTTGGGAGAGGATTTTAATCTTTGGATCATACATAAACTTGTTGACTACACAAAGACATGGAGGATCACTCCGGATTAGTGATTAACTCAATGTCTTTACAATTCAATTTATTTTAAATGCTACTTCTTCTTACTTCTTCTTCTTCTTCCACTAGGCATGAAAGCTGGCAGGTTGTTGCGTGTTCATTCCCTTCAGTCCGGGGTATGGTGACTTCCTTTCATCGTAGTTGTGGTCTTCCTAACGGCCTTTTCTGCTGAGGTGTCCAGTCACGTACTTTCTTCACTACTGTTCTCCATTCTATCCGTGTGATCGTTTCAATTTTGTCTTCTTCTATTTATCCAAAGGTTTATAGGTTCAATTTCACATTCTTCTCTAATAACAGAGCAGCGAATTTTCTCTCTCAGCGATTTTTCTTAAAACTTTCATTTCCGTTGTTTCATTAATTCGTTTTGTTTTTTTGAGTTTCAGTTCGGCATTCGCAACCATATGTTAAAACTGGTCTTATTTTAAACACGAGTTCGATTTTCAGTGGTTAGAAAATAAATTTAAATGATGGAAAAAATAGCATTGTTTAAATTCTTGTGATAAATATCCCAAATACGTTTATTAGGTTTTTTAAAGCATTTATACAATAATTTACCACACATTTTTACGGGAAAATATTTTAACCCTTAACTGGAATGCTAAAGTTTTATAATTAAAAAAATACAGAGAGCAGGCTGACCGCAACGTAAATCATCCACCCCGTAATTACGTTGTTTTTATTCCTCGAGGGTGAATGCGGCATCGGTTAGGGTGGTTAATTGTTCAAGTTGAAATTGCCCGAGGAAAGAAAACTTGTTTTATGTGAATGTATACTCATGGTCCGCGGCACAAAAATACCAACATAATAAAAATAATATATTCATTAGTGCAAACCAGCGATGTTTTCCAATCACCGGTAATTTTTCCAAATAAACAACTACTATAGAATATTCTGTTTACACGGAGTGCAATCCCGGGTACTTATCTCAATTTTATTACTATTATTATTATTATTATTATTATTATTATTATTATTATTATTATTATTATTATTCATCGGAAGCCAGATTAATGAGAACAGTTAAGTCTCGTGGACTGAGATGGGCAGGACATGTGGCACGAATTGGGAATGAAAGACGTGCATGGAAGCTTCTTTTAGGAAAAAAACAGAGGGAAAACGCCCAGTTGGTAGACCAAGAACGAGGTGGGAGAATAACATTAACCATGATTTGAGGGAAGTAGATTATACAGGAAAGATTGAAAAACATTAGCTCAGGGATATATGGAGAGTTTATGACTGCGCGGCCATGAACCTACGGGTTCGTTAGTGTCAGTGAGTCAGTTAGTTATTATCATTATTTAAATTGTTATTGTTGATATTTAAATCATTAATACAAAGTGTTATGTTGCATGGTGCTGAGACCTGGACTTTAGGTAGACAGCAAGAAAAAAAAAAAATATATATATATATGCTATATATGCTATATATATATATATATATATATATATATATATATATATATAGGCTATATATTGACAACAGAGATGAATTTATGGCAAAGGCCAGCAAGAAAATCAAGAAAGGAGAAAATTCGGAACCAGAAAATTAGAAAAATAATTAATGTTCAACATAATATTATAGTCCACCGCTGTGATCTCGAGGTAGAGTGCTGTCTTGTCACGCAGCGGGCCCCGGTTCGATTCTCGATCGGAACAGACTCCTGGGTGAGGTTTTTTCGGGGTTTTTCCTCACCTGTAAGACAAATGTCAGGACGCTTAGGACCCAACGGTCCCCAGAAATCATCCGGCCATCACTATCATTATCATCATCATCCTCCACCGGCGTGGAAAGCAACGGGAAGCTACCACACCTATAATTCCCTAGTACAGCTACAAAGCATAGCATGAAAATGATTTGATTGCAGTGAAAGACCTGCCCTCGGACAGAATTACTATGGATGGATAATATTATAGAAGTAATAGAAGAACGAATATTGAAATGGTAAGGGCATCTGAAGAGGATAGAGAATAATAGAATCCAAAGAATGATGTTGGATTGGAATGCAGAAAGCAGGAGGAGGAGGAGGAGGAGGGGGAAACCCAGGGAACAGTGGATGGATGAAGTAAGAAGAAACGTAATCAGCAGAGACCTCAAGAAGAAGATGCTGAGGATAGAAATCTGTGCGGAGCAAAATATATTTGGGCTGAAGGATAACTACTGTTATATAGAGAAAATCCTTAACAATAACGTATTATTATTATTATTATAGGAACCTATTATATTCTTGTAATTATATTATTCCTATTAGTATCATTATGGTTTCTAATTAATATTACTATCATTATTATTATTATTATTATTTATTATTATTATCATAATCATCATCTAGTTCTAAGGCTATTGTCGAGTCTCCATGGAATAAGAAATATTCTAATGGAATTCCGGCCATTTCGTAGCTGGTGCCCACCCAGCATTGTGATATAATCGGGTAGCTACAATAAGAACAGGCTCCAGGTTGAAAAACCATCTATAACCGAGAGACTCGACTTGCTGACAACATGTCATCCCAATACCGCCTGGATGATTGTCCAACCTCTCTAAATAGTATGCGTGGATGTGAGGCCAGTCAAAGTGATCAATAGCAGGCGAGAATCTTCTATGGAAAAAGACTCAGAAAAATTAGCAACAGGATATTAAAACAAATACCTTCAAAGTTGCTGTGCCACGGAGTTAGTTTTTTAAAGACTGTTGTTTTGGTCGGTAGAGTTCATAAGTTCCTATAAGCAATACTCAGAATACTTTTTCGTTGATTTGTCGTCCTAAGTTTGCTGCTTTGACTTAATTACTTCTAAAAGCATTGTTAATTTTTGTGCATGGTAATGAGCTTGCCTGTCGCTACAATTCCCACTTGGAGGACCAGATAGACATATCCTTAATAATAAATAAGTTTTTAATGGCCATTATCATCATCTCCATCACCACGTGTGGATGAATACATAAACATTTCACTTAAATGAGTAGTACTTATTTATTTACTTTTTAATTAAATGGCATATATCCATAATTATAGTTATCACAACAAATTTCTAGGCGTAATACTTGTTTTATTTATTGAATAAAACTCTCAACGTTTTATACTTTCATAAATATTTATTTTATTTAACATTCGTAACAGCTGTTTCAATACACTGTTTCATCTTCATCAGACGAATGCCATAAACACAAAACAAATATGACTTTTAAATAAAATAATTGGTGAACCAGAACAACATTTAAATTTGGAGACTGGAGAAACAAAGTCCTGTAGTGAGATCACATATTTAGGAATTAAAATAAATAAAAATGGAAGTTATGAACAGGAAATAAGAAATAATAAAGGAAAATTTGCAATTGCTTGCTTCAATAGAATATTCTGGAATAAAAATATAAGTAATAAAAATAAAATTAATATATAGTATACAATTGTTAAAAGCGTCATTACTTATGGAGCAGAAATTTGGCAATTAACAACAAAAACAAATAAGTATCTTTTAGCAACGGAAATGGATTTTATGTGAAGGGCCGCAAGAATTTCAAGAAGAGAAAAAAATAGAAACTCAGTTATAAGGGAGAAAATGAAGATTGAAGACACTATTTTAGATTATATAAAAACTCAGCAATTAAGATGGTATCGACATGTCCAGCAAATGGAAGATGATCTGGTACCAAAATGTTGTTTGGAATGGAAACCTGAGGGAAGATGAGGCAGAGGAAATCGAAAGCCTCCTGGAGTCAAGGAATGTATTCATATATGGAAGAGAAACATCTACAACCAGGAGATTCGATGGACCGACGATGTCATCAACCGATGACCTATCTAAATAAAACAAATATTTATTAAAATAATATAAAACCTTAGAGTTTTATTTATTAAATACATCGAGGATTTTTATCAAGTAAACACCAAATCAATTGAATATGTAATAATTGTTATTTATACATATTTAATATTAAAATTTCGAGTATAGTGGACAGTGACAACACAACAATCTGCCAGAATACAAGCTGCTGAAATTAAATTCTTCAGACCAATAGCAAGATATCAAAGAACTGACAAAAAACACAACACAGAAATAAGACAACAACTAAAAGTAGAGGAATTAAACACAACAATAGTGAAATATAGGACAAACTGGAAAGAACACTTGGCAAGGATGACTAAGAATAGAATATCAAAAGCAACATACAACTATTTACCAAGAGGAAGACGTAGTTTATGAAGACCGAAGAAAAGATGGAAAGAGCAGCAATTTGGAGCCGGAACAAGATAGTAAATAAGCCTAAAACATGATGAAGAAGAAGAAGAAGAATTTCGAATATATAACTCTATACTATGACTGCAAATTTATATAACTTTGTACAGTAACTACAATTTTATATTTTCTTTATATTACCGCACTGAAGATCCGCTCGGCTTATTTTAAAACAAATGCAGACATTTCAGATGAACTGGGAGGAGTAGCCTAAACCCAGTTCTCAGCAAAATCCAAATTATAAATCCAATTGCTACAACATGTGAACAGAAAACTAAGCAAAATATTACCTACAGTAGAGCCGGTGACCGATAGGCGAATCACACGACGGCTTTTGATCAGCTGACTACTTGCTGCACCAACAATAGTTGTCGTCAATGTTAGGGGACAAAGACACACGTCACATTTACAGAGGTGTTACAAGTCTACCCTTGTACCACTTCCATTGTTGTCACGTTCTTTTTCGAAATAATCTCTAACGTTAAGAATCATTTCTCAGGTTTGCGAATTGATAGTTATCCGACTCCTCCGCGGCATTATGACGTTTAAATTCACAGTTAACACCACACTGTAATTAATACTTCAACTGATTCGTTCACCACACAAGAGCGTACTGACTTGACAACACCGCTTTGTTTTGAAAACCACGGGCAGCGCAGCGGTCCCGCCAAAATTCGGGTTGGTAAGGCCACGCCGGATATTAGAACGGCTTGATTGTAGATTAGCCACTACGGATATTAGAACGACTCGACTGTAGATTAGCCACGCCTGATATTATATTGGCTCGACTGTAGCTTATCCACGCCTGGTATTAGAACGACTGGACTGTAGATTAGCCACGCCGGATATTATATTGGCTCGACTGTAGCTTATCCACGTCGGATATTATATTTGGCTCGACTGTAGCTTATCCACGCCGGGTATTAGAACGACTGGACTGTAGATTAGCCACGCCGGATATTAGAACGGCTCGACTGTAGATTACTTTAAAAAAATGACTGTCCATAGAGAACAAAAAAAATCAAGAAACACATTGAAGAGACTCCTCAACATTTGATTTGAGATCAGAACAGTTCAGTAGCGGCCTAACTCCATGAAAACCACATGACAATTATGTTGATTATTAGGGCTCGGAAGTTGAGGAAATGTCCTTTTTTTTTTTTTTTTTTTTAATTTTATACCTGAAGACGAGGCCCAACATAATATAAATACATTTTGGCTCATTGTAGGTCAGAAAACGGTGGGATTCATTGATCCTTGTTGTCCTTTCTTCGACTTTTTTGGTTTATTGGTCCTTTTTTTGTCCTTTTTTTAAAGGGATTAACGGTTTTTTTTAAACTTCTTTTGACTACATTTATAGCATTCGTTTAATTCAATAATCTGCAAAGTCTACTTTCAATTCCAAAGTGTTTTAAAAACACTACGAGTATCTAGCTTTACTTTCTAAAGATTTTTCACAATCCAACCAAATGTATTCTATTGAACCCTGACAAAATACCACGTTATTTTTAATCACCAGTCTACTGACCACCTGAACTACTGTTTTTCGATTTCAAATTTTCTAAGAAGTTGCCACTTTGGGACAATTATCTCGTGAAGGCAGCGAGGTTGTCTCTATCCAATCGTTAGTAACTATAAAAATTTTTACGCCCTTTTTCCAGTTTTTAGGTTTTTTGTAGGATATCTTTAGGTATTTTATGGGCATTTTATAGGTCCTCGACTTCCGAGCCCTTATGATGATATTAACATTGTAGAGGTGGAAAATAAGGCATAATGGCCTTATCCACATCGTAAGGTGTATATATATATATATATATATATATATATATATATATATATATACTACAAGTCCCGGCCACGCGTTGCTGTGACTAAGGCATACGTTAAAAATTTAAAATAAGTTGCTGTCATTCAGCCAGATTACTTAAGACTAATACTTACACACGAAATTAATAATATTGAAAATAAAATAAACACTGAACACACTTAAATTATGAAATAATCAATATTTGTAATTCAATTGAAATTCGCGGTTGCAACAAAAAGCACAGCCATCTGGATCTCTCTTTGCTAAATAATAAACCAATTAACTCCTGGCGCAACAGGCCTACAAGGCCCTTAGCCTACCAGCCGGCTGCTGGCCTCACATCTACATGTGTCAATAACACAGGTAGATGGTAATCAGCCTGTGTAGGGGTGACATGTAGTCAGCATGTCGAGTCCCCCAGCCGTTATAACTGGTTTTCTCAACCTGGAGCCGCTACTTATTGTAGCTACCCAAATGCATCACGATGCTGGGTGGGCACCGGTCCCATACTAGTCGAAATACCATGAGAAAATTTCTTCCCCCATGGAGACTCGAACCAGCGCAAGTCCCGTAGCTCTGCGCCAAGGCTTCCTGCCTTAACCACTCGGCCACGGCGCGGGACAATAAACCAATTACCTTACCAAATTATAGCTCGGGACCCAGCTCCGTGTGTCTGAAAGGAATTTGCTGACTCAGCTGTTAGTACTATGAGAAGCAGAGACGTATACCTCCTCCACTCCCCACACTTCCCCCTGCAAACACACAGAGCTTGAACCCGAGCTATCCCTACACCGCCATCTGTTAGAATCGTATGGAACTCACAGACCATTATAACTCTTAGTTAAATAATAAACAAATAATTTGCAATAAAAAAATAATGCGACTATACATTTAGTTAAATACTACCCTAAGTCTCAAGTTGGATCAAACTGCACACAGTGTGAAAAATTTTATTAAAATCGGTTGAATAGTTTAGAATTCCATCGCGGACAAACAACGTGACACGTATTTTTATATATATATATATTAATATATTATTACGCGCCACTGATAAGTTGGAATAGAAAAGTATAGTGACATCAGCATTGGTAATATTATAGAGGTGGAAGATAAGGCATGATGGCCTTATACATGTTGTAGGTTAAATATCTTTTTATTGCACGCCACTGATAAGTTAGAGTAGATAAGCTTTAAAGACGAGCAGTGGGATGTTGTAATGCCGTGAGATCAGGAGCAGGCTCTCTGCTGTATAATTCAATTTTGTTTCATGGAATTACCGAGAGACGACAGTTTCTAGATGTCACAATGTGCCCTGCTTGACACTTCTCTTTTGTAACCAACTTCATTATTATAGTTCGCACGTCTTTCTCTTGTTTTTTTCTACACAACATACAGTATGTCACTAACGTCAACAATCTCACTGAGCCAATGCAATTCATATTTTCTAAAAAAAATCTGTTAAAAAAACCCTGACTTTACAGCGAAAGTGACCCCTAACTTTGATTGTAGGCCTATATGATCTATTTGTATTATTCATGATATAAGAACAGGGTTAAATATATATCCATTGAATGAGAAAATCAGAGAATATAGAGAAAAATGATTTACACATGTGGAAAGAATGAATATAATAAGATTACCAAGAGCAGAATTCAACTACAAGCCAAGAGGTTCAAGGAATGTAGGAAGGCCAGTGAAAAGAAAGACAGAACAACTGTGAGGCGGAACAGACAATTTTTGCCTAGCTCGTGAAGTGAAGGTGAAGAAGAAGAAGAAGAAGAAGAAGAAGAAGAAGAAGAAGAAGAAGAATTCATGTAGCTGAACTGCGCCCGAGCACGAGCATTTGCTCATTCGGGTGTCAATACTGTATATAACATTTATTTGCAAATAAAATATATTCTTATTCTTATATAAAACTGATCCTTCTGAACATATATTCGAGGTTTTAATAGTATATTACGATGAAGTGGTTTTTACAGAATCGAGGAAAATGTTTAAAAACCGAGCGATAGCAAGGTTTTTAATTTCCGAGATTCTGTAAAACACTTCACAAACGTGCGTTGTACATTATTTTTTGCGCGATGGTGTTTTCAAAATAATAAATAACAGTAAAATAATAACATCTTTGTTGGAAATATTTGCGTTCATTATAAACAATTGACTAACGTTAACAGTGTGGGCAGTGTTTATTAGTTGAAATTACAGGAAGCCGTGGCATGAATAAGTTATGAAATGGCGGCAAGTACGTATTTATTGTTTTATATTGTTTCAAATAAAGTTCAGTTCATTTAAAATTCATTTCTTATAATGTATATTAACACTACCTATTGGATATTTTTTTGTATATACATTGTACGTAGTATACATAGAGGACACTGGTTTTACTTCCCATACGCGGTTTGTAATATGTAATATTACAGTATAGTTATTTTATTACAATACAGTTATTTAGGTTGGCAACCCCGAAATGTAGGTTGTTCAATTTTCAATCATGGTCGCCATTGCTGTAAGTATGACAAAACGCATTATCGCGCAAAAAAAAAATATAATTAAGAAAGTTTTCAAGAGTTTTCCGCGTCATGGATTCAAGTTCGGCCCCTGGCCAATGACTCCGACGTTTCGGCATGATCCCACATGCCATTATCAAGGAATGATAAGTTCGAGTCACAGGTTTAGGTCTTATATAATTAAACACACAGAGTTTTCGCTGTGTTTTCTATGTGTTTAATTACATAAGACCTAAACCTATGACTCGAACTTATCATTCCTTGATAATGGCATGTGGGATCATGCCGAAACGTCGGAATCAGTGGCCAGAGGCCGAATTTGAATCCATGACGCGGAAAACCCACCCAAACTCTCTTAATCATACTTATATCCGCGAAAATTTGCAATATATATATATATATATATATATATATATATATATATATATATACACACACACATTGGTCCCAATGATTATCTACACTTGATATTCAGTAAAATATTAAAATGAGTGCCTGATATATCAGTCGTCCTCAACTAAAATGAATTTGTGTTTTAAAACTTGTAAAACTTGAAGTTTTTTAAACAGAAATCCATTTTAGTTGAGGACAACTGATATATCAGGTACTCATTTTAATATTTTAACTGTTTCCTACATAACCTCAATGGTGATTTACAGTGAATTTTAGATGTATTGAATACTTGGGATAGTGTCAGTGAATTAATTATTTATTTAAATCTAGAATTCATGATAGCAATGGACAAAAACCTGAGAAAATTAATGTTTTTATACAAGAGTGTAATTGTATAATGAGCAATGTTTTCAAGGAGTACAATAAGTGTAGTCAGGTTACGGAGAACTGATTACTCCACATTCCACAAGCGGTCACAGTCCACTGGTACCTCCGCCATTAATGTTTGTTGTTATTCCTCTTTCAATTGAACTAAACTAGTATCAACTTTCAAATAACGGTTTCATACACGTATTACCAAGAAAATAACAATATAAATTTGTCTAATATCTAACCATCACCATCATTGAATTCATTTACATTTCTTATTATATTTAATGATGTTCTTTAAGGATTAAGGTCATGAGCTAAGGTCAATTACACTATGGGTGTGAAAGTGCCGGATTTTTTTTCAGAGGCCTCTTTTACACCTGTTGTAAATCTATGACATGGGACCCATGGATTTACATTTCTTCGGAAGGAAACACATGATTTTTAGGTCATGAAAAATCCATGATATGAATCCGGATACGAACCTGCCATCCTTGGAACCAGATGTGAGCACTCTAACCACTAGCCCAGTAGGACCGACTGCAATAGCTGTCTGTATCTTCATTAGTTAACATATGTCTTTACAAATAAACTTTATTTATAAATAAATGTAAGGCAAGGGCCAGTAATCATTTTATGAAACAGCTGAGCCGAACAGTCTACCAGATTTCCTAAACCATGTTTATGTTAATACACAGCGGAGTCCAGCAAGCAACTGACTGCGTTATGCGTATTAGCAATACAGTATAAGTGAGGGAAAAAAAAGTCAGTCAGTCACGGGACTCGAGCGGGAAAAATAATGACTTTACAAGAAAATGTCATCTATACTTTTTTGTTAGTTGTGTACCGATAACGTAGAATCCAAGAGGAAATTTTAATCCATCAATTATTATGTTGTGTACAGTAATTTTTATCCGTTTTCTGTGACTGACTGACCTTAACTTACAGTTAACAACTATAGGACACATTTAAGATACATAGAATATTAGAATCCAATTAATATTGTTTAATTTACGACCAAGGAGGACCAAAGTATGGTTTAACAAAAGATTTTGTGAAATAAAACGAATTCATACGACCAAATCATTAAACAAGAAATTGGTAAACTTTTGCGTATTTTTTCAGGTTTGGAATATGACATGTTCTACCGCTATTATTAGATTAAAATAATGCATTTTTGAAACATTTTCTTATAGAATTATAAAATTTGATATTTACAGATATATATTACATCAACAAAATTATTCCTGCGTCAGTTTCAAAATTTTCATCTCGGTATGACATTTTCATGGAATCGCTCAGAAATATGACAATTAAAACGTAGAACAAGAAGTAAATTAAATTCTGCAAAATTGAATTTTTGGAGGTGTTCAGCTGGAATTTCTAGAAGAGAGAAAATAAACTGTGCAATTAAACAAAATATGAATGTTTAAATTTCAATTGCGTAATTAAAAAAAAACACCAAAAATAGTATGGTCATGCAAAAATAATGACAAAAGATATATTACCAAGAAGAATACTAGGAGTAGAATAGGTGTCACTCGGTAGAAGAAGAGGAGGGCGGCAAAAAATAACGCGAACTGATGTTTTGAGCGGCATAAGGAAAAATGGATTGAACTATGGAGATTGGAGTGACAGATGTAGAGGAGAATGGCAGTATATTAATTGTGAGCAGAAAGATGCTGTTAAACATTGTGAAAACTGGTAAGTAAATAAATAATAAGCCCATAATCATCCCATTTCGGGCAAAGGCATCCTGCGACTGCAGAGTGGCTTACGTTACATGCCGGGGTTAGCCAACCCCTTGGGACCATAATTTCCAATTTTTTATGGATTGCTTCCACTTTTGTCTGTCTTACGGTATTCTAGTCCACAATTTTCCTAGATGACACTTCAACACTTCAATTCAACGTTTTTTTTTTTTTTTTGTCTTCCAACTTTCCTTTTCCTTAACCTGGGTTCCCAAATAGTGATAGATAGATAGATAGATACATAAATAAATAATAATAATAATAATTCAACTTAAAATAATAATAGTTTTAATCTTCTTCTTCTACTTCATGAATTAGGCCTTTTAACCTGTTTTCACATCAAGTGGGATTCAATTAATCTTCCATGTAGTAAATGGGCGTCCAGCACATCGTTTTAATTATTATTTTGTTAGAATTTGTCTACACTACAATATTTTTTCCTTCAACCTACAGTAAAGAAATGCTATTCTTCCAAAAATGTCTGTCTTGCCCACATTTTTTTCAGTCAATTCCATTCTATTCATTCTCCTCATGATCCCATCCATTCATCGTTCCTGCGTTTTTTTCTTATCCGTCTGTCTTCCATTCCAAAATCATTCTCCAAATTTTGTTTTCTCCCAATATTTTAACGCTTTCAGGCCATTTAAATTTTCGTTCTTCAATTACTAGTAACATTTGTATAGTTAACAAAATCGCAGAAAGAATAAACTAAATCATCTGAGCATCAGTTTTTATTTTTCTGACAGAGTTAGATATCACCCACAAGATTTCAAATTTAATAGATCTATAGGAATAATACAAGTTATATTATATGGATGTCCCGCGCCGTAGCCGAGTGGTTAAGGCAGGAAGCCTTGGCGCAGAGCTACGGGACTTGCGCTGGTTCGAGTCTCCACGGGGGAAGAAATTTTCTCATGGTGATTCGGTCAGTATGGGACCGGTGCCCACCCAGCATCGTGGTGCAATTGGGTAGCTACAATAAGTAGCGGCTCCAGGTTGAGAAAACCAGCTATAACGGCTGGGGGACTCGACATGCTGACCACATGTCACCCCTACACTGGCTGATTATCATCTACCTCTGTGACTGACACATGTGGATGTGAGGCCAGCAGCCGGCTGGTCGGCTAAGGGTCTTGTAGGCCTGTCGCGCCAGGAGTTTTTTTTATTATATATGGATGTGAAACATGGATTCTTACGAGTATATGAGAATAAAGTTCTTAGGAAAATTTTGGACCAAAGAGAGATGAACAGACAGGTGAATGGAGAAGACTGTAAACAGTGAACTACATGATCTTTATAAGAAGCCAGATATGTATAAAAACATTTAAGTCTCGTAGATTGCGATGGGCAGGACACGTGGCAAGAATGGGGAATGAAAGAGGGGCATAGAAGCTTCTTGTAGAAAAAAACAGAAGGAAACGCCCAGTTGGTAGACAGAGAACCAGCTGGGAGAATAACATTAACTATGATTTGAGGGAAGTATATTATACAGGGAATGGTTGGAAAACATTAGCTCAGGATTGGGATGTATGGAGAATTTATGTCCAACCGGCCATGAACCTACGGGTTCGATAGTGTCAATGAGTTAGTTATAGGAATAATAAATATTATAACGAAGCATACTTTAGTACAAAGCATACTCACACCCATTTAACTAGCACACTGGCACTATGGAACCCATAGGTTCATGGCCGCGCGTACATAAACTATCCACACATCCCTATCCTGAGCTAATGTTTTAAAATAATCCCCTATATATCCTACTTTCTCGAGTCGTGGTTAAAGTTATTCTCCCACATATTTCTAAATCTACCGACAGGACTTTTCCCTCTGGTTTTCCTACAAGAAGCTTCCATACCCCTCTTTCATTCCCCATTCGTGCCACATATCCTGCCCATCGCAGTCTACGAGACTTAAATATTCTTTTTATATCTTGTTGCCTATAACGCTCATGTAGCTCACTATTATGTAGTCTTCTCCATTCGCCTGACTGCTCATCTCTCTTTGCCCCAAACCGCACCTGTATGCATAAGATATTGGCAAGACGAGTTCTCTGCTATGGGACTGAGGCACTGGATCCTGCGAAAAAAAGTTATGAACGTAGAATTTCAGCTAGCGAAATTACGTTCGGGCGCAATACAGCAGTCTGTACCAGGTGGGAACATAAAATTAATCAATTTAATATTGTATTAATAATAGGTTAAATATATAAATATCAATAGAACTGACGTCAAAACGTGGACCGTATGATCCAGGATTCTTTAGGCAATTTGAAAGAACCAATCAACTTGTGAAAGATTGCTGGCACGACCCAGGAAGAGATGTTTGGATTTTTAAAGGCACTAATAGTCCTTTCAGGATTATGACATGAAAAAAGATGATGATGCTTATATTAATATATCAAATAATTAACTCATTGGCATTATCGAAACTGTAGGTTCATGATCGCGCGGGCATAAGCTCTCCTACATCCCGATCCTGAGCTAATATTTTCCAATCATCCCCTGTACAATCTACTTCCTCAAATCATGGATAATGCTATTCCCTCATCTAATTCTTGGTCTACCAACTGGGCGTTTTCCTTTTGTTTTTCCTACAAGAAGCTTCCATGCACCTAATAAATAAGATATGTGTGAATTTTGAAATTTGTTATTTAATTTGTAGTTAAAACATAAAGTAATGAAATGTTTACCTAAAAGGTCCGTCTCCTCAACTTTATTTGCTATTTAACCTTCTGTCGGGCGCAATATTCTGACCTTCGAGTTCGGGCGCAATGTGCCTGATCAGCACATGCTTAAAAAAAAATTTAACACACTGATTGCTAATCTGAACAATGGGAAGTCGAAGAAATGTTATTGTTAGGGATGTCCAAAGGATAAAATATTTAAAACTTGCTGCTAGAAATTTTTTATTGGACATAATATTGATTAAACAAATATGTGACAAGGCTTCAAACAACGTGATATAAAAGTAAGACTGGTGAAAAGCTAACTTAAAATTAATGTACACATTGTGTTTAATAAAGTAAAAAAAAAAAATAAAATAAAAGTAAGAACAAGTTAGTTTCAGTTCAAATATACTTGAAAATAGTTCACCTTATTAGCATTTAGCCTATGTTTTTAGCAAAATTATTCAAGAATATAACATTATTTAGTCTAAATAAATAATAATTTTCTTTTTGCAAATATTTTCAAAATATACATCTTCAATAACGTAACGACTTCAAGCGCAATGAGCTTCTCTGAACAAAATATTTACAACTCGCCGTAGTAACGGTCGAGAGCAAATTGAGTGGGGTGGTTATTTACAGCAAGTAAAAAGAAACAGCTACTCGAATGCCCAGTCGTCAACGCCGTCTGATGACAGTGGAATGTGACAAAATTGACAACCTGTGCCTCTCAGATCAGATGCGCCCGACGGAAGGTTAACTGTAGCGCTTTCGGTAGTTTTTGTAATGTTTACTGCCATGTTAAATTTGTTGGGGAGAAGAAAAACCAAATGCACTATGTAAAAATTTGATCAAGTTGGCAAAACTGTTGGCTGTAAATCTACAACCAGGAAGTGTTTTTAATCAGAGTCACGATGACAAGATTCGAACTGAGACAGAATTTGTGAACGTCCTTGTGGGCTGTAGCCGTTACATTCTGCCCACCTTATGCACTGTTAGAACACTTTGCACTGGGTGACCTTAAAATACGCCACTTTTTTTTCCGCATAAACAACAAATATATAGGATCAAGGTAATCTATACTGAATAACTTGACACAGGCGCTAGAGCCCTAGTTCGAGTTCCGGTGTCAACCAAATTGACGCGATTATCCTTGATTTTACTCAATAAGAAGGCACAGAACATGTTCAAAGAATGAAAGATGAACGCATACCAAAAATTATGCTTAATTACAAACCAAAAGGAGACAGAATTGTAAAAACTCCAAACGCGACAGGCCTAGAAGGCCCTTGGCCTACCAGCAGACTGCTGGACTCACATCTACATGTGTTATTCACAGAGGTAGATGACCATAAGCCATTGTGGGGGTGACATGTGGTCAGCATGCCGGGTACCCCAGCCGGTATGATAGGTCTTCTCCGCCTGAGACAAGAATGTTGGTAGACCGAAAAAAGAGATGGATTGAACTTTTTGAATGAGAATCTACGAGACCGGAACAAGCCACATGGGTTTAATCTGTGATTGTTATTGAGGATGATGGCAAATACTGGATTGAAATGTTATTAATACGATCCATTTCATCATCACGGACACATTTACAATTTTGCATCTTCCTGTGACCAATATTCTACACTCTTATTCTTTTCCTCCAAATCTCTTTATCTTCCCAGTCCCGGTCTTGCATTCCTCTTTCATTTGTATCTTCTTTATGTTTATAGCAGGATTTTAATATCATAATAAATATGGAAGTTAAAGTTAATAATTTTATACTTTAAAATTCTATTATTATTTAAATATAACTTAAAAAAAGAAAAACATCTAAATAATTAATTGTTGTCCATTGTTGAATAAAAATATCTCAGTAACAATTAAAAAAATTGTATTACATAAGTCTTTCTAAATAATGTTTTAAAATTGTTTTAAGTCATTGTTGTCAGAATTATAAAACTTTCTGTTATAACTGTAATAAGAACACCTGCTTAACTTCATATTTTTAAATAAAAGTATACTAAATTCTGATTGGATGTTAAAACAATTAACTTTTTGATTTAACAAATCAAATTTAAACCTGGTATTTAATGGGCTATTAACCAGTAGAATTTAAAATATAACATCATGTGATGTAATAATGTTCTTTAAAAATATAAAAGAATCACCTAGTCATTCAGCATACAACTTTCATCAAGGATAGAAGCAATAACAGCTCTCCTGATAAAATGTGATATTTAATACAAGAAGTATAGTTGATTCAAGAAAAGAAAATATTTTAATTTTAATTGACGGCGAAGAATAATACCACCTACATTTACTTAATCTGCTGGGAACTTTACAAAGTGAATAAATGTGAAATTATCTTCTTCTTCTTCCTTCCAAGTATTAGGCCAAGGCCTGTTACGATCCTATAGAAAATTTTCCCTCCAGCGTTTCATAGGACGGCCCAGTGATCTTCGTCCTCTTGGTATATAATTATAAATAGCTTTGGGGATCCGATTTGAACTCATTCTTTCAAGATGGTGTTTCCAATTTAGTTGGTACTGTTTAATATATTCCAAAATTGGCGTAGTCTTCAATTCTTTTAAGATATCGGTGTTCCTTTTCCGATCCCATCTGGTGTAACCCGCTGTTCTGCGCATGAATCTCATTTCACAAGTCGTTATTCTGCTTTCATGTTGTTTTCTTAGTGTCCATGCTTCACTACCATAGGTCAACACTGGTCTAGGCAAAGTGTTATATAAACGTAATCTGGTGTTTTTTGTACAAGGGATGGTTTTATAACTTGATTAATAATTCCTAAACTTTTATTATAACTAGTAACTTTTTCAGGGATATCCTTTTCATCCCAGATAGAGAGATAATATCCAAGATATTTAAATTGATTAGATCTCTCTAAAATTTTATTCTGGAGACAGATTTTACTTTGTATGCGGTCCTTCCCATGAAATGCCATAATTTTAGTTTTGTTAATTGATATTTCCATATTAAATTTGGCACCTATTTTTTGTAAATTATAAATTGATCGTTGCAAATCATTTTCGGAAAGTGCCAGAAGAGCTAAATCGTCTGCAAAAAGAATAGCATCGAGTTTGAGGTACCTATTGATGGGTATATATATGCCTTCCTTTGGTCAGCAACCAATCGAAGGGACTATTATTATGCTTTCAAGTCTTATACGAGAATTTCCCGGAAGGATCAAAATGCTGGAGGGAACATTTTCTATAGGATCGTAACAGGCCTTGGCCTAATACTTGGAAGGAAGAAGAAGAAGAAGAATATATCCTCGTTGTGTTTTCCTCCATTCATTTATTAATTTATTCATGTATATAATGAAAAGCAACGGTGAAAGTCCACATCCCTGTCTTACTCCAGTGTTGATCTTTTCCCAAGAAGAAATTTGCCATCTTGTTTAACAGAGATTTCATTATCTTTATAGATGTTGAAGATATTAGTAATATATTGTTGTGGAACGTTATCATCAGCTAAAATTTGTAGTATTATATTTCTGTCTACTTTGTCAAAAGCCTTTATGAAGTCAACGAAGGCGATATGAGTTTCTATATTGAATTCCTTGTGCTTTTCTAATAGTAGTTTTAGAGTAAAGAATCCATCTGTACAAGATCTACCCTTTCTGAATCCATTCTGCTCTTCTCCAATTATATTTTCATAAATTTTCCTCAATTTATTCTTAACTATATTAGCATAAATTTTATATCCAGAGTTCAAGAAGCTAATTCCACGATAGTTATCTTTGATTTGGCGACTTCCTTTTTTGAAGATTGGTATTACAATGGATTTGTTCCAGATTTGTGGTGGTTCTTGTCCTTCCCATATCATATTAAGGAGAATAAGAAATCTGTCTAAAAAATTTTTAGTTGAAAATTTAAATAATTCTTGATTAATGTGGTCTTCTCCGGGAGCTTTGTTACTTTTTAATGATTTAACAACATCAGTTAATTCATCTATAGAAATTTGTTCCAAAGCAGTGTTATTAGAGATTGGTATTTGTAATAAAATCATCCTTTTGTGTCCATAAATGATGAAAGTAGGTAAGCCAAGATTCTTTAGATATACAATGTAAATGTGCATTTTCTCTTGAATCATTATTTAAATTTTTTAAAACTTTATATATTTTTGGTTGAGGCCTAGTGATATCATTTTCCAAAAATGAGACAAATTGTTCCCAGCTTAGTCTATGTTTTTTGCGAACTTCAATTTTAGCTATGGCTCTGTTCCTATGATACTCTACTTTATCTTCATCTTTTTTTGTAGACAGAATTTTTTTGTATGCTTCACGTTTATCATCAATTACTTTTTTTATGTTTTCATCCCATATCCGTAGTCCTTTTTTTCGATTCCATTTGGTTTTGATACCCAGGCTTTCATTTGCTGCTTGTGTCAAAATACTTTGTAGAACAAGCCATTCTTCTTCAATATTTTCACCAACCGGTGTTTCTTGAACTAGACGATCTAATCTGCATTTGTATAGCCAGGTAATAGTGGGATCTCGGAAAAGACTTACTTTATAAGTATAGTCCACTTTTTCAAATTTTACATTATTAATTTTATTTTTATTTTTCCATCTCGGTGGCATACGAATTGGACAAAAAAGTAAGTAATGGTCTGATTCGATTTCAGGTCCTCTGTAAACTCTTGTATCAAGAACTTTAGATGCTAATTTTTTATTACATATATGTGAAATTATTTCTATAAGAAACTTTTTTTTTTTATGATTGTGAAGTGTTTTCCTATCCAGTGTACCAACTTCCGACCCTAAGAATAGAATCCAGCTCTACCGAAAATTTAAACCCAACCTGAACCAGTAATTTTTTTGGGACGCCAATCCTTCAAAATGTTACTACAACATCGGGCATGAAGAGAGTTAGCTGCTTCAAAACATCGCCACAACATGGGAAAAAAATTACTTCTTCATGTTGTTCTTATTGTACAACAGCATCACAGCCCAATGTCGCCCCTTGGCCTCCTTTAACCTCTTCCTTCATCCTTACCTATTCAATACCATTTTTCTCCATGCTGCTGAGTAAGGAGTTCTCTAGAGTGTCTAATGCCACCCACGTTACTGTTCGTGTTTCGAGTTCCGCCCTGAGCAGACAGAAGGCGTTGATATAATCTATTTCCTATTTAAGCCCCACTTCAGCGGATCATTTAACGTAGATAATGTATTATTGCATTGAGGATGTCCTTCACCGTAGCCGAGTAATTAAGGCAAAAAGCCTTGGTGCAGAGCTATGGGACTTGCGCTCGTTCGAGTCCACATAGGGGAAGAAATTTTCTCATGGAAAATCGGCCAATATGGGACTGGTGCCCACCCAACACCGTAAGGAATATGCGTAGCTACAATAAGTAACGGCTACAGGTTGAGAAAACCAGCTATAACGGCTGGAAACCCGACATGCTGATCACATGTCACCCCTACATTGGCAGGATGATCGTCTACCTCTGTGATTAACAAATGTAGATGTGAGGCTGGTAGGCCAAGAGCCTTCTAGGCCTGTCGCGCCATGGAGGAAGAGGTACAGAGGGTAGTGCAGGATGAGTGTACTTTATGTGTTTGTGTAGTGTAAAGAGTGTTGTGTGAAGGATGATGATGAAGAAAATGGAGAAGGTGAAACTCTTTGCCGGCACAAGGCCTACTCCCGTCGAAAAGCACCATGGGGGCCGCCAGAAGCTGGAAAATAGATATCAACTATACAACATACTTTCTCAACAGATGTATTTCGGAGAGGTTTGCAATTTAATGCAGACATCTGGTGCACATCTAGCGATTAAAAATTGTACACTACCACCTCTCTTGTCCCGAGATTAGAACTGTTTTAATTAATTTAATTGCATTAATTTAACTATTACAGTCTGTTACAGCTTCAATCCCTCTTCTGGCTAGTATTTTACTACCCCCACCTTCCACAACCTTCTTTTGTCGGTCTCGGAGGACTAGGGGATATCTCCTTGCATCTAGTACCATGGGTCGCAGGTTCAAAACCAACCACGGTCGGGAGAGACTTTACATCATGGGATCCGAACCTGAAGATTTCGGAAGTCCTGGGTAAGGTTTCTCGGAGTTTTCACTCTCCTGCGAAAATTGCAGGAAATTTTAATGCCCAAACATTTCCAAACACAATTTGGCTATAATAACCAGCCTGTCGCCGCGGCGTATATGGTAAAGACCCTGACTTCGAATCCGGCGATCCACGTTCAAACCTGGGAGGTAGGAATTTAAATCTCGACCTAGGGTCTGGTTGTTTGCCCTATTCTTGTGCTGAAAAGGGGAGAAAACTAATAAAAATAAAAATAGAAACAATAAAAAGGAAAAAAAGTAAACAATTATTTATTATTCATTGGGATTTTTCCTCATCATTGAGGTTTTTCTCCAACCAATCTTCATAATTAAAATTAGCTTTAAAAATACATAAATGACCACGGACGTGTATAGATTATCAGTTTGTAATACATATTCATAAATTTCCCTTAATTAAAATCTACCATTCTGCTCAGTCCTTCGTGTCTTGATCCGTTACACCAAATTTCCTCATTGAATGTTTTTCTTCCAGATGGTACTTGGTCTGCCTTTTCTGCTTCTTCTTTCAATTTTCCATGTATGCTCGGTCTTTGGTAGTCTTCCATCCTGTATTCTTCGTATGTGTCCATATCACATTAGAATAAACAACATAAAAAATATAAAAAATAGTAAAAAGCAAAGAAAAAATGTGCACCTATTATTTGCTGTCATAGCAACGGAAGAAAAATACTGTGATTAGATGTGACGTCGGACACCAGGAAGGAGGTCACTATTGTACAGTCAATTGACCTCACACTTAACTGGTTTACTGCCCACAATCTCGCCTCTAACTTCAATATATCTCATGAAATAATTGCCTCTCATTTTAGGCCTACTTTTCAACTTGAATATAACACTGAATTCTATCATCAATTTCAGAATTATCATAAGTAATTACATTTAAACTACAGAATATCATAGTTAACATTTAGTTCATGGATCAGTGACCTTGGCATGGTCACATACATACATACATAGTGTTCTGCCCAAGAGCAGGTATTTCAATGCAAACTCGGCATTCTCCACTCTTTTCATAACTCAGCCCTTCTTTTTGTACCCATACAAACCATTTATTTTAATATAAAGAAGAATATGAAAAATCGGGACTTTATAAACATTGAGAAAATTAAATAGCTGTGTATAGGAGAAGAAATGGAAAATATAAATTTCAACAATGAAGAAGAACAAAAACCTAGCATTGAATGTACTTATTTAGAAACAAAATTAGACCATTCAGGCGATAACGCAGCGAAAATTAAAAATAGAATCGCACAAACAAAACAAGCAATAAATGCTTTAAACTCTGTTTGGTGGAGCAAAAATATTACAAAAAATAGAAAATTACAAATATATCAAACCAAATTCAGACCATTTTAACATATGGTGCTGAAGTTTGGCAAATTCCTACCAGGGAAATGAAAAGAATTTTAAGTATAGATATGGATGTTTTAAGAAGATCGGCTGGAAAATCTACAATGGATAGAATACAAAATAAAGAATTAAGGGAATTTATGGGTGTACAAGACGAGCCGGACATCGTAGACATTATAGAAAATGGTATGACCATGTCAAAAGAATGCCACAGCAAAGATTGCCTAAAATTGTTATGGAATGGATCCCAATGGAAAGGAGGAAGACCGAAGAAAACTTGGATAGAAGGGGTACAAGCGGCTATGAATATCAGAGGATTGGAGGAAGATCAATGGATGGACAGAGAGGAATGGAGTTTGGTTTCCGGAAGACGGTGACGGCTGCCATGATACCGGATGATGATAATAATGATCTATCATCTGATGTCTTTTTCTGCCTCTAACCTTCTATCCGTTCACCATCCGTTCTAGGGCATCCGTCAGCAGGGAGTTTCTTCTTAACTAGTGGCCAATCCAATTTCTTTTGCTCTTCTTTATGAGTTCCAGCATTGTTCTTCCTTCGCCCACTGTGTCTAGCACATCTTTATTTTTAAATTTGTCTGTCCAATTTATACGCTCCATCCTTCTCCCTGTCCACATGTCAAAAACTTCCAGTCGCTTTTCCTCATTCGGTCGTAATGTCCAAGTTTCTGCACCATACAATGCTACACTCCACACAAAGCACTTCACTAGCGTCTTCCGTAAATAGTTTGCCAAAGGTTGGCAGAAAATGTTTCACTTCATGTTAAAAACTTATTTTGCCATTGCTATCCTCTATTTCACTTCTTGACAACAGTTCATATTACTACTGATAGTACAGCACGCTAAGACAAAACAAGACTAACAGAAGTAGTTATATACAATTATCCACGAGGTAAATTATCTTTAGGCACACCAAAATTACATTGGACGGTCTAGGCACATCATAACCTCACACGGGTGGAGGACCTTTATGAATTAGCAAAAAAAAAACTACTTCGGTTTAAAATAGCTCAAAATATGTTTAATTGATCAAAGATCAACCCGGTATAAGAATGTCATGATTTCACAGCTATCTATCGCAACAATTCTATCAATTTCCTAACACTTCCTCATTGTTGCAGCTAAGTGTTTGTTTTGGAAATGTATCAAAACAGCGCAATTTCGTATCTTCTTCTTCTTCTTCTGATTGTTCATGATCTGTTTCAATATCAGTGGAGATTCAATGTCAATTAACGTCTTAACGGACATCTTCATTATATTTTTCCTATACATTATAGCTTATATGAAGAAGAAAAGGATGTAAATGCAAAAATATCAACATTTTAAAGGATTTTAGGGTTCATAAATTCTATCTTCAAACCACAGATAGTCCAAAAACATTCAAGACTGAAAGTGTATAAAACACTTGCTCTTGTTCTAACTCTTTTATATGGCAGCGAAGTACGGACATTGAAACAGAAGGATATACAGAGACTTAGATCTGCTGAAATGTGATATCTTCGGAGGACTGCATTATACACACTACTGGATCATAAAAAAAAATTAAGACATCTTGGAAGAATTACACACGGAACCTTTAGAAAACAAAATTTCTGATTACAAGTCAAGATGGATACAAAATGTTCATAGAATGGAAGATTTCAGGATACCTAAACAAATGTTAAGCTATCATCCTGCATGAAGAAGAAGACCAGGACTTCCAGTGAAAATACTTTTGGATGGTGTTACTATTGAGGTCAAAACAGGTCAACTAATGACCTAAATTCGTGAATTGACTATGATGACGATATTACAGCTTCTTAAAATCTTTGGTAATCTGTCCATATTTTTTAACCATTCGAATTCATAATTCTCTATTTTTGTCAAGACTGGAATTATTACTTTCAGTTCGTTTGACATTTCTATATTAGTTCTTGTAGACCGACATATGTAAACTGGTGGTTTTATACGTTTATCTCATTTCTGCTGTTCTTATTAAAAAAGTGTCTGTTGATTTAACAAATCAAGATTTTCACTCGATATATTTTTTATTTGGGGTATAATAAACTTTTTTGCACGCCTTATATTAGCTTGACCTGTATCTATCTATGTAACGGAATCTTTCAACACGATTTTCACCCACTTAAAAACATTGGAAACTTTGTATACTTGTAAAGGACCATGACAATACAATAATTTCATAAATAATATATAGTATATAATAGGTTGCCGTCTTATCGACTTTTTAGTCTATAGTTGTAAGAAATTAATATTATATCCTCTGGTAACTCAGTCGGTAGAGTAGTGGACGTAGGGGTATATAATTTCAATAATCCATAGAACGCTGGTTCAAATCCGGCCCGGAGGATTTTTTAGAAGAGTATTACTTTTAACTCATACTACAATAGTATCGAATTTAAAGATATTTACATTTTTATCTTGTTCTGTAAAATTTTAATGACAATTTTGTAAACTTACCACATTGTAATTTATCCAAAAAATATGAGAAGGATACGATTAACTGTAACTATTTATATGTATTAAAATATTCAAAAATATTATAATAATGTTAGATAATAATAATTTTAAAAAACATATAATTATATTCGTGACTAGACATTAAAAATATCGTAAGCAATTAAATTTTCATGGGATTTCGGTTTATGACAATCAATTAAACTAAAAATAAAAAAAAATAGTTTAAAAAACCAAAACAACAAGCTTTTTTAGAAAACCGAACTAAAAAATGGAAAAATAATTTTAATTTCCAACACGCTTGGGATAAAATTAAAGTGGTCAACAAAAAAATCATCTCCAACACATCTAGAATAAAACTAGAGTTATCTACAAAAAAATAATTTTACCATCAAAAGCGTGGGGTGCTTTTTATGGTTTTTACGTTTTCTTCTTAGAAACTTTACTTTTACCAATATATGTTTATTTTCAAATATATTAATTGATAAAGAGCACCCCACGCTTTTGATGGTAATTTTTTTTGTAGATAACTCTAGTTTTATTCTAGATGTGTTGGAGATGATTTTTTTTTTGTTGACCACTTTAATTTCATCCCAAGCGTGTTGGAAATAATTTTTTTTTCATTTCTTAGTTCGGTTTTCTATTAAAGTTTGTTGTTTTAGTTTTTTAAAATTATTATATATTTATGTTGTAAGTAACGTTGCAATAGTGTATTGTCTGGCAATAAATTAACTAGGTTAGATGGGTAAGAGTGGTGAGTGCACTTTAGTTAAATAAAAACTGAATAATGCATCTCTCAAGTGAGGTTAAAGCCATAATATTATTATGCACTTTACTGCATCATTCGTTCAGTTTGAACAGATTTTTTCCCCCTTCAAGAGAATCAGTGTTGTGGACCAGTTAGTCTTTGCAGACGATTAGGGGCTCAAATCTAAACCAAATAGGGCGGAAATCCCTGTTCCACAACATTGAATTTTTCTAGAGGGTCAGATGATGGGGTTCGATTCCAGGAGAAGTTTGAAACAACTGCGTACAAAATTAACAATTTGTATTAGCCGTAGCCGAGCGGTTAAGGTAGGAAGCCTTGGCGCAGAGCTACGGGACTTGCGCTGGTTCGAGTCTCCATGGGGGAAGAAATTTTCTCATAGTATTTCGGCCAGTATGGGACCGGTGCCCACCCAGCATCGTGAGGCAATTGGGTAGCTACAATAAGTAGCGGCTCCAGGTTGAGGAACCAGCTATAACGGCTGGGGACTCGACATGCTAACCACATGTCACCCCTACACTGGTTGTTGATCATCTACCTCTGTGATTGACACATGTGGATGTGAAGGGCCAGCAGCCGGCTGGTAAAAGGGCAACCGCTGAAAAGTGGAAAGCCCCTCAATCGGATCGGTATTAGACATTGAAATTGTTAAAGACATTAATATCTATCAAGGACTTCTTACATCACCATTAAATTCCGATTTAAAAATAATTTGCATAATTAGAACTTAATGAACAGTGAGCTTAGCATCAGAAAGAAATTTCAAAGATGGACCAAAACTGTTAACTAACTCACACAGATACACATTTTCCATACATCCTTACTCTGAGCTAATGTTTACCAATCATCCCTTGTACTTACCTCAAGTCATGGTAAATGTTATTCTCCCACCTTATTCTTGACATATCCACTGGGCACTTTCTCTCCGGTTTTCTTAGAAGGAGTTTTCATTACCCCTCTTTCATTCACCATTCGTGCCACATGTCTTTCACATCGCATTCTATTAGACTTAATCGTTCTTATTACATCTGGTTTCCCATTAAAATCATGTAGTCATTGTTATGTAGGCTTCTCCATTGGCCTTTCTTCCTCTGTTTGATCAAAAATTTTCTTTTAGAATTATTTTCTCAAATACTCGTAACCTTCCCTCGTCCCTTAAAGTAAGATTGTATGTTTCGCATTCACATAATTGGAAGAATTACAGTTTTATGTATTTTCAGTTTAAAATTTTCTTTAAAAAAAAAAAGAAAAAAGTTAATCTGATATTATATAAAACTGTTATTTTCCCAGTTATATTACACGGATGCGAAACATTGACTTTACTTTAAAAAAGGACAAAAAATTTGGGAGAGAGAAGAACAGACAGACGAATGGAGAAGTCTTCAGAACAGTGAGCTACATAATCCTTATAGGAAACCAGATATAAGGACAGTTAGGCCTATGTCATGAAGACTGCTAAAGACAGGACATGTGACAAGAATGGGAAATGAAAGAGGGGCATGAAAGTTTCTTGTAGAAAAAACAGAGGGAAGACGCCCAGTTGGTATTATCCTACCAAGAATGAGGTGAGAGAATAACATTAATCATGATCTGAGGGAAGCAGATTATACAGGGGACGATTGGAAAACATTAGCTCAGGATAGGGATGTATGAAGAGCTTATGGCCGTGCAGCCATGAACCTACAGTTTCTATAGAGTCAGTGAATGAGTTATATAAAATGTTTCTGTTGAGGTGAACATACTGATGTAAGTTAGCAATTTAATTGCCTCTGTCAGTTCAGATGATTTTAAGTAAAAGTTCATCCATCCATTGCACAGCAAATATTTTATTTCACAAAAGTCCAAAAAGTTGCAACCCTAACAGGCATAGTAAAAGTAGATATGGGATTACACAGAGCCTTCGGTATAAGTTGCAGCCATAAAGCGCCTGGCAAACAGCCGGTAGTCCAAGCGGTCAAAGCACCCCCGTTTCCCGGTCAGTGTACTGGCGGGCGGGCGGCAAATTAGGTTCAATTTGTATTTTTCTACCCCTACTTAGTGTTACTTGCATAATAAGGTACAGTCGTGTTTTCCGAAGTTTTTCTTAACCACTTGTGAAACTGTGTTTCAGTTGTTAAGTTCTGACTGTGGTGAATTCAGTTTAACACCACCGCTGTGGTCTCGAGGTAGTGTGCTGCCTTGTCAAGCAATGGACCCGGGTTCGATTCCCGTCGGAACAAGCTTCCTGGGCGAGGTTTTTTTCTGGGATTTTTCCTCACTTCTAAGACAAATATCAGGTAGCTTTGAGCTCAAAAGTCCCCGAACATCATCTGGCCATCATCATAACCCTCGTTGTGGAAAGCAACGGGAAGCTACCACACCTACAATTCCCTAGTAAAGCTGCAAAGCATAATATGAAAATGCTATGATTGCAGTGAAAGTCCTTCCCTAGGGCAGAACACTATATAATAGAATAGAATGGTGTATATCACTGAACAGAGGGTATTTTTACTTTTGACAAATGCAAAGAAGAAATCTTACAAAAGTTGTCACCGTAAATTTTGCCGTCAATTCTCTAATGCAACTGTCCCAAATAAAGCCACGATTTAAAATCCTCCAACATTAGAGGAACTTAAAGAAAATATTCGAACTGTGAACTCCAACATTTTCAAGGCAGGAATAGCGTGTTTCAAAATCTTCTTCGCTGGTTAGAATGTTGCATTGAAGCTGAAGGAAATACTTTTGAAAATCTTTTGTCGTAAGGTAAGGGATAATCTTAAAAAGGCCTAAAATTGAGAGAGGAAAAAAAAGGACGTAAAAAAGGCAATTCAAATTAAACAATAATTGTAGTTCCAACTGTATTTTAGTGAATATAATAAAAATCTTTAAAAAGTACAAAAATCTAGTGAAATGCAACATACATTGCGAGAAAAAAATTGTATGACCAAAAATGCTTCTTCTTTCATACTTTATTTGTTTTATCCAACATAGTTTGAAAAAGGAATTCTGAGTTCATTTTTTAAAAAAAAGTTCTTGGAAAATTTAGAATGAACGATTTTCCCCACCTAGAATGAGTTCGGTGAACCCGCAATGGACATCAGGTGGTCTGTAGGCTGGTGGCTGGTTAAAAATAATGGGATATTTTGTGAGGGTTCAATAATTATTATCAGAACAAAAGTCTTTGCAATGTGAAAAGTCTTTGGAAAATAAAACTAGGTAGTGTTTTTAAAAAAAATGTTGGAATGGAGACCAGACTCTGCGGATTCTTCAATTATACAAATTGTGTAAGTGTAGTCAAAAGAAGGTAACGTTGCAAAAAAGTCGTTAAGACCTAAAAATAGGCCAAAAAAGGACCAATAAGCCGAAAAAAGGACAAAAAACCCAACATTTCCTGGCCTACAGTGACTCAAAATGTATACTGCATATATTAAGTTGGGCCTCGTCTTCAGACATAAAATGGAAAAAGGATTTTTCTCAGCTTCCGAAACCTAATCTGGCAGTATTGGACAAATAATATATTTAGTTTTATTGGCATTTACTTCAAGCCCCAGTTGATCTATAGATACAAACATTCCATGCAAACCATAATATATAAGCTTACAAATATATATGGATTAATAATTAATAAATTTATTAAAATTTATATAAATATGTGAATATTAATTAATTATCTTATACCATTATTTAAGTTTTTATCTAAAGGGGACCCCATCTGTTTCTCGATTTAGAAACTGGATACATCGATTTTCTCTAAATTCAATGAAAACGATGGAATAGTAATATTTATTTGACAAAAATGGTTCACCGCCCTGTTATATCGATTCTTGTAGTGATTGGATTTTTTCCCCAATTTCAATTTCCTGCAGGGGGTGAGTTGACAGATGAATGAGATGAGATTTAAAGCCTCCCTCACAACGATATCGCATTACAGAGACAGTCATCTATTCAAACAAAGTTTTCATTATTCAATCCATCAAACTTTCTAACCACACTTTTTTTTTCCAATTACGTCACTGTCTTTTTGTTCAATTTCATTATCAGATCTTTCACTCAACCAGAGAATTGACTAATACAATTCACTTCCCTTTCTAGCTACAAACTTAGTTAAGTCCCAAATCTACTTCCAAAAATATGATTATTCTCTACAATCCAAGATCCGGCTGCAAGATTACTACGTTCATCGAGTGTATGAACAAAATCTATTTTTTTCATAAAATTGTGAAGTACTGAATACATTTTTGCCGAGTTGCCTATTAAAATTCGGCCGCCAGTATGTTTAATTAAAATATAAATTATTTAGTTATTCGAAATAATTTGGTCCCGCGCCGTAGCCGAGCGGTTAAGGTAGGAAGCCTTGGCGCAGAGCTACGGGACTTGCGCTGGTTCGAGTCTCCATGGGGGAAGAAATTTTCTCATGGTATTTCGGCCAGTATGGGACCGGTGCCCACCCAGCATCGTGAGGCAATTGGGTAGCTACAATAAGTAGCGGCTCCAGGTTGAGGAACCAGCTATAACGGCTGGGGGAATCGACATGCTAACCACATGTCACCCCTACACTTGCTGTTGATCATCTACCTCTGTGATTGACACATGTGGATGTGAAGGGCCAGCAGCCGGCTGGTAAAAGGGCAACCGCTGAAAAGTGGAAAGACCCTCAATCGGAATCGGAAATAATTTGATTCACTTGTTATTAAAATAAATTATAATCCACTTCGCAGAAATCCATGTATAGAGCTTAAAAAGTTTTGGTTGCCATTGCACACTTGGCCGCAAACCTCCTCGCGGCTACAGTAGGCTGTGACACCAATCAGTAATAAAATGGCGGTAAGTACGTATTTATTGTTATATATTGTTCCCTCGCAGCGGGAAGTAAAACCACTGCCCTTTATGTATACTACATACAATGTATATACAAAAAATATATGCAAAAGGTAGTGTTAATATACATTACACGAAACAAATCACAGCATTTTAAATTAACTGAACTTTATTTGAAACAATATAAAACAATAAATACGTACTTACCGCCATTTTATTACTGATTGGTGTCACAGCATGCTGTAGCCGCGAGGAGGTTTACGGCCAAGTGTGCAATGGCAACTGAAACTTTTCAAGCTCTATACATCGATTTCTGCGATCTGGATTATAATTTATTTCAATAACAAGTAAATCAAATTATTTCGAATAAATAAATCAATTATATTTTAATTAAACATACTGGCGGCCGAATTTTAATAAGCTACTCGACAAAAATGTATTCAGTAATTCACAATTTTATGAAAAAAAAATCGATTTTGTTCATACACTCGATGAACGTAGTAATTTGCAGCAGGATCTTGGACTACTACACATTATTGCAGTGGATAAAATTAAATTAAATATTTTCATAATGGAAAGCAAATGAAAGTAAAATTATAAAATAAAAATAAACACATATCAAATAAATTCGCATTGAATAAATATTGATACATGAGAGCGTGAAACAAAGTTGTGTAAAGAATTGAGACAGAGAGAGAGTTATAGTGTGAATGAGTGAGTGAGTTAGTGAGTGAGTAAATATGTTTTTGAGTGTGCGAGTGTGAACGTATCGATAGTGTTTTTGCGAGTGGGTGTGAGACTGACTGGATGGAAAAGTGAGCGAATGAGAAAATGAGCAACATGAGAGAGTGGGTGAGTGTTTGTGAGTAAGTGAATGAGAAAATAAAAGTGAGTGAGTGATTGATTGAATGAGTGTTTGTTTGTGAGTCAGTGTGTGAGTGAGAGATAAAAAATGACTGTGTGTTTGTTAGTGTGTGAGTGAGAGACTGAGTGAGTGAGTAAATGTGAGAGTGATGAGTGGAGGAGTTTGTATTTCTGTTCGTGAGTCAGTTTACTCGTATAAGTAAGAAAAAGTTTGAGTGATATATTTTATATAGGGTAACTGCAGGTAATAACGCCACCTATTCAGATAATGAGCTGTAATTTGGAGAAATATTGTCCGGGATGTCTCTTATTTTTATATAACATTACTTGAGGTCCTAACTACCTTACATTCATATATAATTTAGAAAGGTATACTATTTTATGAAGGAAGGGAAGAAAATCAGGAGGAGGAGAAACTGGCGTTATTGCCTGCAATGAAGGTAATAACGCCACACTGAATTATTTCAAAGTATAACACATATCTGCTGTATTTTGATACACTATTCAGCTTTAATACTAAAAATACAAGTTAAAATAACAATCTGTGTGTATAATATTATCATAGACATAACAAACATATACATAAGAGTCCTCATGTAACGAGCACAGGTCTAATTACATGATGTGATTTACCTCCACTCATCTAAATGCGCACATCCATCCTTACACAGTGAACAAAGACCCGTTTTCAGCACAGATTTGCTATCACAGGTCTCATGGTACCAAACTTCACATTCTATGCACTGAATCCAACTTTTCTTACACCTTTTATCAAAATAGTAACCTCCACAATCACCACAATACAGATCTTTGTGCAAACTTTTTCCTTCTTTATTAGTTGTTGCGGGTTTGGAAACACCTGATGCTGATGATGTTTCCTTATTGAAAAGTTTCTTATTCAGAAGTACAGCTTTTACATTCACTGAACGTCTTTTCGCTTCTTTTCTGATGATCTTCGGAGTTGACAAAAGCATCTGGACAGGAGATTTTTCGGGTGTTTGGGGTTTTTTGTTCAGAATGAGGTGCTATCACTTCTGGATTTGGCCTCTCGGACACACTGCTTGGAGCAAAAGCTGTGTCTGAAAAAATGCCCGGATTTTATGGGTGGATGCCAGTTGCTCTAAACCCAGAAGCTGCATTTCCAGGAGTTGCAGCACGATACCAGGCTTCCGAAAAAAGTTTAGGAAACTGCAATTTCCATAATAATGGCGTTATTACCTGCACACCCCACTTTGTATTTAAATTAAAATATTTGTGACACATATTTTTTTAAAAATAATAACTTACTACTAATAATGAATAGTATCAATACATATTAAGATAAAACAATAATATTGACAATGGTACTATATTGTAAGACACAACACTTACCTAACTTTTTTCTAAACGAAAATTCAAGGGTTTTTTTCACCAGAGATTAACACCACTCTTCACAACACGACTGTTCAAGCGACAATAATGTTGCAGAATGTTTCAAGGCCGTTACCAATCCATAGGGGAAGCTTCCCTTTACTATTCCAGTATCTTGTAAGATGCTGACACCATCGGAATATTTACAAACTAACGTTTCTAGAGAAAATGGCGTTATTTCCTTCATGGCGTTAATACCTGCAGTTACCCTAAGTGAAGTACATTATCATCTATTGCAAAATTGGAGTATTGACCAAAGAGATTTACATCCTTCTGTGCCAAGTGTTCAATTTACTCGCACGTGGTCTGTCTAATGTCCAAGTTTCAGCTCCATATAACATCACAACTTGAATTCGTTTATTAAAATGTTGAAGGGATTAAACCCATGTGTCTTATAGGAAACTCTCTCTCCTGGCGCGACAGGCGTATAAAGCCCTTAGCCTACCATCCGGCTGCTGGCCTCACATCCACATACGCAATCACAGATGTAGATGTTCATCCAGCCAGTTTAGGAGTGACATGTGGTCAGTATGTCGAGTCCCCCAGCCGTTATGGCTGGTTTTCTCAACCTGGAGCCGCTACTTATTGTAGCTACCTAAATGTCTCACGATGCTGCGTGGGCACCGGTCCCATACTGGCCGAAATACCATGAGAAAATTTCTTCCCCCATGAGGACTCGAATTAGCACAAGTCCAGTAGCTCTGCACCAAGGCTTCCTGCCTTAACCACTCTGCTACGGCTCGGGACCTTACAGGAAACATTGTCAATTTAAAGATTAAGATGGCGATGCATCATATACGGCGGAAGGGACAAAAGGAGTTAACTCTCTACGTGTCCGCAGTAATGCCAGGCCGATGAATGAGATCAGAAAAAGGCCCCATTATCGAAAGGGCTATGAAATATGAGGATACCGGTAAAACAGGCGTGTCACTCTAGCGAAAGACCAAATGAAATGAAATGAAATGATTGACATGAGTATGGATAATTTGAAAGGGAAAATGGGAGAAACTCTGAACAAAACCTGTACTGGCCTGGGTCCGATTTATTAACCACACCACAAACTATACATGGAATGACTGAAAAGTGAACTCAGGTCCTAGAGATGGAGGGCATGTCTAAACACATGCGCTACAGACCTGGGTTTGAAGATTTTACTTCTAAACATTTATATCTTCCTATTTGACCAGCCTCGTGGGCTAGTGGTCAGCGTTTCTTACAACAGTTAATGAGGTCCTGGGTTCGATTCCTGATCAGACCATTTTTTTTTCTTAAAGGGAATTATTCATGTGGTTGTCCATTGTCTCAATGATTAAGGACTCTCCTGGGGCTTCATTATTATTTAACATCCTTCATATCATCGGGGTTAGGTGGTTTCATTAAGATATCTTATTTCTTTGGATTTTATATTACTTTTTACACAATATAAAACATTGTATTATAAGCCTATGTTTTCCCTTTACAGAGATTCAGGCGCTCTCCCCCTACAGGGAAGAATTTGAACCATACTAATTTAGTTACACTTGTTTTCGTATAGATGTCATTTTGAGTGGTACGTGGTCAGCGTTCCGCCTCATACTGACATCTAGGAAACCAAGGTAGTAATAGGACGGGAAAATTCGGTAAATTTTGCTTAGAGGCCTTTTTATTCAGGCTTAAGGATTTTTTACGAGCCTGAAAATCTTCAGACTTGGGACCCACGGTTTAAAGTCCCTCCCGGAGGACTTGCTCCTTGGATTTTTCAGTCCTAAAAAAATCCATTGACCCCGGCCGGGTTTGAACCCGCGACCCTTGGGACCAGAGACAAGGAGCATAACCACTAGTCCACCGTGGCCGATAAAAAAAGAAAATAACGGGGATTCTTTACAACATGTAACGCGAGAAAAAAAATTCCCATCATACGCCATGCGCATGCGCCAAAAATGTGTAGCGATTTTCACTATGGAATCACGGGATGCAGTCAACATATACACGATATTTAACGAACCTAAAAATTAACCTAACGCAATTTAAGTACTCTAACTTGTCAAAGAATGCAATCCAAAAATAAATACAGTAGCAAGTTCTGAAATTCTGAAGTGTATGTGTACAGTTAATTAGTACATACTCAATGCACTGGAGCATGACTTTATGTTTTTGCTTAGAATATTCGTTAAAATCAATAGGCTGTCCTTCATGATATGTATGTAGTTAAATGTCATAGAAAATATACTAAAATAATCGTTAGAAAAAATGTAAAAATCATTGTAAATGGTGGGAAATGAAACCCTAAGAATACAATTTGACAGGAGTTTATGAAGGAATTTAAAAAGTTGCATCACATGTTGTAAAATAACTATTAACATTTCATATTCTGTAACTCTGTTTTCAGGTGCCCCAACCTAAGAAACGGATTACAATTCCGCCAATGCCTGCAGAGAAAGCGAGAAATGTCATAAAAACAACCTGCTGACATTGGATAAAAAAATACTGTACAGTATATCTTCTTATTTAAAGACCTCCCTCAAAATCCTAAGAACTATGAGGCATAGCATGTTAGATAGCATCAGGGTTGGCTACACATGAATGAATGTGTGACTATGTGTGTAGGTGTGTCACAATGTATGAATGGAATAATATTAGCTATGTAAGGTTATTAGCCCCACACACAAGTGGTCGCTCTTCACTTGTTCCTTCAGTAACAAAATATATACGCATCTCTCTTGTATACTTCTAAAATTCATTACGAAACACCGTTGAGGTCAGTATGTAAAAATTAAAATATAAAATATATACCTGAGATCTCAGTTGCCCTCAACTTAATAATGCTGTAACATATCAAGAAGGCCTTTCGGAATGTATGTTGCATCTTCTGTTTGTGTATTGGTACCAACTGTTGTTTGTTAGAATTTTGTAAAGAGGGATTAGGTTATTGGGCGTGTTCTCGTTAAGTTCTGGCTTCTTTAGCAGCTTTTGAGGGGGTCGTTGGTTTATGGTGCGGCAAGAGGGGAGTGTGAGTTACAGATACTGCCAGTAACTATCCTCAGTTTTGAAAACATTATAGTTGATACACGTTTAATTTGCGTATCTACTAGTTCTGTATTAGTGAATGGTTTTGATGTCTAATAAGTTTGAAATGTTCATTATAGAATAGCGTTGTTTTTGTAACAATTTAATTTATTATTATTATTATTATTATTATTATTATTATTATTATTATTAAGAAAATGTGTTTTGCATGACTACTAGTTCCTTCCCCCACTCGGTAATGTTTTCTCCTAACACGCGCCTTTGGTTTTACAAGACGGCTACTATTACCAGAACTGGACTGTAGCCTGAGTGTGTGTTCTTGGCTTCTTTTAATATCTCGATTTCTTCGAGGACGTTGATTTTCAAGTTGCTATTTTCTTTATGAATAATCGTTAAGCAACAAAAAAGAAACTTTTTTTTTTGTCTCAGAAAGGTGATTCTGACAGTATTTTTTTCTTCTGAATTCAAATATGATATCGGGTTTTCTCCATCACGCAAGGTTTCCGAGAGACAGGAATTTTTAATTTCAAACACTTTAATATTTTCTACATTTGTAACTACACAATATTCGAACATTCGGACTCACCTAAAAAGTAAGAAATTATGATTTTCTGCTATATTTTGCCTGTGGAGCATCCCTCTTGATGGTCCAACAATAATAGGCCAGCATATTAGGATTTCATTTGCCTTGATATATCTTTTCCATAGCTGAAATTTCCTGAGTTAGCTCATTTGGTTTTATTTTACAGTGGACAAATGGACGAAAAAAAAAACGTTATTAAAAAAATAATTATTTACATCTATTAATTGAAATTGAAATAAAAAAAACTGTGGGTGATGGAGAAATTCCGAATACATAATTGCAAACACGATTGCATTAAGTACAACTATTGGTACTTATGAGATAAAAATCATGTTGACCAGTATAATCGATAACACGTTGTTGATCGTATTAAACTGGTGACCTGTTTCAATAATATGTTTGGCAAAACTGGATTTACCCTCATTATATCCTAAGCCCTTAAAGTGTTTATTAAAGGAACTATCATCGATAGAAATATTGTTATTTGGCAACATCGTATTTTACGGGAAATAAGACAATACAAGATAAGATGGCACTAATAATTAGAAATTTCCATTTCTTATTTATTTATGACAAAATATTATAAGTTTTATATGCCTAAGCAGACGTTTACGATTTTTCCATGATGTGGAAAATATCATTTATTTGCAATTTCAATACGAGCAGATTATATGCTCTATGTTGACTCACCTGTAAATTTCGCTGTTATTTTCACCACATCCTCAATGGCTAATGTGGGGTATTTTACACTAAACTGTTAGACAAGATACAACATAATTTGTTTCTATCCGCTTTTCAAATGATTTCCTCTCCAATGTTTTAAGAAAAGCGGCTATTTTGAAACAGCAGAAATCCCAATGTATTGCGCATGTGTAAGAATGTAACAACGCTTATTTAATGTATTGCAATTTTAACTATATATTTTAAGATTCTTCTATATAATTTACATATACATGTGCTAGATAAATCATTAATTTTTCCCCCTTATTCGAGTGTTAAGAGCGAACAACATATTCTTACACGCTTAAAGGTAAAACCACTATTCGACCAATGAAAATGCAGTCAATCTGAATTGTTTCCATTACAACCGGATCTTAGCTCGGAAGAGGTACACTGTTGTATTTGTTTATCTTCATTCTACAGATATCCTGAATAGGGTCAAGTTTTCGCAGTTCCTAATAACGAACTTTTGTTTTTCTCTTTTCAGTTACCATGGTAACAGGTCTCTGAAGAAAACAAAAGATTGGGTACATCTAATTTAACATGACTATCGTGGAGACATGCGGGGATGGGGACTAGATGACGTATAGGGGAACACAGGGGGTTGAATTGAGTGGTAACAAGCCGTGAATGTGGGTAATGAGGGACATAGAACATCTGTTCCTACGCGCATCTAATCAACTGGGACAATAAGCCAGCCATGATGTAACACCCAAGACTCCCTATTACATAGCTTATAGAAGCACATTGATTTATTAGGGGTAGGAGTGATGGCTAATCGATTTCCACGAACAAAATTATAAAACTTTGTAACGTATTTTGTCAAAGTTTTCAAAGTACTTGGTTAGAAAATCAATCTATGACATCACTTGCAATGTCAAATATCAAGCTTAACATGGCGGAAAAGTTCAAGCACTAATCCCTGAAGGAATCTAATAAGTAAGAGCCTAAGTTTAAGGGGAAACTTATTGAAGGAAGACTTGCTTTGTATTGAAGTGCTTAGGAAAATTATTATTAGACCAAAGAGAGGTGAAAAAGAGATAATCGAGAAAATATAACAAAAAGCTTCATCAAATTTTAATTATTTTGGTTATAAACTTACTATCCATCAATCCATAGTAATTCTGCCCGAGGGCAGGTCTTTCACTGCAATCATAGCATTTTCATGCTGTGCTTTACAGCTTTACTAGGGGATTATAGGTGTGGTAGCTTCCCGTTGCTTTCCACACCGGTCAAGGATGATGATAATGATAAGGATGATGATGGCCGGATGATTTTCGGGGACCGTTGGGCCCTAAGCTTCCTGACATTTGTATTACAGGTGAGGAAAAACCCCGAAAAAAACCTCATCCAAGAGCCTGTCCCGATCGGGAATAGAAGCCGGACCCGCTGCGTGACAAAGTAGCACGCTACCTGGAGACCATAGCGGTGAATAATTTTACCATAAACACAAAAATTGAAAGAGACATATTTTTCGAAACTGTAGATATTTCAAGTCCCGCGCCGTAGCTGAGCGGTTAAGGTAGGAAGCCTTGGCGCAGAGCTACGGGACTTGCGCTGGTTCGAGTCTCCATGGGGGAAGAAATTTTCTCATGGTATTTCGGCCAGTATGGGACCGGTGCCCACCCAGCATCGTGAGGCAATTGGGTAGCTACAATAAGTAGCGGCTCCAGGTTGAGGAACCAGCTATAACGGCTGGGGGACTCGACATGCTAACCACATGTCACCCCTACACTGGCTGTTGATCATCTACCTCTGTGATTGACACATGTGGATGTGAAGGGCCAGCAGCCGGCTGGTAAAAGGGCAACCGGTAAAAAGTGGAAAGACCCTCAATCGGAATAGGAGATATTTCAAATGATATGCGGAATTATACATAAAATATTAAAGAATAAAACAAGAAGAGATACTAGATTGAAGTTTTATAAAACATTGGCAGTTCCTGCATTACTTTATGGGAGCGACACTTGGGTAATGACCAAAAATTTACAAAGTAGAATACAAAGGGTAGAAACGGACTTCCTTAGAAGAACAAAAGGCTGCACAGGATTGGGTCGGATAAAGAGAAGAACAGAGTTAAATATATATCCACCGAAAAAAAAATGAGATAAATGGTGTAGGCATGTAGAAAGAATTAATTAGAGCCAAGAGGATCAAGTAACGTAGGAAGGCCAGTGGAAGGATGACAGAACAACTGTGAGACGGAACAAGCAGTTCGCCTGGCGCGTGAAGTGAAGAAGAAGTATGCTTCAGGATCTGTATGGGAAACCAGAAGTAATTAGAGCAGTTAAGTATCGTAGACTGCGATGACAGGAATGCGGATTGAAAGAGAGAGAGAGAGAGAGAGTATATGTTTTCTAGTGTCACCAACTCACTTATCATCCTTCGGGTTCCATGCTGGACAGATAGTGTTAAAGCGGTCTATTTTCAATGTATGCACCACTTCGCCAGAAAAATTTAGGAAAATGATGTGTCCTTGTATTGTGTAGAGAGAGGTGCAGCTTTGAATGAGATGCACAAAGAAATTAAACATAGGCTCAATTCTGGAAATGCATGCTATTATGCATTGCAGAGACTTTTGATGTCCCAACTCCTTTCAAAAAACGTTAAGCTGAAAATATATAAAACTATTATTCTACCAGTTATATTATATGGGTGCGAAACATGGACTCTTACTTTAAGGGAGGAAAGGAGATTACGAGTATTTGACAATAAAGTTCTTAGGAAAATTTTTGGACCAAAGAGAGATGAACAGACAGGTGAATGGAGAAGACTACATAACAATGAACTACATGGTCTTTATAGGAAGCCAGATATAATAAGAACAGTTAAGTCCCGTAGACTGCGATGGGCAGGACATGTTGCGCGTATGGGGAATGAAAGACGTGCATGGAAACTTCTTGTAGGAAAGCCAGAAGGAAAACGCCCAGTTGGTAGACCAAGAATGAGGTGGGAGAACAACATTAACTATGATTTGAGGGAAGTAGATTATACAGGGAATGATTGGAAAGCATTAGCTCAGGATAAGGATGTATGGAGAGCTTATGTCCGTGCGGCCATGAACCTACGGGTTCGATAGTGCCAGTGAGTAAGTAGGCCTAAGTAAGTAAGAGGTGCAGCTTTACTAGGGAATTATAGGTGTGGTAGCTTCCCATTGCTTTCTACACCTGTGAAAGATGATGATAATGATAATGATGATTATGTGGCCGGATGATTTTCGAGGACTGTTTGGCCGTAAGCTTCCTGATATTTATCTTACACGTGAGGGAAAAAAAACCGAAAAAACCTCACCCAGGAGCCTGTCCCGACCGGGAATCGAACCGGGCCCGCTGCGTGACAAGGCAGCACGCTACCTCGAGACCACAGCGGTGGACTAACATAGGATATGGTGGGTATTTTTCTTTTTCGCTTTATTGATTCCTAAGCATGCCCCATTACAAAGTAATATTACATGCTTTGTTTAAATCTTACACATCATTGACTTATAATATATCATTACTGTATGTACATTTTTACATATAAATTCTAAATATGTCTGAACTTAATAACTATTATCTATTCATAATTATATAATTAATATTGCTACTTAGTTTACATAATTCTAAATCTAATCATACTTATTTGTTTATAAACTATGGTACATATTTATATGGTCAATTTTGTAATTTTAGTGTCTGTACAAATTCCTAAATGGTAGTAGGCCTAAATGTGCAGTTACTAGTTCTTTATTTGTAGCAGGCCAAGTGTTTCCATTCTTTCTTACAGCAATTATTGGCGTCATTCTCTATTGTTTTACATCTTGACATTCACATATTAAGTGGGTTATGGTTTGTTCTGCTCTATTGCATGTGCAGGTTGGATTTTCTATTATGTGAAATCTGTGAAGATAATTCCTGTTTTCCCATGTCCCGTGAATAGCAGTGAACTCGGAGGTTGCAGGTAACTTGATCTTCAGTCTGTCTGTGACAGTAGGGAAGAAGTACCTGGTGATCTCTCGATATGGTGGGTATAGTAATGGTAGATCTGCCCTATACTCAGAGGTTATTATCATCATGAACGTAATATCAATGTTACTTAAGTAAAGTGATCCCACAACAGGCCCTTGGGGTAGTGGGAGGTTAAGGCTCCCACTTTTTCTAGACAATCGGCACTTTATGTTAGCCGGGTTGCCAGCCCTGCGTGACGGCCGCCTTTACCCCCAGAACAAGCGTCTGGTACTCATTTCCGTTAGAGGCTGAGTCGACACCAGGGCCATAGTGCCGCCAGAGGGTTTGGGCCAGTTTAAAAATTCAATGTTACTTAACCATTTAATATGAAAAACAAAAATAAATAAATAAATAAATAATGTAGGTAGAGAGACTGGTTCTAATCTTGTGAATTATATGAAGGATTTACTGTAACTACTTAACTCATGCCCCAAATGGGAGTCAATGACCATTCACATTTCAATGATTTTTTATTTACAACCAACCACAGTCGTGTTTCGCCTGGAATTTATCAACTGAAGTTTATCATATTAAAGAAACCCCTCCTTTTAACATTCTGAATAGGTCATAGCATTATTTTGCAGTGACTGACTCTCTAAGAAATACGGCTACCAGACTGTATATATAGTGCATGAATGTCAGCAAATAGCGCATGCGGGAGATAATATAAAACCATTTGTAGCAATTGATTGTACCATAAAAAAAAGGAACTACTGTTTGCACTTTCTTAAACGAATTATTTTCCAGGAAATGACGTTGCAGAAAAATATAATTAGCATATTTACATCATAGGGCAACAGAAATTAATTAATACCTATAATGTTCGTTATAAATTTCTCCGCTAGGGCGCACTCTTACAATATTGCGGTCCTTTGGCAATAAATAATATGATCTGGTTGCAGTGATGAACAAATGAAACCAAACATCTCTCATTTGTTTTCAAACATCGCCGTTTACATTAAATATATAAATATTTTAAAATAACTATATTTAAACAATGATTTATGAGTAAACAGCTTAATTTTATTCGTTAAATAGTCCTAACAAATGCTATTCTTGATTTCCAAACTCTCTAGATAAATACACTCCTCACTTCGTGAGTCGTGAATTTATCGATAATTTGAATCAGTCATTTCGAAAAGGAATCATCTGCAGCTGATCAAATTTTATAGGAGAGGACCAAAAACTGATTCAACTTGTTCAGGATAAAGCATTGAATCTGAAATTACTACTGAATAAAGCCAGAAAGTGGTAAAGGAATAGTGTAGTTGATCCATTCTGACATGGAGACGATGAAAGTAGGTATCTAAACATGGAATAATGAAATAAGTGAATTTCAGAAAAATTGGAGATGATCCCTTTTCGAAATGACTGATTCATTTGGAAATCACTCGTGGCATTACTTATGAAAGTTAACAAGCAGATTAGAATTAAATGCATTAAGTGAATAATTATGTTATTATGAGTTAGTTACTTTGATTCACCTCATATCAGGTGAGCCAAATAACTAACTCATAATAATTAAAAGAAATTATGAGTCTGAAAATCTTCCTTCTCGGAACCCACGGTTTAAACTCCCTCCTGGAAGACACGTTTCATGAATTTTCCAGTTCTAAAAATCCATTGACCTCGGCCGGGTTTGATCTCACTACCCTCGGAACTAGAGTCAAATAACACAACCACTAGCCCACGCCCGACTAGTTACTATGTATCAGGTTAAAATCATAAACAAATTGCAAGAGATATCAGCAGTCTTTAACGACACTCCAGTTAAAAAACCTTACATTGTTAATAGCTGAAGATGGAATACGTTCCGAACGGTCTATTGCAAAGTTTTTTAATGACGTTTGTTTATCTGCGTTTTACATCCAAGACACAATAATATAAATTTAACTCTGTACTCTGTTAATGTCTCGTGCCATTTAAAAACCATTACATTAATGGCACTATGAAAGAGTTTAGTGCAAGTTGTTTTAACTGCTCTAGGCGCATTTCTCTGACGCTATTAAGTACTTCAATTTCTTGTTCCTAGAAAACTGCGTCTAATTCAACCTGCAATCACTGATTGTATTATTCGCTGGAATGTATGTCCATGCACTATTACACACGAAGAATAAACTAAAAGAATTTTCTAAGAGTTATCTGCAACGACCCATTTTTATTAAAGTGAAAAGAATATACACAATTTTATTCTAACTGTTTATAAATCGAATTATGCCTGATTTGGGAATATGGTCATCGAATAACAAAATATAACCCCTCCACTACCGATAATTAAATGATTATGGTAGAATGGAAAATTTTGAGGAAGTGGCTGAATTCAAATACCTACGAACAATAATCACAAATAGGAATGAGGTGCACAAAGAAATTAAACATAGGCTCAATTGTGGAAATGCGTGCTATTATGCATTACAGAGACTCTTGACGTCCCCAATTCCTTTCAAAAAACGTTAAATTGAAAATATATAAAACTATAATTCTACCAGTTATATTATATGGATGCGATATGGACTCTTACTTTAAGGGAGGAAAGGAGATTACGAGTATTTGAGAATAAAGTTCTTAGGAAAATTTTTGGATCAAAGAGAGATGAACAGACAGGTGAATGGAGAAGACTAAATAACAATGAGCTACATGATATTTCAATATTTCTAAAATTAATTTATAAAGTCCACCACCGTGGTGTCGAAGTAGCGTGCTGCCTTGTCACGCAGCGGGCCCGGGTTCGATCCCCGGTTGGGACAAGTTTCCTGGGTGATTTTTTTTTTTTTTTAGTTTTCTCTCATCTGTAAGACAAATCAGGAAACTTTAAGGCCCAAACGGTCCTCGAGCATCATTTGGCCATCATTATCATTAACATATTCATTAAGTTTAGGATTGGCCTCTCCTGGCACATCAATGCCATCATCATCACCTATCATATCATCGGGGTAGCGTAACTCCGCCTTCCAGGCGCCCCAACCTCAGAAGTGCGTTACAATAACGCCATGCCAGGAAAGAATGATAATCTGGTGGCATTGATTAAAAGAATCATTATAATCACAATTTTGACGTTATATAGTATTTTTTTAATGGCTTCCTAAATTAAAACATTTAATTTTTCTCAGTTCAGTTTTCTGTGGTTTGTTTCCCTTTTTGCAGAATGCGGTCCAAGTGTCCACTCGCGTTAGGTAAAACCCATTATTAAATCTCACACAACGGGGCCAGTTACGATTTCAGTTCGGATTTACTTTTTTGGCAACTTTCGGGTACAATTTTTAGGTAACACAATAGTCAGGAATTTGGTTAGCTACAATAAAATAGAAGGTCGAATTTGAGAAAAATAGCTGTAGTTACTTTATGAATACGTGCAATAAAGAACTAACAACAGTAAGACAGAATAAAAATAGTACAAAGACCTGCTGATTTATTTTCTTGTACTTTGGAATGGCAGAGAACAATGAACGAGTAGATACGAAGAATTCATCTCCGCTCCCAAACACTTGACTTGACCTTCTTAACTGACAGCACCATCCCAAAATTATCTAGTAGACTTGCTTGGTACAGGTGAATACAAACCCATTAACACAATTTTAACATTATATATATATATATATATATATATATATATATATATATATATATATATCCTATATATATATATATATATATATATATATAATTTAAATTATGGGTTTTTTTTTCGTTTTTATGTTAATGAAAAATGAGGGAAATTTTGAGAAAGTGGCTGAAATCAAATACCTAGGAACAATAATCACAAATAGGAATGAGATGCACAAAGAAATTGAACATATTATGGACATCCATGCTATTATGCATTACACGGACTCTTGATGTCCCAACTCCTTTAAAAAACGTTAAACTGAAAATATATAAAACTATTATTCTACCAGTTATATTATATGGATGCAAAAACATTGGACTCTTACTTTGAGGGAGGAAAGGTGATTACGAGTATTTGAGAATGAAGTTCTTAGGAAAAGTTTTGGACCAAAGAGAGATGAACAGACAGGTGAATGGAGAAGACTACATAACAATGAACTACATGGTCTTTATAGGAAGCCAGATATAATAAGAACAGTCAAGTCTCGTAGACTGCGATGGACAGGACATGTGTGACGAATGGGGAATGAAAGACGTGCATGGAAGCTTCTCGTAGGAAAACCAGAGGGGAAAACGCCCAGTTGGTAGACCAAGAATGAGGTGGGACAATGACACTAACTATGATTAAGGGAAGTAGATTATACAGGGGTTCCGCGCCGTAGCCGAGTGGTTAAGGCAAGAAGCCTTGACACAAAGCTATGGGACTTGTGCTGGTTCGATTCTCAATGGGGGAAGACATTTTCTCATGGTATTTCGGCCAGTATGGGATCGGTTCCCACCCAGCATCGTGAGGCATTTGGGTAGCTGCAATAAGTAGGGACACCAGGTTAAGAAAACCAGCTATAACGGCTGAGGAACTCGACATGCTGACCACATGCCACCCCTATACTTGCTGGATGAGCATCTACAATTGACACATGTGGATTTGAGGCCAGCGCCGTATGGTAGGCCAAGGGCCGTCTAGGCCTGTGGCGCCAGGAGTTTTTTTTAGATTATATAGGGAATGATTGGAAAACATTATGTCAAGATAGGGATGTATGGAGAGCTTATGTCCGCGCATCCATGAACCTATAGGTTCAATAGTGACAGTGATTTAGTTTCCGTGTTTTGTTTTTACATTGTTTATCTATTTATGTTTTATTCACAAAAGCATTTCAAAACATTTGACCCAAAATGGAAATTCAAAATACTCTACAGCACCGGAATCGAACCCCGGTTACCGGAATTGGGTCTCTAGCGACTGCGCAATGACAACGGACATTTTGATTGTTTTCCACTTTTTTGTCCATATTTTATTTAACTTTTTTTCTCTTATACAAAAAACACAAAAACAGGACACAGACAGAGGACCAAAGTGGAGATTCAATATCTGTATAATTACCTCCCCAAATCTAGGGTTAATTTATTCTCCCACCTCATTCTTGACCTATCTAAAGGGCGCTTTCCCACAGGTTTTCCTACAAGAAGTGTCCATGCGCCTATTTCATTCCATATAGGTCAATGTGGCACATAACCTGCGCATCACTGTAGTTTTCTCCAATCACCTGTCCTGAATCTGTATGTCCATCTCGCTTTGCTCCAAATATGTTGATAAGAAGTATATTCTCAAATACTGACAACATTTTTTCCTCTCTTAAAATAAGGGACCATGTTTCTCATCCACATTATATATTAACAGGAAGAATAAAAATTATAAAAGTTTATATATATGGCATGAAAAGAAAAATAAATGCCCGTCCAAGCATTTAGATATATATATATATATATATATATATATATATCTGTGTGTTTTTAAAATTACATTTTGACATTTAGTAACGAAGGCCTAATATTATATAACATTAAAATAAAGAAGCGTCACTGCTATAAAGTAAGAATTCTCTTTGATTTGATTGTAATAGTAGCCACGAGAGGGCAGTGAGACCGAGTTCCCGCTACCCCTCGTGATAGAGAATATATATATAAAGGAAAAATAAATGTTTGTGCTAGGATACCTGGATAGTGTAACTGGTAGCGCACTAAAGTATCAAGTTAGAGGTCCTGGGTTCAAATCCAGGTTCACACACACACACACACACACACACACACATATATATATATATATATATATATATATATAGGCTATATTCAGATCCTAATAAGCGAAAGTAAATTACACAATTAAGTTTTAAGTGAAAGAAGATACTTTGATTCGGAAAATGGAAAGAGTCATATCAGAGGCTGTGATAAATATATATTTAAGTGTTAAAATTAATATAACTTGATATCATATAGTAAGTAATGCCACGAGTGATTTCCAATTTATCTAAAGGATTTGGAAATTAAGGAGTGGCATTTGTTAGGAATATTTAAAGAATAAAATTAAGCTGTTTACTCACAAATCGTTATTTAAATATAGTTATATAAAAATATTTATATTTTTAATGTAAACGGCGATGTTTGAAAACAAATGAGAAATGCTTGGTTATGCTTTTGTTAATCAACTGCAACTAGATCATATTATTTATTGCCAAATAGGATCGCAATATTGTAATAATGCACCCTAGTGGAGAAAAAATTACACATCAAACTATATATTATAACGAACATTATAGGTTATTAATTATTTTTTTAGGAAACGTTCCGTAAAATCATTATTTGAACACAGAATTACGTATCAAATGTGTAGTTCGAAGGAATCTGAATTTGCTATATTCAACGTATTTGTTCGAGTCAGTCACTGCAAAATAATACTCTGACCTGTTCAGAATATTAAAAAAGGAGGAGCTTTCTTTAATATGATAAACAGAAGTAGATAAATATCGAGGTGAAACACGACTGTGATTGGTTGTGAAACAAAATTCATTGATACCTGATTGGCCATTGACTAACATTTGGTGCATGAGAGTCTAGAGAATTACGAGTATATAGGCCTACTCAAAGAATAATGAAAGAAAGATTTATAATAAATTATATTCAACAATTATTTTTTCTCCAAAAGAATTAAAAAGTAGGAATATATTTAGAATTAAATCGACATTATATTGGTTCACTTATCTCTGTGTAGAGTAACCAAATTTACATGAAATTAACAACTGTTCAACACTGGAAAACATGTCTGCGATGTATCACAATTTGTTTTGCTTTATATTAAGAAACTGGTTGTCACTGATAACAAACACATGTTCCTTTTCTGTTACACCGCAGCAACACAGAGTTCCATTCATTAACAACTTATAAATTTACCGGCAAACGCATTTTTTTTCTTTCGGATAACAAACAACCAGTGCTTGAGGTGGGGTGGGCAGCGGGTTCTTTTTAAATGGCTTAAATGTATCCCGCAAAATTTGGACATGGAAAACAAATTAGGGACATTTCAAAAGATATGTGGTTCAATAAGAATATATTTGAGAAATAAGACTAACTAACTCACTCACAGGCACTATCGAACCCTTACGTTCCTGGCCGAAAGGGCACAAGCTCTCCAAACACCCCTATCCTGAGCTAATGCTTTCTAATCATTCCCTGTATAATCTACTTCCCTTAAATCATAGTTAATGTTATTCTCCCACTTCATTCTTGGTCCACCAACTGGGCGTTATCCCTCTGTTTTCCTACAAGAAGCTTCCATGCACGTCTTTCACTCCCCATTCGTGTCACATGACCTGTCCATCGCCGTCTACGAGACTTAACTGTTTTTATTATATTTGGCTTCCTATAATGATCGTGTAGTCTTCTTCATTCACCTGTCTGTTCATCTCTCTTTGGTCCAAAATTTTTTCTAAGAACTTTATTCTCAAATACTCGTAATCTCCTTTCCTCCCTTAAAGTAAGAGTCGATGTTTCGCAAGGGAAACTCAATTGAAATTTTACAAAATAGTAGCCGTTCGAACGTTAACATACGGGTCTGAGACTTGGGCTTTAACAGTCTCTAATAAACATAAAATTTGACACAAAAGAAATGAAATTTCTGAAATCCGTTGCAGGTGTATATTTAGAGTGGTCAAAAGAGAAGTAAGATATCAGAGCTGAAGTACCAGTATATAATATAAACGACAGAATATACAGAAATAAATGTAAATGGTTTGAACATGTACATAGAATGACAAATAATCGTTTATCAAAACAGACACTTTATTACAAACCTCAGGGCCGAAGAAATGTAGGAAGATCATACTGTGCAGCGCGGCCAATAGGCGCATACGTTGAAATGTTGATGATGGTGAAATGTATCTCGTTACTTCCTATTACACTGGTCAACATGATTTTTGTCTCATGAGTACCAATAGTTGCACTTAATGCAGTTTTTTTATCGTGTTTTCAAATATGTATTCGGAATTCTCCATCACCCACGGTTTTTTTTTATTTCAATTTCAATTAATGGATTTAAATAATTATTTTTTAATAAACTTTTTTTGTCCTTTTGCCCATTGTAAAATTAAACCAAATGAGCTATCTCAGGAAATTTCAGCTACGGAAAAGAGATATCAAGGTAAATGGAATCCTAATATGCTGGCCGATTATTGTTGGACTATCAAGAAGGATGCTCCACAGGCAAAATATAGCAGAAAATCGTCATTTCTTTCTTTCTAGGTGAGTCCGAATGTTCGAATATTGTGTAGTTACGAATGTAGAAAATATTAAAGTTTTAAAATTATAAATTCTTGTCATATTTGAAATCAGGAGAAAAAATCTACCAAAATCACATATTTTTCATTCCGAGACAAAAAAAAAGTTTTTTTTTTGTTGGTCAGTGTTATAACTAACAACATCCCGGAATGTTTTTTTTTCTGCTAATTCTATTCTATAATGTTCTGTCACAGGACAGGTATTTCCCTGCAATCACAGTATTTTCATGCTATACTTTGCAGCTTTACTAGGGAATTATAGATGTGGTAGCTTCCCGTTGCTTCCCTTCTTCTTCTTCACTTTACGGGCTAGGCAAAAATTGCCTGTTCCGCCTCATAGTTCTTCTGTCCATCTTTTCACTGGCCTTCCTACATTCCTTGAACCTCTTGGCTTGTAGTTGAATGCTGCTCTTGGTAATCTTGTTACATTCATTCTTTCCACATGTGTAAACCATTTCTCTCTATATTCTCTGATTTTCTCATTCAATGGATATATATAACTGTTCTTATATCATTTTTTATCCGATCCAATCTTGTGCAGCCTTTTGTTCTTCTAAGGAAATTCATTTTTGCGCTCTGTATTCTATTTTGTAACGTTTTGCTCATTACCCAAGTTTCGCTCCCATAAAGTAATGCAGGAACTGCCAATGTTTAATAAAACTTCAATCTAGTATCTCTTAGTGTTTTATTCTTTAATGTTTTATGTATGTCCCGCGCCGTAGCCGAGCGGTTAAGGTAGGAAGCCTTGGTGCAGAGCTATGGGACTTGCGCTGGTTCGAGTCTCCATGGGGGAAGAAATTTTCTCATGGTATTTCGGCCAGCAACGTGAGGCAATTGGGTAGCTACAATAAGTAGCGGCTCCAGGTTGAGGAACCAGCTATAATGGCTGGGGGACTCGACATGCTAACCACATGTCACCCCTACACTGGCTGTTGATCTGTGATTGACGCATGTGGATGTGAAGGGCCAGCAGCCGGCTGGTAAAAGGGCAACCGCTGAAAAGTGGAAAGACCCTCAATCGGAATGTTTTATGTATAATTACGCATATCATTTGAAATTTCGACAGTTTCATATTTATGTCTCTTTCAGTTTTTGTATTATAGTAAAATTACAACCCAAATAATTAAAATCTGTTAATTGTTCCAGAGGTTTGTTGTCGATTACGATTTTTGATCTTATATGTTCGTTTCCCCAAAATGCCATTATTTTTGTTTTTTTCTTTTGATATTGCTTTCCACACTGGTGAATTGATAAGGTCGCCCGCGGTGGACTAGTGGTTATGCTCCTTGCTTCTGGTCCCGAGGGTCGCGGGTTCAAACCCGGCCGATGGATGTTTTTTAGGACGGAAAAATCCAAGGAGAAGTCCTCCGGGAGGGAGTTTAAAGTGTGGGTCCCAAGTCTGAAGATTTTTCAGGCTAATAAAAAAATTCTTAAGCCTGAATAAAAACGGCTCTAAGGAAAATTTACCGACCTCAACGTCCTAGTAATACCTTAGTTGCCTGCTAGATGTCTCATTGGGTCGACGTGTTTATCGCAAGCCTAAGTGCAAATAAGGTAACTAATACATAATAGTTTTAAAAAACTAAAACAGCACGCTTTATTAGAAAACCGAACTCAAAAATGAAAAACAATTTTAATTTCCAACACGCTTGGGATAAATTTAAAGTGGTCAAAAAAAACAATCTCCAACACATATAGAATAAAACTAGAATTATCAACAAAAAGAAAATAATTTTACCATCAGGAGCGTGGGATACTCTATATCATTTATATATATTTAATAATAAACAGATATTGGTAAAAGTAAAGTCTCTAAGAAGAACATGTAACAATCATAAAAAGCACCCCACGCTTTTGATGGTAAAATTATTTTCTTTTTGTTGATAATTCTAGTTTTACTCTATATGTGTTGGAGATGATTTTTTTGTTGACCACATTAAATTTATCCCAAGCGTGTTGGAAATTAAAATTATTTTTCATTTTTGAGTTCGGTTTTCTAATAAAGCGTGCTGTTTTAGTTTTTTAAAACTATTATTTATTTTTTATTTTTAATATTTTACAGAATAAGATAAGAATGTAAATATCTTTAAATTACATACTATTGTAGTATGAGCTAAAAGTATTACTCTTCTAAAAAAAATCCTCCCCAGCCGGATTCGAACCAGCGACCTATGGATTACCTAAATTATATACGACTAGTTCACCGCTCTACCAACTGAGCTCTTACAACGATTGACTAAAAAGTCGACAAGTCCGTAACTTATTATACCAGTTTTATTTTTTTTTATTTCCTGATGATTCTGGCAAGGAATTTAGAAATACAATATGAAATTACTGTAGTGTCACGGGTCCTTTACAAGTATACAAAGTTTCAAGTCGATCCAATGTCTCTAAGTGGGTGAAAATCGTGTTCAAAGATTCCGTTACATAAAAACAAAGACACTTTTTTTTTATTTTCTGATGATTCTGGCCAGGATTTTAGAAAATGGATATGGAATTATTTTATTGTCACGGGTCCTTTACAAGTATACAAAGTTTCAAGTCTATCCTATGTTTCTAAGTGGGAGAAAATCGTGTTCAAAGATTCCGTTACATAAATACAAAGACACTTTTTTTTTATTTTCTGATGATTCTGGCCAGGATTTTAGAAAATAAATATGAAATTATTGTATTGTCACGGGTCCTTTACAAGTATACAAAATTTCAAATCGATCCAATTATTTTAAGTGGGTGAAAAACGCGTTGAAAAATTCAGTTAGATAGATAGATAGATACAGGTCAAGCTAATATAAAGCGTGTAAAAATTAACTTGGTCTAGTAACTCCTAACAAAGGAGAGGTTATGACTCAACAATGGAGACTACGCTATTAATAAGTAAGAAATGTAGGGATGATAGGTCTAATGATGATGGTCATTATTTTCGGGGACCGTTGGGGCTCTAGGCTTGCTGACATTTGTCTTACAGGTGAGGAAAACCCCCCAAAAAATTTCACCCAGGAGCCTGTCCCAACCTGGAATCGAACCCGGGCCCGCTGCGTGACAAGGCAGCACGCTACTTCGAGACCACAGCAGTGGACATTTTTGCTAATAGTAACTTTGAATTTACAGATGTGTCGATTACAAAATAGTTTCTCTATTTCAATTAAATACAGCCTAATCGGAACGTTTGTTATCACAATCACTCTACTGACATAAGCTGCGTCCAAGGATAAACAATGTTAACTCTAGACCACAATGGTATGCAATTACAGCGACTCTTGTCCCAACTTCTCTCAAAAAAAAGTTAAACTGAAAATATATAAAACTGTTATTCTCCCAGTTATATTACATGTATGCGAAACGTGTACTCTTACTTCAACGTAGAAGAAAAAGTTACGAGTATTTGAAAATAAAGTTCTTAGGAAAATGTTTGGACCAAAGAGAGATAAAAGACAGGTGAATGGAGAAGACTTCATGACAGTGAGCTCTATGGTCTTTGTAGGAAACCAGAAATAACAAGAACAGTTAAGTCTCGTCTTCGATGGGCAAGATATGTGGAACGAATATGGAATGAAAGAGAGGAATGGAAGCTTTTTGCAGGAAAACCAGAGGGAAAACAGCAGTTTGTGGACCAAGAATGAGGTGAGAGAATAACACTAACAATGATTTGAGGGAAGTATATCATACGGGGGATGTTTGGAAAACATTAGCTCAGGATAAGGATGTGTGGAGAGCTTAAGTTCGCGCGGTCATAATCCTACGGGTTTGATAGTAACAGTGAGTTAGAGAGATCTTGTGAAGAAAAGTATGTGCTATCTCTGTGTGCAATATTTTGACAATCGGAAAAACAAGATTGAAAAAATAAATTTTGAAGTGTTTTGTAAAGGTATAGAATGAATCCCCCACTCTAATAACGCAGATGTGCGTCAAAATCCACTATCTGACAACCAGAGAATAAAGATGTCAAGCAATAAGTGACAAGTAAACGGTTTTAGAGCGAAGGTATTCATGAATAATTCACCATTTTCATTATCATGTTTCCGACTTCGTCATGTATGAGTTGTACTTTTCAAAAACCTTCCTGTGCTCTCGTAATACCTGTCTCATAACCAGAGATAAAGTCACAATAAATTAGCATCTTAGCGTCAATACACGACATATACTAACGATGATACATGCATTATAATTAAATGACGGATGAATATTCGTTATTTCTTTAGTTAATTGTAAACTGGTTAGGCCTATATACTTTTTCATCAAAATTAAAGTGTTTTTTTATTTATATTGAGTTGGAGAAAATGTTTTTTATATCTCACCTCATAAAATTCCGTGTTTTCACGATGACCGATATCAAAGGTCATTTCAATTTCAACTGCAGACTCGAAATGTTGAAATGTTGCAGTTAGCACTATCTTCTGAACTGCGATCTGATGTCGATTTTATGAACTTGGAGAATACATTTTGATCATCGGCAATTTACAACCACGAATTTTGAAATTCTCGACGAGCAAAATTTAATCTCCAAGTTCATAAAATCGAAACCAGATAGCAGTTCAGAAGATAGCGTTAACCGTAAAATTTCAACAGTTTGAGTTGGACTGAAGATGAAGGTGAAATGACCTATGAAACCTGTATCGTGAAAACAGGGAATTTTAAGAGGTGAGATATGAAAATATTTTCTCCGATATAATAAATTGATTATATACTGTTTTATTGGTTTACTTAAACCATTTCCAGAATTGAGCCTATGTTTAATTTCCTTGTGCATCTCATTCCTGTTTGTGATTATTGTTCCTAGGTATTTGAATTCAGCCACTTCCTCAAAATTTCCCCCATTTGTCATTATCTGGCCATTTCCATTACCGTATATAATGTATTTCTATGTGTGACAATATATTTAGTTTTATTGATATTTATCGGCCCCGGTGGACTAGTGGTTATGCTCCTTGCCTCTGGTCCCGAGGGTCGCGGGTTCAAACCCGGCCGGGGTCGATGGATTTTTAGGACGGAAAAATCCAAGGAGCAAGTCCCCCGGGAGGGATTTTAAGCCGTGTGTCCCGAGTCTGAAGATTTTCAGGCTCGTAAAAGATCCTTAAGCCTGAATGAAAGACCTCTAAGCAAAATTTACCGAATTTTCCCGCCCTAGTACTACTTGGTTTCCTAGATGTCAGTATGAGGCGGAACGCTGACCATGGACCACTCAAAATGGCATCTATACGAAAACAAGTGTAACTAAATTAATATGGTTCAAATTCTTCCCTGTAGGGGGAGAGCGCCTAAAAATCTCTGTAAAGGGAAAACATGGGCTTACAAAAAAATTGATATTTACTTCCAGTCCCAATTTCTTAGTGTTACTCAGTAGTGTGTGCGTGTTGCCTTTAGTATCTCCTTGTTATCGGTCAATAGTAGGCCTACTACATCATCAGCATAATGAGTTGTAGGCCTCTAAAGATTTCATGGCATGCTCTAGTACAAAATTAAATAGAAGAGGAGATAGTTCATCTCCTTGCTTCAACCCATTGTGGATTTCAAAAGTATCCGAAAACTGTTTTATTATTATTATTATTATTATTATTATTATTATACCTCTTATGGAGCAATTCTTGTTAGTAAACGTGTCATTTTATGTGAGACTGATTTATTAGTTAATTTTATATATTTCAACATGACACAAATATATCTTGTACCCAGCTCACGGTGTGAACATTATTTTTAAAACCGTCAGGTATACATGCCCACCCTGTATTAGTACTGCATTTCGTTTGTTGCCCAGCTTTAGATTTCAACTGGACAATGTCGTGGAGAGAAGAAACAAAGCTATTAGTAAGTGTTTCTTCAATAGTTCCACCTTATTTGCCACGGAAATAAGAAATTCGTTTTATGCAGTAGAGATCGATTGTTTAATTGGAGGGTTGAGAGCAGCAGAATGCAATATTGCGAACGTTTGTGTTTAGTATTGAAGCACCAGTTATAAACTAACCAATTCAATCAATACTCGATTATATTTTGTCCGATATCTCGACCATGACGCTCCACTTTCACAGATAAACTTGCTAAATTAACTAGTGACTTGATCATATAACGGGAGATCCGGTCGGAAGCCTTATTTGACATGCATTATTTAGCAGACAGTAATCCGATAACCACAGGACAACCACTGTGCGGTCGACCCTGCCAGTGACAATCACAGCTGGCTGATTAATGTTATCCCATGCCAACAAATTAATTACAATTGACCACCAAAAAATAAGTTTAATGCCAAATAACACTGGCCAACACGATTTTTGTCTCATGAGTACCAATAGTTGTATTTAATGCAGTTTTTTATCGTGTTTTCATATATGTATTCGAAATTTCTCCATCACCCACAGTTTTATTATTTCAATTTCAATTAATGGATTTAAATAATTATTTTTTAATCAATTTTTTCGTCCATTGTAAAATAAAACCAAATGAGCTAACTCAGAAGATTTCAGCTATGGAAAAGAAGAGATATCAAGGCAACTGGAATCCTAATATGCTGGCCGATTATTACTGGACCATCAAGAGAGATGCTCCACAGGCGAAATATAGCAGAAAATCGTCATTTCTTACTTTCTAGGTGAGTCCGAATGTTCGAATATTGTGTAGTGACTGACTGTCTAAGAAATACGTTGAATACATAAATCTATATATTAAGATGTAAGAATTCTAGAATGCATGTGGCTACCAGATTGTATATATAGTGCATCAACGTAACCAGATAGTGCTAGCGGGATATAATAACATTTGTAGCAATTGATTATACCACAAAAAACACTGTTTGCACTTTCTTAAACGTATTATTTCCCAGGAATTTACGTTCCAGAAAAATGTAATTGACATATTTACATCATAGGACATCAGAAATTAATTAATATGTTGGTTATAAACAGTTTGATGTGTTTAATTCTTTCTCCACTAGGGTCCATTCTTACAATATTGCGATCCTTTGGCAATAAATATATGATCTGGTTGCAGTGATGAACAAACGAAGCGTAACAAACGTTTCTCACTTATTTTCAAACATCGCCGTTTACATTAAATACATAAATATTTTAAAATACTATATTTAAATAATGATTTGTAAGTAAACAGCTTAATTTTATTCGTTGAATAGTCCTAACAAATGTTACTATTGATTTCCAAATTATCTAGATAAATTTGGAAATCACTCGTGGCATTACTTATGATAATTTTTATTTTATTTTGGGACCTTGGAACGTATCCTCTACATACCCATTCAAATCACCATTCTATATCCACAGTTTCTGTATTCGCGGCATATTTACGGAACACGTCTTCCGCGAATAAGGGGCTTTTACTGTAATAATAGGACATTATGGCATGATGTTGCCGACGATTGTCTTTCAGATAAAAAAAGGTAAAGACAATCAAATTGGAATCCAATTAAAATACAATGAAGAAAAGAGACAGGTGAACCAGCGCGGTATGCGATAGGGATGCATTTCCGACAAACAATAGTTGACAGTCTTTTTGTTCGGGTTGTACAGCACAAAGAACACTTTATTAAGGAGCAGCTGAAGTGATTATTAACAACAGAGTGAACAAGTTCTTCAAGAATTTGTTCTGGCATTCCAAGGGTTGCGTACTATATATATTTAGACCTCCAGCTTCAAAACAAATAAAACTGATTGCTATTTTTAATTCTATCATCTCTTTATATTAAAAGGAAATAAGCCAACTTTTTTTACAGGTCTGCAGGAAAACACTTTAAAAGTTTGGAATCTATATGCTTTTTCCTGAGAGGGAAATCATTAATCTGAAATATCTAAGTGACAAACTTCTTTTTTTTTTTCATCCTATTTTCTAAGCATCTCATTCATAATCTTTTGGGTAGAAAAAATAATAAGAAATAATAATAATAATGATGAAATATAAAAACAAAAACCGAGAGAAGATAAAATAGAAACAGTAAAGCAATTTTTTTTTTTGCATGATAGTGCGTTCTGCCATACAGCAATGGCGACCATGATTGAAAGTTCAATTTCCTACATTTCGGGGTTGCCAATCTAAATAACTATACTATAATATTAAATATTACCTACCTCGTGCGGAAAGTTAAATCATTGCTCTTCATGTATACTATGTACAATGTATATACAAAATATATCCAATAGGTAGTGTTAATATACATTATACGAAACAAATCACTGCATTTTAAATGAAGTGAACTTTATTTCAAACAATATAAAACAATAAATTCATACTTGTCATTTTATGACTGGTTGGTGTCACGGCCTACTGTAGTCTCAACTAAATAATTTTCGGCATTTGCCGTATAAACACTGGCCACACTGTTAACGTTAGTCAGTTGTTTATAATGAACGCAAATATTCCTAACACATACGTTATTATTTTATTATTATTTATTATTATGAAAACACCATCGTGCAAAAAATTATGTATAACTCACGTTTGTGAAGTGTTTTACACAGTCTCGGAAATTAAAAACCTGGCTATCGCTCGGTTTTTAATCATTTCCTCGCTTCTGTAAAAACCACTTCCCAACCTGGCATTGTAATATACTATGTAACTGATTATTAAAACTTTAATATGCATTTTTGAAATTCTATTTTATTACTGTATACATTAATGTGCCTTAGTTTAACAGTCCTATGCTGTATTTCTGTATTTACCATATGCTAGCACGTAATATTAGAAGTTCATTTTATAAGCTACACTCTAATTGCACAAAGGATGTAGAAGCACTACAGAGGTACGAAAAAGAGGGAAAACAATGTTTTATGCATATTCTTTCATGTATGAGTCCTCTAACTCTATACGTTAGCGCGCTCCCAACTTGCGCCACACGGGCATTCCAGCGCAAACAATTATTTTTCTTCTTACATATGATTCTCTACCATGACGGACAGCTGGTGTCATCGGTCGAAATGCCATCTCGTGGTCACTATAACAACTAAGCATATAAAGAGAGAATATTTACTCATAGCAGTAATACTTCTTTATTTCAATGATGTAATTAAATAGTTGACATTATCAATGAAGGCCAAGTATAACAAGAAAAGAAAAATAAACGCCTGAGTCGGAATTTGGAACCGAGACGTGTGTGTATGTATATATATATATATATATATCTATCGAAAATTGAAAAAACTCGGCGCAAGCGCCTCGTTTTTTTTCAAACTTTTTCTCGATCAGTAACAAGTGCTTACCTCACTTGTATCGCAATATACTATAAAATAACTTTTTTTTACCACTAGTCAAAGGTTTGGCAGAATTGTGTTTTAAAAATTTAGATGGCGACACAGCAACATATGGCTCGACTGAAGCATGACTCAAATGCATCATCCATGTGTATTAAACTATATTGATTAGGTATATTTTACAATATTTTCTGTGTTTTGAATATTATTTTCATTCGCGTAGAATAACAAGTATATTCAGAGGACATATTTTTAATTTAATGGAAAGAGCTACTTTTTCGCGTACTTCTTGCATCTACGTACGTCGGTGACCATAACTAATGAGAAGCGAGCAGGTCACATGGTTTTGTTTTGATGAGGATCACTTTAAGAGCGGATAGTTTTTGAGTGGAAAACTTAGCATCCCACTACATCAAAATCCTCTTTAAGGCCTTTATTTGGATCACTTCAACTTAAAATTTTAACTGTAGTGTACCCTGGAACGAGACTTTCTCATTCGGGATGTCAATATTGTGTACAAACTTTATTCTGAAAAAAAATAGACTACAGAGTGAAGGCAATCATGGGTGTTTTTTTGTGAATTAAATCACCCCTTCTCCCAATCGGAAGTTATTTTTCCCATTTATGTTGTTATACGGAGGCCAACATAGTTATGGGTGCGGCTGTACTGTAAGGTGGATTCACCTGCTATTAGGAGAGGGGAGAAGGACTGGAATTCTCAAGGTCTCTGAGGAGACTGGACCGAACTGGGAGCTTGGCTATACATACCTGTTACGCTACGTCATCTAAGATAAACAAAAATCGTTTTCTTCATATTCACAATTTTGCTTAATTGTGGAGCTTCTTTCCAAAAGTTTACAAATAAAATTTTAAAATGGATTATTTTCACACTTCCAGTATTTGGGCAGCGATATAACTTATGAAGAAGAACAAGATGTAAACAAGAAAATGCAGAAATTTCAACATATTTGTGGAACAATCTGACGAACAATCAGGAACAACTTTAGAAAGGAAACGCAGTTAAGATACTCAACGATGGCACTACGAGTGGCCATGTATGGCTTGGGCCCTGAAGGAAAAAGAAAAATAAAAAAGAAAAGAAAATTCAGGCAGCGGAAATGAGCTTCCTACGGGCTGTGAAATGTTGCACTACAAGAGAACACATTACTTACTTAGTTACTTACTCATTGGCACTATCGTTCTCCATACATCCCTATCCTGAGCTAATGCTTTAAAATCATTCCTGTATAATCTACATCCCTCAAATCATACTTAATTTTATTCTCCCGCCTCATTCTTGGTCTACCAACTGGGCGTTTTCTCTCTGGTTTTCCTACAAGAAGCTTCCATGAACGCCTTTCAGAGAAGAACATACTAGAAATTAAATTATTACAAAGGAACTAAAGGTACAATCACTTCTTTAACAAATAGAAGAACATAGGAACAATTTGATAAGAATATCTGCAAAGAGTCATTAGAGAGGATAGGATACCAAAGATGACATTGATGTATAATCTGGAGGACGAAGATCGGTGGGAAGATCAAGAAAACGCTGGGCTGAATAAATGTGAGATCGGATCAGGCACAGATGTAATCCGTGAAAGAAGAAGATGGTGATGAAAATGGGTTATAAATGGCTGCAGGTTTACTTTCGTGGCTAACCATGTTTATTATGTTCAAATTAAAACTGCCAGTAAGTACCAAATCACGTCACTAGAGGTCTCGAAAAATGGCGCTTTATAACAAAATTTACTAAGTCCATTATTGATTTTCAAATTTCCTATGAAATTTCTTTAAATGAATTTTGTATGTTTTGGAAACAAGCTCCACAATAGTTTTAAAAGGAGAAAAAAGAGACTCTACTATTAGGAAAAGTCCAGAGACTTACATATTATAAATCATGGGCTATTTGTTGGTATCGCACATAAACACATACCGTTATCATGCGTGACATATTTTTAGGGAAAATTATTAAGAATCTCTTTTTGGTCAGAAACTGAGATCTTGGGACTATTATGACATGGTATTCAAGATATATTATCTTTGACCGCCAATTATTTATCATATCTTTTTACATTATCGACGCCCCATTTTGCATTTCATATAGGCGATATATCAGTCTTTCATATTCCTGATACATGAAATTATTTTCAGTGTTTCTGAATTAGTGAAGCATGATCGATTCTGTTAACATCCATTTCTTAGATTAACCCCTTTTCTTTAACGCCATGGAGCGACAGGCATATTCCACGTGTTAATCACAAATGTAGACGAATATGTTCATTGAAAAAATATGCTTAGAATACGCTCTATGAAAAATATATGAAGGGCTTAGGGCAGTAACATGATAAGCCGCATTCTGTTAAGAAGTGAGATATCTCCAAATAAAAGCAAATAAATATATTGAAATATCCATAAAATAATGTGTAAGTGCGCTAGTGATCAGTTAAAACACATAGACACACAATGTATTAACAACAATACTGCACAATTAGTATTTACAATTTTTGAAACATTAAAATCCTTATATCTTAGGAAGAACAATATGTGGTTTATCATGTTATAGCCCTAGGCCCTTCTTATATATATATATATATATATATATATATATATATATATATATATATATATATATCGTCAGCAGCAGCAACATCAAGGATTAGACCTTAAGGTCTGTTCCGATCTCATGCTAGAATCGGTCTGTCCATCTTTTACTGCGTCTTCCAACATTTCTTCGTCCTAGTGGTTTGTAATGAAGAATCTGTTTCGGAATTCTGTTGTTATCCATTCTATTGATGTGGTCCATCCATTCATCTCTGTATTGTGCAAATCTATCTAATAGTTTGAATATATTTAGTTCACTTCGTATATTTTCATTTCGTTTTCGATCTGTTATTGTATAACCAGCCACACTCCTCAGAAACCTCATTTCTGATTTTTCTATTCTTCGTCCCTGGTTTTTGGTTAAGACCCAGTGTTCCGATCCATATAGTAGTGATGGAACCATCATTGTTTTATAAAATTTTAAGTGTCTCCTTTCTAGTTCCTTTGAGACTTCGTTTTATGGTGCCACACATATAGGCCAATTAAATGTATTTATTTGTTTTCAACATCTTCACTTTTTCTATATGACACATTGTATATAGATAGATAGATCATCGGTTGATTAATGTCTTTGACATCGTCCGATTCCAAATAGCCAATTTTGTCGGTCGATCAAATCTCCTGGTTGTAGATTTTCTCCTTCTTGTATAAATATATTCCCTGACTCCAGGAGGTTTTAGGTCTTCCTCTGCCTCGTCTTCCCTCAGGTTTCCATTTCAAAACACATGTTGGTAGCCGATCCTCTTCCATTCGCTGGACATGTCCGTACCATCTTAATTGATGAGTTTTAATATAATCTAAAATAGTGTCTTCAATATTCAATATTCTCCCTTATAACTGAGTTTCTATTTTTCTTTTTCTCTTCTTGAAATTCTTGCTGCCCTTCGTATAAAATCCATTTCCGTTGCCAAAAGATACTTATTTGTTTTTGTTGTTAATGGCCAAAGTTCTGCTCCAAAAGTAATGATGGTTTTAACAATTGTATGATATATATTATACAATATAGGCCTATATATCCTTTGGCTTACAGCTCAACATAAGTTTTGGTATATTAATTAAAATAATAAGTATTAGTTCCTACATTTTATCTTCATTTATTTTTATCCAGTATGGTATATCCAGTCCACCGCTGTGGTCTCGAGGTAGTGTGCTGCCTTGTCACGCAGCGGGCCCGGGTTCGATCCCCGGTCGGGGCCGTTTTACTGGGTGAGGTTTTTATCGGGGTTTTTCCTCACCTGTAAGACAAATGTCAGGAAAACTTTAAGGCCCAAACGGTCCCCGAAACCATATGGCCATCATCATCATCACCATCCATCACCGGTGTGAAAAGCAACGGGAAGCTACCACACCTACAATTCCCTAGTAAAGCTGCAAGCATAGCATGAAAATGCTATGATTGCAGTGAAGGACCTGCCTTCGCGCAGAATTACTATGGATGGATGGATGGATGGATGGTACATCCCGCAACATATCTCAAAAATCTCATTTCCGCTGCTTCAGTTCTCCTTTCCTCTTTACTTGTCAATGCCCAAAACTCCGAACCATAAAGCAATATTGATATTTCCATTACTTTATAAAATGTAATTTTAGTTTCTTTTCTGGCGTTTTTTAGGGATCTATTAATAACGCCGCGCCGCATTCATAACCGAGTTTATTGATTTTACTTTTAATGCCATCATTCTTCATACAGAAAATATTAGAGCCGAAGTAATTGAAACAATCTGTTTATTTTTTTTTTCTTCCGATATAAGTTTAGCTCTAATAATGTCTGTTCCTCCAAATGCTAAAACTTTTTTTTTTGTTAACTAAAACTTTCAATCAAAAGCTTTTATTTAATGCCCTCTGTGCATCGTTTTGAGAATTACTTATTAAAGTTGGTCATCGGCAAAGAGAAGCTTCTCTAATATGAATTATCTAATTCTAAAATATTCCTTTAAATTCATTTTCCATTTCCTTACGAATGTAAGAAGTGACAGTGAAAGTGGACACTCTTTCTCTCTCTTTTAATTAATATAATATATACTAATTGACTTGTCCACAGATAAACCATCCATTCAATAAATCTCGCGTTTTATCTAAATATAATTAATATTAAACCGGTTTTTAAATGTATTACCATCTTCTTGTGTCCAAAAGGAAAACAAAAATCGCATTCTTCCTAACTTCTCTATCACCCAATCCCACTACTAAGCCATTTTTCCTTCAACATATATTTTTTCTAGGTCCATCCATCCATAGTAATTCTGCGCGAAGGCAGGTCCTTCACTGCAATCAAAGCATTTCCATGCTATACTTGCAGCTTTACTAGAGAATTGTAGGTGTGGTAGCTTCCCGTTGCTTTCCACACCGGTGATGGATGGTGATGATGATGATGATGGCCATATGATTTCGGGGACCGTTTGGGCCATAAAGCTTTCCTGACATTTGTCTTACAGGTGAGGAAAAACCCCGATAAAAACCTCACCCAGAAAAACTGCCCCGACCGGGAATCGAACCCGGGCCCGCTGCGTGACAAGGCAGCACGCTACCTCGAGACCACAGTGGTGGACTTTTTCTAGGTATTCCACTTGTTATTTAGTTTCTAATGAAACACCAGTTGAATATGATATTATTTCCATGTGTCCAAATAACTGTAATCGTTTATGTTTACGTATAAAAATTCAGCCTGCATATGTTTATGCTCGGAAAACTCGAAAGTAGTCGATCGATTGGTTGAAATTTTGACAACGTTGCATTCGAATACGCGCGGGTTTAGCCGCTAACTATTATGTTGTATAACCATTAGGTGTAGGAGTTCACCTGAAACAAAAATTAAAATAGCTCTAACTCACTGGCATTATCGAACCCGTAGGTTCATGGCCGCGCGGACATAAGCTCTCCATACATTCCTATCCTGAGCTAATGTTTTCCAATCATTCCCTGTATAATCTACTTCCCTCAAATCATGGTTAATGTTATTCTCCCACCTCATTCTTGGTCAACCAACTGGGCGTTTTCCCTATGGTTTTCCTACAATAATCTTCCATTCACGTCTCTCATTCCCCATTCGTCCCACATGTCCTGCCCATCGCAGTCTATGAGACTTAACTGTTCTTATTATATATGGCTTCCTATAAAGACCGTGTAGTTCACTGTTATGTAAATCTTCTCCATTCACCTGTCTGTTCATCTCTCTTTGGTCCAAAGATTTTCCTAAGAACTTTATTCTCAAATACCCATAATCTCCTTTCTCCCTTACAGTAAGAGTCCATGTTTCGCATCCATATAATATAACTGGTAGAATAATAGTTTTATATATTTTCAGTTACACGTTTTTTTGAAAGGATCTGAGAAATCAAGAGTCTCTGTAATGCATAATAGCACGCATTTCCAGAATTGAGCCTATGTTTAATTTCCTTGTGCATCTCATTCCTGTTTGTGATTATTGTTCCTAGATCGGATATTTGAATTTAGTCACTTCCTCAAAATTTCCCTCATTTGGCAATAGTTGTCCATTTCCATTATCCATCCATAGTAATTCTGTCCGAAGGCAGGTCCTTCACTGCAATCATAGCATTTTCATGCTATGCTTGCAGCTTTACTAGGGAATTGTAGGTGTGGTAGCTTCCCGTTGCTTTCCACACCGGTGAAGGATGATGATGATGATGATGATGATGATGATAATGATAAGGATGATGATGATGGTCATATGATTTCGGGGACCGTTTGGGCCTTAAAGTTTTCCTGGCATGTGTCTTACAGGTGAGGAAAAACCCCGATAAAAACCTCCCCCAGAAATACTGCCCCAACCAGGGATCGAACCCGGGCCCGCTGCATGTGACAAGGCAGCACGCTACCTCGAGACCACAGCGGTGGACATTTTCATTATACAATGAATTTCTATGTGTGACCCCATATATTTAGTTTTATTGATATTTAATTCCAGTCCCAATTTCTTAGTGTTACTCAACAGTGTGTGCGTTATTCTTTAGTATCTTCTCGCTATCGCCCAATAGTACTACATCATCAGCATAAACTAACAGCGTATTAATACCATTGAGATGTAGGCCTTCTTCATCCTCTAAAGACTTGATGGCATGCTCTAGTACAAAATTAAATAGTAGAGGAGAGAGTGCATCTCCTTGCTTCAACCCATTGTGGATTTCAAAAGTATCCGAAAACTGTTTGCCTACACGCACCCTATTCTTTGTGCCATTTAGGCACGTTCGTATAAGTCTAACTAACTTTCTTATTATATCTGGTTTCCCATAAAAATAATGTATATCATAGAAGTGTACTCTACTCCATTTAGTTGTCTTTTCAATTCCGTTTGGTCCGAAAATTTTCCCAAAAATTTTATTCTCAAATATTTTCTCCTCCCTTAAAGTAAGAGCCAATGTTTCGCATTCCACATAATATAACCGGAAAAACTAATAAATGGAAAACAGCTCTTAATATGTTTACACGCCAAATAAAGTACAAACATTAAAAATAGTTATTTTTAAAAAGTATTGATGCTTCCAGAGTATAATTTACTACTACTTTACTCAACGGCGCTACAGACCTAGAAAGTCCTTGGCCTACCAGCCGGCTACTGCTCTCACATCTACATGTGTTAATCACAGAGGTAGCGATCATCCTACCAGTGTAGGGGTGACATGTGATCAACATGTTCGGTCACCCACCCGTTATAGCTGTTTTTCTCAATGTGAAGCCGCAACTTATTGTAGCTACCCAAATTCCTCACGATGGTGGGTGGGCACTGGTCCCATACTGGCTGAAAATTCATCATCATCGTCATTAGCTGACGGTTTGACCTTTAGCCTCCCTCATAACAGCCATCTATTCTCTTCGGTCCATGGCCTTATTTCTCCAATTTGTTATGTCAATCTTCCGTAGGTCCGCCTGTACATCGTCCATCCATCGTTACCTAGGCCTCCCAAGTTTTCTCCTTCCATCCAGCTTAGCGTTTGATATCATGGACAAACGTGTCTCGTTCATTCTGCAAATATGGCCCAACCATTCGATACGTCTAACTTTAATATTTATAACTATATCGTTATATTTATATAGGTCTTATATTTCCTGGTTAGTTCTTATTCTGCAGGTACTCCGTCTCATTGCAATTAACAATCATTCAAAAGACGGCCTTAACTATTCGGAGCACCTTCCGAAACTCGTCACAATTCTTACTCGATTGAACGGGATGTGCTGTCTGTGCGTGTTTCTAGTTTCATATAAATCATATTTTTCATTAACCCATTCGCCCCAAAAGACAAGGTAGACTCGCCGGCAGTTAGATGGCCTTCAACTCAGTACACTCGCTTAACTCTTCTGTTATATATTTTGTACATCGCTTGCCAGGGCAATCTTTTGTTAACATTTATGAATAGCAGAGGAATATCTTTTTGCCTTCACCCTTATTGTGATCTCATGTACCGTTATCTTTGTTTGTTTTGAATGTCTGAAAATTGACAATATAATTTACGGTGACGTAAATCCGGTTTGTGGGAAAATTGATTGAGCATTTAAACCTGAAGCGAATGGGTTAATTCATTCTTATTTAAATCATATTTTCATAAATTGAAAACTTGTACTGGTAATGAAATTGCAACACAGCACTTGCCTTAGTGACTGAGGAAAATCTTGAAAAACCACTGGTTCCGGGATTTGACTGAGTCTACCAACCATATTTCTAATAGAAAGAACGAGACCGGAACAATACTAAGCGTAATCCATGAAGGTAGTGATGAGTGCTTTGACAGTTTTTAAATTATTGGAACACCTTTTAAGAGCCAAGGTCAATTGAAATAGTTGCTATCATTCTCGAAGAGATGGCAGTATATGGAATCACAAGGCTAGTATGACGCATTTCCTGAATTTTATTTTTATTAACAAATTCATATTATTTCTATTAACTAACTCACTGGCACTATCCGGCAGCTGATTTTTACGTAAATACGTACTGCTAATCCGGAAAACTCCATACTTTATTTCCCGCAAAACGACGGGTTACAAATATGCAAAATATTTCAAGCCCATAAATTAATAGATCCGTCATCAACATCATCTAAGGACCATGTCTAAGGACCAAAGCATGTTACGGTTTTAGTCAAGCATTCTAAGACGTCCCAAAGTCTCTTTCCTTGAGGACGGTATTGAATCATGACTTTTGGAAGTCTTATACGATTCATTCGTGGCACATGAATTTTCCACTGTAACTGGCATTTATTTATAAACTGTGAGATTGGTTGTGAATGAACCATAAGAGCTAAAATAATTCTGGAGAGGAAATCTGTTGATCAAGTAAACCATTTTAAATACCTGGGTTTATGAAATCTCGTATTTTAAAAATGAAGAATTTTTTAACAAACTTAATAAATTTAATTATATATGTGGCACAATTAAGAGAATATTTAAAAATACAAGAAAGGAAATAAAACTAAAATTTTAGAAAAGCAGTGGCAGTCCCCTTACTGTTGTATGGTAGTGAATTTTGGGTTTTAACTAAAAGAGAAGAGAATATCATAGAAGCAGCTGAAATGAGATTTCTGAGAAGTGTAGCTGGCTGCAAACTTCTAGATAAAAGAAGAAGTGAAGATATTAGAAATGAGCTAAATATTTTTAAGCTCTTCGATAAAATAAAAGACTCTAGAAAAAACTGGAAAGAACATGTTTAAAGAATGAAAGATGAACGCATACCAAAAATTATACAAACCAAAATGAGGCAGGAATGTTGGTAGACCGAAACGAGATGGATTCGACTTTTTGAATGAGAATCTATGAGACCGGAACAAGCCACATGGGCTTAATCCGTGATTGTTGATGATGGTTGTAATTGAAAAAAAAAAACTAAAAACAAAACTCCATGGCGCGAGAGGCCTAGAAGGACATTGGCATATCAGCCTGCTGCTGGCCTCACATCTACAGAGGTAGCCGATCGTCCAGTCAATGTGGGGGTGACATATAGTCAGCATGTCGAGTCCTCAGTCGTTATAACTGGTTTCCTCAACCTGGAGCCGCTACATATTGTAACTAAACAAATGCCTTACGATGCAGGGTGGGCACCGGTCCCATACTGGCCGAAATACCATGAGGAAATTTATTTTCCCATGGAGACCCGCAGCTCTGCTTCAAGGCATCTTGCCTTAACCACACGGCTACGGCGGAGGCCTTATTACATCTGATTTGTCCTAAAAATCATAAGTCTATTTAACTCTCTTTTGGTCCAAACATTTCCTATGGCCTTTATCTCAAACACTCGTAATTTGTTCCCCTCTCTTAAAGAGGCAGACTATTTTTCACATCCTTGTATTATAACTGGAAGAATAACTGTTTATATAAATAATTTAATGTTCACGTTGGGAAGACAAGTATCCTTATAATGCAAATAACATGCGTTTCCAGAGAGTCATTATTACTTACTTACTCACTGGCACCATCGAACCCGTAGGTTCATGGCCGCGCGGACATAAGCTCTCCATATATCCCTATACTGAGCTAATATCCGTTTTAGTTTTGGATCAATTTAAACTGTAGGGCCTGTCAACTTAACCTATACTTTATATTTTTGTTTAGCTCGTCCTATAGCATAAAAAAAAGTCCTTACTGATAGTCACTTTCAGGGTTATGTTTAGAATCGCCTCCCGGCCGGAGGTGAATGTGCGAACCTCACGTTGGTTTTTGGCACGCGAAAACGCTCCGGGGTTTTCCCTCCACAACTGATGTATTACACATGGCAAACTTACTAAGTGTGCTAAAAAAATTAGAAAATAATAAACTAAAGTAACACTTCTATCTTTATGCGTACATCATTAATCATAACAATATATTTAACGTAATTTGTATTTTATAATAAATTGTTTACACTGTCAAATGTTACAAAGCTTAAGCTTTCTCTTATACAATGAAAACACATTAAAATAATTGATACTATAATAAAATATATTACACACATCAATTATATTCCAAATCACCTAATTAACAAGTTAAAAAGTGACAGCTGTTAAACATTGTAACTAATAAACATAACCGCCCCATGCAGTTTGTTTTGTAATAATGAAGAACTTCTCATTTAATGTTTATAATTCTTCTGACAACAGTTCTTTTTGTGATGATGAAAATGAAGACACGGACACGATTGTAAACAAATCGGAATCAAGTTACTCCCAAAAAAAGTAAGAACATATATGTTTACTTCTTACCCCCTTTTGAAATAAAACATGTTATGTACTGTACTTACGAAGTTTTACATCCCCTTCCGCATTTAACATATGTGAAGAAAGTAAATTTTCTACTTTTTGTTTGTCAACTGTGAGTTGAGTGTGTGGCATTGAGCTTTGTAAAACATAAATGCAATGCACGATTTGAAATTAACAATAAATGTCATGATCTTTCGCAGAATATTAATAACAAAGTGATTTTTTACAACTAACTAACTCACTGGCACTTTCGAACCAGTAGGTTCAGGGCCGCGCGGACATAAGCTCTCCATATATTCCTATCCTGAGACAATGTTTTCCAATCATCACCTGTATAATCTACTTCCCTCGAATCATAGTTCATGTTATTCTCCCACCTCATTCTTGGTCTACCAACTGGGCGTTTTCCCTCTGGTTTTCCTACAAGAAGCTCCCATGCACTTCTTTAATTCCCCATATAAATGAGTCCTAATATTCCATGTTCCTAGGAACATGTCCCTATGTTTGAGCCTTTGGTATAGGTTCCCTGAAGTAGTCTCCGCCCGGAGAACCGAATGGGAGACTATTTGACCCCCGGAAAATTTTACCCCAGTTGAACCCATGTCCGCATTTCTTGACGATTGTATTTTTACGGTGAAAGATCGTCATTCTTTCGACCAAGGTACTTGTTTCGTCTGGCATATCACCTTCGACCAGTCCGGCATGGGTAACCCTATTGGCAGCAGCTCTCGGGATCATTTAAGCATGCAGGCCACTCCACCACGACAAGGTAAAGATACTATGGTTTAACAAAGTGATTACAATTATTAGGAAAGAAGAACTCATACTTGGATGAAAAACAAGGTATCTGCGTGTACCCCTCCTCTATCATTAATTCTCATATCGAGAGAAAAGAAATGAGAAGCACCTAATAAAATTGTACAACTCAAGAGACACATAATACTTGTGTATCATAATTGATTTCTGATAAAATAAAGTACTTAATATTATCAACAGTAATGTAACAAGAGGTTGTGTCTTATCGACTATTTAACTCATGCCCCAAATGGCAGACAATGACCAATCACATTTCAATGAATTTTATTTTACAACCAATCACAGTCGTTTTTCACCTCGATTTTATCACTTTCATTTTATCATGAGGCTTCCAGATTGTATATATAGTACACGAATGTAACCAAATTCTGCTTGCGAGATATAATAATAGAAAACATTCGTAATTTATTATATCATTTATTATATCATAAAAAAAAGAAACCACTGTTTGACTTTCTTAAACGTATTATTTCCCAGGAATTAACGATGCAGAAAAATATAATTGACATATTTACATCATAGGATATCAGAAATTAATTAATAACTTGTAATGATGTGTTTCATTTTTTCTCTTCTAGGGTGCATTCTTACAATAGTGAGATTCTATTTGGCAATAAACATGATCTAGTTACAGTGATGAACAAACGTAACATAACGTTCCTCATTTGTTTTAAAACATCGCCGTTTACACTAAATATATAAATATTTTAAAATAACTATATTTAAATAATGATTTGTGGGTTATCAGCTTAAGTTTATTCGTTATAAATAGTCCTAAAAATGCCACTCTTGATTTCCAAATTCTCTAGATAAATTCACTCCTCACTTCGTGAGTCGTGAATTTATTGATAATTTGGAAACCACTCGTAGCATTACTTATGAAAAATTACGAGCGACAAAATTGCGAGTGATTTTGTCTAACGAAAAACTCAACCTCGCGTTGGATTTGGAGTGACTATTTAGCGGGCGATTTTTAACCGGCTGTATAGTTATAAATAGTATATATTTCTGTCAAATCGCCTTGGGCTTGAGAAAAATCAATAACAGATGATTGTATGAGAAATAACTATTAACAATAATGCAGATTTATTATACAGCATTTAATAATCTTTTAGAGCAACAGAACCAACTTTTTTTGGTAATTTTTAAAGTTGTTTTCTTTTGGCATTTCTTGCTGTACCACATCGATTGTATATTGTTGAATCGATACCCTTGTCAAAGAGGAGATATCTCTCATTTTGAACAGGAAGAGGCAATTTTATCATCAGGAAGAGGTAAAATTATCGGTCTATGAGATAAATAGTCATCAAAACTTAACAATATATTTACCATTACTGATTTCTGATAAAACAAAGTACTTAATATTATCATCATCAAAACTTAACAATTGGTTTCCCGAAAGTTTACATTTTGTTAGTTATCGTGTCCCATATTCGTAACACGGCACATTTATGACGCTGCAATGTAGTTCTATAAGCCTTGGTATTGAGTATGAATGAGTTAATTGTATGTTGAATCATTTTTACATGATTCACGTAACCAAGGAAAGTCTTCAAGTCTCCTAATTGCTATGGCATGTCCTGATTCCATTCACACACACAACCATTCACTATGAAGGCTGTGGGAGGCTCCGCTTGGGTACAGTTCACTTTCATTTTTTTCCCCCCCTCCACACCATATATATATATATATATATATATATATATATACACACACACACATATCCATATTCGCCCAATTCAAAGTAAAACTTAAAACTTTAATTAAACAGAGTTAATTCTCTGTCATAATCCCGCCCTCCATGGTATCTTTACCTTGTCGTGGTGGAGTCGATTGCGTGCTTAAATGATCCCGAGAGCTACGCCGGCGATAGCATTGCTGCCGATAGGGTTACCCATGCCGAACTGGTCGAAGGTGATAAGCTAGACGAAACAAGTACCTTGGTCGAATAAATGACGATCTTTCACCGTAAAAATACAACCGTCAAGAAATGCGGACATGGGTTCAACTGGGGTAAAATTTTCCGGAGGTCAAATAGTCCCCCGTTCGGTTCTCCGTGCGGGGACTACTTCAGGGAACCCATGCCAAAGGCTCAAACATAGGACGTGCATGGAAGCTTCTTGTAGGAAAACCAGAGGGGAAACGCCAAGTTGGTAGACTAAGAATGAGGCGGGAGAATAACATTAACTACGATTTGAGGGAAGTAGATTATGCAGGGAATGATTGGAAAGCATTAGCTCATGATAGGGATGTATGGAGAGCTTATGTCCTCCGCGCGGCCATGAACCTACGGGTTCGATAGTGCCAGTGAGTAAGTAACTAAGTAATTTAATCCCGTGATATGTTATAAATTATAATGCATTCGACACGAATAGGTTAGTTGCAAGGATAAAAGCAAGTATTAATATTCTCTCTCTCTCTCTCTCTCTCTCTCTCTCTCTCTCTCTCTCTCTCTCTCTCTCTCTCTCTCTCTCTCTCTCTCTCTCTCTCACGAGAGGAATTTTTATTCTAGTTCAAAAACGTAATTTTGTACTTATAAGACATAGAAGGTCTCCGCAGATTAAGTTCAGCTCAATGCCAAGGCCATCTCCATGGCAATCTGAACATTTAAGACACGGAATTCAAAATTCATATTCAACAAAGCAAATATTGTAAATATAAATGTCTATTCTTTGCGCCCATATTTCGTATCCAATATTGTTTCAAAATTGTGTTAGTTTTAAGGAAAATGCTTAAGAAAAAACAATATAATATCCTATTCTTGAATTCCAACCAAGGGTAGAGTCCGGGGATGAGATGAGATGAAACACCTCTATTTATAGCTGTCTGTAAAGACAAGGGTGCCTAGCCGATCACGCCAGACGCACCGTCGATCTCAAGATCCCAGCGATGAGAAGCGAGCGTCTAACACCTTGCGCAACAGAACCGCACTTCCATAAGCAAGTAAGTAAATGAATTAATTACCTTGCTTTTTTATTTCTTCGCTTTTTTTTCTTTCAGTTCTCTTTGCTTCCCTGTTCTTTTACGGATTTTCCCAGGACCTCAAACCTCAGAAGTGAGTTACAATTTCGCCAATTTTTTAAACTCCATGGGGCGACAGGCTTAGAAGGTCCTTGACCTACCAGCCGGCTGTTGGCCTCACGTCCACATGTGTTAATCACAGAGGTAAATGATCATGGGAGGATAGAATACCAGAAATGAAGACCTGGTGGCATTAGATTTTTTTTTCTTTCCGCACATAGCCTATATATCTAGACTCAAAGATAGATTTAAAATCAGATTACTCCGTTGGATATTGAACCCAGGTCGACGGAATAGAAGAAAATTTACTGACCACGCCATGGCGACGGGCAATCAAATTATGTAATTAGATTGAGAAAATGAAACACGATATACACGACTCCATGAAATAGGAAACACTTTATTCGTCCTTGACTCTTCGGAGTTCACAAAGAATTAAATATTCATAGTGGCCTTAGGTATACTGTAGTTTAGTAGCTTACGTCCCAGAACGTTAAAAACAGAAGGCGGTAAATTTTAGCGTGTGTGTAAGTTTTGACAACAGACTGCTATATTTTAACGAGCAAAGCCAACAAAGAGAAAAGAGTTTACGCTAAAATATCAAACACGATCCACTTTCTGTACACAATGACATGTGTTTTCTGTGAAGTACGGGACCATGTCACAGCCAATTAGATGGCATCTGACTTCCAATGTAACCAAAGAGAAACGCAGTTCTAGTTAATACCTATTTTTAAATGTCAACAAATGAATCGATAAATCCTTTCAAATTGAATTACATAAACTTATTAGGTAAAGTAAGACAAGAGGCCTCGTGTAGATGAAAGTACCAAGCCATAAATTTATAATATGGAATTACACAAAAATCAACAACCGAGTTGGCTTCGGCGCCATCGTTTGAGACTCATATTCCGTCAGTGCTGCGTTCAAATCTCGACTGATGTTTTTTATGGGTTTTCTGTCTCAAGCCAAAATCTGGGTTGGAATTTCTTGATCAATTCTCATTTCATCATAATCATAAATGTATATCCATCCGTAGTAATTCTGCCCGAAGGCAGGTCTTTCACTGCAATCATGGCATTTTCATGCCATGCTTTGCAGCTTTACTAGGGAATTATAGGTGTGGTAGCTTCCCGTTGCTTTCCACACCGATGAAGGATGATGATGATGATGATGATGATGATAGCCGGATGATTTTCGGGAACCGTTGGGCCCTAAGCTTCCTGACATTTGTCTTACAGATGAGGAAAAACTCCGAAAAAAACCTCACCCATGAGCCTGTCCCGACCGGGAATCAAATCCGGGTCCGCTGCGTGACAAGGCAGCACGCTACCTCGAGACCACAGCGGTGGACACACGCACACGCGCACACACACACACACACACACACACACACACACACATATATATATATATATATATATATATATATGATGTTTAAGAATAAGTATTACAGACTTCTAGGAGTTGTAGAGGAGGACTTAGTGTATACAGTTTTGATAAGGAACCTATGACCGGAAATGTATCATTTCGATGTAAAATAGATTTGAATCGAAACACGCTGAAAGCGTGTGTCTTGTGTTTCAGAATAAGTTTTACAACTTCTGGACACATTGACAATATTATTATTATTATTATTATTATTATTATTATTATTATTATTACTACTACTACTACTATTATTTCTGTTGTACATAAACTATAGATGACAGATATGGATATTTAGAGGTGGGCTTCTAGATATTCAAGAAGCAAAATTAGAAATACTGAAATGGTTTGGCCATGTAAATATGATGTCAGATGACAGGATAACTCAGATGATATTACATTTTAAAGCGGAAGGCAACAGAAGAAAGGGGAGACCAAAAGAATAGTGGGTTAAAGAAGGGCATAGAAGTAAGGTGTCGAGAGGATTAATAAATAGTGACGTAGAAAATAGGGATTTATGGAGGAGTAAAATTTACAATGTGTTGCAGGAAAACTACTGTATTGTAGACATTCTTAATAAAGAAGAGGATTTTTATTGTTATAATAATAACAATGATGATAATAATAATAGTAATTATTATTATTATTAGTGAGTAAGTATTATTATTATTATTATTATTATTATTTATTATGCACAGCAATGAAAAGTTATATGGTGAATCTATCTCTACAATAAAAATGGGAAAAATTATTACATCAGGTTTTGGAGTTACTAAAGATTTAAGAAAAGGATGTTGTTCGATCTTATTCAATATGTATCTGCAAAACGCCTTAAGATAGTAAGAAAACAAATGTTTACCTGTGAGAAAGAAGATAGAAGAAGATACCATTTATTCGTTGCTATCTGCTGATGATCAGCTACTGATAGCAGAAGATTACGAGATTTAGAGTACACGACTAGAAAATTGAAGAAGGAATATCAAAAATGTGAAATAAAGATAAATTTGGACAAAACGAAGTAGGCTATATGGTAATAGGAGATAGGTCAAAAGACCTGATTTTAGAAGACGGACGGGGAAAAATAAAAGCTTGTGACGAATATGTATATTTGGGTACAAAACTTAGTGCAGATGAAAGTCGTGATGCTGAAATTAATCATCATCATCATCATCATAGTACATTCACGAATTTAGGCCATTTGTTGACCTGTTTCGGCCTCAAGAGAAACACCATCCAGAAGTCTTTTGAGTGGACGTCCTGGTCTTCTTCTTCCTGCAGGTTGATATCTTAACATTAGTTTGGGTATTCTGTGATCTTCCATTCGATGAACATGTTGTATCCATCTTGACTTATAATCAGAAATTTTGTTTTCTAAAGATTCCATGTGTAATTCTTCTAAGATGTCTTCATTTTTTTTGTGATCTAGTAGTGTGTATCCTGCAGTCCTCCGAAGATATCTCATTTCAGCAGATCTAAGTCTCTGTATATCCTTCTGTTTCAACGTCCATACTTCGCTACCATACAAAAGAGTTGGAAGAGCCAGTGTTTTATACACTTTCAGTCTTGAATGCTTTTGGACTAACTGTGGCTTGAAGATAGAATTTATTAACCCTAAAATTCTTAAAAATTTAGATATTTTTGCATTTACATCCTTTTCTTCTTCATATGAGATATTGCATCCTAGATATGTAAAATTATTCACCTGCTCCAAAATTTTATTGTCCAGTACAATTTTACTTCTGACAGGATCTACACCTTGAAATGCCATAATTTTTGTTTTTTCTGTAGATATCTTTAATCCATATTCTTCTGTAATTTTGTTAAGTTCATACAGACCTTTCTGTAGATTATCTTCGGAATTTGCTATTATTATTTGGTCATCTGCAAACAATAGGGTGTTTAATTTTCTATTTTCTGATATTCTTATTCCAAATTTATATGTTTTGTTCCAGCAACATATTACTTCATTGATATAAATTGCAAAGAGTGTTGGGGATAGGGGGCAGCCTTGTCTCACACCACGATTTATAATTCCTTCTTCAGAAAATCTGTTATTTAATTTAATCTTTATGGTGTTGTCTTTGTAAATATTTTGTATGTTCTGCCGAAGTAAATTTGGTATATTTCTGTCTTCCAATATATTTAAGAGTTTTGATCTCTTGACTGTGTCGAATGCTTTTTCAAAATCTATGAAAGCAAAATGTGTTTCTAAGTTGAATTCTCTTCTTTTTTCAAGCAATAGTTTAACAGAAAATGCTGAATCAATACAAGATCGTCCTTTCCTAAATCCATTTTGACATTCCATAAGGAATTTTTCACTGAAACTTTTCAATTTTCCATTTAAAATGTCTGCATAAATTTTGTAGCATGTGTTTAACAAACTGATTCCCCTATAGTTGTCCATTTTTCTCTTGTCTCCTTTCTTGAACAGGGGTATATAACAATGCTTGTCTTCCATTCTTGTGGTATATCTGCATTTTTGAATACATTATTAAAGAAGGACAACAGTCTTTCATGGAACTGTTTGCCTGCATATTTGTACAATTCAGAATTCAAGCCATCTGTGCCAGTTGCCTTCCCATTTTTTAATTTCTTTAAACTATTGTTCAATTCTTCCAATGATATTATGGAATCTGTCTCATTATTATTTCGGAAAATTGTATCTTCATAGCTATTGTCAGTCCAAAGACTTTTATAATAATTGAAAAAATCTTCTTTTGTTACTCCGCAATTAATTTTGGTAGATTCTTTAATATCTTTATTCAAATGTTTTAATATTTTGAAGGCATTAGGTTGGAGCTTATGCAAATCTGATTCTAAATGTGTAACAAAATTTAACCATGTTTTCCTATGTCTCTTTCTTATTTCCCTCTTAACAATAGCTCTACAGCGTTTGAATTCTATTTCATTTTCTACTTTCTTTGTGTTCAAATATTTTTTATAAGCTGCATTTTTTTCTTCAATCAATTGTTTTATTTGATCATCCCAGATTTTTAGAGTTCTATTTCTTCTTTGTTGTATATTTACTTTTCCTAAAGTTTCATTAGCTGCATTTTGAATTATCATTTTAATGTTTTTCCATTCTTCTTCGACATCATTACTTTCTGGAGTTGTAGCCATATATTGCTGAATTCTTCTCGAATATAACCATTTAATGCTGTCACCATAAAATAATTTTACCTTGTACTTTTGTTCTATGCTCTGTTGTTGTTTCTTCTTTTTTAACCATCTTGGTGGAAATCTTATTCTTGCTTCTACTAGGTAGTGATCTGAACCAATATCATATCCTCTGTAGGCTCTGACATCGAGAAACAATTTAAAAATCTTATTATTTGCAATGAAATAATCAATGATTGATTTTGAGTCCTGACGATGCCAGGTATATTTATGTATGTTTCTATGATTGTAAAAGGTATTCGTTATTTTCAGTTCATTGTAGATAGCAAAATCTGTTAATCTTTGTCCCATTCCTATTGCTGGTTGGTTCGCCAAATGTTCCAATATTATTGTTGACTTGAGCATTGCCCACTCTGGCATTTAAATCTCCTATTATGAGAATGTAATCATTTCTATTAATTTTGCTATAAATTTCTTGTAATATTTTATAAAATTCTTCATTGTCTTCTTCACGGCCTTCCTCTGGTGCATATACACCAAGAACTGTCAAATTACCTCTATTTATTTTCAGTCGAAGCTCTAATATTCTTTCATTCCAGTAAGTGTAGTGTTGAATTTTATTTCTTATGGTTTTATTAATCCAAATCATTACTCCAGCTTGTCCATGGATTTTCCTGTCGACACCGCTATATATTTGTACATAATTTTGTGTTTCTTTCGTTCCTTTAAGTTTCTTCTTAGTTTCTGTAGTTACTGCAATATCAATGTTTCTATTTTTAAATATACTGTCTAGTTCCTCTTCTTTTTCATGGATGCTTCGGACATTCCAGGTTGCATATCTTACAATATCATTGTGCCGTTTTCTTTTAACCATATTTCTTTGCTGTGGGTCGTCATATTTCAATTCCTTCTGGCTTTTTTCGTGTTGAGACTTGAAAGTAGTTTTGAAGTTCCTTAGGACAGGTTACTGGCCCGACGCTAAGTAGTCCAGTGGTAGGGCTGCTACCTTTTAGTCTCTGGACAGACATTAGGATACCGCATTTACTCAGTACCTGATGGAACGGTTATACCGCCGTGACTCGGTCCTCAGAGCCTCGTTTGTGAAAACAGGTTGTACCACGAGAAGGTGAGGATGAGAATTGGGTAGGAGAGGTTATACACACGTCACTACCCCTTACAACCCTGCTGAAATTAATGAGAGGATAAATACGGGCAAATTTGCAATATCAAAATTAAATGGTGTTTTAAGGGATAAGAATATTAGTTCTAAAACAAAAACAAATATTTTTAATACAATAACAACGAGTGCAATGACATACGGTGCAGGAACATGGGAATTAAAATCTAGAACTGATTAACTAACTGGCACTATCGAACCCGTAGGTTCATGGCCGCGCGGATATAAGCTCTCCACATATTCCTATTCTGAGCCAATGTTTTCCAATCATCCCCTGTATAATCTACTTCACTCATATCATAGTAAATGTTATTCTCCCACCTCATTCTTGGTCTATCAACTGGGCGTTTTCCCTCTGGTTTTCCTACAAGAAGTTCCCATGCACGTCTTTCATTCCCCATTCGTGCCACATGTCCTCCCATCGTAGTCTACGAGACTTCTCTGTTCTCATTATATCTGGCTTCCTATAAAGAACATGTACCATTCACCTGTCTGTTCATTTCTGTTTGGTCCGAAGATTTTCCTAAGAACTTTATTCTCAAATACTCGTAATCTCCTTTCCTCCCTTAAAGTAAGAGTCCACGTTTCGCATCCATGTAATATAACTGGTAGAATAATAGTTTTATATATTTTCAGTTTAATGTTTTTTGAAAGGAGTTGGGAAGTCAAGAATCTCTGCAATGCATAATAGCATGCATTTCCAGAATTGAGCCTATGTTTAATTTCCTTGTGCATATCATTCCTGTTTGTGATTATTGTTCCTAGGTATTTGAATTCAGCTACTTTCTCAAAATTTGCCAGCAAGTAAATTAAATTCTGTATACATGGACTTTTGGAGGCGTTCAGCTGGAATTTCTAGATAAGATAAAATAATAAACAGCGTAATTAAACAAAAGATGAATATTGAAACTTCAACTGTGGATTTCAAGAAAAAACAAACAATTAAAATGGTGTGGTCGTGTAAAAAAAATGCAGAAGACAGATTCCCAAGAAGAATATCAAAATGGGTGTCACTTGGTAGAAGAAGAAGATGGCCGAAAATAACTTGTATTGATGGTGTTTTAAGCAGCAATGGAGATTCGAATGACATAGAAAGGTGGAGGAGAATGAGAGGAGATTAATTGGACACAGGAAGATATGAAATCAGCTAAATAATAAATAAATAAATCAATCAAAATTATAATTATAATTATTATTATTTTTATCCGGGTGGGACTTTAAGTCGTGGGTCCCGAGTCTGAAGATTTTCAGGCTCGTAAAAAATCCTTAAGCCTGAATGAAAGCCTCTAAGCAAAATTTACCGAATTTTCCCGTCCTAGTACTACCTTGGTTTCCTAGATGTCAGTATGAGGCGGAACGCTGACCACGGACCACTCAAAATGACATCTATACAAAAACAAGTGTAACTAAATTAGAATGGTTCAAATTCCTCCCTGTAGGGGGAGAGCGCCTAAATCTCTGTTAAGGGAAAACACGGGCTTACAATACAATACAATTATTATTATTATTATTATTATTATTATTATTATTATTATTATTATTATTAACTAACTCACTGGTACTATCGAACTCGTAGGTTCATAGCTCCTCAGACTTAAGCTCTCCACACATCTTTATACTAAGATGTTTTCCAAACATCCCCTGTATAATCTACTTTCCTAAAAACATGGACAATGTTAATCTCCCATATCATTCTTGGTCTAACAACTAGGCGTTTTCTCTCTGGTTTTACTACTAGCTTACATGTCTATTTCTCATTCTCCATTCGTTCCACGTCATGACTTGAGCATTATAATCTACCAGACTTAACTGTTCTTATTATATATGGTTTCCCCATAAAGATCATGTAACTCGTCTGTTATGGAATCTTCTCCAATGGCCTGTTTTTTCATCTCTCTTTGGTCCAAATTTTTTCCCAAGAACTTTATTCTCAAATACTCGTAATCTTTTCTCATCCCTTAAAGTAAGAATCCACATTTCGCATCCATATAAACTGGGAGAATTACAGTTTTATATATTTTCATTTTTTGAGAGAAGCTGCGACAACAAGAGTCCCTATAATCCAGCTGTTTACGGAATAGGTTATATATTATATATTATTATTATTATTATTATTATTATTATTATTATTATTATTATTATTATTATTATGTTGTTGTAAGAAGGAATCGAAAACTCAATTTTGATTTGTGTATAAAGTGTAAGTTATTTGTTGCGCAGATTTAGCGTGGGATTTAATTATTTGCAACGAGTAGCAACTCACAGGCTTCCACGTTTCCATGACAACACACCTATAACCTTTCACATGAACACCTACACTAACATTGTGCATACCTGGATTTCACTAATTTACCCAAATGTTGTTAGTATTTACTTTCACCTAGCTTCTTTCTATCATTCTGTCTGACATATCAATTTCTCTATAAAAATATTAAACTAAAAATGTATGAACGACGTTATGCATCGAGAAAGATACGTTTAAAGTTGAAGTCAATCTTCACTATTTATTGTAGCGCTAGACTAACAACACTGGATTTTGCAAGTTATTTTCCTTGTTTGACAGATATACATCAACAATATAAGGGCGGTAACATTTGGCGTTTAGCAGCGTGATGCAAACTTTAGATTATCATTATGAAGATCTGGTTTCAGAGCCGTTTGTTGCAAAACATAGATTGTCTGAGAAGACTGATGGCGTTTACATTTTTCTTCGATAATAAGGCTGCATTTAAAGATTTGGCATTAAAAGTGTGCATACACTTACTCCATCGACCAGTGCAACAGATGGCATCAAAATATTTATTTTTTAATTGTGCTTAGCCGGCTGGTGCATAACATCATCCATATATAGGTCGGTTATTCTTCAACTTATATTACATGGATGCAAATTGGGAAATACTATGCATACTCCAAGCACGACAGGCCTAGAAGGCCCTTGGCCTACTAACCGGCTGCTGGCCTCACATCCGCATGTGTTAATCACCAGAGGTAGACGATCATCTAGCCAGTGTAGGGGTGACATGTGGTCAGCATGTCGGGTCCCCCAGCCGTTATAGCTGGTCTTCTCAACCTGGAGTCGCTACTTAGTGTAGCTACCCAAATGGCTCACGATGCTGGGTGGGCACCGGTCATATACTGGCCGAAATTCCGTGAGAAAATTTCTTCCCCCAAAATTGGGCAATACCACAAGCCAAAAAACGATTTTGTTGCTTTTTTATTGCTCCTCATGGGGATGTATGGGTGTAGGCAGACAATATAATTTACTACAGATGACAACTTCAAGAACAATTGAAGATACATTTATATATGAAAACATTCTTTTTTTTTTTTGTTGCTACAAACGATGCAAGAATTCAACCAATATATAAAACGCCATGTTGGTACATTATGCGACAGCAGAAATACTAATATGTGTATTTAAAGTTCAATAAAACTACAAATGGGAATGTGCGCAGAAAATACGACAGCTCCTACGTAACAATTCAGTGCAGTAGAGGCAGACATTTATCCTAACCATGTTGGTGTAAGGTGCCCCGGGACTATTAATACGTGGGAAGAGGTAGAAATGTCATTTTATTTTTCATTCTACGCACAATAGAAAACAAATAACAGAGGGAAAATAAATTAGGTATTGTTTTGCAGTTCATTACCTTTGCAAAGTCCACCGCTGTGGTCTCGAGGTAGCGTGCTGCCTTGTCACGCAGCGGGCCCGGGTTCGATCCCCGGTCGGGGCAATTTTTCTGGGTGAGGTTTTTATCGGGGTTTTTCCTCACCTGTAAGACAAATGTCAGGAAACTTTAAGGCCCAAACGGTCCCCAAAATCATAAGGCCATCATCATCCTTATCATTATCATCATCCTTCACCGGTGTGGAAAGCAATGGGAAGCTACCACACCTACAATTCCCTAGTAAAGCTACAAGCATAGCATCAAAATGATACGATTGCAGTGAAGGACCTGCCTTCGGGCAGAATTACTATGGATGGACCTTTGCAAAATGTTCACCATGTGCTAAAAGATCGGAGTTCGAAACCGGCCCACAACATTTAAATTCTATGCTTAAAAAGTACACTTGGCACCTTTAAGTCACGCTTATACAGTTACCTGTTGTCTAATAATTAATTTCTAGTTATTTATTTAAATTTATACTAAGTCATTAATAATCTTTTTTCTCGTTTTTTATATATCTTGTACATATTATATATTTAATTCGTTAAATTTAGAGTAAATCAAAATACATTATAAATATTAATTGTATTGTATTTATAACATATAATCGTTTATGTATATTGTAATTTAGACGTAAGACTATTTTTTTAATTTTTTTAAAACCTGGTTGAGCGACAGACAAGTCCTTAAGGCCTTAACTATGCCAGGTAAAATAAAGCTATTATTATTATTATTATTATTATTATTATTATTATTATTATTATTATTATTATTATTATAACACACACATATTTACATTCTCAGAATTATAAAAAAATACGAGTTGATTTAAATATTTACACTATCAACAATTTTAATTATAATAACTTTTGTACTTTGTGTAACTATAATATTATCTGTTACAGTATAATCTTAGTTATATTATTAAAATTCAAAGCTTTTCAAAGACGTGCTTCACCTTCAATTATTGAGGAAACACAAAATAATTTATTAGATGAAAATACACCTAGCAACCAAAGCCCTCTGTATAAAATATATAAATAATTTCAGTATCAAGAAAATTCCTGAAGGTGAAGCATGTCTTCGAAAAGCTTTGAATTTTGTAATATAACGAAGATAACAGAAAATATTATAGTTGAAGAAGACTGTGTTGTATAAAAAAAAACTCCAAGCGCGATAGCCATAGAAGGCCCTTGGCCTACCAGCCGGTTGTGTTATAGCTATAAGATAGAAAAATTAACATAATTGAAATAATTTTAACCTCAACTGTGTTCAAACGTGATTATTAGAAGTGTAGATACTATCTACAATGGCGTAACAGCCTAATGTTGAACCATAGCCTCTCTCTTTTGTTAGGAGTTACTAGACCAAGTCCATTTAGTTACCGCAATTTCCAAATAGATGTCATCAATGGTATGCTGTCAACATACCAACCAAATGAGACATCTAGTAGGCAACTAAGGTATAATCAGGATGAAGAAAGTCGGTGCAGGTCTTGTCTTTTTATTCAGGCTTCTTGTAAGAGCCTAAAAATCTTCAGACTCGGGAATACCCGGCTTAAAGTCCCTCCTCCCTTTGCTACTTTGAATTTTCCATCCTAAAAAAATGCATCTACCCCGACCGGGTTTGAACCCGCGACCCTGGGGACTAGAGGCAAGGAACATAAATATGGTCGATTGATTATAATTATTACAACTGCTTACCTATAGAGATCACGCTATTACGTGGTCTTCTCCACTGTCTGCCTGTTCGCCTCTGTCTCTTTGCTTCAAACATTTTCCTAAGAACTTTATTGAAAAATACTGGTAACCTTTAGCCCTCCTTTAAAATAACTGTCCATGTTTCTCTTCCATATAACTGGAGAAATACAAGTTTAATATATTTTTAGTTTAACGGAGATAACAAGAGTCCCTGTATTGCGTAATAGCATACGTTTCCAGAATTGAGCCTGAGTATAATTTCTTTGTGCATCTCATTCTTGTTTCAAAGTAAAATATTAAAATGTGTACCTTTTTGGCAGGTGACTTCGTCCTCAACTGTGTTAAAAAAAATGAGTAATTATAGGCCTTTCGGAAGTCGACTTCAAAATCAGCAGAAAAAAATGCTACCGACGACGTCTTAAGATCGTCAACATCTAAAGCGTCCCACAACAAAAACAGTTAGTAGTACGTATTTCTTCTGCTGATGATGGAAGTCGACATCCGAAAGGCCTGTAGTTAATAATTTTAAATAATTTTTAACACATTTAAGGACTACGGCACCTGCCAAAAAGGTATATATTTTAACATTTTACTTTGTGACTACTTTTTCAACGGAATTTAATATGAATTTTATTAGTGTTCACTAATTCCTGTTTGCAATTATAGTTCCTAGGAATTTTAATTCTGCCACTCCTTCAACATTCCCCTCTTTGTTAAATTTAAAAAAGTTCATTCCAATGATTTATAAATTATATCTTAATTTGGTAGTTTCATAGAAAGTATCATCGTGAATAATTCCGTTTTAGGTCATGTGGCCTGTGAAGGTAAACCTAACGAAGATGGTCTTGATCTTTCCACCGATATATTGATCTTCCTTGGTCCCTATGTCCATTTGGAGTATATTGGAATGCCAATTTTGGAAGTCTTTTTTCCATTCTTCTCAGATGATTTTTCCATTCCTGTTGGTATCTTTCTATATCATCTAAACTTGGTACTCCAACTTTTTCTCTGATAACAGTGTTCCTTTGGTGATCCAGTCTATTAACTCCTAACAGTGAATGTAAGAAGCACATTTGGCTTACTCTAAGTTTATGAGAATTTAATTTATTCCTTCTTCTTCTTCTTCTTCTTCTTACGACGATTAAACCTTATTGGTTCGTTCCGGCTCCAAGTATCATAGCCGCTGTGCCCATCTCTTTCGTGGACGTCCTCAATCTCTTTTTCCTCTTCTCAGTTGATAGTTCAGACTTTTCCAAGGCAAGCTGTTGGTATCCATTCTGCAGACATGTCCATACCATTTTTCTCCTATACTCTTCTATTTTATCTGTCAGATTGAATATTTGTAGTTCTTTACGAATATCTTCACATTGTATTTTATCCATTAAAGTATATCCTGCCACAAATTACAAATATTTAATTTCTGGGGCTTCTATTCTTTAAATTGTCTGTTTATTCGGAGTTCATATTTCTGAGCATACAATATTTATTTAAAATCCAAATTTCACTTCCGTATTTTAGAGTAGCTTTTGATGTAATATTATGTAATCTTAGTTTTGTATATGTCCTCGTCTGTTCATACAAATTAATTGCAAAAAAAAAACTTGATTCAAGAATATTTTAAGCCTACTTAAAGTTTCTTATTCCAACAGAAGAAGTTTAACGTTGACATTAAATACATAAATGTTTTTCTGCAAACTTAGTTGCAAGTTGGTTGAAGATGATGTTCCACTCTGTGATTTACTTAATGGATTAACACCCCAAATGTTACCCTACACTTGTTTCATACTAACTTCCGTTCCCAGCTGTCTTTTGTCAGCGTGACGTCAGGTTATTTTAGTTTTCATGACGACACAAATACAACTGTAAGCTTTAAAACAAATGAATTGTTTTTGTTACTTTTTTTTCTGTTTTCTAACATATGCAGTCAGTCTTTTGTCAGTTTTACGTGCATTAAATATTAACATAAATGCCTATTGTGGGACAAAGGATAAAGAAAAGTAAAACACACGAGAGAAAAAAAAATATTTTGAACTTAAGAGTATCATAATTTAACTAGGACAACAACAGATCGAAAACAAAATGAAAATATACGAAGTGAACTAAATATATTCAAACTATTAGATAGAATTGCACAATACAGAGATGAATGGATGGACCACATCAATAGAATGGATAACAATAGAATTCCGAAACAGATTCTTCATTACAAACCACTAGGACGAAGAAATGTTGGAAGACCCAGTAAAAGAATGACAGATCAATTCTAGCATGAGATCGGAACAGATCTTAAGGTCTAATCCTTGGTGCTGATGATGACGATGAATATAATGCGTCCGCTGTTATGCCTAAATAAATGAAATATGAATTTTATTTTTTTCGTTTCAGGTGTTCTTTTTAATTTAATTTTAATTTTAATCCCTAATTTTTTACATGGATTATGATAATATGATATGGTGTAGGCCTAAGTGGTTAGTTGATAGTTTATTTACTTAATCATCTTCTTTATCTCCTATCAGGAGCATACGACATCCACAGAGCGTCACCAAACGGATCCTATTATGAGCCAACTTATTCACTTCCCTCCAGTTTTTCCTCTCCTTAGCAATTTCTTCAAGGATGATTCTCTTCCATGTCCGTTTCGGTCTGCCTCTTCCTCTGTGTCTTTGGGGTTTCCAATCCAATGCAATTTTATCACTCGAATCATGGTTTTTTTTCGTAATGCATGTCCTATCCAGTTTCATTTTCGCCTTTTTATTTATATTTTAATTTCTTTCTGACCAGTTTTCCCCAATTTATTTAGCTAAAATTACTTAAAATTTCAAATTTCAGAAATCACTTGGTGTGATGACATCCAAGACTGGATTGGTGTTGTCAAGGATACGAAAGGGAACAAAGGAAGATTCTTCTTAATATGTGAGAGCACGGGGTAACTGGTCCGCGAAACTTGCACTCGGCGGCCTTGAAGGTATCATCTGGGATTCTTGGTCCATTTCACATCTACCAAATTTTAATTCTTACCCAGAGAATATTCTACAAGTTACAAACGGCGAAATTTATCAGCATCGATGGTCTAGTAGTTACGTTCCTTGCCTCTAGCTCCGAGGGTTGCGTATTCAAACACTGCAGAAGTCAATGGATTTTTTGAATGGAAGTATCCAAGGGACAAGTCCTCCGAGAATGACTAATCTATCTATATATTTCTCATAAGTAATGCCACGAGTGAATTTATCTAGAGAATTTGGAAATCAAAAGTGGCATTTGTTAGGACTATTTAACGAATAAAATTAAGCTGTTTACTCACAAATCATTATTTAAATATAGTTATTTTAAAATATTTATATATTTAATGTAAACGGCGATGTTTGAAAACAAATGAGAAACGATTGGTACGCTTCATTTGCTTCTTTTCTTCATCACTGCAACCAGATCATATTATTTATTGCCAAAGGAACGCAATATTGCAAGAATGCACTCTAGTGGAGAAAAAATTAAACACATCAAACTGTATATTAATTCATTACTGATGTCATATGATGTAAATATGAAAATTATATTTCTCTGGAATGTTATTACCTGGGAAAAAATATATTTAAGATAGTGCAAACAGTTGTTCCTTTTTTTAGTGGTATAGTCAATTGCTACAAATGATTTTATATTAACTCCCGCATGCGCTATGTGTTGACATTCATGCACTATATATACAATCTGGTACCCGTATTTCTTAAAGAGTCAAAATAATGCTATGACCTATTCAAAATATTAAAAAGGAGATGCTTTCTTTATTATGATGAACTTTAGTTGGTAAATTCTAGGCGAAACACTACTGGTTGTAAATAAAAAATCATTGAAATGTGATTGATCATTGACTCCCATTTGGGACATGAGTTAAATAGTCATAAGTAATGCCTTGAGTGATTTCCAAATTATCGATAAATTCACGACTCACGAAGTGAAGAGTGAATTTATCTAGAGAATTTGGAAATCAAGAGTGGCATTTGTTAGGACTATTTAACGAATAAAATTAAGTTGTTTACTCACAAATCATTCTTTAACTATAGTTATTTTTAAATATTTATATATTTAATGTAAACCGCGATATTTGAAAACAAATGAGAAACGATCGGTACGCTTCATTTGCTTCCTTTGTTCATCACTGCAACCAGATCATATTATTTATTGCCAAAGGATCGCAATGTTGTAAGAATGCATCCTAGTTGAGAAATTTATAACCAACGTTATAGGCATTAATTAATTTCTGATGTCCTATTGTAAATATGTCAATTATATTTTTCTGTAACGTCATTTTCTAGAAAACAATTTGTTTAAGAAAGTGGTTTCTTCTTTTATTTTGTGGTATAACCAATTGTTATAAATGTTTTTATATTATCTCCCGCATGCACTATGAGCTGACATTCATGCACTATATAAACAATCTGGTAGCCATATTTTTTGTGGAATCAGTCACTGCAAAATAATGCTATGACCTATTCAAAATGTTAAAAATGAGGTGCTCTCTTTAATATGATAAACTTCAGTTGATAAATTCGAGGAGAAACAAGACTGTGATTGGTTGTAAATAAAAAATAATTGAAATATGATTGGTCATTGACTCCCATTTGGGGCATGAGTTAAATAGTCAATAAAAAGCTACATACGTTCCTTTACTTACATCTTTCTGCTGTTATATGAATATATTCGATGGATGCGTTCGACATACCTGTAACAAGAGAAAAACACTGTTTAATGGATTTATTTCAACTTGCTGCGAAACAGATCTCTACCGACAAACAGGTTGTTCAGTATAGTTCTAACAGTTAAAGTTATGTAGCAGCACCGTATAAATAGTAAAATCGTAACAGACAACTAATGTTTACTAAACCATAAATATCAATCCTATCAAATTTGTCTCCTCCCTCTTTTTTACAAAAATGCAGTAATAACTCATGTAACAAAAAACAATATTATAACTCTCCAAATCAGTTTTGGGTTCATATAAAGACCTCCCAAATTTGGAGCCCAAGGACCTTTCCTTTCATAATACTATCACTTTGTGCTCAAAAATGTTAATAAAATCACAGTAAAACTTGTTTAATCCGGAACGTGAATAATGCGGAAATCTGTTCAATGTGAATAGATGTATTGGTCCCGGCGAAATAATAGTAATTTTACGTGTATTTATTTTGCATAAAACGGAATTTGTCCAACGCGGAAACGGAACGATATATCTACTAATTCATTAACAAATTGTTTGTAAGGCGGAAATGCAGAGAAATAAATTAGTTTATTATTAAATAAAAAATAAAACGTAGTTTTATTTGATTTTCATATTTATTATATAATTCAGTGACAGCTGTTTCGGTACACTATACCTTAGTTTATATTTCATTGAATTTACATTATGCCAAAAAAAAAAAAAAAAAGGAACGATTCTTGCCGCCAGGTGAAGTATAGATTGTTCCTGTACCTGAAATTTTATTTCGGCCTCACTGCATACCCGTTATGCGAAATACAGATATCTGTCTTACAAATAACCATTGCATTGTAAAATCTTACATTAGTTTAATTCTGAGACCGAACTTTCACAGGTAGTGTTCTGAATTTAAAAAATAAAGATGGCTGAAACGTATGTGTCATTGTCATTAAACGAAAAAGTGAATGTGATTGAAACAAATCTCCTAATTTCCGAACCGATGCTTCAAAATCAAGCTCTAGCTGTTGCTAAATCCCTAGACCCTAATAATTAACAATTTCAAGTCATCTTCTGGTTGGCTGGACAGTTTTAAAAAACGACACAATGTAACGTGGAATGAAATTTGCGGAGAATCTAAGGATATGGACGAAAGTGTAGTTAGTGAGCGGAAACCGAAACTGCATACTTTAATTTGAGGATACTCACCGAGACATTTTTAACGTTAACGAAACTGGACTGTTCTTTCGCGTGTTACAGCCGAAGTCGCTCATACACACTAAACTACAATTAATCCAAGGTACATACAAAAATATAAGGTACTTTATAATTCAAGATTTTTAATAAGTTTTAGTTTTTTATAATGCGGAATTTCGTCTAATGTGAAAACAAAAATTGGTCCCATGCGATTCCGCTTTGAGCAAGTATTGTATTTTGTATGGTAGCGAAGTATGGACATTGAAATAGAAGGATATACAAATACTTGGATCTGATGAAATGAGATACCTTCGGAGGACTGCAGGATACACACTACTAGATCACAATAAAAATGAAGACATCTTAGAAGAATCACATATGGAACCTTTAGAAAACAAAATTTCTGATTATAAGTCAAGATGGATGCAACATGTTCATCGAATGGATGATCACAGAATACCCAAACAAATGTTAAGCTATCAACCTGCAGGAAGAAGAAGACCAGGACGTCCACTCAAAAGACTTTTGGATGGTGTTTCTCATGAGACCGAAACAGGTCAACAAATGGCCTAAATTCGTGAATGTACTATGACGATGAAAATTCTTTTGTCATAATTTCACGTCTCGACTGAAGAACGCAATACGATATCTCTTTAAGAAAGTAAGTCTATCTAATAATTTAATAATCACTATTCAAAACACCTTATACAATTAAAATACTTGTAATTACTAAAAAAAAGCGCCGTTTCGTGCTATTATGAATCTTATCAACTGTGACACAAATTACCGCAGGAATTTTCTATAAGAAAGTTGCTCATTAAGAAGCGAACCTTGAAGTAACAATTACACACGACCATTTAACATTCCAGATAGAACAAAACAAAAACGAATCGGATGTGGAATTCTTTCCACACTGAGAACAGTAGAAAATCTACATATAAAAGAGCTAGCGACTGTCTTCTATTTTCTGAAGTCGGATTACCAGAAGGTCTCGTATAGTCAAGGGGATTTTTTCCAAAGTCCCATCGAACGACAGGCAAAATGATGGGTCTCAGGTGATATAGGTATCGGATTTTATCCAAATTAAGGCTTTAGAAAGATGTAGGAGAGAACATCTGATAAAAGAGATATGTTCCGTTTATAACATGGATTTATTCTGATTGTAATCCTACAAAGAATTGATGGCACTGGTAACTATAAATTCTCTCTCCTTTGTTAACAAGTGGAAAAGGGGAAATACATTTTGTGGAGTTAGATTTAGCGAATGTAAAGGGGGAGGGGGAAGTGATGTGACAAACAGACGAGGGTTAAAGTTGGTAGAATTGAAAAAAGGAAATCGAATACAACGTTTGTCCACTCAACTGAAGTTCTACTTTTTTCGGAGATCTGGCAACGCTAAACCTGGATGAATTTATATGAATCATCCATTATTCAATCTCGATGTTAAAATTTAATTTCTAAAACTAATAGCATTATTAATCTTGGCTTTATCTAATACATAAAAATTAATGTTTGTTTGTTTGTTGGGTACTTTATACGCAGCCATACCGTTGATCCGATTGTGATGGGACTTTTTGCAAAATGTTCAGGAGATTCCCGGGATGAACATAGGCTATAAGGGAGTTGTGATACTCAACTCCTACACCCTTAAAAATCGCCCTTTGTAGTGGAAAACGTGAAAAAAGTAGCTCTTTGGACGATTAAATGGCTTGCGCTGCCTAAACCATAACAAATACACACAAATTAATGTACACAGAATTGTATATCTCAAAAAGCTCTACAAAACAGTCCGCGACAGCATATGTTTATCTCTTACGGATAACTCACAATAACCATTTTTGTCTTTCATTGATGCCAAGAAGATCGAGACAAGGACGTAGATTCCTGTGCAAGCATAGAAGCACATGGCGGGTATTATTTTACGGATAACTCACAATAACGAATTTTGTCTTTTCACTCATTAATGCCAAGAAGATCGAGATAAGTAGATTCCAGAGCAACACCGGGTTATCAGCACGGGGAATCTTAAAATAATTACGATATACATTTATAATTATTTTTCATTTTACTTATTCAATCATATATTTTTGCTTTCAGCTCATTTATGCCAAGATGATGGAGATGAGTAGATTTCCGGACAACGCCGGGTAAACAGCACGGGGTATCTAAAAATAATGACTATATAAAGTTTTCCTTTTACTTATTCAACTAAACATAAAAGCACATTAACTTTAATTTATTTAGGCGTAGCAGCGCACGCCGGGTGTTAGCTAGTACATTATAAATACATTGGTATATAAGCCTATTATATTCTATTTTATATCGTAGTTTCTTAGAAAAACGATGCATCACCATAATTAAAAAAAACACAAAAAACCGACGAATTAATTTGGTAGAATGTAATCAACAACCTGAGGTGTATCGATGGTGGGCAATGAAAATCTCGTAACTCTCCATTTTGGTAAATTTTACAGGAGAAACAAATAACTGTTTTAAAATTTAATGATAATTGATACAGCAATAGTTCCCACATATTTTACTACAGAATACAAGTCAAGTTATTTATAAATTAAATCATCCTTTTTTTTTTAATACAATAGGAAGTAACATTAAGAGGTTTGTTTAATAATTAAGACATTTTGTCTGTACATTCTTACCTCTTATGGTTGTTTTTGTCCACCACTGTGGTCTCGAGGTAGCGTGCTGCCTTGTCACGTAGCGGGCCCGGGTTCGATCCCCGGTCGGGGCAGTTTTTCTGGGTGAGGTTTTTATCGGGGTTTTTCCTCACCTGTAAGGCAAATGTCAGGAAAACTTTAAGGCCCAATTGGTCCCCGAAATCATACGGCCATCGTCATCATCATCCTTATCATTATCACCATCATCCTTCACCGGTGTGGAAAGCAACGGGAAGCTACCACACCAACAATTCCCTAGTAAAGCTGCAAGCATAGCATGAAAATGCTATGATTGCAGTGAAGGACCTGCCTTCGGGCAGAATTACTATGGATGGATGGTTGTTTTTGTCGAAAATATGTTTCAAGGGTTCAGAGCCCCATCTTCAGCGATTACAGACCATATTCTTACCTTTCAGAGTCTGTAATCGCAGACGATGGGACTCAGAAACCTTGAAACATATGTTCGACAGAAACAGCCATAAAAGGTAAGAACGTAAACACAAAATGCCTGAATTAATTAAATTAAGTTCGTATTTTTAATTAAATTAAGTCCGTGTTCTCGACAGGTTATGCACCACATATTTCTGTGCTGACTACTGGAGTTATGGGGTTTCCAATGACTGATGGAGTTACGAGATTTTCATTGTCTACCGTCGATATAAAGTGTCTTTTGTGTGTGTGTGTGTGTTCTATATACTTGCATTTGTTTAACCTCTTCCTTTCTATGTACGTTTACAAGTCTCACGCCACCGTACATTACAGGGACAAAGACCTGTCGGTGGAAAGGAAAAGGAAAAAAAAAAAAATATATATACATATATGGTCTTTATTGGAAGCCAGATATAATAAGAACAGTTAAGTCTCGTAGACTGCGATGGGCAGGACATGTGGCACGAATGGAAATGAAAGAAGTACATACAAGCTTCTTGTAGAAAAACCGGAGGTAAAACGCCTTGTTGATAGACCAAGAATGAGGCGAGAGAATAACATTAACCATATTTTGAGGAAATTAGCTCATCAGAGGATGATTGGAAAATATTAGTTCAAAATAGGGATATATGGAGAGCATATGTGCAAGCGGCCATGAACCTACGGATTCATAGAGCCAGTGAGTTAGTTGTATATATATATATGGTGAAGCAACGACTCCGGTTTTTCAATTTCAGTGACTTACATAGGATATTTGGTTTAAAACATTCAAAATATATTTTTCTGTCCGCTTTTCAAAGGTTTTCCTTTTTGGTGCTTCAAAAATTGTATAGGAGAAGCAGTTATTTGAATCAGTTGAAATTCTAATTTATTCTTCATTGCACACGCATAAGAATTAAACAGTTAAATGCTTATTTATTTAACTAGTATAATTGGTATTGCATATTTTTAAATTCTCCCACATAACTTATATAGGAATGTGCTGAATAATATGTATTTTAATATTTTTATTTTATTTATTTCGACTGTTAGAAAGCGAAGTAAATTTTCTTATACGTCTAAAGGTAAAACAGTTATTCGACCAATGAAAAGACAGTCCATACATCTAGTTTGTTTACATTACAACTGGAACTTAGCTCGGAAGAGATATAATTCATAGATTCATATTAAGTCCAGCCGCCGAGTATCCGGCTCTAACTTTTCACAACAGTGTTGCCGATATGGATATTCAGTGGAAGGGGCCGCTTTATGTACTACTGAAGCCACGCGGTTAGCAGAAATACAGCCGACAACATCGCAGCAATTTCAAATCTTACTAGCAGCGTCAATAGCAGTGATTGGTTGTGGCAGACGTTCACTCTCACATCAACTATTTCCTTATTGGCAGTAGAGGGCGAGTTTCTCCCTCGTATAACCTAAACGTCAGGGCTGGAGACTAGGCGGCTGGACTAAAAGCAAGGCGAATATGATATTGATGATTGTGATGATCAAATGGTGTTCTGGGCCAGTGAGTGATTTAGCTGGATTTCTTTCTACCCTATCAATATGTGATTGTGGTACAAATGATGTCCATAATAATGAATCATCTGCTTATATAATACAGTAAAACTTGTTTAATCCGGAACGTGAATAATGCGGAAATCTGTCCAATGTAAACAAATTTATTGATCCCGGCGAAATAATAGTAATTTTACGTGTATTTGTTTTGCATAAAACGGAATCTGTCCAACGCGGAAACGGAAGGATATTTCTTCATGAACAAATAATTATAAAGCGGAAAGACAGAAAGGTAAAATAGTTTCAACTTAATTGAATTTCCGTTAGGTCAAGAAAATAATAAAGGATTATTTCTGTCGTTGGGTGAAGTAGAGATTCTACCTGTATCTGAAATTTTATATCGGCCTCACTGCACACATGTTAAGCGAAATACAGATACCTGTCTTACAAATAACCATTGCACTGTAAAATCTTAAATTAGTTTAAGCTCATAGACGGACCTTTCACGGGTAGCGTTAATAATTTACGGAATAAAGATGGCTAAATCGTATGTATAATTGTAATTAAACGAAAAAGTAAAAGTGATTGAAGATAAATGTCCAAATTTCCGGACCGATGCTCCAAAGTCAAGCTCTAGCTGTTGCTAAATCCCTAGGGAATAACGATTTCAAGGCATCTTTAGGTTGGCTGGATAGATTTAAAAGACGACACAAAGTAGTGTGGAATGGAATTTGCGGAGAATCAAAGGATATCGACGAAAATGTAGTTCGAGAAAACCGAAACTTCATTAGTTACTTTAATTTCAGTATACGCGCCTTTTTTAACGCTGACGGAACGGGAATTTTTTTCGTGCGTTACCGTCGAAGTCGCTCATACATACTATACTTCACTTTTCAACGGCAGCGGAACTACAATTAATCCAAGGTACGTAAAAAGCCATATACGGTACACTATATTCCAAGATTATCAATAAGTTTTGTTTTTTTATAATGCGGAATTTTGTCTAATGTGGAAAAAAATGGTCCGCTTTGAGCAAGTTTTAACGCATAATATATTGATACAATATTTTTCTGTTCATTTATAATCGATTGGAGCGCCACTGATCGGAATTCATTTACCTACACAAATTATGCACGTGTGTTTAAATTGCAAATCTCTCTGCGTCATTTTTTTCCGGCATCGCGTGCAAATTGTATGCGGACAGTCTGAAGGCCAAGTAGTTATGCATTACATGGTACTTGGAAGTGACTTGATGGTCACGATCCGATCGCCTCACACATTTCACTTGTTCCGCCATTTCAAGTTCTTTGCCCTTTGGCGAAAACACAAGATGACACGTATCAAATACCACACACAAATTCCTTCACAAATCGCATACTGAGATATGTAATTATCTTTTTTATTGTGCTGAAGATAATATCGATTTGCAATCCTAATGTTCTACTCAATACTCTTATGTAATTTTTTTTATTGTTTTGGGAGGTTACAAAAACTTAAACGGACAATGTTATGCATTAACCAGCTAGGCGTCATTTACAAAAATGAGATTTTGATGTCTTCTGTTGCACTATCTCATGAGGTAAGTGTACGCACACTTTTAGCGACAAATCTTTAAATATAAATATCCTTAACTCGTGTCCAACTCAGGATCGGGTTGAGGGATGAGATTGAGATGAAATCCCTATATTTATAAAGGTCTGTGAACGATAAGGAGTGCAGGTCGACCACTACTGACGCACCGTCACAGGGGCGGATGAATGAAATGCAACGAAATGGATGCGATGAGTATAGAGAAATGGAGGAATGAAATTTGTGGCAGGGAAAAACGGGAGAAACCCCGAAAAAAACCTGCCAAGCTCCGTTTCGTCCACTACTAAGGGTCAGTTTCACCAACAAAGGTAAATGTATTACGCCAGTTTTCCCATGTATAATACATAGCTTAAACTGGCGTAATACAGTTACCTCTGTTGGTGACACCGACCCTAAGGGTTTATACATGGGGAAAACTGGCATAATAGAGTTACCTCTGTTGGTGAAACTGACCCTTAACCCACATGGAGTGACCGAGACACGATCTCGGGACCCCTGCGCTGAGAGGTGAACGTCTAACTGCTTGCGCCATGGAGTCGCCTATTAGAGAAAAATCTAAAGGGCATCAGTCCTATCAGAGATTCTATGTTTTTCAACAAACAGATATGAAACTACATATTCATAAATGTTAATCTAAATTTTTGCATTATGCAGCTAAGCGCCAAATGTTCCCGCTCTTAGATTTGATGTACAGCTGTCAAACAAGAAAAATAACTTGCAATATCCAGTATTGTTAGGTTGGCGCTGCAATAAATAGTGAAGATTGACTTAAACTTCAAACGTGTTCTTCTCGAAACTTACATAATGGCGCATAGCCGGTTGATGCATAATGCCGTATACAATACACACAAATAGGAACGCTCCATCCAAATTAAAACCCAGCTTTGAACTAAACATTCACCAAAAAAATAGCCACGTGGTCCTGTGATCAGAACTTCCGATTACATTTTATGTGGTACCGGGTTCGATTCTCAATAAGAGCAAGTGAATTTTTTGCTATTATTGGAGAAATTATGTACTATGCATGTTAGAATGGAACATAATTTACGAACTATACAGCTTTATGACCAAGATTATAACATTATTTATTACGCTACATTCAGGCATTGCGACATCTAACGACGACGTATTATATATTTAGTTACTTTGTATCACTATCATTATTTAAATCCAAATTAACTGAAATCTTAACTTCCACACAACGAAAACATTATCTTCATAACAACTATATTCAACATTTTGTATATACCTATAAATATTAATCTAGGAAGCTTTAAAAAATCCAAGCGCTACAGGCCTAGAAGACCCTTGGCCTGGCTGCTGGCCTAACGTCCACATGTGCTAATCACAGAGACGATCATAAGCAATATTGATTCTATCTTTATGATGTTATTTTTAAATTTTTTGAAAGAAAAATGGAGAAAAAATGGAAAAAAGTGAAAAACTAATGAATAAAAATATATAAAAAACAAATCTAATAATGATATTTTTAAAAAGATAAAACAAAACGAAAATAATAAATAAAAGTGTATGGGTGACATATGGTCAGCATATCGAGTCCCCAGCCGTTATAGCTGGTATTCTCAACCTGGAGCCTCTACTTATTGTAGTTACCCAAATGTCTCACGATGCTGGATGGGCAGCTGTTCCATACTGGCCGAAATACCATGAGAAAATGTCTTGTCCCATGGGGACTCGAACCAGCGTAAGTCCCCTACCTCTGCGCCAAAGCTTCTTGCCTTAACCACTCGGCTACGGCGAAGAACTCTAGGAAGCTTTACTTACCTTTATTCTATTTCAATCCAAGTTGTCCTAGTGTTAGCTAATATCAGACCACATCCGCGATGACTTATGTTTAACCTATATTAACATTACTTTAAAAAATTTAATAAATACACAATTTTTGTATTATTTTATTATTCGCAGATTCAGTGGAAGAGAATGCATTATAGCGTTAACTGCCAGCTTAAATAAAGCATTAACTAACTAACTCACTGGCACTATCGAACCCGTAGGTTCATGGCCGCGCGGACATAACTCTCCATATATCTCTATCCTGAGCCAATGTTTTCCAATCATCCCTTTTATAGTCTACTTCCCTCAAATCATAGTTAATGTTATTCTCCCACCTCATTCTTGGTCTCACCAACTGGGCGTTTTCTCTCTGGCTTTCCTACAAGAAGCTTCCATGCACGTCTTTCATTCCCCATTCGTGCCACATGTCCTGCCCATCGCAGTGTACGAGATTTAACTGTTCTCATTATATCTGGCTTCCTATAAAGACCATGTAATTCACTGCTATGCTGTCTTCTCCATTCATCTGTCTGTTCATCTCTCTTTGGTCCAAAAATTTTCCTAAGAACTTCATTCTCAAATACTTGTAATCTCCTTTCCTCTCTTAAAGTAAGAGTCCATGTTTCGCATCCATATAATATAACTGGTAGAATAATAGTTTTATATATTTTCAGTTTAACGTTTTTTGAAAGGAGTTGGGACATCAAGAATCTCTGTAATGCATAATAACATGCATTTCCAGAATTGAGCCTATGTTTAATTTCCTTGTGCATCTCATTCCTGTTTGTGATTATTGTTCCTAGGTATTTGAATTCAGCCTCTTCCTCAAAATTTCCCCTCATTTGTCATTAGCTGTCCATTTCCAATATATAATGTATTCCTATGTGTGACCATACATTTAGCTTAATTGATATTTACTTCCAGTCCCAATTTCTTAGTGTTACTCAGTAGTGTGTGCGTGTTGGCCTTTAGTAGTCCTATCTCCTCGCTATCGGCCAGTAGTACTACATCATCAGCATAAACTAACACCTTATTAATACCATTGAGTTGTAGGCCTTCTTCATCCTCTGAAGATTTGATGGCATGCTCTAGTACAAAGTTTAAATAAAGCATTACGTTTCAATAAAGTTGGCTATGTAGGATCCTCAGTGGAATAGTGATTATGTCACTAACGAAAAATTTAGAGGTCTCGAGTTCAAATCCCGGCTTAGGCCAAACAAATAAAGAAGCGTTACTGCTATAATGTAAATATTGTGCCCTTCTTACACAAAATTCCTTAATTACTTTACCATTTTTCAACGTATGTTTTCGAAACTAAAAAGACCGTCATTTGAATGCAAGAGAATGACACTAGAAAATATGGAGAGTTACGTAATACGTTATGTAAAAATTGTAATTTAAAAGGACAGTATAATCCCTCCATGCAGATATATGAATAACAAAGCCATTTTTAAAAACTAATGCAAATTTCATAAGAACCAAAGAAAAATAAATAATGCTGAATACGAGACAGATGGGTTCGCTCATTGTGACAGCCGGTGTGGGCTGGGCTTTATAATAATCTGAAGTTTATGAATCTTACGGGCACGTGGACCAAGTCACCGGAAAATTAGATCGTTATGGTAATGTAATTCCTCATCCAATCAAAACTGGAAACTCATCCTTTGTCAAATTTAAATAATATTTTCACATGACAACCAAATGTCAGTCTCCAAGAGCAGGTCTTTCACTGCAGACTCAGCATTCTCCACTCTTTCCTTAACTCAGCTTTCCTTTTTGTATCCGCATACAAACCATTTATTTTAATATTATCTATCATCTGATGTCTTTTTCTACCTCTAACTTTCTTTTCGTTTACCATTTCTTCTAGGGCATCTGTCAGCAGGCAGTTTCTTCTTAGCAACTGTCCAATCCAATTTATTTTCCTCCTCTTTATGAGTTCCAGCATTGTTCTTCCTTCACCCACTCTGTCTAGCACATCTTCATTTTTTTTTATTTTGTCTGTCAATTTTATACGTTCCATCCATCTCCATATCCACATCTTAAAATATTTCAGTCGCAGTTCCTCATTCCGTCATAATGTCCAAGTCTCTGCAGTATACAATGCTACACCCCACACAAAGCACTCCGCTAGCCTCTTCGGTAATTATTTTGCCAAAGGTCCGCAGAAAATGCTTCTCTTCTTTTTAAAAGCTTCTTTTGCAATTGTTATCCTCTGCTTTACTTCGTGACCGCTGTTCATGTCACTACTGATAGTACAACCCAAGTATTTGAAGCTCTCCACTTGCTCAATGGCCTCATTTTTAATCCTCATATAATCATGGCCTTCGTCTTATTTATATTTATTTTCATCCCATAATCCTCACACTTGTCATTTAGTTCAATCAGCATTTTCCTCAGCGTCATTGCATCTTCTGCTAGCAAAGCCATATCATCAACAAATCTTATGCACTTAATTCTTCTTCCTCCCATGTTTACGCTTCCCGTATTCCTGAAGCAGTTCTTCATTAGGTCTTCCAGGTTGATGTACGTCAGTCTCGAAGAAACAGAATAAACTAAGCGAATTCTTCAGCAAGCCAAATTTCAGACCAATATTGCAGGTTTATGGTTATTTTTCCGATTCCGATTGAGGGTCTTTCCACTTTTCAGCGGTTGCCCTTTTACCAGCCGGCTGCTGGCCCTTCACATCCACATGTGCCAATCACAGAGGTAGATGATCAACAGCCAGTGTAGGGGTGACATGTGGTTAGCATGTCGAGTCCCCCAGCCGTTATAGCTGGTTCCTCAATTATGGTTATTTTTCATTTGCTAATTAATTTATATGAATCCAGTTTCGTTGCAATAAAACGATAGAGCGATCGCTAAAATTATTTATAAATTTCGGATTTCAGGTAAACACCCACTCTTAATCCTACGATCTCGCTGATTTTTTAAGAAAGCCTTTCTTGTTTTATTTCAATGGCATATACTGCGTTTTTTTTACGATAAATAATAAATTCCGGCCGCTAGATGATTTTTAAATGTTCGTTTCAGGTTAACTGCCATTCATAATGGTGCGATTTTGCTGGTTAACGAAATTGACCTTCTATTCTATAGTGTTGTGCCCGAGGACAGGTCTTTCACATCAATCATAGCATTTTCATGCTATGCTTTGTAGCTTTACTAGGGAATTATAGGTGTGGTAGCTTCCCGTTGCGTTCCATACCGGTGAAAGATGATAATGATGATGGCAGATGATGTTCGGGGACCTTTTGGGCCTTAAAGCAACCTGACATTTGTCTTACAGGTGAGGAAAAACCCCGATAAAAACCTCACCCAGAAAAACTGCCCCGACCGAGGATCGAACCCGGGCCCGTTGCGTGACAAGGCAGCACGCTACCTCGAGACCACATCGGTGGACACATATATATATATATATATATATATATATATATATATATATGACACGAAAAGAAAAATAAATGCCTGAGTCGGGATTTGAACCCGAGATCTCTAACTTTATACGTTAGCGCTCTAACCAACTGAGCTACCCAGGAATCCCAATATGAACATTTATTTCTCTTTTACATAGGCCTATATTATTCTCAATTTACACGAGAGGCAGCGGGATATCGTTCCAACTGCCATCTAGTGGCTACTATAACAAGTAAGCATTTTTAAAGAGGAGTTTTACTTTATAGCAGTAACGCTTGTATATTTATATGTTATAATGTTATAAATATATGTTTGACATTTAGCAATGAAGGCCAATTATGACATGAAAAGAAAAATAAATGCCTGAGTCGGGATTTGAACCCGAAATCTCTAACTTTATACGTTAGGGCTCTAACAAACTGAGCTAATATATATATATATATATATATATATATATCGATATTATAATTAAATGTTTTAAATTGAGCAATGCAAGCTTAATGGCATGATATGAAAAATAAATGCTTGGACGGGATTTGAACCCGGACCTGTGGATTTATCCTCCAGTGCGCTACCAATTACGCTGCCAAGCAAATCTAGTACAAACATTTATTTTTCTTTATATATACTATTACGAGAGGTAGAGAAAATAATCTCTTTAATTTGCTTACTTGTTATAGGAGCTACTAGAGGGCAATGGAGACAAGAGTTCCCGCTATCTCTCGTAATAGAGAATATAAGCCTGTACAAAGACGTAGACGAGTGGTTAAGGCAAGAAGACTTGACGCAGAGCTAAGGGACTTGCACTGATTCGAGTCCCCATGGGGAAAGAAATTTTCTCATGGAATTTCGACCAGTATGATACCGGTGCCTACACAGCACCGTGAGGCATTTGATAATGACTCCAGGTTGAGAAGATCAGCTATAATGGCTGGGGACCGACATGTTGACCACATGTCACCCCTACACTGGTTAGATGATCGTCTACCTATATGATTAACATATGTGGATGTGAGGCCAGCAGCCGGCTGGTAGGCCAAGGGCCTTCTAGGCCTGTCACGCTTGGAGTTTATTTCTTAAGCAGTTTCGATGAAGATTTATAAACAATCAATAACATTTTCACGGGTATAATCTTTATACATTCATTTGGAATTCGCTAAACAACTGTCTACATTCTTAAGAGTTGAGCTTACCGGCAATGAAATAATCAACTCACTTTAGTGTACATAATTTAATGCAACAACTGGAATCAGTATGAATATAAAGACACATGCTGCTGTATAATGGTAGTAAGACTGAATGAACATGCGACAGGATGAGAACACAGATTGCGAGGAAGTGTTCAGGCAGGATACAGGTGTTTATTATGGTAGAGAGGGGAGGCTCCATTCATTCAATGACAAATATGGCTGCAGCCTTCACAGTTAAACACATTCTAAAATTGCATGCAAGTTTATATTTAGCAATACCCATGCAGACTACATTTTCACTTCTTCCTGGTCTACGTGTATACTTTCTCAGCATCAACCAGATATTCAAAATAAAACTAACACAACAAACTTCATGGCAAATTTAAAAACATTTGCTTTACCAATGTTTTAAATTTAATTAATTAAACCGATATCAAATGATGTGCGGCACCATAAAAAAAATCGTTCGAAAGACTCGAAAAGAAACTCAGCTCAGGTTATAAAATCATGGCCGTTGCTGTTCTTTTATATGGATCTGAATCTTGGGTACTTACAAAAAAAGATATCTTACACATTCAAGCCACTGAAATACAATTTTTAAGATACGTAAACGGATGAATACATTACATAGTGAATCGATAACAGATGAACTGTAGATATTTTCAATACTCGATAAACTATAAGAGAACAAATAGCGATGCAAAGAACATTTAGACAGAATGGACAATACAAGATTGCTCGAAACGATCAAACCTACATACCGCATGGAAAAAGGTATTTGGGATGGCCAAGGAAACGATGGACTTGAAACCGGAACAGGTCGCATTGACCTAATCCTGGAAAGGAAGAAGAAGAAGAATGTTTTACTTTAAGGATAGCGAAATTAACTTTAACAAAACAATTACATAATTTGTAGGAAATAAACTATTAGGCCCTACAATGGTTTGGACACGTGAAGAGGATCAATGAAGATAGATTGCCAGTTAGGAGTTCGGAGTGGTTTCAAATCGGAGGAAAAGTAGAGGGAGACCTGAGAAGACATAGAAAGAGGGAATTATGAATTTGATTAAGTAAAGGGGACTGATGACTGGAAAACATTATCTCAGGATAGGAATGTATGGAGAGCTTATGTCCGCGCGGCCATGAACCTCCGGGTTCGATAGTGCCAATGAGTTAGTAAGATAGTTACTTAGTTAAAGGGGACTGCAGGATGGTGACTAGAAGGATAGAGATGAATGGAGGAAGAAAATCAAAACTTAACATTGGGCCCAAGAAGATGTTGTATACATTTAAAAGCTGTTAAATAAAATAAAAATACACAATGTCATCATCAATCATCAAGCCCATGTTTTCCCTTTACAGAGATTTAGGCGCTCTCCCCCTACAGGGAAGAATTTGAAGCATATTAATTTAGTTACACTTGTTTTCGTATAGATGTCATTTTGAGTGGTCCGTGGTCAGCGTTCCGCCTCATACTGACATCTAGGAAACCAAGGTAGTACTAGGACGGGAAAATCCGGTAAATTTTGCTTAGAGGCCTTTTCATTCAGGCTTAAGGATTTTTTACGAGCCTGAAAATCTTCAAGAGTCGGGACCCACGGCTTAAAGTCCCTCCCGGAGGACTTGCTCCTTGGATTTTTCCGTCCTAAAAAATCCATCGAACCCGGCTGGGTTTGAACCTGCGACCCTCGGGACCAGAGGCAAGGAGCATAACCAAAAGTCCCCCGCGGCCGACATATACAATGTACAAAATATAAAAATGAGAAAAATATTATCAGTGACATAGAATAAATTTAGATCTGGAAAAATGAACCTGGGTTGTCAGTTCTGCGTGATAGCCGCCTTTAATCCTAGAACAAGCGACTAGTACTAATTTTCCTTAGGCCGGGCACACACATTACGGTATACCTGTCAGGAACCGAAGCATGGGTGCCAGCCTCTGCAGGCCAAACTGGACAGGTGTAGCGACCTGCGCAGGCGACCGAAGAAGAATCGAAATTCAATTCTTTCTACCTGAGCAGGCGTGTATACCTGAGCGTGTGTGTGTGTGGGGCTTCGGCATGCCTGTACAGTTTTTAGTTTAGTTATGGCTAGTTCCTTGAGTAGAGAGTGTTTTTTGTATTTACGTGCACAATAGTGTTAACTAGAGACTAGTGTACCATAATGTCAAGCCGAAAACGGAACCAAGTGGTAGAAGAATTTATAGAAATACTAGAAGTCCCGGCCACGCGTTGCTGTGGCTAAGGTATACGTTAAAAATATACATTACGTTGCTATCTTTCAGCCAGATTACTTAAAACTAATATTTACACACGAAATTAATAATATTCAAAATAAAATAAACACTGAACACACTTAAAGTATAAAATAATCAATATTTGTAATTCAATTGAAATTCGCGGTTGCAACAAAAAGCATAGCCATCTGGATCTCTCTTTGTTAAATAATAAACCAATTACCTTACCAAATTACCTTACGCCGCCATCTGTTAGAATCGTATGGAACTCACAGATAATTATAACTCTTTGTTAAATAATAAACAAATAATTTGCAATAAAAATAATACGACTATACATTTAATTATAGACTACCCTAAGTCTCAAGTTGGATCAAACTGCACACAGTGTTCAACATTTTATTAAAATCGGTTCAGTAGTTTACGATTCCATCGCGGACAAACAACGTGACACGAAATTTTTATATATTAAGATTATATTGCGGGTAAAAAGTAAAGAGTACCACGACCGTGAAAAGAGAGGAGCAGTCTATGAAAGACTTGTAATTGAATTAAAGGAGTTAGAACCCGATGCTACAAAGAGTCTGTAAATAATAATTTAAGAAGTAATGTACGTAAAGAGAAGAAGAAACGTGACGTGTCAATGAAATCCGGAGCTTCAACAGCCTACTTATCAAAATTATGGTACTTGGATTTATTCGATTTTCTTGGCGATCAACATACTCCTGGTGCGTCTGTGTCAAACTTGGATGAGTTCTTGTTTGCTTGACATCTCTCCACTGAGTTACAATCTTCCGGTTTACCTTAGCATGTGTGTGCTCTAGCCTGCACATATGTACACCTTTCCGGTTTACCTGTGTTGTTTTACCTGATAGGTATACCGTAACGTGTGTGCCCGGCTTAGATACCGAGTAGGCTCCAGAGACATAGGGTGAATTTCTTAACCGAAGTGTAAACACAACCCCGTTTTTTTATAACACCTATAAAAATTACTGAAAATTCACACAAAAATGTTATGAAACCATAGACATGATTTGTTTTTGTAATTAATCGCCGTAGATGTTTAGTTTTTTATCGTTGTGGAAACAATAAAAAAAATTGGAAAACCGCGGTCATGGTTTAGACTTCGGTTGAGAAATCCATCCACAGTGCCGCAGCTACACATATTCTTTACTATACACCTGTTCCATAACTAACTAACTCACTCGCACTATCGAAACCGTAGGTTCATGGCCGCACGGACAAAAGCTCTAAATACATCCCTATCCTGCGCTAATGTATTCCAATCATTCCCCGTACAATCTACCTCCCCCAAATCATAGGTAATGTCATTCTCCCACCTCATTCTTGGTCTACCAACTGGGACTTTTCCTTCTGCTTTTCCTACAAGAAGCTTCCATGCACGTCTTTCATTCCCCATCCGTGCCATATGTCCTGCCTATCGCAGTCTACGAGACTTAACTGTTCTTATTATATCTGGCTTCCTATAAAGACCATGTAGTTCACTGTTATGTAGTCTTCTCCATTCACCTGTATGTTCATCTCTCTTTGGTCCAAAATTTTTCCTAGAAACCTTATTCTCAAATACTCGTAATCTATTTTTCTCCCTTAGAATAAGAGTTCATGTTTCTCACCCATATATCGTAATATAACTGGTAGAATAACAGTTTTATATATTTTCAGTTTAACGTTTTTTGAAAGGAGTTGGGACGTCAAGAGTCCCTGTAATGCATAATAGCACAAATTTCCAGAATTGAGCCTATGATTAATTTCTTTGTGCATCTCATTCCTATTTGTGATTACACTGAGCAACAAAAAATAAACTTTTTTTTGTCCCAAAAAGAAAAATATGTGATTCTGATAGTATTTTTTCTCCTGGATTCAAATATAATGTCGGGTTTTCTCCGTCACATAAGGTTTTCAAGAGACAGACAGGAATTTATAATTTCAAACATTTTCATATTTTCTACATTCGTAACTACACAATATTCGAAAATTCAGACTCACCTAGAAAGTAATGACGATTTTCTGCTATAGGCCTATGTATTTCGCCTGTGGAGCATCACTCTTGATGGTCCAACAATAATCGGCCAGCATATTACGATTCCATATGCCTTCATATCTCTTTTCCATAGCTGAAATATCCTGAGTTAGCTTATTTGGTGTTATTTTACAATAGACAAATGGACGAAAAAACGTTTATTAAAAAAATAATTATTTAAATCCATTAATTGAAACTGAAATAAAAAAACTGTGGGTGGTGGAGAAATTCAGAATACATATTTGAAAACACGATAAAAAACTGCATTAAGTACATGGTACTCATGAGACAAAAACCATGTTGACCAGTGTTATTGTTCCAAGTATTTGAATACACCTGTTCCATACAGATCGAAATTGCATGGGGAATCGAATCAGTGCAAGTCCCGAAGCCTTTACACCAAGGCATGATGCCATTATCCACTCGATTACAGCACGGGACAAAATAAAAACACTACTACATTTTTATTGGTATTTTCATACGAACTTTTAACCCTATGATGTTTCGACCTTATACATTTGCTCTTTAACATTTAGTACACAATTTTTGTAAAAAAGTTATTTAATTGAAATTAATTGCCTCTAGCAATTTTTATGGAAGCTACACTCTAACAATAACACTGAAACAACATATGAATCTTATCATGAGCAGGCATATTTTAGCTCTGTTATTTAACGGGATTTATAGCCGCATATATGAATGTATATTGTCTTTTAATTCAATTGTGGACACAGGGCTCCCACAGATTAATTGAAATGACAGTACAACTTCAAACACATGTGGTTTATGGATTTAAAAAACTCGATTATAGCCGATATATGCATATAGTAATATATGTACGAATTGTAATTAGATGCAGGGCAAAAGCTCTGATCTTCCCGCTTTAGGGACTTTTCAATGCCCTCTTCGGGTTAGTTCCAAATTAGGTTGTGAGTGTTTTTTTATGATATCATATGTTGTGATTATGTATATATGTGTGTATGTCCGGACATGGAAGGGAGAAGCTATGTTGGTAAAGTATTAATGTTGAGATACTGAGAGACGACTTTTTGGTGGTTAGGATTTTAAGAATTTTTATATGCTTAGGGAGGGATAAAAACCGAGAAAAAGCTGTTAGATATGTATTTATATGTATGCAATTTGGAAAAAGTGTTGGTAGTTATATAAAAATTATAAGTTACTTATATGTGTTCATTTTAAATTCAGATTTTGGTTATTTGGTCTTGAAAGTAGTGTTACTTATGTGGATGGTAGGGTGTAGAGTGTTAATTTTGATTGTGAATTTAGTAAGCAAATCCTCAATTCGTCGTTCGAAAGCATATCCGACCTCCTTCATGGATGTAACTAACATATACATCCATGGAAGAGCCAAATTTGCTTATTTGAACAGACTATTTAACTCATGCCCCAAATGGTAGTCAATGACCAATCACGTTTCAATGAATTTTGTTTTACCACCAATGACAGTCATGTTTCACCTCGTTCTTTATCGATTTCTCTTTATCAGCTCCTGCTTTTGTGATAAAGAGTGCTCTTCCTTTTAGTATTCTGAACAGGCCAGAACATTATTTTTCTCCAACAAATACAGTGGATATAGCAAATAATGAACAGAATCCTCGATTTTACTGAGTTTTTTACTAAAACAATGAATAACCTATAATGTTGATTACAATATAGGCTACAGTTTGATATGTTTCATTATTTCTCCACTAAGGTGCATTCTTACAATATTGCGATCCTATTTGGCAATAAATAGCATAAGTTGCAGTGAATGAACAAAACCTCACATTCCTGATTTGTTTTCAAACATCGCCGTTTGCATTAAATATATGAATATTTTAAAATACCGGTAATTATATTTAAATAATTATTTTTGAGTAAACAGCTTAATTTTATTCGTCAAATAGTCCTAACAAATGTCAATTTCGATTTCCAAATCATCTAGATAAATTGGAAATCACTCGTGACATTGCTTATGAAAAAGTTACAAAACGCCATAAAGAATAACTGGAATTTGTATATTTTACAATAATTTGTATTTACTTTCTCATATAAAAGCAGAAGTCCCGCGCCTTAGCCGAGATGTTAAGACAACATGCCTTGGCGCAGAGCTACGGGACTTGCGATGGTTTCGGGTCCCCAAGGGAAAATACATTTTCTCATGGAATTTCAGCCAGTATGGGACCGGTGCTCACCCAGTATCGTAAGTCATTTGGATAGCTACAATAAGTAGCTCCTCCAGATTGAGAAAACCAGCTATAACTGCTGGGGGACCCTACGTGATGACCACATGTCATCCCTACACTGGCTGGATGATCGTCTACCTCTGAGATGAACATATGGGAATGTGAGGCCGGCAGCCGGCTAGAAGATCAAGAGTTTTCTAGGCCTGTCGCTCCATGAAGTTTTATAAAATCAGGAGTGTTTTTTTTCCAAATATAGCAGGCTATATCATAGAAGTAAGCCACCAAATATACATACAATAATATTGTATCTGATATTAATTAAATAACAGGGAATTCTATGCTGCATAAATTCACTGACATAGGATGTTTTGAGAAAAAAAAATCAGTATTTACAGACAAAGTGACGTCTCGGTAAACCCCTCTGCTGCATTCCAGATGAATATTGGTGGTGGGTAACACCGTGTTTTTTTTTTTCTTTTTTGGATATTTTCTCGGAGTCTCCCGTTTCCAGAACTTCTTCCCACCAATACTCGCCATTCCCTATTCTCTCCCCTTCATGTTATTTCATTTCTCATTAATTTATTTCATATCACCGTGAGGGTTTAACTGAAACCCGAAATTAAAAATTCGCTCCAGCAGCCGCCATTTATCTCAGAAGATATCGTCACCTTAATTCTAAAACCTCGTAAGTCTAATTTAACACAATTTTCAGAACAGCATAAAAACATATTTAGCATTGTTTTTTATCTTGTAACTATGTTTTTAATGTCTATTTTGAATTTTAGATTCAAAATAAGACAAAAATTGAATTTCTATTCACATTTTCATTGTTTACACATATTTCAGTCCCTAAAGTTTTATTTTCCTTCTTCATTCATCCCTAACCAACCATTTATTTTCTTCCTATCCTCTTGTTCTCATTCCAGTTCTTATTTCTTGACATAATTACCAAATAATAAGCAATGAATGCCAGAGGCAAGATTACCCAGACAAGCTTTGGAATGGATTCCAACTGGGAAAGGAAAGAGAGGTCGACCTAGATTTAAATGGATGGAGGATATACGAAGCGGTATGAGGGCGATATGTCTGCAAGAATTGGAATGGGAAGTTAGAGAAGAATGAAGATAAAATTTAAAAGCTTTGGACACAGGAAGATATTTTATTACATTGTAAACCTGTTTATAAATATAAATAAGCAATGTCAAAAATATTTTTATGGTCTCTTGAAAATTGTGTTAAATTAGACTTACGAGGTTTTAGAAGTAAGGTAACGACATATTGGTTTTAATTTATTTAATATTTTTAATACAGGAAATGGACAGCTAATGACAAATGAGGGAAATTTTGAGGAAGTGGCCGAATTCGAATACCTAGGAACAATGATCACAAATAGGAATGAGATGCACAAAGAAATTAAAAATAGGCTCAATTCTGGAAATGCATGCTATTATGCATTGCAGAGACTCTTGATGTCCCAACTCCTTTCAAAAAACGTTAAACTGAAAATATATAAAACTATTATTCTACCAGTTATATTATATGGGTGCGAAACATGGACTCTTACTTTAAGAGAGGAAAGGAGATTGCAAGTATTTGAGAATAAAGTACTTAGGAAAATTTTTGGACCAAAGATAGATGAACAGACAGGTGAATGGAGAAGACTACATAACAATGAACTACATGGTCTTTATAGGAAGCCGGATATAATAAGAGCAGTTAAGTCTCGTAGACTGCGATGGGCAGGACATGTTGCACGTATGGGGAATGAAAGACTTGCATGGAAGCTTCTTGTAGGAAAGCCAGAGGGAAAACGCCCAGTTGGTAGACCAAGAATGAGGTGGGAGAATAATATTAACTATGATTTGAGGGAATTAGATTATACAGGGAATGATTGGAAAGCATTAGCTCAGGATAGGGATGTATGGAGAGCTTATGTCCGTGCGGCCATGAACCTACGGGTTAGATAGTGCCAGTGAGTAAGTAAGTAATACAGCAATGGGAAAATGAATCAGTAAAAATTATTTTAATTTGTATCAAATTATACAATTAATAATTAGGGCTGAAAAAAGTAGCGGTATGAGGACAGGGACTAATTTCTACACACATTGTTTACAAAATGCGTGTCTTTGTCGAGCGTCTCCACTGCCTGCTCGGAGCGGAGAATGTGTATGTTCGACTCTCCTCAGTAATAGACATGTTTACGTGACGTGTGTTTGTATCAGAATGCCGAAACAAAAATTGTGCAAAGATGATACACAAAGCGGACTGCACTAGAAGTCTGTCCCACGTAGCGCGTGTTAACGTGCAGTTTGTAAACATTAGCGGTCTAAGTACGATGCAGCCTAGCATAAAACTAATACTTTTTTTCAGCCCTAGTAATAATTTACTGTTATAGAAGATTTGTTTTCATTCCACCTTTAAATAGATTTACATAAGAAATTGAGTTTCTGTCTAATTTAAGGGTTAACAAAATAAATACATAGTTCGCAAGCCAACAAAAATGTTCGACTTGCCGCGGAATTCGCTTAATTTACGGAATTCCTCCTGCGTGATAAACTTTTTTTTCTAAATTTATTTCGATTTTATATTTCGTTCGTTCAAGGAGAAAAAATAAGTTTCTAGTAAAAGACGATAGTTTTTAACATTCTTGGCTTGTGCAAGGAGTCAGGTGGTTGGGGGATGGATTATTGAAACCCCTGCTGCGGACAGACTAGAATACCAATTTGTTAGGGTGGGATTCATGCCCCCGAGGGACACATGCTGGAGGAAGCCAATATCGGGATAAAATCTGGCGAACCAATAAGATAACAGAGCTATATAGATGCTTGTGTTGCACGACAGCTCATGAAGTGAGGCGAGTAACATTTTCACTTGAAAAACATTCACTAGCATCATTATGCTTATCGCTGAATTCTGTTCCATCAGCACCTACTTCCAGGCTGGAAACTGACCACACTCCAGTTAACTAAGTGTTTACAAAGTTATTGCAGCAATTACCCGACATTCCAGAACTTGCTCCACTTGTCATTACGTAATTCTATATCGAAATCATCATTCTCAATTCAGCCAACCAGACCTCGCCATTTCTTATGAACTACTTTTCTGCACAAACCATAAAATGCAGAATGCGGCAAAAGTCAGTTAACCATTGCACATGGTTGGAAGGAAAAAAATTGCAAACAATATAATCTCAAACACTGCTGCTTAGCAGTGTCTGAGATTATATTCTGAAGGTCCCGTTCCAAACCCAGTATCAATCAATCTATTTTTTTTTTTCGTTGCAACCATGTGCAGTGGTCTTATGCCGCACCTGTAAATTACAATCTTTAGCTATAAAAACTACTTGATCGATTTGAATGGGTCCCCCCCCATGATTTAGAGATTTATTTCTGGGACAATTAACATATATAACATATTAACCTATGTACTATAGGGCCGGTCCCGTGCCCTAGCCGAGTGCTTAAAGCAAGATAGCTTGGCGAAGAGCTACGGAACTTCCGTTGGTGCAAAAAGAAGCCGTTAAGACCTGAAAAAGCTAAAAAAAGGATTAATAAACAAATAAAAATAAAGGCGGAAAAAAGACCATTAAAATCTACCATTTACTGGCCTATAACGACCCAAAATGTGTGTGTGTGTACATATATATATATATAATCATAATCATAAGACACGACAACTTCAAAAGTGAAAGTTTTGGCCTTTTCAACAATCTTCCTCTATGCCAATCTGTCTCCTGCCATATTCAAATTAGTCACTTTCATTTTCCTTAGATCGTTCATTGTGTCATCCTCCCATCTGATATCCGTTCTTCCAACAGATCTGCCTCCTATATGTTTCCATTTGTAGAGTTTTTTTACCAGTCTCTGCTCATCCATTCTTATCAAATGTCCAAGCCAACCAATTCTGAGAAATCTGGTATGGTTTACTATATTCTGATTAATTTGTTTAGTTCGTGTATATATAAGAAAACGTTCTTAATTATATATATATATATATATACATAATTAAGAACGTTTTCTTGGGTTTTCCGTGTCATGGATTCAAGTCCAGCCTCTGGCCACTGATTCCGACGTTTCGGCATGATTCAACATGTCATTATCAAGGAATTGAATCATGCCGAAACGTCGGAATCAGTGGCCAGAGGCTGTACTTGAATCCATGACACGGAAAGCCCAAGAAAACGTTCTTAATCATACTTATATCCGTGAAAATCTACAATATAACACATACACACACATATATATAGGCACGCCGTAGCGTAGTGGTTAAGGCACTGAGCTACAAGCCGGAGGGTCGAAGGTTCAAGTCCCGTTGGGGTCAGGATTTTTAAACTGACCCAAACCCTCTGGCGGCACTATGGCCCTGGAGTTGACTCAGCCTCTAACGGAAGTGAGTGCCAGGCGCTTGTTCTGGGGGTAAAGGCGGCCGTCACGCGGGGCTGACAACCCGGCTGACATAAAGTGCCGATTGTCTAGAAAAAGTGGAAGCCTTAACCTCCTACTACCCCAAGGGCCTCCGGGCCTGTTGTGGGATCACTTTACTTTATATATATATATATATATATATATATATATATTATACATGTTGTGCCTCGTCTTCAAACATAAAATTTAAAAAAAGAAATTTTCCTCAACTTCCGAGCCCTAATCATAAGTGTACCAAGTTTGGTTGAAACTGTTCGAAGTTAGGCTGGAATATACATACTTTTTACATTATATGGATTCTGTTTTGTTGGTTAGGTAGCTCGAAGGAAATAGGTTCAAAAGTTGAAGATCAAACGTGACTCTGGTTGGTTGACTTCGTGTTTTCTCACTTCCAGAACACATCATAAGATCGTAAAATTAATGTTCTGAGAAGTTGCAGCCATTACCAACTAAATCTGCTATAAATAGTCACATAAAATCGTGGTGAGTTTTGACTTATTCCAAAAGAATGAACACTACATTACCATATTAATAAAGCGATTTCGTAATCCAGTATTGTTCTTCATGTTACCTAATCCAGTTACGTCATCTCTTTAGGAAATGCTTCAACATTTTAAGTGTTGTTCTCTATCCATGAAGGTCACATCTCTTTGTGACGTAATCGTGTTTCCTGAAGTTTAAGTCTGAAGCTTCCTACATTCTGTGAATCTGATTACATATCCGGTGATCTCCAGACATATACTGCGATTTAATTAATTCGTCGGTAGTCTAACCAACGGATCTGTGCCCCCGTAAGATATGCGAACTAAACACTAATTCCTTTTCTGCTTCGGCAAATCATTTCCCTTCCTTCATTCCTATCTCTCTCTTTTCTTTCGCCCCTCCCACTACTCATAATTTTGACCTTGTTGGGACAAAGGTTATTTGCACTTGCAGTCCAGTGTTATCAACTCAACATGAATACTGTAGCTTGGAGTGGTGAAAGAAATATCATCATCATCAACAACAACAACGATTAAGCCCAATGGCCTGTTCCGATCTCATTATAGGTCGAATTGGTCCTTCCATCTCTTCAATGGTCTTCCCAACAATCTTCTCCCTTTTGGTATATAATTATACATTCTTCTTGGTATGCGCTGTCCATTCATTCGTAATACGTGCTGAAGGTAAGCATTTTGATAGTATGTTATTCTTTCACAGAGATGAAATATATTAAGTTCTGTTATTATATCTTCGTTTTTCTTTTTATCGGTCCTTTGGTATCCTGCTATTGTTCTCGACATCTTCATTTCTGCAGCCTCTATTTGTTTACTACATGCCTTTGTTAATGTCCAGGTTTCACATCCATAGATAAGAGATGGAACTGCCAATACTTTGTAAAATTTTAAAATAGTTTCTTTTCTAGTTTTATTCAATAAAGTACGTTTGATTGTGCCACATAGATAATCGAATCGTTGTATTTTAGTGTGTTTATCTAAATTTCTGTCATTACCTAAATGACATCCCAAATAATTAAAATTCTGAACTTGGTCTATAATTACATTGTTTATCACTATTTTTGTTCTTATTGCACATTTTCCTTTCAGAGCTAATATTTTTGTTTTAGATGTAGATATTCTTAAATTGTATTTTAGAGAGATATTATTCAAAGTATAAAGGAATATTATTACGCAAATAATCAACGTCATTATACCTACTTAAATATGAAGAAGTAATAATTAACCTTACATTATTCAGTAATCCATGGCACTGTTTGGGGGAAGTTTGGCAACATCCCTACTGGGAAAAGTTATCCTGGCTGCTGCGTGACGTTGTGGGAGGACGTGGAATGGAGTGAATACAGGCGTTCACTTTTCTAAGAACGACAGCAGCGCTAAAGGGGCACAGATCCGTTGGCCCGACAATACACACGAATATTCAACGAGGAACTAAGGGTTACTTTTGTGAATATATTAAATAGAGAAATTATTCTCAAGAAAATAAAAATAAACTAATGTAAAAAATCTTTCTCCTATTACCTCTAACAAAAAGTCCGTAACTTTGATATACATCGTTTTAAATCCAAATTTGTTCACATCAACCGGTAATCATCAATATCTCCTTCACGGATTGAACACCAAAAGGCTTGTCCCGGTCTCATGCAGAAAAGTGATCTCTCTAACGTGCTCTTGGCCGTCCCACACACATATATATACCTCTGGCTTATATATGAATAACTGTTCTGTAATACGTTCTTGATCCATCATTTGAATGTGGTCGAAATAATTTTGTTTGCATTGTTTTATCCTGTCTCTTAAGCTGAATATATTAAGCTCAAATCTAATATATTTGCTATAAATTATGAGAATTATAACCTGGTACTGTATTCTTGAAGTTACTGCTCGACCACGTTAACTTTCAATAAGGAAAAACTGCGAACTAAACGGATGTGGTAAGGTAGGGTGTCCATAATATTTTCAATGTAAAAGGGGACATGTACAAAAAATTAAAGGAAAAACCTGGGACATTTTTAAAAAAAGGTGGGGCATTAACAAAATATAAAAGGAAGTTTCAAGAATTGTATGAATCAAATTATACAAATTGCACATCTATAAGTTATGCCTATTTTTTATTCTACATTAAAATTACTAACTCAGGTACATTAATAAAAAAACACAAAATTCATTGTTTATTAACGTTTAAAAATATTTATTTATCGCGGCAAGGGGTATAAAATCCACTAATTAAATCTCTTTCATCAAAGTTAAAATTGTATTTCCCGACATTGGCTGCACTGACCATGGATCGAAAAATGTACGGGTTACCAATATATGAGAGTAAAAAACAAAGATTTTAAACAATCCTGTGCATCGTGGTCATACAGCTGGCGCTTTCTAACATTCATATTTATAATTACTAGAACCGGATTTTGATGAAATGTCATCTTTTTATGAGTCGTCAGAGACGATGCAGATTAATAATTAAGTGCATTGTGCAATAAATATGTTAGATATATGAGGTTTTATAAATCATTAAATTCATTTTTTCAACTTTTTTCTGATAGAGTCATTTTACAAATTTTATTTGTTATTTTAGGTCATTTTATTTATTTTTCGTACTTTTATACGTCAGTTTTTAAATAATCTATGGTTAAATGTTCATTTTATGTTTTTTTTTTTTTTTGTGCTCAGGCAAGTCAGTGGGAAACCACCGTGCGTTGCCTCAATATAACGTGAAACCACTGTGCTCTGCCTCCGCGTGGATTGATTCGGGACTTCCCCTTCAATGCGGGAATGTAATATTTCCGTTTGTCTCACGGCAGTAGCGTTTCTGTGTGGTTATGTTGGTTTTCGTGCAGTGCAAAATGCCAAAACAAAAAGTGTCTACTGCTATCCGTTTAAGAAAGTACGTAACAGAATTCGGTAAATAAGTATATTCTACTGAAGGGAGTGTATCATTTTACAAGGTGTGCGAAATTAAAGCCGCTGCAAATAAACGTTTCACAGTACATCAACATATCGGGCGCGAGAAACATTTGCGGACTCTTAAAAATGTGAACAAAAGAAAAGTGTCTCGATTACTGTTAAAACAAATTGCTTCCGCATCAAATAGCAAGTCATCTATATTTTTTAAAGAATTATGTGAAGTGTTTGTCAGTGCAAATATTCAACTATATAAAAACTTGACAATTCTAAACTACGTAATTTCCTTGAACGCCATTGGTCATACTGTTCCAGACGAATCAACATTGCGTAATAAATAATATGTTATGAAGACACATTAAACCATATGAAACCATGTTAGCTGACAACCGCCGATCGTTCACTTTTGATAACTTAAGGATGACCACGGTGGTGTATTGCAATGCCAACTAAGGTACAGTATGTTTATAAACTTTTCAAATTAGTTTAATAGAAATGATATTGACCTAGTGATAATTATTATTTTTTAATTATTTCATATTACTACTAAGAACAGGAATTGCTTTGAATAGTTACCCCAATAAATAATAATTATTTCTCTTAGACCATTTCTAATTAATGAATTAATAATTATTAATTAGGTATTTATTATGAAAATTATAATTTTGATTAGGTCATTTTTTTTACACTTTTAGGTCATTTTAAGAGAATTTTAAGGGAATATTATAGCTCATTTTAAACAATTTAAGGTCATAAACATCCGGGCCCTAATAATTACATAGTAAAGAACAAAAGAAGTCGCCATTCATAAATACACTGACAAAGCATCATTCCAAAAGCGGGATATTTGAGTGTCCCCAAGAAAACTTTCGGGACATCGGGACATTTTCAAAAGAGACAGTACTGTCCCGGGAAAACGGGACGAATTGACAGCCTATAGTAAGGGCGAGTAAGGGTGGAGGTAGTAGACCCGTATCTTAGGTTGGACGGGCATTGTTTACTTTCGTGTATAGTCAGGTATTAGTGGCAATGTCAACAATCAAACTACAGCAAAACAAAATGTAAATGTATGTAAATAACTGTAAATATCCCGTGATATGCCCATGGTAAAACACGGGTTGAAATATAATGTAATAAAATTAAAAAAAAAAAAATGCGGAAGTGAGACCCTACATTCACAGTGAAGGCCGCGAAATTATTAAGAAAGTTATCGAGTTTTGCGATAAGGAGAAAATTAAGGGGGAATTCAAAATTCCTATCCAGAATGCAACAAAACGTGCGGCAGAAGACACCGGCAAATCAAAGGTCACAATATATAAGATAAGGAAAGAGTAAAAAAATAGTCACGAATGGTGAAATACTGAAGTCGCCAGGAAAAAAAAAAATCGAACAACCAGTTCCAGAAAAATACTAATATTAACTTATGAGTGTCGTGTAGAGCTATCACGGAAATTGGAATGTAATAGGACACGACACTATTTTTCACCGATTCAATTACATACAACCAGTTATAACCAGTGCTGTAGAAGGGGGGGGGGGAATTACATGAGCTCCAAAACTACTTTTTGCACGATAGTGCGTTTTGTCGTACTTACCAGCATTGGCGACCATGATTGAAAGTTCAACTTCCTACATTTCGGAATTGCCAACCTAAATAACTATACTGTAATATTACATTTACACCCACGTGTGGAAAGTAAAACCACGGCCCACTATGTATACTACGTACAATGTACATACAAAGAATATCCAAAAGGTAGTGTTAATATACATTATACGAAACAAATCACTGCATTTTAAATGAAATGAACTGCATTTGAAAGAATATAAAACAATAAATACGTATTTGCGGCCATTTTATAAATAATAATGGTATCACAGCCTCCTGTACTTTCAACTAATAAACATTGCCCACACTGTTAATTGCTTATAATGAACGCACATATTTCCAACAAAGATCTTATTATTTTACTACTATTTATTATTTTGAAAACACCATGGTGCAAAAAATAATGTACAACGCACGCTTGAAGTGTTTTACAAATCTCGGAAATTAAAAACCACAATTCTGTAAATACCACATCCCAACCTTGCATTGTAATATACTATTAATGATTACTAGAAATCACAGATGTAAAAACAAAACTGAGTGACAGTATAGTAGGCTAAACGTCTATTTACCAACCGTTACAAAACTCAAATAATAATAATAATAATAATAATAATAATAATAATAATAATAATAATCTCTCCATTTCAACTTTAAACAAATACAATAAATGAATATCTATAATGCTTCAGTAACGTTTATTTTCCCGCAAAATTTAAGCCAGACAGACAGTAGCTGAAAATCAGTGCTGATTTAATCTCTCTGTACGTTACATTATTCAGAAACCCGTTGGCATACAAACTCCGACGATCTTTCATTAACCTCATCTCCTATTTCATGTAGGCCTATCACTATATCTTTCCACTGATTATACCATTGGTCAGTCATTCGCTTGTATCTACGGTGGAAGGAGGCACTTTCCCCATCTTCACCACTAGCGCATTTGCTTTCCCTCACCGGCTAAAAAGTTAACGCGGTCGAATAGTAGAGTACAGAGAGAGGTTACGTAGTACTAGTGTACGGTGCCACTCTCGTTAACCTGGCCGGTGCAACAAGTCAAAAAAATGGTTTCCGATTATTTTTTCAGACTGGCAAGTTGCCAGGTCAAAAGACTGGGACAAGTTCATTGTACATCCAAGGAAAATCTCTTTGAGAAGGATCAACATTCTGAGGATTATCAAAGATATGTTGTCAAAAATAATAATAATCATTGTTTATTGATCAGTCCTCGTAAGATGCTTGAGGCGAAAGATTGAAGACAGGACATAGTGGAAGAAGATAGTTGAGAAGGTTAAGATACTTTACGGGTAATAATGTCGGTACATGAATGAATAAATTGTAGAACGGGATCACTGTCTCATGACGTCAAACTGAGTAGCTAGTTGAATCCAATTAAGAAAACTAACTCTATGAATTAAGGAACTGCGACACGACGGTCACGTTGCTCCTTGTATATATAACTATGATGCTTGTTCAGAAAGTTTAATATAATAGCGCTATGGGTGAAATTGATTACTCTTATGGATTTCTTGCCTTCAGAATGTTATTATAAGTATTTAAGTTTAGAAGATGACCAGTCTCATGGGCTAGTGATCAGAACTTCTGGCTACAGTTCACGGGGTTCGATTCTCGATCAGACAACAGGATGTTTTTTCTTAAAGAAAATTACACTTTTTTTTGTCTCAGAAACAAAAATATGTGATTCTGATAGTATTTTTTCTCCTGAATTCAAATATGATATCGGTTTTTCTCCATCACGCAAGGTTTCCGAGAGACGGGAATTTATAATTTCAAACACTTTAATATTTTCTACATTCGTAACTACACAATATTCGAACATTCGGACTCACCTAGAAAGTAAGAAATGACGATTTTCTGCTATATTTCGCCTGTGGAGCATCCCTCTTGATGGTCTAACAATAATCGGCCAGCATATTATCTAAAGCCCTGGAACAAATTGTACATAAGCAAATGACTGAATATCTCCAAGTAAATCACCTCCTTGATCCTTATCAATCCGGCTTTAGATGTGGCCATAGCACAACCACAGCTTTGTTAAAAATTACTGAAGATATTTGTGAAGCCATGGACAGACGTGAATTGACTGCTTTAACCTTACTTGACTTCAGCAAAGCTTTTGACACAGTAAACCACGACTTACTTTTGATAAAGCTCAAGCACCTACACTTATCTGACAACACTGTATCCTGGATCGACTCATACCTGCAAGGGCGTCAACAATACGTTTCACTAAACTCTAGATCAACGTGCAGGCGGGAGTGTCCCAGGGCAGTGTTCTCGGACCTCTTCTTTTCTCAATCTACATAAATGACTTACCAACTGTACTAGAGCACTGCCGTTATCACCTCTATGCTGATCTCCAAATTTACCTACATTCACCTCCTCATTTTCTCTATAACAGCTTGACGAAAATGAATGACGATCTCATATCCATCTTTAACTGGTCTTCAAGTATCGGTCTAAATCTAAATCCTAACAAGTTACAAGTAATTCTAATAGGACAACAAAGACTGCTTACAACCTTTGACATATCTACACTTTCAAACATTACTATAAATAATATAATTTTCCTTTATTCTTCTTCAGTAATAGATCTTGGACTACATCTAGACGCAAATTTAACCTGGCAAACAAAAGTGAAACACATATGTAAAAAGACTTTCTCCATCTTACATTATCTTAGACGTTTAAAGAATTTTCTCCCAGTTTCGTTAAAACAAATCCTTGTGCTGAATCTTCTGTTGCCACACTTCGATTATTGTGACATTATATATAATGATCTAAACCATGACTTGTCGCAAAAACTGCAGCGTGTTCATAATGCTTGCGTTCGATTCATTTTCAATATCCGCCGTTATGACCATATTTCCGAACACTTTAATAACCTCTCTTGGCTCCGTCTTACTGACAGACGTAAATTGCACTCTCTTTCACTACTTTTCAAGCTTCTGAATTCCTACATTCCTACTTACCTGGCGTCCTGATTTGAGAAGTTATCCTCCTACCACAATATTGACACTAGGTCACAAGATAACAGTCTGCTAACAATTCCTCTTCATAGCACTTCCTCTTATTCTACTTCCTTCACAGTAGTCTCTGCCCGCTCCTGGAATTCCCTTCCTCTAGATATCAGGGGTTGCCGCACATTTGGCACCTTAAAGTCACGCTTATACCGTTACCTGTTGTCTAATAATTAATTTTTCTCTATTTATTTAAATTTGTACTGTCATTAATAATATTTTCTCGTTTTTTATATATCTTGTACATATTATATATTTAATTTGTTAAATTTAGAGTAAATGAAAATACATTATAAATATTAATTGTATTGTATTTATAACATGTAATCGTTTATGTATATTGAAATTTAGATGTAAGACTATTTTTTTGTATTTTTTTAAAACCTGGTTGAGTGGCAGACAAGGCCTTAAGGCCTTAACTCTGCCAGGTAAAATAAAGCTATTATTAAACTATTTAAATCCATTAATTGATATTGAAATAAAAAAAAAACTGTGGGTGATGGAGAAATTCCGAATACGTATTTGAAAACACGATAAAAAACTGCACTAAGTACAACTATTGGCACTCATGAGACAAAAATCATGTTGATCAGTGTTATTTTTTTGTTTACAAAAATATAAAAAAAATCACTATAGACTATAAACAATACCTCCCGCACCGTAGCCGAGTGATTAAGGCAAGATGGCTTGGTACAGAGCAATGGGACTTGCGCTGGTTCCAGTCCCTATGGGGAAAGAAATTTTATCATGGAATTTCGGACAGTATGGGACCGGTGTCAATCCAGCATCGCAATGAATTTGGGTAGCTACAATAAATACCTGCTCCAAGTTGAGAAAAGAGCTATAACGACGTGGGGCGATATGCTAATCACGACACCCCTACACTGGCTAGATCGTCTACTTCTGTGATTAATACATGTGGATGTGAGGTCAGCAGCCGGCTGGTAGGCAAAGGGCCTTGCAGGGGTGTCACGCCGTGGAGTTTAGTTTACATAAACAATACCACATAATTGCCCAACTATTCCTTATACTGTAGAGCATCGTTTCCCAACCTGTGATTGGCCAAAACTTATCCGTAATGACGGGTTTCGAGGTTACATATACTATTGTTTCTTTCATTTCTGCAGCATTTTAATAATAAAGTAAAGTAAAGTAGTCCCACTACAGGCCTCAGGAGGCCCTTGGGGTAGCAGGAGGTTAAGGCTCCCACTTTTTCTAGACAATCGGCACTTGATGTCAGCCGGATTGTCAGGCCTGCGTGACGGCCGCCTTTACCCCAGAACAAGCGTCTGGTACTCATTTCCGTTAGAGACTGAGTCGACCCCAGGGCCATAGTGCCGCCAGAAGGTTTTCGTCAGTTTAAAAATCCTGACCCCACCGGGACTTGAACCGTCGACCTTCCGGCTTGTAGCTCAGCGCCTTAACCACTACGCTACGGCGTGCCCCCCATTTTAATAATAATGATAATAATAATAATATAATTATTATTATTTTAAAATAAAATTACCCTATAATGTCCTTTCTTGCATCGGAGATTTATCACATTATTTCCACAATAAATTAATATTTATAGCGAATGCCTGATTTACAGTTATGTAACAACGTTAGGAATGCATTTGATTTCTCTACAACTAGGCCTACACGTTATGTAACTTCTAAGCCGTAACTAGAATAACTTCAGGTTTTAACCGTTAAGGGTTAAGTTAATTCAATGTTATTAAACCTTTTGCTTTAAATTGAATTTCATACATGTCTACTGTATGTATATTTAAAAGTCAGTGGTTCACTCAACTCAGATCGTTGTTGAAGGGGTTCGCGGGTCGAAAAAGGTTGGGAACAGCTGATGTAGAGTTTAAACAATTGCACTTTTTTATATATATTGTCCACCTACTAACTAACTAACTCACTGGCACTATCGAACCCATAGGTTCATGGCCGCGCGGAAGTAAGCTCTCCATACATCCTTATCCTGAGCTAATGTTTTCCAATCATTCCCTGTTTAATCTACTTTCCTCAAATCATAGTTCATGTTATACTCCCATCTCATTCTTGGTCTACCAACTGGGCGTTTTCCCTCTGATTTTCCTACAAGAAGCTTCCATGCACGTATTTCATTCCCCATTCGTGCCACATGTCCTGCCCATCGCAGTCTACGAGACTTATCTGTTCTTATTATATCTGACTTCCTATAAAGGCCATGTAACTCACTGTTATGCAGTGTTCTCCATTCACCTGTCTGTTCATCTCTCTTTAGTCCAAAACTTTTCTTAAGAGCTTTATTCTCAAATACTCGTAATCTCCTTTCCTCCCTTAAAGTACTCGTATAAATATTTGAAAATAATGCAGCAGAATACCATAAGCTGATGTTACGTTGATATAGAGTTTATTGACCGCCATGAATCTTTACATTGTCAATGGGGTCTGCAAATCATAAAGAGAGTTAAGTTATATTAGGACATTGACTTCATACGATTCACTTGTTTTCATCATCCCGGATCCTGACGTTACTGCCTGTTTCGACGTTCATTTGTTGCAATTTAGAGGAAACAAACGTGTTCACTACGGAAACAGTAGAATAAATAAAGGTTGATTTTTATGTTTCCCCCAAACATGCGATCGGAATTCTCTTTCGTTTACATTTTCCTCCCTCCCCACTTCTATACATGGAAATAAAGAATATTTTATATATATATAAAACTTGGAAGATACGAATAAACATAAAACAGCAAGGTAAACAGGAAACATCCCTATCGGAATGGGGATACACCCGTTCCACTCTACTTTCGTTTTCTGGTCTTCGCCAACGATTCCGAGTTTTTAACTACTCTTGTAAAAAGTTCAGCCTTCATTGAAACTAACTACCTCACTAGCACTATCGAACCCTTAGGTTCATGGCCGCGCGACATAAGCTCTCCATACATCCCTATCTTGAGCTAATATTCTCCAATCATCCCCTGTAAAATCTATTTTCCTTGAATCATGATTAATGTTATTCACCTCATTATTGATCTACCAACTGGATGTTTTATCTCTGATTTTCCTACAAGATGCTTCCACGCATGTCTCTTTCATTCCCCATTCGTGTCATACGTCATGCCCATTGTTGTCCACAAGACTTAACTGTTATAACTGTTTTTTCTATAACATCATGTAGCTCAATGTTATGCAGTCTTCTCCAATCGCCTGTTTGTTCATCTCTCTTTGGTCCAAAAAAAATGTCGTAAGTACTTTGTTCTCAAATACTCCTAATATTTTCTACTCCCTTAAAGTAGGATCCCACGTTTCACATCCATAACTATAGTTGCTCAAATTGTCAGACCATATCTTCTAGTAATGTCATTGGTAAAGGATATGCGAATCTTTAACTTCATATCTCACTGAGTTTGCAAGGTATATTTTATTAAAAAATCAATGTCAGTTTGTCAATATATTTCTGGTATTCTCTCCTGGAAAGGCGTACTTGTTACCCACTTCTGAGGTAGGAGTGTCTGGAAGACGAGGTTATGGCTGCCCCGATTATATGAAAGGTGATGATGGTGTAATGATGCGCCAGGAGAGGCCTTAAACAGAACTAAATCTAAAAAGGGGAATATGATATAGACGATAATGATGGCCAGATGGTGTTCCTGGACCATTTAGGCCATAAAGTTTTCCTACATTTATCTGATCTAATAACTTACCTATGATCAATACCAATAAAATTCATAGTTTAAACCCGCTGAGGTAGATTGTCATAAAATAAAATAAAGTTAAAATGTACCTTCTTAAGTCAGAGCCGTCGTCCTCAACTTATAAAATATGTATGCTTTTTTACTGAAGGCCTTTCAGAATCTCTATTCCATCTTCAGCAGGTCTTTCTTCGCTACAATATTTGATGTCCTCGGTGCTGGTCCTAATGCACAACACTAAATTAGAACCAGCACCGAGAACATCAAATAATATTGCGAAGAAAGACCTGCTGAAGATGGAATAGAGATTCTGAAAGGCCTTCAGACAAAGAAAGCATACATATTTTGTAAGTTGAGGACGACGGCTCTGACCTAAGAAGGTACATTTTAACTTAATTTTATTTTATAACTACCTATAATTCTTTATAACCACCTGTTTCTTATAGCTGTTTATAGTAATCATTTATTTATTATGGAAGTAGAATTTTTAAGAGCGTAAAAACCTGAGAATGGTTTCTTTCGGAAGAGGAATTAAGCTTTGAATACCGTCTCGTAGATTTACGGCACGTAAAGAACCTTAAGCCTGAATAACTGGCTTGTGAATAAATAATAAAATGAATGAATGACGAAAGGTTGCGAAGAAGAGTTTTGGATTGGATTCTAGCGTGAAGGAAAGATGTAGGTAGACCAAAAACACCTGGCTGCAGGGTATGAAAAAGTAATGAATGAAGAAAGCATTGAAAGACAGATTTAGAGGAAAGAGGATAAGTGTACAATATGGTCACAGTACAAACATAGTGTTCTGCCCAAAAGCGGGTCTTTCACTGCAAACTCAGCATTCTCCAATCTTTCCTGAACTCAACTTTCCTCTTTGTATCCGCATACAAACCATTTATTTTAATATTGTCTATCATCTGATGTCTTTTTCTGTCTCTAACTTTCTTTCTGTTGATCATTCCTTCTGGGGCAGCCGTCAGCAGGCAGTTTCTTCTTAGCCAGTGGCCAATCCAATTTCTTTTCCTCTTCTTTATGATTTCCAGCATTGTTCTTCCTTCATCCACTCTGTATATCACATCCTCATTTATTTTATTATTTTCTCTGTCCATTTTATTCGTTCCATTCTTCTCCATATCCACATCTCAAAAGCTTCCAGTCGCCTTTCCTCATTCCGTCGTAATGTCAAAGTTTCTGCACCATACAATGCTACACACAAAGCATTCACTAGCCTCTTCCGTAATTCTTTTGCCAATGGTCGGTAGAAAATGCTTCTCTTCTTAAAATATACAGTCAATATTCCCAATTCACCAATTAATGTTTTAAAATGGTCAACACGTTTCCACAGCCAAGCTGACATTCTGAAGACCAGAACTGACTGAAGACAAAGTTGTTAATAAATAAGCAAATTCAGTTAAAAACAAACACATGACGCAATCAATCTCAAGTAAACAGTAAAACATAATACAACTAATCCACTTTTCTTGCAATTAAAGAAAAGCGGGCGCTCTTCTTGTTAAAAGCTTATTTTGCCATTGCTATCCTCTGCTTTACGTCTTGACCGCAGTTCTTGATAGTACAACCGAAGTATTTAAAGTTATCAACTTACTCAATGGTCTCATCTTTAATCCTCATGTTTATCTTCCTTGGTTTGCTTCCTATAATCATGGCCTTCATCTTATTCACATTTATCCTCATCTCATAATATTCGCACTTGATGGTCACAGTAACATGTAACACATGTCGTCAGGAAGAAGCTTTAGTCACGACAAAGCCACATTAGGACCAGCAGCATCAAACATCATACTGGATGCTGTAGCGAAGAATGAACTGCTGAAGATGGGACAGATGTCCTGAAATGTCTACAGGCATAAAGATTACATATTTTAAAAGTTGAGGACGACGGATTTTACCTAAGAAGGTATTTTAATTGATTTTATTTTATGACTCTCCACCTCAACGGTTTTAACAATGAATGTTGTTAGTATTGATGTAACACATTGTAAATACATGATGACGATGAATAAAATGTGTAACCAATTTCACGTTCAGATTTAAATTGAAGCGTTAATAAACTCGGGGCTTTGTTGCTGTATCACATAGGAAGTGTCACAATAAAAGTACAATTGGGAAATATGAAGAGCCTTGAAGAGTATAATTAAATAAATACTTATACAAAAAATCTACCTAAGACAGAAATATACCATCCATACTCATAAAATATTATGTATGTACGTGTGTCGTTTATTTCTAAATTTGGCATGCAGATTTTTAGTGAAGGAAATGTACATGTGTGTGTGCGTGCGAATATCAGCCTGAATTCGGTTTGCGGTAAACACGAGCAACATCTGGTGAAGGTCACGGGTACTGGACCTCAAGAAAGGATAAGCAGGTGACACCGGACATAACCTAACAGCTGACAGGAAGAATCTTCCCTTCAAAGCCAATCACCGTATATCACAATAATTAATGTACTAGCTAATACCCCGGCGTAAGCTACTACGCCTAAATAAATTGAATATGTTTTTAGTTGAATAAGTTTTTTTTTGTATTGTAAGCCTATGTTTTCCCTTTACAGAGATTTAGGCGCTCTCCCCCTACAGGGAAGAAACAGAACCATACTAATTTAGTTACACTTGTTTTCGTATAGATGTCATTTTGAGTGATCCGTGGTCAGCGTTCCGCCTCATACTGACATCTAGAAAACCAAGGTAGTACTAGGACGGGAAAATTCGGTAAATAAGTAAAAATGAAAATTAAGTGTTAATTAAATGGTACAGTAAATATTACACAAACCAAACATGGCGGTTGCTAGAGTCAATTTTTAATTTCGAATTTCAGGTAAACTCCCCACTTCTAATTATATTATTTCGTTGATTTTTATAATACCTACCCGTTTTTTTCTACGATTACCAAGTTTCGTAGTGAAACATCGAATATAGCGTCCGCTAGAGAGCTTTTTAAATGCTCGTTTCTTTTTCAGGCTTGAGGTTCTTTTAAGAGTCGGAAAATATACAGACTCAGTAACCACGGCTTAAAAATCCATCCTCAAGGACTTGTCTCTCTGATTTTTCCAACTTAAACATCCATCGACCCGGTCAGGTTTGAATCCGCTACCTTCGGGGCTTTAGACAGCGAAAATAATCACTAGATCATCGAGGCCAATATAATATGTATCGAATTTAATGTCAAGAAACTGTCTCAACAGTAATAATTTATCCTTAATTTGAGTTTTATCTTTTGCGAATTTCATATTAATTATGATGATCTTGAAGATTTCCGGGCTGTTTGCCGTGGTCTTAAGGTTTGAAGTTCCTGGCGACGTTTCGCCAGAGACTGCGTCCGACATCCTCAAGACAATCTTTGAGGACACCGGGCGCAGTCTCTGGCGAAAAATCGGGGAACTACAAGTCACAAGACCACGGCTAACAGCCCGGAAATATTCCTCAAGATCATAATATTAACTCCGGCCGTGAAAGCCTAAGTCAATATATTCAAATTAATTATTTTAAGTTCTGAACCAAAATGGATTTATTTTAGATCTATGGAAGAAGAAAAAAATAAACTTTCGTGTGCTTTTATTGTGTAATTCTTTAAGAGGAGTAATGATCGAATACACTGAACACAGAAAACAAAACAAAAAAAAGTAATTTATAGTGAAAGACAAGTCTTAAAAGATTTCCTTTCTAGTCCTCCCTTTCACTTTGCTAAACCATACTAATACCTTATTAAACACGTGCTGAAGAAATTATTTACAGAGTTGCCGTCTTTTCCAGTAACCAAGTTAATGTTGTATGTATTAATTTTGTATTTATCAAAGCAATGGCCCAGTGTGGTAAAGAAATGAAAAGAACAAAAATAGTACTAAATGACAAAACGCTAGAACAAGTAAAATATTTCAATCATCTAGGTGTATATTTAGGTTGTGATAGAGAAAAAGGCATAAATAATAAATTACAAATATTTTAATATTTATGTGGCACCCTTAAAAGAACACTGGGAAAGAAAGTAAGAAAAGAAACACATCTAAAATTTTATAAAGTATTGACTGTACCTGAAATATTGTATGGCTCAGAAATATGGACTCTGAATAAACAGTCAATTAAAAGATTAGAAGCAACAGAGATGAAATATTTACGATTTCTGGCAGGATATACTTTAATGGATAAAAAACGGAGTGAAGATATCTGTAAAGAACTACAAATATTCAGTTTGACGATAAAATAGAAGAGTATAGGAGAAAATGGTATGAACATGTCTGCAGAATGGGTACCAACAGACTGCCTAGGAAAAGTCTAAACTATCAACAAGGAGGAGGAGGAAAAAGAGATCGGGGATGCCCAGGAAAGAGATGGACACAGCAGCTGTAATACTTGGTGCCGGAACGAACCAACAAGGTTCAATCCTTTCAAGAAGAAGAAAAAAAGAAGAAGAAGATGATGATGATGAAAGATAAAAGCTGATAATCTTGCAAATTTTCAGTGGCCTGGCTCTAATGAGGGTTTCCCGACATCTCGCCGTTATTTAATGATTCCTCCATTAGGAACGGTTTGGGGGAGTGTCTGTTAAGACTTGTCTCAATGTATAAATGTATTTAAAAGTATCACTCTCCATTTCATTTCGGTATCGAAGTCCCTAGAGATAGGGTACATATACTTATAGTAACAACCACAATGTAAGGCTGTATGTATACCCATATCGAGAATTTATTTATATGACCAGTCATCAAAATCTTGTTTTTGATTTAACCCCTCAATTTGAATATGTCGGCCGCGGTGGACTAGTGGTTATGCTCCTTGCCTCTGGTCCCGAGGGTCGCGGCTTCAAACCCGGCCGGGGTCGATGCATTTTTTAGGATGGAAAAATCCAAGGAGCAACTCCTCCGGGAGAGACTTTAAGCCGTGGGTCCCGAGTCTGAAGATTTTCAGGCTCGTAAAAAATCCTTAAGCCTGAATGGAAAGGCCTCTAAGCAAAATTTATCGATTTTTCCCGTCCTAGTACTACCTTGGTTTCCTAGATGTCAGTATGAGGCGGAACGCTGACCACGGACCACTCAAAATGACATCTATACGAAAACAAGTGTAACTAAATTAGTATGGTTCAAATTCTTCCCTGTAGGGGGAGAGCGCCTAAATCTCTGTAAAGGGAAAACATGGGCTTACAATAAATAATTTGAATTTTTATTTCAACTACACTGTAGTTTTATATTGTTCCACACTTACTGCAAAAATTCCTAATTAGATTTTTTTCTCTATATATATTTATTTTATTGTTTCATCTGTATATTTATATATTTTGTCACTTTTGGCACATCCTATTTTGGGCCAATCAATAAATATCCTGCATAGCGCATTCATAAAGTATTTCCAACTGACCCTATTTCTTGCCAACTTCTTTACTTCACGTTACTCATGTCTTCCCGTTTTTAGCAATTTCTTCAGTAACAGTTCTTATGAAGTATGATTATCATTAATTTTATCTTTCATTTTTTTGTAGGTCTTCTACTTCCTCTACTACTACGGGAATTTCAATTCAAAGTCATTCTTTCCACTTATTTTGTTAGTGTGTCCATTCTATTTCAATTTTTCTCATATCTACTGCTATTTATTTTTATTTATTTTCCATAATTGCAATTTTAAATTGTATTTGGCCATCTTACCCTTTAAAACAATTTTTGACAACTGTCTGCAATTTGCTTTAAATAAGCGACGCCCAAACTATGGCCCGCAGGCCAGATACGACACCACCATCACTTTATATTCGGCTCCGGCTCCTGTAGGCCTATAGCATTGCCATATATCAAAATATGCCAAGGGTAGGCCTATAATATTAACCTATCAGTAATGGAACAGGAACTTGTTAAATATGTTATAACGACATAACATCAAAAGTAGAAAATCAACATACGATAATCTACGTATATTTGGGTTTTTACAGCTGCCGCCGATTTCCCGCGCCAAACATCCAGAACCTTACGATCTTGGCCATCTTCAATGCTTAGCCCTCTTGCTTGCATTACTATCCTTATGCTTCCCTATCATGTTACCTTTGGTCTCCCTTTTTTCTTTATTTCTGGTCGGATGCCATTGATATAGTCGTTTCGGCCATAGCTCATCTTCCATTCTTAAAATATGTCCTAACCATTTTAATTCTTTCTCCTCAATTCTTTTAATTATTGCCCCGGTCGGGGCAGTTTTTCGGGGTGAGATTTTTATCGGGGTTTTTTTCCTCACCTGTAAGACAAATGTCAGGAAAACTTTAAGGCCCAAACGGTAACCGAAATCATATGGCCATCATCATCATCATCTTTATCATTATCATCATCATCCTTCACCGGTATGGAAAGCAACGGGAAGCTACCACACCTACAATTCCCTAGTAAAGCTGCAAGCGTAGCATGGAAATGCTATGATTGCAGTGATGGGCCTGCCTTCGGGCAGAATTACTATGGATGGATTCTTTCTTATGCTTCCATTATGTTTCTAATTTCCTTATTTGTGACATGTTCTAATTTTGACATACGATAATAATAATAATAATAATAATAATAATAATAATAATAATAATAATAATAATAATAATAATAATAATGATAATAATAATGATAATAATGATGATGATAATGATTATGATAATGATGATAATGATTATAATTATGATGATGATAATCATGATAACAATGATAACGATGATAATAATGATAATAATCATGATAATAATAATGATAACAATAATAATGATAATAATAATGATAATAATAATAATGATAATAATAATAATAATAATGATAATAATAATAATGATAATAATAATAATGATAATAATATTAATAATAATAATACTAATATTAATGATAATAATAATTATAATGATAATAATGATAATAATAATGATGATAATGATGATGATACAATAATAATAATGATAATAATAATAATGATAATAATAATAATGATAACAATAATGAAATAATAATAATAATAATAACGATAATCATCATCATCATCATCTGCCTTTCAAGTATTAGGCCCAGTGGCCTGTTACGGTCTCCCGCCATCTCCGAAAAGGTCGACCCACAGATCTTCTGCCTCGAGGAATGTAGTGAAGAATTTGTTTTGGTATTCTGTGACGATCCATGCGCTGAATATGGGCTAGCCAATTGTTTCTATATTCTTGGAGGTATTCAGATATACGTATGATGTTTAACTCTCTGGCTATTGTTGAATTTCTTTGGTGGTCTAGAAGGCTATAACCTGCAATTCGTCGCAGAAATTTCATCTCCGTGGCTGTAATATGACGGTCATCCTGAGTTCTGATGGTCCAAGCTTCACTGCCATAACAGATTATGGGTCTAGCGAGAACTTTATAGATTTTCATTCTTGCGTGTCTCTGCACTTTTGATGGTTTAAAAACTTGGTTGATAATTCTTAAAGCTTTATTATAGTTTTGTATTTTAAAGGATATATCACATTCCTCATTATAAGTTAGATTATATCCTAAGTATTTAAATGAATTTACTTGCTCTAATATTGAATTCTAAATACAAATTTTACTTCTTACTGGGGATTTCCCTTGAAAGGCCATAACTTTAGATTTTGTTGTTGATATTTCCATGTTAAATCGTTGGGCTATTATATTAAGATGATGAGTGGAATATTGTAATTCATCTTAATTATTGCCGAAAAGAGTCTGATCATCTGCATACAAGAGTGTGTCTAAAATTGTGTGCCTTGAGAGAGGAATATTACCATGAACTGTCAATCTCCAGTGTCTGATGATAGCATTAATGTATACATTAAATAGAAGTGGTGATAGAGGGCATCCTTGTCTGACTCCGCAATTTATTTGTAGTGTGTATAATGATGATAATAATAATAATAATAATAATAATAATAATAATAATAATAATAATAATAATAATAATGATAATAATAACGATAATAATAATAACAATAATAATAATAATGATAATAATAAAGATAATAATGATAATAATAATAATGATAATAATAATAATGATAATAATAATGATAATAATAATAATGATAATAATAATACTAATAATAATAATAATAATAATAATATTTGCCAGCAAATATAATATGAAAATTTCCACTTCAAAATCCAAAACAATGGCAATGTTAGATCAGTTAGAGGGACAGACTGCAATTCCGATCATCATCTGGTCAGAGTGAAAATCAGACAACGGCTATCGCTTATGAGAGGAACAAACGCTACAGATGATTCTGTAAAATATGAATTAAAAAACTTGAAAAATGATGAAATGCGGCAAGAATACCAAATCAAAATTGCTAATAGATTTGAAGTATTGGAATCTTCAGATGACAATCTGGCAAACGAAGAAGAAACTGATATAAATAAAGAATGGGAGGCTATAAGAGATACTATTAAATTGTCAGCATCAGAAAGCATTGGTTGTTTAAAAAAGAGGCAAAACAAGAAATGGTTTGATGAGGAATGTGCCGACATTGTAAAGAAAAGAAAGCTAGCAAAAATGAAATGGTTACACGAGCCAAATGAGGTAAATTTAGAGCAATTGGGTAGTGTTAGACGGGAAACCACCAAGTTACTAAAGAGTAAAAAGAGGGAATATTTGAGAGAGAAGATTAATGAATGAATTGAAATGAACGCAAAAAAATAGGAACATTAGAGAATTATATCAGGGAATTAGTATAGAGAAGAAAGGGTTTCAGGCTAGAACAAACATAATTCGGAATGAAATTGGGGATATGATTGCAGATTCTAAGAGTATTTTAAATAGATGGAAAAGTTACTTTAATCAGCTATTAAATGTACATACAGAACAAGACATTGAGGAGGATAAGTTACAGACAGCAGAAATGCTAGTCGCAGAGCCAAGTGCATTAGAGGTTGAAATGGCAATTGAAAAATTGAAGATGTATAAAGCATCAGGTTCAGATGAGATCCCAGCAGAACTGATAAAATTAGGGGGAGAAAAATTGATGGACAAGATACGTTGGTTGCTTAGTATGATTTGGGAAAAAGAAGCTCTTCCAGATGAATGGAAGGAATCAATTATCTTACCAATTTATAAGAAAGGAGATAAAACTGATTGCAACAACTACAGGGGCATCTCATTACTTTCAACTTCGTACAAAATTCTAACAAATATATTAGTAAGCAGACTTACTCCCTATATTGATGACATTCTAGGAGATCATCAATGTGCATTTAGAAGAAACAGGTCTACAACAGATCAGATTTTTAGTATAAGACAGATTTTAGAAAAGAAATGGGAATATAGTGGTACTGTACATCAACTATATGTAGACTTCAAAAAAGCATATGATTCAATTAAAAGGGAGAAGTTATATAGTACCCTGCTGGAGTTCGGAATTCCTAAAAAGTTAGTTAGACTTATACGAATGTGTCTAAATGGCTCAAAGAGTAGGGTGCGTGTAGGCAAACAGTTTTCAGACACTTTTGAAATCCAGAATGGGTTGAAGCAAGGAGATGCACTATCTCCTCTACTATTTAATTTTGTACTAGAACATGCCATTAAATCTTTAGAGAATGAGGAAGGCTTACAACTCAATGGTATTAATAAGCTGTTAGTTTATGCTGATGATGTAGTACTATTGGCCGATAACGAGGAGATACTAAAGACCAACACGCACACACTATTGATTAACACTAAGAAATTGGGACTGGAAGTAAATATCAATAAAACTAAATATATGGTCACACGTAGAAATTCAGTATATAATGGAAATGGACAGCTAAGGACAAATGAGAGAAATTTTGAGGAAGTGGCTGAATTCAAATACCTAGGAACAATAATCACAAATAGGAATGAGATGCACAAAGAAATTAAACATAGGCTCAATTCTGGAAATGCGTGCTATTATGCTTTACAGAGACTATTGATGTCCCAACTCCTTTCAAAAAACGTTAAGCTGAAAATATATAAAACTATTATTCTACCAGTTATATTATATGGGTGCGAAACATGGACTCTTACTTTAAGGGAGGAAAGGAGATTGCGAGTATTTGAGAATAAAGTTCTTAGGAAAATTTTTGGACCAAAGAGAGATGAACAGACAGGTGAATGGAGAAGACTACATAACAATGAACTACATGGTCTTTATAGGAAGCCAGATATAATAAGAACAGTTAAGTCTCGTAGACTGCGATGGGCAGGACATGTTGCACGTATGGGGAATGAAAGCCGTGCATGGAAACTTCTTGTAGGAAAGCCAGAAGGAAAACGCCCAGTTGGTAGACCAAAAATGAGGTGGGAGAACAACATTAACTATGATTTGAGGGAAGTAGATTATACATGGAATGATTGGAAAGCATTAGCTCAGGATAGGGATGTATGGAGAGCTTATGTCCGCGCGGCCATGAACCTACGGGTTCGATAGTGCCAGTGAGTAAGAAAGTATGTGTGGAAAAAACATACAACGGGTGAAAATTGAGATTGATGGAAAAATTATAGAACAAGTGTCAGATTTCTCTTACTTAGGAAGTGTATTTGCAGAGTATAGGAATGACATTGATTCAAAATTACAAAAATATAATAAAATGAATGGGGTAATACGAAGACATTTTGGTAAACAGATGAGGACAGAGACAAAACTAAGATTACATAACATCACATCAAAAGCTGCTCTAAAATACGGAAGTGAAATTTGGATTTTAAATAAAAGAAACTCTCATAAACTTCAAGTAAGCCAAATGCGCTTCTTACGATCATTGTTAGGAGTTTATAGACTGGATCACCAAAGGAACACTATTATCAGAGGAAAACTTGGAGTAACAAGTTTAAATGAAGATATACAAAGATACCAACAAGAATGGAAAAATCGTCTGAGGAGAACGGCAAGAAATAGACTTCCAAAATTGGCATTCCAATATACCCCAACTGGACATAGGGACCAAGGAAGACCAAAACATCGGTGGAAAGATCAAGACCATCTTCGCTAGGTTTACCGTACAGGCCACATGGCCTAAAACAAACTTGTTCATGATGATGATGATGATAATAATAATAATAATAATGATAATAATAATGATGATGATAATAATAATAATAATAATAATAATAATAATCTTCCACAACAGTTATAATAAGACCTATGGCCGGGCAACCTTGATCTTTCATCCATTTGATTCGATATACAAATAAGTTTGGACGTCTCTGCTTTTAAATGATTATAGCCTACTTATTAATAAGAAATACACTTTTTAATCTGCAGTGAATGATACGGGTACCATATGCGGATTTATAATATTGAATGCAAGATTTAGGGATGAAACTGTGTAAAGAGGCTTGACCGGGTATCGAACCTAGACCCTCAACAGATGTTGAGCGGCTGCTAAAGGAAGTACTTAAGAAACAAGTGAGTAACGTGCAGATGAATCAGTGATTGAGTTGGACTTCCTCAGCCCTCTGGTGCCGCTGCGTGACATAACGGTGAAAGTCCATTTCTTTGTCATCATGACTATCCCCATCATCTTCCCTTTAACAGCACATAATGGAGATAAGACAATTTACCAACAAGAAAAAAATAGTTAATTATGCTATAGAACAGTGCAGACTGATACCACCCGTTATTACTAGGGTCAATATTCGTTCAATTCATATAGTGGGTGTTCAAATAGTTTTCGATCCTAAAATGAAATGTTGGTATCACTTATTGTTGCTAGTATCACTAAGAACCCAATATAAACATAGTATAGAAAACTTAAACATAACAGCATAGGGAGGAGAAAATATTACGAGTATTTGAGTATAAGTTGGCCGCGGTGGACTAGTGGATATGCTCCTTGCCTCTAGTTCCGAAGGTCGCGGGTTCAAACCATGCTGGAGTCGATGGATTTTTTAGGACGGAAAAATCCAAGAAGAAAGTCCTCCGAGATGGACTTTAAGCCGTGGGTCCAGAGTCTGAAGATTTCCAGGCTCGTAAAAGATCCTTAAGCCTGAATAAAGAGGTCTCTAAGCAAAATTTACCGACATCAACGTCCAAGTAATACCATAGTTGCCTGTTAGATGTCTCATTGGGTCGGTGTGTTGACCGCATGACATATATGAGAAAATAAGGTAATTAAAAATTAATTTGGTCTAGTAACTCCTAACAAAGGAGAGGCTATGACTCAACAATGGGCTACGGAATTATAGATATACCGTATTCGGCCTTAGTCTATGTTATACTGTGAGCAAAGTCACAAAGGTATCCTTCCGCAGGCATCTGTGATTGGGGAGCGATCGTACTATTTTACGCGCCATTTGAAGTTTAACGTATGCCTATTCAACACGAGCGGTCATGTTGGAATAACTGAATTTCCCTCTTCGTCAACTGATATGCGCGAAATGGTGTTTTTTATATATATATATATATATATATATATATGTTTAACATTGAGAAATGCAAGCTTAATATGGTATGATAAGAAAAATAAATGCCTGGACGGGATTCGAACCCGGATCTCTGAGTCTGTACCAGGCATTTATTTTTCTTATCATACCATATATATATATATATACTTACTGTTCACTATTGTCATTTTTTTTATATGTTATATTGTGTTTTATTTCTTTATTATTTTTTTTGCGATAATTTATTCATACAAAGTAGTTATATTATATAAAATATAGATTTTTCAGGGAACTATGTTTTCATCTACGCCGCTGGATAACGATGTCATTAGGTTCATGTGGCCAATGAAATCACACTTAACCACGTGCTTCTGTTTACATTACAACATAAACTAAGGCCGAAAGAAGTATAGATAGATATATATTTGAGAATAAAGTTTTTAAAAACAATTTTGTATCAAGGAGGGACGAACTGACAAGTGTATAGAGAAGTCTACATTACAGTAAGCTATGATCTTTACGATTTATTATCGTGAATGAACTTTATGGGAAATCACATATAATAGGAACTGTTAAGCTTCGTACACTGCGATGGGCATGACATGTGGGACGAATGGAATATGAAAGAGGGGCATAAAAACTCCATGTGGTATGGCAGGTATGGAGAATGAAAGAACAAGGAAACTCCTTGTAGAAAAAAAAAACAGAGGTAAAGCATCCCTGATTTGAGGGATGTGAATTATAGAGGGGATGATTGGAAAACGTTAGCTGAGAATAGAGATATATGCAGAGTTGTCTGTCTGTGTGGTCCATGACCCTTACGTCACGTGACTTGCATTGACTGTTTAACTCATGCCCCATATGACGGTCAATGACCAATCACATTTCAATGATTTTTTATTTACAACCAATCACAGTCGTGTTTCGCCTAAAATTTACCAACTAAAGTTTATCATAATAAAGAAAGCACCTCCTTTTTAACATTCTGAATAGGTCATAGCATTATTTTGCAGTGACTGACCCTATAAAGAATACGGCTACCAGATTGTATATATAGTGCATGAATGTCAGCAGAAAGCGCATGCGATAGATAATATAAAAACATTTGTAACAATTGATTATACCACAAAAAAAACACTGTTTGCACTTTCTTAAACGAATTATGTTCCAGGAAATGACGTTGCAGAAAAATATAATTGACATATTTACATCATAGGACATCAAATTAATTAATACCTACAACGTTGGTTATAAGTTTCTCCACTAGGCTGCATTCTTACAATATTGCGATCCTTTGGCAATAAATAATATGATCTGGTTGCAGTGATGAACAAAAGAAGCAAATGAAGCGTACGAATCGTTTCTCATTTGTTTTCAAACATCGCCGTTTACATTAAATATATAAATATTTTAAAATAACTATAGTTAAATAATTATTTGTGAGTAAACAGCTTAATTTTATTCGTTAAATAGTCCTAACAAATGCCACTCTTGATTTCCAAATTATCTAGATAAATTGGAAATCATTCGTGACATTACTTATGATAAATTACTTATTGATGTAAGTTTCCATGCCTCTATTTCAATCCCCATGTGTGCCACATGTCCTGCCAATCGCATTCTATGAGACTTACCTATTCTTATTATATCTGATTTCTTATAACAATCATGTAGCTCACTGTTACTCATTATAGTCTTCTACATTCACCCTGTATATTCGTCTTACTCTGGTCTAAAAATTTCCTTCCGATTGAGGGTCTTTCCACTTTTCAGCGGTTGCCCTTTTTTACCAGCCGGCTGCTGGCCCTTCACATCCACATGTGTCAATCACAGAGGTAGATGATCAACAGCCAGTGTAGGGGTGACATGTGGTTAGCATGTCGAGCCCCCCAGCCGTTATAGCTGGTTCCTCAACCTGGAGCCGCTACTTATTGTAGCTACCCAATTGCCTCACGATGCTGGGTGGGCACCGGTCCCATACTGGCCGAAATACCATGAGAAAATGTCTTCCCCCATGGAGACTCGAACCAGCGCAAGTCCCGTAGCTCTGCGCCAAGGCTTCCTACCTTAACCGCTCGGCTACGGCGCGGGACTAAAAATTTCCTAAGAACTTTATTCACAGATATTCCCAATCTTTTCTCATCTCTTAAAATAAGAATCCAGTTTCGCATCCATATAATATAACTGGGTGGATAACAGTTTTATATATTTTCAGTTTAACTTTTTAATAGAAGTTGGGACGACAAGAATCCCTGCAATGCATTATAGCATGCATTTCCAGAATTGAGCCTATGCTTAATTCTTTTGTGCATCTCATTCCTATTTGTATTATTATTCCTTCTTCAAAGTTTCCCTTATTTGTCATTAACTGGCCATTTGCATTTTTTAACTGATTGAAATAATCATTTTCATTTGACGGTCCTTATTTTCGAATCATAGCTGTGGCATAACAGTACATTACTGCAACCTGAAGTGAATAATACACAATTCTGTGGCTCCATGCATAAAACCCATAACCCTCAAATTAAAAAAAAATGAGTTAATATTATTAATGTAGTATTGGAGCTGTCATTTATCATCCCTCAAATTTTGGTTGTTGTACAATTAGTTAAACAGAAGATCCAGAGATGGAGGTTCACTTCAGATAAGAAACCTCCATGCATGAATCTTCATAACTACTTACATGAGGGTTATTGGTTTCATGCATGGTGCCACAGAATTATAATACATTCTTATTTAAAATTATTTATTTGGACTTTCTATATAATCGCATTTGTGTAGTGGAGTTTAGCAGCCTTCTGTACATTTGTTAATTTAGAGAGAGGGAAGAAAATGAGAGAGAAGGGAATATGGGGGAAAGAGAGCCATGAGAAATGCTGGTATTCATTAATGAAAATAATTGGGAATAAAATATACGCAATATGAATGAAATACTGATATTTGAACAGGACTGTATGGTGAGCAGGTAGCCAGACACGAAGGTGAAAACTTTCTAGATTCAGACAGACCCACTTTGCTAGTCTCTATGAACTTACTTCCCATAATTATGAATGTCTTTCTCAACTCGCTAACTCAAATACTGTGCCAGAGGAAGTTTACCCAAAAAAGTAATGATTGCCAATTAAACACAATTATAAAATTCCAAAGAAGACACACATTCTTGTAAAACTATAATTTCCGATTTACTGTAATATCCATTATCATATTTTACTTTCACTTTATGCTTATTTACATACGCTTTAACATCTAAGGTCAAATGTTGTGTCTAATGATGTTGTAGGCCTACACTTTCTGTAATGCATTATTCTCCCAATGGAAATCGCATAGCGAAAGTGAGCAATGAAAACCCCGTAACTCCATTTTGGTAAATTTTACAGGAGGAACAAATAAATGTTTTAAATAATTATGAAAATTGATAAGCAATAGTTCCCATATATTTTACTATAGAATACAAGTCAAGTAGGCCTAATTAATACATTTTAAGTCCGTGTTCTCAACAGGTTAAGCATCATATATTTCTGTGCTGGCTACTGGAGTTATGTGGTTTTCAATGACTGATCAAGTTGCGAGGTATTCATTGCCTACCGTCGATAGTCTACTTAACTATTTGATAAATTATGTATTATTAATAGTTTATAAAATATATTTATAAATACTGCATTATTTTAAATTATTAATTTTATTTTTTTAAGTTTCTCAATGCTTTTTACACAATGAATCATTAGAAAACATTACATAACGATATTTTATAGCTTATGTCCGTGTAGCCATAAAACTCTGGGTTCGATAAAGTCAGAAAGTTAGTTATGCACGAGTGAGTTTTTGACTCATTTGTATGTATAAATACTATGTTTCTGTGAGAGAATGTGGGTATGTTTGTGGGTATGTAATACCTTAGTTGTCTACTAGGATTCTCTTTGAGATAATGAGCTAACCACTTGTCGCTCGTTGGCATTGTAGGAAAATATACTAAATTAGAGTAGTTACTTAACTACTCCAGGAGGTCCTTTGTCCCATGCAGCAATTTAGGGGTAAAATCAAGATGTTTGCTTGTTTACTTGCAAAATTAAATGAAGTTCTTACTCATATTCTGGCAAAAGTTGTGTCCATTTAAATGAACTTTTCAATACATTGTACTGTAATGTTCGTTTTTCCAGTCTTTTGTAAAATTTTAATATAGGCTTACTAAACAGAAACAGAGTATATTTAATTAAATAAAAATAAAACTTACAGTTTTATGTGGTTTTCTTATGTATTAAAATATAAATTAGTAACAGTTGTTTCGGTATTTTGTACCTTCTTCAGACATGATTACAAATGAATGAATTTTGTTATTATAGTACATAACTGTAACTATGCAACAATTTTTTTTATTTGGATAATTCAAAGTATGCTAACCACCGACTTCAATACGATCATTGTTTTGATTAAAATTTTACATGTTTGTGACAAAGAAAAGAAGTTGGATCTTTTAGAAGTTGTAGAGATAAATAAATTGAAAAGCTGTTAAATTTCCAACTAGATTTGAATGAATCGCCTCTTTTAAATTTATAATAGAGATTGTAAAAAAAATTGTTGCATAGTTACAGTTGTTATGTACTATAATAACAAAATTCATACATCTGTTATCATGTCTGAAGAAGGTATAAAATACCGAAACAGCTGTTACTAATTTATATTTTAATAAATATGAAAACCACATAAAACTTTAAGTTTTATTTTTATTTAATTAAATAAATTATAGATTTTCATCAAATAAACGCCAATTCAATTATTTAGAAACATAGTCTTTATACATACAAATGAGTATGTTTGTCTTTCTGTCCTTTATGCACTCAAAAACTACTTAACTGATTTGAATGTGTATTTTTTTTTTCATCATTTAGATAGTTTTTCTGGGGCAATTACTACATATAACATTTAACCTACATACTATAAGGGCACGAGCTTAGAAAATAAAAAAAAAGTAGCTTCTTGAACGCTTAAATGGTTTATGCCGCCTAAAGCAAAACAAATGCCAAATAAATGTACACAGAATTGAATATCTCAAAAAAATTCTACAAAAATATCTGCGACAGCATATGTCTTTTATGGATAACTCACAATAACCATTTTTGTCTTTCAGCTCACCGATCCAAGATCGGGATAAGAATATTCCCGGACAACGCCGCGTAATTAGCATGAGATATCTACAAATAATTACGAAATAAATGTATAATTCATTTTCTTTTTTCTTATTCAACTAAACATAAAAATATTTTTGCGCGATAGTACGTTTTGTCGTACTTCAGCAATGACGACCATTATTGAAAGTTCATCTTCCTAAATTTCGGGGTTGCCAACCTAAATAACTATATTACAAACCTCGTGCGGGAATTAAAACCACTGTCCTTTATGTATACTACGTAGGCCCTGCAATATATATATATATATATATATATATATATATATATATATATATATATAGATATTATAAATATATTTTTGACATTTGGCAATGAAGGCAAATATGATATGAAAAGAAAAATGAATGCTTGAGTCGGGATTCGAACTCGAGTCTCTAAAGTCTGTACCTTTAGCGCTCTAACCAACTGAGCTACTCAAGAATTCCAATACAAGCATACAATTTTCTTATACATGTAGTATTCTCAATTCACACAAGAGGTAGCTGAAATTGTTCCAACTGCCATCTCGCGGCTAACGTAACAGTTAAGCAAATTTTTTACAGACTTTACAGGTACAGACTTTAGAGACTCGAGTTCGAATCCCGACTCAAGCATTCATTTTTCTTTTCATATCATATATATATATATATATATATATATATATATATACAAAAATACCTCCAAAAGGTAGTGTTAATACACATTATACGAAACAAATCACTGCATTTTAAATGAACTGAACTTTATTTGAAACCATATAAATCAGTAAATACGTACATGCCGCCATTTTATAACTGATTGGTGTCACGGCCTGCTATAGTCTCGCCTAATAAACATTGCCCACACTGTTAACGTTAGTCAATTGTTTATAATGAACGCAAATATTTCCAACAAAGATATAATTATTTTACTATTGTTTATTATTTTGAAAAACCATCGTGCAAAAAATAATGTACAACGCACGTTTGTGAAATGTTTTACAGAATCTCGGAAATTAAAAACCTCACTATCGCTAGAATTTTAAATATTTCATGGCTTCTTATAAAAACCTCTTCCCAACCTCGCACCATAATATAGGCCTACTATTTATTTTTATTTATTGAACTAAACATAAAAAAATCATTTATTTAGACATAGCAGAGAACGCCAGGCAATGACTAGTATTAATTAAGGAGGGTCTAACTGCAAAACTCACATTCTCCACTTTTTAAAATTTTAAGTAAACAGCAAAAAACTCATACCAATGAAAACAAATATTAATTTGAACTTATTCTGTAATTTTCGTGAATTTATCTATATAATTTGACTTGATTCACATGGAGATCAACATTTAGAGCAGGGATACAAAAAATATGTATTTCGCCCAAAAGTGGAGAATGTGAGTTTTGCAGTTAGATCCTTCAAATAATTTGTTAGCTAAATACTAAAGTCAATTGCATGAATGTGAAGCGGTTATTTGGAATAGATGCGATAAGAAAAATGTGTAATTGTGTTGGGAAAACAAAAGAGTTTCGATGTTAATCTAGATTAAGAGCATATGAGAGAACAATGCGAGGGTAAAAGTGGGTAATAACAAGTAAAAGTCAGTAATATTCAACCACGAAACATGTTTCGTCCACGCAACGTGAATTCCAGGTCATCATTTGTCACAGTTGCTTACTAGCTCGCGGGAGAACTTTACATGCTGCACGAGTGGGAACAGTGCGGAGGCACACCTGGGTCCTTATTGCAACAATAACTTTAGATTAACATAACTAACTCACTGGCACTAATCGAACCCGTAGGTTCATGGCCGCGCGGACATAAGCTCTCCATATATCCCTATATAGCCCATGTTTTTTTTCAATCATCCCCTGTATAATCAACTTCTTCAAATCATAGTTTATCTTATTCTCCCACCTCATTATTGGTCTACCAACTGGACGTTTTCCCTCTGGTTTACCTACAAGAAGCTTCCATGCACGCTTTTCATTCCCCATTCGTGCCACATGTCCTGCCCATCGCAGTCTACGAGACTTAACTGTTCTCATTATATCTGGCTTCCTATAAAGACCATGTAATTCACTATTATGCAGTCTTCTCCATTCACCTGTCTGTTTATCTCTTTTTGGTCCAAACATTTTCCTAAGAACTTTATTCTCAAAAACTCGTAATCTCCTTTGCCCCTTAAAGTAAGAGCCAATGTTTCGCATCCATATAACATAACTGGTAGAATAATAGTTTTATATATTTTCAGTGACTATTTAACTCATGCCCCAAGTGGGAGTCAATGACCAATCACGTTTCAATGATTTCTGTTTTACAACTAATCAGAGTCGTGTTTCACGAAATATTTATCAGTGTTAAATTTACCATATTAAAGAATGCTCCTCCTTTTTAATATTCTGAACAGGTCTGACCACTATTTTGCAGTGACTGAGCCTGTAAGAAATACGGCTACCAGATTGTATATGTAGTGCATAGATGTCAACACATAGCGCTTGCAGGAGTTAATATAAAAACATTTGTAGCAATTTATTATACCACCAAAAAAAAGAAACCACTCTTTGCACTTTCTTAAATGTATTTTTTCCCAGGTAATAATCCAGAAAAATATAATTGTCATATTTGCATCAGTACGACATCAGAAATGAATTAATATACAGTTTAATGTGTTTCATTTCTTCCTCCACTAGAGAGCATTCTTACAATATTGCGTTCCTTTGGCAATAAAGAACGCAATAAATAGTATGATCTGGTTGCAGTGATAAATAAAAGAAGCAGATGAAGCGTACCTATCGTTTCTCATTTGTTTTCAAACATCGCCGTTTACATTAAATATATAAATATTTTAAAATAACTATAGTTAAATAATGATTTGTGAATAAACAGCTTAAGTTTATTCGTTAAATAGTCCTAACAAATGCCACTCTTGATTTCCAAATTCTCTAGATAAATTCACTCCTCACTCGTGAGTCGTGAATTTATCGATAATTTGGAAATCACTCGTGGCATTACTTATGATTAGATTAGCATATTTGTTATAAATTAAATATCACGATTGTGTAGAGCGCAGGAAATTCACAAACACAAAATGGCAATTTAAAAAAATGTTACGTAAAAACTTCGTAAACTAAGCGGATATCTCAACAAGTCGAAGTTATGGTACAATTTCGCTCATTTACGGAATACGTATTTATTTTGTTAACCAAACATCCCCAGTATAATGCAATTCCTTTAAATCATGGTTAATGTTATTCTACCATCTCATTCTTGGTCGGTCAGCTAGGCGTCTTCCTTCTCGTTTTCCTCCAAGAAGATTCAATGCTCCTCTTTCATTCGCCATTGGTGCCACACGTCCTGTCTACTGTAGACTACGAGACTTCCGTTAATTACTTGCAGTTAAACAGAAATATATATATATATATATATAAAGCTAAATCACATAGAAATACATTATATAATGGAAATGGACAGCTAATGACAAATGAGGGAAATTTTGAGGAAGTGGCTGAATTCAAATACCTAGGAATAATAGTCACAAACAGGAGTGAGATGCACAAGGAAATTAAACATAGGCTCAATTCTGGAAATGCATGCTATTATGCATTGCAGAGACTTTTGACTTCCCAACTCCTTTCAAAAAACGTTAAATTGAAAATATATAAGACTATTATTCTACCAGTTATATTATATGGATGCGAAACATGGACTCTTACTTTAAGGGAGGAAAGGAGAATACGAGTATTTGAGAATAAAGTTCTTAGGAAATTTTTTTGGACCAAAGAGAGATGGATAGGTGAATGGAGAAGACTTCATAACAGTGAATTACATGGTCTTTATAGGAAGCCAGATATGATGAGCACAGTTAAGTCTCGTAGACTGCGATGGACACTACATGTGGCACGAATGGGGAATGAAAGACGTGCATGGAAGCTTACTGTAGGAAAACCAGAGGGAAAACGCCCAGTTGATAGAACAAGAATGAGGTGGGTGAATAACATTAACTATGATTTGAGGGAAGTAGATTATACAGGGAATGATTGGAAAACATTAGCTCAGGATAGGGATGTTTGGAGAGCTTATGTCCGCGCGGCCACGAACCTAGGGGTTCGATAGTGCCAGTGAGTTAGTTTCTTAAACAGACATTTAATTTAGTTGAGGACGACTGATATATCAGGTACTTATTTTAATACTTAACATTTTATTACATAACCTCAATGACGATTCACAATGAATTTTAGAGATAGTTACTGTACAATTACATAAAAAATATCCTTTTACAATACTTGAAGGGGACATCATCATCCCTCTTTGTCTTAATTTTTACAAAGCCTGTATTTAAGGCAAATAAGGATAAAAAAGAACCAACGAGGAACAAAGAATGATTGGCTTAACAACACTGGTCAACATGATTTTTGTCTCATGAGTACCAATAGTTGTACTTAATGCAGTTTTTTATCGTATTTTTAAATATGTACTCGGAATTTTTCATCACCCACAGTTTTTTTTTCGATTTCAATTAATGAACTTAAATAATAATTTTTTTTAATAAACTTTTTTCGTTCATTTGTCCATAGTAAAATAAAACGGGGGAACACTTTCATGAGGAGATTTCAGCTATGGAAAAGAGATATCAAGGAAAATTGAATCCTAATATGCTGGCCGATTATTGTTGGACCATCAAGAGGGATGCTCCACAGGCGAAATATAGCAGAAAATCATCATTTCTTACTTTCTAGGTGAGTCCGAATGTTCGAATATTGTGTAGTTACGAATGTAGAAAATATTAAACTGTTTGAAATTATAAATTCCTGTCTCTCGGAAACCTTGCGTGATGGAGAAAAACCGATATCATTTTAGAATTCAGGAGAAAATATACTATCAGACTAACTTTTTTTTTTCTGAGACAAAAAAGTTTCTTTTTGGTTGCTCAGTGTAATTGAAGGGGACATCATCATCCCTCTTTGTCTCAATTTTTATAAAGCCTGTATTTAAGGCAAATCAGGATAAAAAAGAATCAACGAGGAACAAAGAATGATTGGCTTAATAATAAAACGCATGATTCGTTAAATATTTGATTAGTTTTTAAGTGACACTAAACTGGTTACTCAAGCATTTGAAATACGATTTTAATTTTCTTTGTGAGGACATTAAGTTGCTGTAATCAGCAATTATTTTCGGATCAGCCAATGACGCAGCTTTACAATTTAAACAGCTTTTTGACGATCATTTTTAACGCAGCATGATTACGTGGCTTGCTTATGCCTCGTTTCACAAGAATTACTTTTAAATGGAAGTGAAAGAGTTGTATAAGGTTTAATGTTACTAGAATTACTCCATGATGATAAACTTCATGAATAGAGCGACGGTAATCCAGATATAATAACACTTAACTCTCGTAGACTGCGGTAGACAGGATATGTGGCACGTATGGGGAATAAAAGACGTGCATGGAAGATTCTTGTAAAAAACCAGAGGAAAAACGCCCAGTTGGTAGACCAAGAATGAGGTAGGAGAATAGCATTAATTATGATTTGAGGGAAGTGGATTATACAGGGAATGATTGGAAAGCATTAGCTCATGATAAGGATGTATGAAGAGCTTATGATTGCGCAGCCATGAACCTACGGGTTCGATAGTGCCAGTGAGTATTGCTGAAAGTCATGAGCAACATTTTTTTAAATCATAATATTTAGTTTAGACAAACCAAGGACATCGTCGTAATCTACAGATATTTGTGTCTCCTTTTCTTTGCACACATTTTTCTCATCATTCTACAAGCTTGAAAATGCCCTTAGTCCGTTCCAGCTGCTAGAAGACACTGAGGCACTGCTTTCCGAATATCCTCCAGCGTCTCGTTGCTTTGGCCTCGCAGCTGATCCTTCACAGAACCGAAAATATGGCAGTCGGAGAGTGCCAAGTCAGGACTGTAGGGAGGATGCGAAAGAGTTTCCCACCTTTCCTGCTGGGAAAGTTATGGAGAGTGTCCCGGTCGGGACAATCTCCTGGGTGAAGTTTTTTTCGAGGTTTTTCCTCACCTCACAAATGTCAGGAAGTTTAGGGTTCAACGATCCCAGAAAATCATCCGACCATCATCTTTATCATTATCATCATCATCCTTCACCGGTGTGGAAAGCAACGGGAAGGTACAACACTTTTAATTCCCTAGTAAAGCAACAAAGCATAGCATTCAAGACTTGCCCTCGGGCAGGATTACTATGGAATGGAAGTTACAGATTTTGAACGGCCATGGAGTGATAAGTAAGATACAGGACCTGGCAACTCGATTTTCTTACATCCTCGTAATTTGAAATAGTTTATAGACATGGATACAGGACAACATGTATTCCCTAGTTAGCAAATTACCTTAAGCAATAGTATTTGAGAATATATTCTGAAGGTCCCATATTCAGACCCCACTTTCAGCCAATCTGATTTTTTCCTTGTAACCATGTGCAGTAGTTAACTGACTTATTCCGCGCCCTGTATAGCTTCACTTGTATTAAATTCGGAAATAAAACAGATTTAAGGCCTGTAGGCCTATTCAAAAATCAAGCTTTCCGCGAAGAGCAACTCTCAGTCAGTCTCTCCGTGGTTAATTATGTGGGTCATGCAGATCCTACTCTAACTGGCTCACTCTATTCAACATCATGTGCAGATATTTATTTCAAAAATTCTGGGAACCAATTGAAAGACGAGAGCCTCCGCTTACGGAAGACGGAAATGGTATGGCCTAGAGAGCTTGGTTTTTGAATACCGGGTCAGTGGCAAAAACCACCACATTGGTAACACGGTCATAAGCCTGAAGATATCAATGTCAGAAAGACGGATTTACGCAAAACGTGGCAACAGTGTATTGTTTGGCAACTAATCACTTTTAAATTACATTTCCAATGTCCATTTTAAATCAGGATAGTTAAGGCCTACTAACCATAAAAACTAAAGCTCCTTCTTAAAATTCTTTGGCTTATCGGATCATCAGCGCTTTCAGTAGAAGCGAGATCTAAAAAAGCATGAAATCTAGTTTAAAACATAGTCGCTTTTTCCATTTTCCATGTAACGTATGTGCTAATTCGTGAACAAAAACCAATCTGCATACAAATGTGAATTCATTCCAATTCACATGGCAAACAAAGAACTTGATTTTATAAAATATTCCTTTCTCCCTGCAGGCACAGACGAAAATTAAAAACTTTCAAACTAATTTACTTAACCATATTGTACAATAAAACAAATTATTTAATGATGGGTGTTTTATTGTTGAATTCCATAATCACGTACTTCGCTTACAATGTTTCCAGTCATTAATTTTACAAGGATTTTTAAAAAATTTTAAATAAGGGCGCTTGCATTTTGTTGAAATTAATCAACATGCTTTTGTTTTCCATAATACAAAAGCCTCCTGGCAAAGTACTTCAGCATGAAAATGATTGTGTTACTATGGTAACGAAACACGACATAATACGAACATTTTTTGCACTATAGTGCATTCTGTCGCACTTACTGGAAAGGTGACCATGATTGAAAGTTCAATTTCCTACATTTCGGTGTTGCCAACCTATAAATAACTAAATAATTATACTGTAATATTACAAATTACCTTGGGCGGGAAGTGAAACCACTGCCCTTCATGTAGGCCTATACTACGCGCAATGCATATATACAGAAAAATATATCCAAAAGGTAATTTTTTTTTTCAATGCCCCAGGTTGTCATTTCGACATTTCTGGTGCTTTCTCTTGGCATCGGCTTGATTGTAACCCACTTCTGAAGGCGGAGTTACTTTACCCATATGATATGATGGATGATAAATCATAATGAAGCGCCAGGAGAGATCTTAACTTAAACTTAACCTAAATTCCAGAGCATGGGCAACCATAGGAGTGATTCCCTTTAAGGAAAAATGCCTATGGTTTGACAGGGAATCGAACCCGGGACCTCATGAACACTAGTCTGAAACGCTCACCACCCCATGAGGCTAATATTATTTTTCCACCTCATTCTCGGCCTACCCATTGGGCACCTTCCCTCTGGTTTCCCTACAAGGAACTTCTATGCTCCTCTTTCGCTCCCCATTCGTGCCACATGTCCAAAAGGTAATGTTAATGTACATTATTTATGAAACAAATCACTGCATTTTAAATGAACTGAACTTTATTTGATACAATACAAAACGATCAATTCGTACTTGCCGCCATTTTATTTGATTGGTGTCACGGCCTGCTGTAGTCTCAACTAAATTATTTTCGGCATTTATCGTATATACATTGGCCAGACTGCTAAAGTCAGTTAGTTGTTTATAGTGAAAGCAAATATTCCCAACAAATATATTATTTTACTATTATTTATTATTTTAAAAACACTATCGTGCAAAAAATAATATACAACACACGTTTGTTAAGTGTTTACAGAATCTCGCTATCACTCAGTTTTTAATCATTTCCTCGCTTCTGTAAAAACCACTTCCCAACCTCGCATTATAACATAGTATTTACCTGATTTAATTAGTACTACTAACTCACTGACACTATTGAATCAGGAGGTTGATGGCCCCGAGGACATAAAAATCCTGGCGCGACAGGCCTAGAAGGCCCTTAGCCTACCAGCCGGCTGCTGGCCTCACATCCACATGTGTCAATCACAGAGGTAGATGATCAACAGTCAGTGTAGGGGTGACATATGGTCAGCATGTCGAGTCCCCCAGCCGTTATAGCTGGTTTTCTCAACCTGGAGCCGCTACTAATTGTAGCTACCCAACTGCATCACGATGCTGGGTGGGCACAGGTCCCATACTGGCCGAAATACCATGAGAAAAATTCTTCCCCATGGAGACTCGAACCAGCGCAAGTCCCGTAGCTCTGCGCCTAGGCTTCCTGCCTTACCCACTCGGCTACGGCGCGGGACCCCCGAGGACATAAGCTCTCCGTAAATCCTTATCATCTGATCTAGTGTTTTCCAATCATCCCCTATGTAATTTACCTCCCTCAAATTATGCTTAATGTTATTCTCCAGGAGTGGGATTTACGTACTCTAAGAGCAACAGTGTGCTCACACAAACCTTATCGCAGTGACTACAGATAAGAGAAAATGCAAAGTGTCTTTCAAAATGCGTATCCTGTAGTAGAAATGTACTAGTGATGTAAAATGCATTGTTGCTCACTGATCAGACTTAATATCGGTTATGTATGTAACTAAATGATCGAAACTGTACACAAAGAGTGGCACGCTTACACAGAATATCTAGACTGGGCCCCTTTCTCAACTGGTTTTCCTACAAGGAGTTTCCAAGCTCTCTTTCGTCCCTTGTTCGTGCCACATGTCCTGCCATCATAATTTACGAAACTAAACCATTCTTATAACATTTGGCAACTCATAAAAATCATGAAGCTCACTCTTTTAATAAATTATAGCAGGATCTTAATATTATAAGAATGTTAAAGTTAATAATTTTGTATTTTAAAATTCTTTTAATACTTAAATATAACTTATATAAATAAAAACATCTAAATAATTAATTGTTGGTTATTGTTGAATAAAAATGTCTCAGCAATAATTAAAGAAATTGTACTACATAACGGTTTTTGTAAATAATGCTTTCAAAAACATTGTTTTAAGTCATTACTGTATAAATTGTAAAGTCTTCTATTATAGGCCTAACTGTAATAACAACACCTGCATAACTTCATATTCTTAAATGAATGTAAACTAAACTCTGATTGGATGTTAAAACAATTAACTTTCTTATTTAACAAATCAATTTAAACCTTATATTTAAAGAACTATTAACCAATTGAATTTAAAAATAGCATCATGTGATGTAATAATGGTCTTATAATTATAAAAGAATTACACTAGTCATTCTGCATACAACTTTCAACAAAGATTGAAGCAATAAGAGCTCTCCAGATAAAATGTAATATTTAATACAAGAAGAATAATTGATTTAAGAGAAGAAAAGAATTTAATTTTAATTGACGGTGAAGAATAATGCCATTTATATTTACTTAATCTGCTGGGAAATTAAGAAGTGAATAAATTTGCAATTATTTCTACAAGAAACATTTTTTAGTAATTTTGAAGTGTTTTCCTATACAGTGTACCAACTTCCGACCCTAAGAAGAGAATCCGGCTCTACTGAAAATTAAACCCAATCTGAACCAGTAATTCTTTTTGGGACACAAATCCTTCTTCATAATGTTACGACAACATTGGGGACGAAGAGAATTACTTCTTCATAATAATCTTCATTCACCTGTCTGTTTATTTCTCACTGGTCCAAAAATGTTCGTAAGAACTTTATTCTCAAATACTCGTAACCTTTTCTCCTCCAACTCTATGGATTTCTCAACCGAAGTCCAAACCACAACCCCAGTTTTTCATTTTTTATTGTTTCCATAACACCTATAAAAATGACAGAAAATTCACAGAAATTGTTATGAAACCATAGAGATTATTCAGACATTTGTTTATGTAAGTAACAGCCTAAGGTTGCTATGAAAACAATAAAAATCGGAAAACCGCGGTCGTGGTTTAGACTTCGGTTTAGAAATCTACCCACGCCTAGAAGGCACTTGGCCTACCAGCCGTTGCTGGCCTCACATCTTCATACATATTCTTCTCTTATGGTAAGTTTATAAAATAGGCTTATATTGAGGAACCGTAGACTTTCGTCGTATTTATAAAGTATTTAAGAGGGTAGAATTTGAACTGCAATATATCTGAAATGTAATCGTAACTGATTGCACATATGTTAACTCTCAGATGTGGACGATCATCCTGCCACTAAAGGGGTGCCATGTTGTCAGCATGTAGGCTCCCCCACTCGTTATAGCTGATTTTTTTCAACCTGGAGCCGCTACTTATTGTAGCTACCCAAATTCCTCAAGATGCTGGGTGGGCACCGATCCCATACTTACAGAAATTCCATGAGAAAATGTCTTCCCCATGGAGGCTCGAACTAGCTCAAATCCCGTAGCTCTCTGCCAAGGCATCTTGCCTTAATCACTCGACTACGGCGCGGGATTCGTAATATTTTCTCCTCCCTTAAATAAGAGTCCATATTTCGCATCCACATAATATAACTGGAAAAATAACAGTTTTATACATGATGATCTTGAAGAAGATTTCCGGGTTGTAGGCCGTGGTCTCGAGGCTTGAAGTTCACCGACATTTCGCCAAAGACTGCGTCTGACATCCTCAAGGCAAAATTTTGTACACTTGCAATATATTGTATAGGCCATCCGTCTTCACACGCTACCTCATTCCCACCCATTGCTAGCACTTCATAAACTTATTTTAATTTTAGGTCGATACTGTTGCATCATTGCTGGAATTCGTTCATTAGATTTTCGAGAAAAGCGTTCCTGCCTTTTTATTAACAGTATACTATTTCTATCATTTAAATTGTAAATATTTAATTCTTCACGAATGTCATATTTACATATTAAATTCCATCTTACACATCCTTCCATTATTTGTTTAATAAATGCAGTAAAAATGTATATCCTGCATGGATATGCAAGCTTTGGGAATCCCTTGCGGTTGTAGGAGGATAAGTCAACAATAATAAAATCATGGTAAAATTCCGTTGAGGTATGAGTCACAAATTCAAATTTACAGTAATGTATTCAGTGTCTATGGAAATTCTGATGATGAGACTCGTATCGAAAGGCCTACAGTGAATTAATATAAAATAAAAAAAAATAAAAAATAATAATAATAATAATGTACTCAACTCGTGGATGTTTTAAGATCAGCTGGAAATTCTAGAATGGATAGAATACGAAATAAAGAAATAAGCACAATTATGGATGTACAAGAGGACCCGGGCATCATAGACATTATAGAAAATAAAATATTACAGTGGTATGGCCATGTCAAAAGAATGCCAGAGCAAAAATTGCCTAAAATTGCTATGGAATGGATCCCAATGTAAAGGAGAAAGACCGAAGAAAACTTGGATACAAGAGCTACAGGCGGCTATGAATATCAGAGGATTGGAGGAAGATCAATGGATGGAGAGAGAGGACAGGCGTTTGGTTTCCGGAAGACGGCGGCAGCTGCCTTGATACCGGATGATGATGATTTAATACTCGGTAAGAAAGAAACAGTTAAATCTGTATTATAACAATCGAGAGAAATAATTTTGCATAGGTTGGTACCTGTTAGGTAATGGGTGAACATTTCATGGGTGAAACTACAAAAATTCTGCTGAATGTTAAGAATGTCAGGTACTTCCTGATGACTCAAATAGCCGTGGGAAGACGTGCACTCTTCAATTCGTGTATCATTCATTGTGTTTCTGCAGTAGGAGAAACACAACAAACACAACACTGTTATTGATTGTACTACGAACAATAAATTAACAGTTACCGTTTAATATCCAAAGTAGCTTTCCTTTGTTTCCACTATGACTTTCAATTTTCTTTCTCTCTCTTTTTTTTTATCGTCTTACAACAACATTGTGGGTGGTTAAAAAATATAAAAACCCTAAGCTTCTTCTGTCTTCAGTTTTACAACTTCCTATATTTACCGGAGTCTTTAATTAACTGTTTTTTTTTTAATCTTACTAGCTGCAGTATCTTAAGTTGCATGAATAAAAAAAGTATGTTTACTTACTTTTTTAAAAATATTCTGTCGAACTTTTCAGTAAATCTGCCTATATTAGAGATTTCAAATATATTGCTGTCTTCCTGTGCTAATCCAAAGCCTTTTGTTCTGTACATCTTCAGGTTTCAACCCTCTCCTGGTCATTGCTTCCGCTTCGTTTTTCAATTTTTTTGGACTTCTTATCAAGGGCGTAACAACTGCTATCCTGCTCAAAGGAGTTCCGAGGTTCGGAGAACAAACTCGACTACGATTTATAGATTTTTTATGAATTTCCATGAAAAGTTACACCACCAGATTACATTAAAAACTCCATGGCGCGAAGGCCTAGAAGGCCCTTGGCCTACCAGATTAGGTTAACTGTGTCAAAAAATGCCTAAGCAACCAATGATACCTAACTTAACTCCAGTGAAGTGGAAGAAGACTTTACGGTCTTAACTACATCAGATAAAATTAACCATTATTATTATTATTATTATTATTATTATTATTATTATTATTAAAAATTATTGTTATTTTGTGTTATTTAAATTGAATTTGCCTTTCTTAGATTTTACTATGCCCAGCACCTATTTCATTGATTGGTACCTATAATCTGGTTTTCAGCTTAAAATTTCTACTTCAAGACTAGATTTACATAATCCGTCGTAGTTCGGTGTTGCCAAATCTCCGAAAAACTTAGAAATTATATACAATTCTTTGAAAAATGTAAAAACTTCACAATAATTTTACTTGTGATCAATAGACAGATTTACTTCAGTTAACTTAATTTATCATATCCGGTAACTTTAAAGCCCAAACGGTCCCCGAACATCATCTGACCACAATTCTTAATTATCATATTCGTAATTTTTAGCACGAATATGTATTTATCTCGGAAGAGGCCCTGGAATTGGACTGATCACACATTCGGAAGGTTCTTGTGTGGATAAAAATATTTCACTCTGAAGTTCAATGTAAAAAATCTTCAATTTGATTAACTTTTTTACAAATATTTTCTCTAACTAAATATTATATTTTTTATGTTATATATGACGTGTTTAAATAACTTTGGCTTTAGAATTGAGAACAGACATTTAACAAATTTTAAAAAATCAAGGAATCAAGGAATTTTAATAAAAAAATTAAGAAAAGTGCACTTGAAATTAAATATATTTGTTTTAAATGTTGGAAAATAGGCCATCAGTTAACTTGTTGTAATTACTTTAGATACAAAAACAATTAATTGTGTCTTATACCATTGGATGCACAAAGTTCCAGAGTGTATCTATACAAATTTTCAATTAGTTATCAGCAATACAAGCTCAGAAACATTGAAGTGTATTTTTGGGATACAATGAATTTATGTGTAACTCACTACCCAGTCCCCTTAAAATAGTGCTAGATTATAAAATTCCTAAGGGTCACCTAAGTCAGCATACTATTTACTTACTTACTCACTGGCACTATCTAACCCGTAGGTTCATGGCCGCGCGGACATAAGCTCTCCATACATCCCTATCCTGAGCTAACGCCTTCCAATATTCTCTGTATAATCGACTTCCCTCAAATCATAGTTAATGTTATTCTCCCACCTTTTTCTTGGTCTACCAACTGGGCGTTTTCCCTCCTGGCTTTCCTACAAGAAGCTTCCATGCACGCCTTTCGTTCCCCATACGCGCAACATGTCCTGCCCAACGCAGTCTACGAGACTTAGTTGTTCTTATTATATCTGGCTTCATATAAAGACCATATAGTTCATTGTTATGTAGTCTTCTCCATTCACCTGTCTGTTCATCACTCTTTGGTCCAAAAATTTTGCTAAGAACTTTATTCTCAAAAACTCGGAATCTCATTTCCTCCCTTAAAGTAAGAGTCCATGTTTCGCACCCATATAATATAACTGGTAGAATAATAGTTTTATATACTTTCAGTTTAACGTTTTTTGAAAGGAGTTGGGACATCAAAAGTCTCTGCAATACATAATAACACGCATTTCCAGAATTTAGCCTAGGCCTATGTTTAATTTCTTTGTGCAACTCATTCCTATTTGTGATTATTGTTCCTAGGTATTTGAATTCAGCCACTTCCTCAAAATTTCCCTCATTTTTCATTAGCTGTCCATTTCCATTATATAATGCATTTGTACGTGTGACCATATATTTTGTTTTATTGATATTTACTTCCAGTCCTAATGTCTTAGTGTTACTCAATGGTGTGTGCGTGTTGTCCTTTAGTATCTCCTCGCTATCGGCCAATAGTACATCATTAGCATAAACTAACAGCTTATTAATACATTGAGTTGCAGGCCTTCCTCATCCTCTAAAGATTTGATGGCATGCTCTAGTACAAAATTAAATAGTAGAGGAGATAGTGTATCTCCTTGCTTCAACCCATTCTGGATTTCAAAGGTGTCCGAAAACTGTTTGCCATCACGCACCCTACTCTTTGTGCCATTTACACACATTCGTATAAGTCTAACTAACTTTTTAGGAATTCCGAACTCCAGCAGGGTACTATATAACATCTCCCTCTTAATTGAATCATATGCTTTTTTGAAGTCTGCATACAGTTGATGTACAGTACCATTATATTTCCATTTATTTTCTAAAATTTGTCTTATACTAAAAATCTGATCTGTTGTAGACCTGTTTCTTCTAAATGCACATTGATGATCTCCTAGAATGTCATCAATATAGGGAGTAAGTCTGCTTACTAATATATTTGTTAGAATTTTGTACGAAGTTGAAAGTAATGAGATGCCCCTATAGTTGTTGGAATCAGTTTTATTTCCTTCCTTATAAATTGGTACGATAATCGATTCTTTCCATTCATCTGGAAGAGCTTCTTTTTCCCAAATCATAGTAAACAACCGGCGTATCTTGTCCATCAAATTTTGTCCCCCTGATTTTATCAGTCAGCATACTGCATTTATTTTTTTCTGAAACGTAAAATTAAAATTCTAAAGTAAGTTATTTTTCTAATTTACATTGAAGTGTATAATGCAACTAGGTGACTTGGTGTCCTTGATAAAAAATATGTAGGCCTACATCACGTTTTGGCAACAAAACATAATCCGGTGAAAACATTCAAGAAGTACATTCACACACGCATTGCTCATTGCCTAGCAACACTAATTTATATCCAAATGACTGTCAAGAACTTCAGTTCCCTGCTATTAATCGGATATAACTGTCTCAATCAAAGAGGTGTAGCTTGGGGATTTGATTATCATAACTCATAAAGTGATTTCCAATTTATCTAGAGGATTTAGAAATCAAGAATGGTATTTGTTAGGACTATTTAACGAATAAAATTAAGCTGTTTACTCACGAATCATTATTTAAATATAGTTATTTTAAAATAATTATATATTTAATGTAAACGGCGATGTTTGAAAACAAATGAGAAATGTTTGGTTACGCTTCTTTTGTTCATCGACTGCAAATAGATCATATTATTTATTGCCAAATAGGATCGCAATATTGTAAGAATGCACCCTAGTGGAGAAAAATTAAACACATCTAACTATATATTACAACAAACATTATTAAACACGCAATTATCAAATGTGTAGTTCGAAGGGATATATTAATTATTTGCTATGTTCAACGTATTTGTCAGAGAGTCAGTCACTGCAAAATAATGCTGTGATCTGTTCAGAATATTTAAAAGGAGGAGCTTTCTTTAATATGATAAACAGAAGTAGATAAATATCGAAGTTAAACGCGACTGTGATTGGTTGTAACAGAAAATTCATCCAAACGTGATTCGTCATTGACTCCTATTTGGGACATGACTTAAATTTGTCTTAGGTTGCGAAAGGCAGGACATGTGGAACGAATAGGGAATGAAATAGGGGCATGGAAACGTGATGTAGGAAAGCCGGAGAAAACTGTACCAGTAGATATGCCAAGAATGAGCTACATCCCGTAGCCATCCTAATAAAGAATAGTTAGAATTATTTTCTTCCGGCCTAAGAAAGACACTTCAGGAAAATAAATGGGCGGGTAATCCACGAAGCACATGACTGTTGCAGTTACTGCGATTCGTTCATGACCAAAGCACAGTTCAGCGGAAGCGAAAAAATAGATCATGATTCTATTAATATAATTACGTATTTAAAGCTACTTATGTTAACTATAGTTGATCAGTACATACCTACATATTTCTTCGACGGTTGGAGACTAACTAAAAATTCGCATTTGTTTGAAACTGAACTATTCTTGAGAAGAAGTTGAATGTCGGTTACAAAATATGGCGGCTGTCGGGTAGTTTTTATTAACTCGGCTATAAAATGTGTGATCAAAATTATTAGAAGCAGAAAGGGAAATTGTTAAAGAGTGGTGAAAAACGATGTTAAATGTATTTTGTAAGTTTATGGAGCATAATTCTGACACTGTAGTGAACGAATTATGTTGTATTAAATAAACTACAGAATATACTGGTGTGTAGGAGAGTAGTGTTGTACATGTTTGCAGGGAATTAAAATAAACTGGTAATATCAAAACGCCAAACAAAAAGAGGAAAATGCTTAAACCTGACTTAAGAGTGGTGGGCAATTTTGTGAAGTGTACAGTTCATTTACAAGGTGCATAGGTTTTTTATTATTATTACTGTAAGTACAGTTATTTTAATTTAAATGTTTGATTTGAACTAATTTGTTAATATTATCTTCTTCTTGTAAGCCCATGTTTCCCTTAACAGATATTTAGGCGCTCTCCCCTACAGGGAAGAATTTGAACCATACTAATTTAGTTACACTTGTTTTCGTATAGATGTCATTTTGAGTGGTCCGTGGTCAGCGTTCCGCCTCATACTAACATCTAGGAAACCAAGGTAGTACTAGGACGGGAAAATTCGGTAAATTTTGCTTAAAGACCTTTACATTCAGACTTAAGGATCTTTTACGAGCCTGAAAATCTTCAGACTCGGGACGCACGGCTTAAAGTCCCTCTTGGAGGACTTGCTCCTTGAATTTTTTTCAACCTAAAAAAATCCATCGACCCCGACTGGGTTTGAACCCGCGACCCTCGGGACCAGAGGCAAGGAGCATAACCACTAGTCCACCGCGGCCGATTGTTTAATATTAACAAATATAATTTAATTAGTTTTCAACATACCACTGTAAATGTTAGTACAACCTGCTACATTAAAAATTAAAACGATTGTAACGAACAGCGATAAACACACTAAAATACAACGATTCAATTATCTATGTGACACAATTAAACGCACTTTATTGAATAAGACTAGAAAAGAAACTATTTTGAAGTTTTACGAAGTATTGGCAGTTCCATCTCTTCTATATGGATGTGAAACCTGGACATTAACAAAGGCAGATGGTAAACAAATAGAGGCTGCTGAAATGAAGATGTTGAGAGCAATAGCAGGATACCAAAGGACCGATAAAAAGAAAAACGAAGATATAAGAACAGAACTTAATATATTTACGGTCTTACTAATAAAAATCTCTAATACAGGCTTTCATCAGTTGTTTAATTATACAATATATAAGCCTTATGTAGATCACGTATAATTTCCTTACTAATAAAACGTTGTGCCGGAGCTATTAACAAAACACCAGTTATACACAATACGTCACATATTCGTCATCATAATGACGTCAGAACAATATTACTCGCAGTTTGTAACAGAAATAAAACAACATCAACTAGTGATTAATTGTGTAAGAAATGAATATGGATAAGAATTAATAGAGATTCCCTAATTGAGGAGGTACGGAAAAATAAGTGTGTTTTAATTTAGGCCTATATACATTTCACTTCACGCAATGTCAAATAAAACGTAAAATTGGTTTCACAGATAATGTGGTGCCATCTAACGTCAAGAATTTCGACCAATTCTTGGAAACTAATAAAAGCTTTCTCCATTACTTATGAATTATATGCAGTGTTTTAAGATGCGTTAGAAAACGTTCAAAATAGTAGGAAATGTTACCGACAACAAAATATCGTTTCAAGCGAAAAAAAAAATCACTATAGTTTGACCGGGAATCGAACCTACGACCTCACGCATCATAGTCAGAAGCTCTAACCACAAGACTACCAAGTTAACATACAACGTGGTGCAATAATAGTACCTCTGTACTTAAATACATTTTTACATCGGTGTGTGTGTGTTATGTATTAAAGATGGAAGAAAGTTTTCTTAAAATAATATTATGAAGCATTTAAACTACATTCAGGTTAAATCTTGTCTACGGCAATTATTGTAGAACATATCCTTTTGTGATTCAATGTTCAATTTTAAAATATTTTTAGGCCTAATCGAGAATGAGTGTAACGAAAGGCATTTTATGATGCCTTTATTTTCCTACCCAGAGCTTTATTAATATTATTTATGCCCTGTGCATCCATCAAACAGTCGTTTAAAGTGTTGCATTTTGGGTTAAATTTAAGGAAACTTTCATCAATATCATAAGAAAACAATCAGTTGATCTTGATGTCCGACATTTTGTCTAGTTATAGAATCCTTAAACAAGGCTGGAGGCATGTATAACGATTCCCATGTAAAGTTGTACACCTCTTCTACACTGAACAGCTAATACAGTGTTTATTAGTAAGAATTTTCAACTGAGATGTGTATAAACCTTGTATAAAAGTTATATATGGATTATTAGTAAGAGGGTAGATCTCTGTGAAAGAATAACATATTACCAAAATGCTTATCTTCAGCACGTATTACGAATGAATGAACAGCGCATACCAAGAAGAATGTATAATTATAAACCAAAAGGGAGGAGAACATTGGGAAGACCATTGAAGTGATGGAAGGACCAATTCGACCTATAATGAGATCGGAACAGGCCATTGGGCCTAATCCTTGTTGTTGTTGATGATGATGATGATGATGATGAAACGAACAGCTGACATTTCGCCTGCTACGCGGAAGTTAAATGTCAAAGTGTGCTTCTTACGTTGGACAGAGAATAGAAGATCCAGCAAATTATTGCTGTATAATGGGAGAATTACATTAACCATGATTTGAGGGAGGTATATTTATACAGGCTATGATGGAAAATATTAGCCCAGGATAGGGATGTATGGAGAACTTATGTCCGTGCAGCCATGAACCTCAGGGTTCAATAGCGCCAGGGAGCATTATCAGTATTATTTTATTAGCTTATTTTGATATGAAGAAGATTTTACAGAGTTTATAAATAGGCCAAAGTGAAATTACATTATACAGAGTGCGGCATAAGTCAGTCAAGACGTAAATTTAAAAAAAATATAGTATGTAATAGTGTGCTATGTAATGGGGCATACTCAATAAAGCTAATAAAAAAAAGGCAATATATGCACGTGGTTGCAAGGAAAAAAATATTATTAGTTGAAACTGGGGTTTGAATACGAGACCTTCAGAATATAATCTCAAACACTACTGCTTGAGTTAATTTGCTAACTAGGGAATACATCTTGTTCAGTATCATGTCTATAAACAACTTCAAGTTACTTGTTTTTATTTTTTGTGTACGGGTATCTTCGGTTAACTGACTTATGCTGCACCCTATGTGTGTGTGTGTGTGTATATATATATATATATATATATATATATATATATATATATATACATATGTTTGTGCTAGGATGCCTATATATATATATATATATATATATATATATATATACATATGTTTGTGCTAGGATGCCTATATATATATATATATATATACTTGTATACACACAGTGATTTTCACTCGATCTGCGGCCGATAGCGGGAAAAGTGACTGCAAGAATTGTCATCAACTTGCGCTGTCCATGCAGTGTCCACGCTAGTGGCCGAAGTCGAGTGAAACTCACTGATTTTATATATATCATCGGTTGATTAATCTCTTTGACATCGTCCGATTCCTAATAGCCAATTTTGTCGGTCCATCCAATCTCCTGGATGTAGATGTTCCTCCTACATGTATAGATATATCAGCTGACTTCAGGAGATTTTAGGTATTCCTCTGCCTCGTCTTCCCTCAGGTTTCCAATCCAAAACACATTTTGGTAGACGATCCTCTTCCATTCGCTTGACATGTCGGTACCATCTTAGTTTCTGAGAAGTAATATGACTAAAAATAGTGACTTCATTCTTCATTTTCTCCCTTATAACTGAGTTGTATAAAAATATTATTTATATATATATATATATATATCCATTCATAATAATTCTGCCCAAAGGCAGGTCTTTCACTGCAATCATTCCATTTTCATGCTATACTTTGCAGCTTTACTAGGATATTTTAGGTGTGATAGCTACTGGTTGCTTTCCACACCGATGAAGGATGATGATGATGACCGGATGATTTTCGGGGACCATTTGGCCCTAAGCATCCTGACATTTGTCTTACAGGCGAGGAAAAAGCCCGAAAAAACTCACCCAGGAGCCTGTCCCGACCGGGAATCGAACCCGGGCCCGCTGAGTGACAAGGCAGCACGCTACCCCAAGACCACAGCGGTGGACTATATATATATATATATACACACACACATACACATTTAAATTAAATTCGTGTAAATGTAGAATACATGTTACCAAACACAGTCCCGTTTTTTTTTTTACTTTATTAACATTAATATTAACTTAAATATGTTTCTTTTAATATAACTTTTTATCACTCTAATGTTCCATTTTCCTCTAAGGAAAATATGATCTGATTATACTGAGTGTACAAAAAAAATGCAAGGTATCGTTATACATTCAATGTATTGCAAAACTCACAAACCGTTAAAACGAATTATTAATTCATGCATCCATTTTATAGCCATTATCTTCGGTGAAAGAGGGGAGGGTAAGCTTGGAAGTGTAACCGGACCCTAAAGCTGAAACCCTCTCAATTATGTAAATAACTCAATACACCCCACCATCTGCTGCCTATATTCCTGGTCAACATCACTAGGTCCACTGCCTTATCAAATTTCTATCATCTAAACCTAAAGGATCCTCAAGAACAATATAGATTCAGTTATACGATAGTAAACTAATGCAAAGGGTTTACATGCCTATTCAACTGCCATTCAATAAAATGGTAGCGGAAGTTAGATATTAAAATGTGTAATGCAGAGAAAAAAATATATCAATTACACTATTATTCTAAAACCTCGGAACTCCACTAGCAGCTAAATTTGAAATTTTGAATCTTGTGAATCAAAATATTAATCCTCAACTGTGTACGAAATGTTAATGAACAATGTGTAATACAATTCAAACACTCGATCCTCAACTATGTACGAAATCTTAATAAACAATGTGTAATACAATTCAAACTCTCGATCCTCAACTATGTACGAAATCTTAATGAACAATGTGCAATACAATTCAAATACTCGATCCATACCTGTGTACGTAATCTTAATGAACAATGTACAATACAATTTAAATATTCGATTTTAAACTGTGTGCGATATCTTAAAGAACAATGTGAAGTACAATTCAAATACTCGATCCTCAACTGTGAACGAAATCTTAATGAACAATGTGTAATACAATTCAAATACCCGATCCATAGCTGTGTACGAAATCTTAATGAACAATGTACAATACAATTTAAATATTTGATTTTAAACTGTGTACGATATCTTAATGAGCAATGTACAATACAATTTAAATATTCGATTTTTAACTGTGTACAAAATCTTAATGAGCAATGTACAATACAATTTAAATATTTGATTTTAAACTGTGAACGATATCTTAAAGAACAATGTGTAATACAATTCAAATACTCGATCCATAGCTGTGTACGAAATCTTAATGAACAATGTACAATACAATTTAAATATTCGATTTTAAACTCTGTACGATATCTTCATGAACAATGTGAAGTACAATTCAAATACTCGATCTTCAACTGTGTACGAAATCTTAATGAACAATGTGCAAATACTCGATCCTCAACTGTGTACGAAATCTTAATGAACAATGTGCAAATACTCGATCCTCAACTATGCACGAAATCTTAATGAACAATGTGAAATAAAATTCAAATACTCGATCCTCAACTGTGCACGAAATCTTAATGAACAATGTGAAATAAAATTCAAATACTCAATCCTCAACTGTGTACGAAATCTTAATGAACAATGTACAATAAAATTCAAATACTCGATCCTCAACTGTGCACGAAATATTAATGAACAATGTGAAATAAAATTCAAATACTCGATCCTCAACTGTGTACGAAATCTTAATGAACAATGTGAAATAAAATTCAAATAATCGATCCTCAACTGTGCACGAAATCTTAATGAACAATGTGAAATAAAATTCAAATACTCGATCCTCAACTGTGTACGAAATCTTAATGAACAATGTGAAATAAAATTCAAATACTCGATCCTCAACTGTGCACGAAATCTTAATGAACAATGTGAAATAAAATTCAAATACTCAATCCTCAACTGTGTACGAAATCTTAATGAACAATGTACAATAAAATTCAAATACTCGATCCTCAACTGTGCACGAAATCTTAATGAACAATGTGAAATAAAATTCAAATACTCGATCCTCAACTGTGTACGAAATCTTAATGAACAATGTGAAATAAAATTCAAATACTCGATCCTCAACTGTGCACTAAATCTTAATGAACAATAATGTGTGTGTGTGTGTGTGTATATATATATATATATATATATATATATATATATATATACACACACACACACACTCAAACATCCTAGCACAAACATTTTTCTACCTTATAAATAATAATTATCTATTCATGAGAGGCAGCTGGGCATCGGTTCCACTGCCATCTCGTGGCTTATATATGAAACATTTAACTTAGTTTATAGGCATAATGAGAATCCTATAGCCTAATCATATAGGCATACTCTTCCTGAAGCCTATATGTCATAAATCTGAAGTAGATGTGTCCTTTACCTTGACTCAATGTCAAGACATGAGTGATCTTTTAGCGAACTCTACTCTGTTGAAAAATTAATCATTTACTTTCTATAACGGTTTAAAATATGCACGCCCAATTAGAACAACTTTCGAGCAATTATTTCAAACTTGAAATCTTGAACACATGACGCAATTCACATAAAACTAGTTTTTTTACGTAATCACACTGCAAAAAATCTATGATTCATAACAATGTTCTAACAGATTTAGAGAATATGACAAATCTAAAATAATCATAAAATAATAACAATAATAATAATAATAATATTATTATTATTATTATTATTGTTATTAAATCGTCCGGCATTATTGGGCTTTAACGTTGTGCATTTTTTATACGAACAAGGAGGTAGTCTGATGCGTCAACCTTCAACTCGGAGGACCAGAAGATTTTTAAGGGGGGGGGTGATGGGTGAAATTTTCTACATTTCCGGTCAAATTTAGCATTTTTTGTTCTTTTGTATTAAAATATACTACGTACGTTAAAGTGTAAGTTGGCGGAGTTTCAGTGTCCTATGACGCTTGTAAGTCTCGCTAATGACTGTGGGAGGGCATTAGCCTATGCTACATTCTAATTTAACTGCATGCAAAATTTCAAATTGGCTTTTCCACACTTTTATTTTCATTGCATGTCAATACATTCAAATCAAAATAGCATTGACAAATATAATGATAGAAGCACGAAATTTTAACCGCATGTCCCACACACTATGGCTAATAATTCTATGCATTGATTTTGAAACAACGTTGATAGTTTTTTAAATAAAATATGTGTAGTAATTTAAAAAAAAAGAAACGAAAATGTCCAAATGCAGAGGATGTATATATTTTTTTCTTCCTTTATTATAATAATATAGAAAAGTTAATGCATAGTGTTGTTACAAATACGTCAGTGGTCGTGTAGAAAAAAAAAATACTAAAAAATTATGGGACTTATTAAAAATTTAAATATGCAAATTTTTAAATGGATTTTCTTCGATAACTCAAAAACCTTTAAGCCTACAAGGATGAAACTTTAATATAATATTACTTATTATGGCATGAATGTGTGTACAACAAATCAGGTATGTAGCTTAAAAACTGTAGAAAATAGAAATTTCACCCATCACTTCCCTTAACCAAGGTTCTCTTCCTTTAGCCCTTGACGAACCAATGTCTAACTATGAGGGCGGCTTGAGACAAAAAAGGATTGGGCTATGGAGTTTGGAATGACTGATGTGGAGGAGAATGACAGTATATCAATTGGGCGCAGGAAGATGTGAAACATTGTAAAACGTGCTAAGTAAATAAATAAATATATTATTATTATAATTGTTATTATTATTATTATTCATATTTTATTATTATTATATTATTATATTATCATTAATATTATATTGTCATTAATATTATATTGTCATTAATATTATATTATTATTATATTATCATTAATATTATATTATTATTATATTATCATTAATATTATATTATTATTATTATTATTATTATTATTATTATTATTATTAAATCTTAAACTAGAACTGTTAATTTAAAATGAGAAACCAGTAATCTCTGACATGGTCTTGCTGTACTTCCATGCCCTTTTGGAGAATTGTCTCTCATAGTTTTCTCAATCCTCTTGTCTGCCATTCTAGGAACACGCTTATTCCATTCAGTTCTCATCTACTAATCCAATATCCAAGCTGAACTACATACTGCTTTCTAATGTACTTATTCCTAACACGATCCAATCTGGTTTTCTAGGCAACATAAGTCAATGTTTACAATATAAACTAGTCTAACGTTAATTCCCAATACGGATAATTCACCTATTTTGTACTGAGTAGTAAGATCCGGCAATATAGAGGTCTAATATATAATATAAATAACTAGGGCTAGGTTTTTTTATGGTATAGCATACGGTATATATATATGTGTGTGTCCACCGCTGTGGTTTCGAGGTAGCGTGCTGCCTTGTCACGCAGCGAGCCCGGGTTCGATCCCCGGTCGGGACAGTTTTTCTGGGTGAGGTTTTTATCGGGGTTTTTCCTCACCTGTAAGACAAATGTCAGGAAAACTTTAAGGCCCAAACTGTCCCCGAAATCATATGGCCATCATCATCCTCCTTATCATCATCATCATCTGTCACCGGTGTGGAAAGCAACGGGAAGCTACCACACCTACAATTCCCTAGTAAAGCTGTAATTATAGCATGAAAATGCTATGATTGCAGTGAAGGACCTGCCTTCGGGCAGAATTACTATGGATGGATATATATATTTGCAAGAGTGATAGGTTTCTTAAATATATGATTTTTATACAAAAACTAATTGAATTAGTCGGCCGCGGTGGACTAGTGGTTATGCTCCTTGCATTGGTCCCGAGGGTCGCGAGTTCAAACCCGATCGGGGTCGATGCATTTTTTAGGATGGAAAAATCCAAGGAGCAAGTCCTCCGGGAGGGACGTTAAGCCGAGGGTCCCGAGTCTGAATATTTTCAGGCTCATAAAAGATCCTTAAGCCTGAATAAAAAGGCCTCTAAGCAAAATTTACCGAATTTTCCCGTCATAGTACTACCTTGGTTTCCTAGATGACAGTATGAGCCGGAACGCTGACCATGAGCGACTCCAATGACATCTATACGAAAATAAGTGTAACTAGGTTAGTTATGTTTCAATTACTTCCCTGTAGGCGGAGAGCGCCTAAATATCGTTGACGGAAACATGGGCTTAGAAGAAGAAGATAATTGAATTAAAATAGGCCTACTTTGTTATGTCATATTTATGCATATTTGGCTACTTATATGTAACAGACCATATTATAGCAATGTATTTGTCATATTTGTAATATTTTTACTCTTTTAAGAAGTAAAGAACTTTTATCATACAATTTATTTCTTCCGTGTTTGAGTAGATAAATTTCTCAGATTTTTGTTTCTTGTAAAATCTATATTCCTCTCCTATTTCGTTTCAATTCACAGTATGGACTTTTCGTACACCTGAGCATATACCGGTAGTTATGTATTGCCTTGCGACAAGCAGGTAGCTACTGATAATTTAATAGTAAAATAAAAAGCATGCAACAATATCGAATTTCTACTTTAGTTTGCTACTCACTTGCATTTTATTCTTAAGTAAATACTCAATTGTCATAAACTGATTTACTACCTGATTTTAAAACTGAAATTATTGGATAATATTAAAAGGTCATATTTTTTTATGTTACAGTTCATATCTGTGTAAATTTTAGGTCATAATTGCATATTTATTTGCGAATTTCGGTGGTTTTTAGGTCATAAAAATCTTAGTCCTAATAATAACACTTCACTCCATGACTAGAGGCCAGATTTTTTGTGTAGTATTACCCTATGAAATATGTACATAAATATGTTACAAAAACAACAAAATGTTTAATAAGTATGTAATATAAAAATGATTATGCTACCTTTGCACGGTCAATATACCGCGGCCATTTAATTAAATCATAGGGCAGGCAATACTTCATACTTATTAAATTAAAATGTTTAATTAATCAAATTATTCATTCTAATGGCGGGAACATAGATTTCATTATTTTCCCAGGTGATTGCATGTTCTTAAAATGTTTTTATGTACCTGTAACTATCCATCCATAGTAATTCTGCCCGAGGGCAGGTCTTTCACTGCAATCATAGCATTTTCATGCTATGCTTTGCAGTTTTACTGGGGAATTATAGGTGTTGTAGCTTCCCGTTGCTTTCCACATCAGTGAAGGATGATGATGATGATGATGGCCGGATGATTTTCGGGGACCGTTGGGCCCTAAGCTTCCTGACATTTGTCTTACAGCTGAGTAAAAACCCCAAGAAAAAACCTCACCGAGGAGCCTGTCCCGACCAGGAATCGAACCCGGGCCCGCTGCGTGACAAGGCAGCACGCTACCTCGAGACCATAGCGGTGGACACCTGTAACTAAAAAGGTGAACATTTTATTTCACATAAATTTAATACTTACCAGTAAATACAGTATGTCCCATCAGATTAGCTAAATCCTAAAGTCATAGGGGCGCATATATATATATATATTATATATATATATATATATATATTGTATATTTTCGCGGATATAAGTATGATTAAGAAAGTTCCCTTGGGTTTTCCGTGTCAACCCGTGAAACCCTAAGAAACATTTCTTAATTACATATAAAGTAAAGTGATCCCACAATAGGCCCGGAGGCCCTTGGGGTAGTAGGAGGTCAAGGCTCCCACTTTTTCTAGACAATCGGCACTTTATGTCAGCCGGGTTGTCAGCCCTGCGTGACGGCCGCCTTTACCCCCAGAACAAGCGTCTGGTACTCATTTCCGTTAGAGGCTGAGTCAACCCCAGGCCATAGTGCCGCCAGAGGGTTTGGGTCAGTTTAAAAATCCTGACCCCAACGGGACTTGAACCCTCGACCCTCCGGCTTGTAGCTCAGTGCCTTAACCACTACGCTACGGCGTGCCCCCTCTTAATTACATATATATATTCTTCTAATTACAATATATGGAGCGAAATGCGGTCTCTTACTGTAAGAGAGGAATAAAGATTATGATCATTTGAGAGTAATGCACTTAGGAAAGGGGCACGTCATATATATATGACGGGAGTTCGAGTCCCGCCTGGCTCATGATTTTTAAACTGACCTAAAACTTCTGGTGGGACCATAAATCTGGGGTAGACTCAGCTTCTAACGAAAATTGGTACTAGATGCATGTTCTGGGATAAAACAGCCGTCATGCCAAGATAAACCGGCTGACATCAAGTGCCGATTGTCTAAAAAAGTAGGAGCCTTAACCTCCTATATACCCAAGGGCCTCATAAGGCCTGCAGTGGGATCACTTTACCCCTTTTATGTACTTAGGAAAATAATTTGAAACAAATGAAACCAACACACAGGTGAATGGAAAGAATCTACCTACATGCTCTTTATGGGAAACTAAATGTAATAAGAACAGGTTTCGAAGACATTATGGTCGGGAAATATTGCACGAATGGGTGATTTAAAGAGGGGGAAAACCAGAGATAAAGCGTCCAATAGGTAGGCCAAGGATGTGATGAGACAATAATGTTAAACATGATTTGAGAGAGGTTAATTTATACAAGGACTGACTGGAAAAACAGCTCAGAAGAACTTGTGTCTAGACGTCCTTGAACCCCCGTGTTCGATAGTATTACTGAGTTAGTTACTAAAAATCATAATCATACATCATCTAACAATATAGGCCAATGTTGACCTGTTTCGGTCTCAACTTGACAAGGTTTAGGGACGGAATTTGTGAAACCATCTTCACGCAAAGAGCGACTCTTCCCCCCTCTCTGACATAGAGAGTATTCATAAAACCGGTTTTATGAATACTCTCTAGTCATAGAGAGGGAGGAAGAATCGCTCTTTGCATAAAGATGGTTTCATGAATTCCGCCCTAAAAGTAGTTTTTGTGGACGTCCAGGTCGTCGTCTCCTCGTGGGCGATACAGAAGAACTGCATTAGGGATCCTAGTTGGTGACATTCGGGACACAAGTTGCCAAAAATAATAGTATTTAAAGTGATTTACTTTATAGAACAAAATTAGCTCTCATCAGATACCTTCGGAGGACTGCAGGATACACACTACTAGATCACAATAAGAAAAATAAAGACATCTTAGAAGAATTACACATGGAACCTTTAGAAAACAAAGTTTCTGATTATAAGTAAACATGGATGCAACATGTTCATCGAACGGAAGATCACAGAATACCCAAACAAATGTTAAGATATCAACATGCAGGAAGAAGACCAGGACGTCCACTCAAAAGACTTCTGGATGGTGTTTCTCTTGAGGCCGAAACAGGTCAACAAATGGTCTAAATTCGTGAATATACAATGATGATGATGTACTTTGTAGATCAAAATTAGCTCTCATCTTCAAATAATAAGTAAGTATGCAGATTTACACTACACACATCGTTAAATCTTCAGAGAACTTGGGGACATCACCTGTATTGTCATGATTCTTGAGTCAAGTTATGGAATTCTATAAATAAGCACGTAGGAGGTGAATGAAACTGATTTGCTGATTCATGAAATATCTGGCAGTTTCACAATAACCAGAGTTATTTAGAGCGCATGCGGTTTTTGTCAAAATAGGTTTAGTGCTAACATAAAAACCAGTCTCAGGGTTTGTAAAACCAAGTTACACTAGCCCTAGGTTTCAAAATTAAAATTTTCATTTAACTTACCTGTACGTGAAATCTTCTGAATCACTCATTGAGTTCAGACACTATAGGAAACAGAAAATAACATTGCTATTTTGGAGTGAATCTTTCTAGTAAACGTGTCCATTTAGGTGAGATTGATATATTAGTTAATTTATTTGAAATAAATAATTTAATTAAATAGTTTCATCTACAACTTTTCCCAGAAGGTAGATGCCCGATTTAGGGAATAAATACCATTATGGAAAGTATAATTATCACCCACATATTTAATAAAGTACGGGGTGAACTCAATTACTGGAACAGCGCGCTAGGGGCGATGCCATTGAACTACCCTCTTTCAACGAAACCTGGAGATAATTATATTTCCATCTCTGTCACTCGGTCTGCGGCGTCAAATGGCAACAATGTTCCTATAAGAGCAATACTATTTTCTGGACATGAAAACCCTATAGTAAGTTAAAAAAATTACGAACTTTTTGTGAAATGAAATGAGTAGTTTCGAATAAATACGAGGTTATGTATATTTGATACTGGATTGATATGTAAAAAGTAGTGAACAGATAAGAAAAAACTATTCAGTACCTTTATTTAATATTCAATAAAGTATTGTTGTAACAATTTAAAAAAAAATTATGAATACATCAACATGTGAATTCTCCAATTGTGTATTTCATTAAAGTTTGCAGCGAATCCAACCAAATTGTATATTTTTTAAATACTCGTATATTATAGAGTCAGTTTTTGAAGTTTAAATACGAAATCAGGGGTTGTCGGATGTTAGAATCACTTACAATAAATCTAAATTTACATTTTTTTAACATTACTTAAAATATTGTCTACACACTTAAATAATTTACATGTATTAATTGGTTATTGTCATATTTATTATTATTATTATCATTATTATTATTGAGGGAAGTAGATTATACAGGGGATGATTGGAAAACATTGGCACAGGATAGGGATGTATGGAGAGCTTATGTCCGAGCGGCCATGAACCTACGGGTTCGATAGTGCCAGTGAGTTAGTTAGGTAGTTAGTAGTCAAAAATAAAGAGATAAATTGATACCACTACAGACCATAGGAGGCTCTTCGGGTAGTAGGAAGTTAAGACTTTCAATCTTTCTACAAAATCGGCACGAGATGTCAGCAAGATTGTCAGCTCTGCGTGACGGCAGTTTTTACCACCATAACATATTTATTGTACTTATTTACGTTGGAGGCTAAATCGACTCCAGAGTCATGGCGCTACTAGAAGTTTCAGACCGGTATAAAACCATCATCATGTTTAGTATAAAAAAAATAAGGTATATAAGTGCATATTTACTGAGCACCTTTTTTATGTATTTTTGTGTAATTTACTATAGATAACTTGCATATTTGAAACTGTATAAAACTGTTACTATCACAGTTATATTATGTGGTTGAGAAACATGGACTCTTTCTTACTTTATGGGAGGAGAAGATATTACGACTATTTGAGAATAAAGTTCTTATGAAAATGTTTGGACTAAAGAGAAATGAACAGACAGGCGAATGAAGAAGACAGTAAGCGCATTATATTTATGGGATACCAGATATAATAAGAACTCTTTAGGTATCATGGCGATGGGCAGGGCATGTGGCACGAATGGGGAATGAAAGAAGAACATGGAAACTCCTTGTAGGAAAACCAGAGGGAAAGCGCCCAATAGGCAGGCAGAACGAGGTAGGAGAATAGCATTAACCATCATTTGAAAGAAGTAGATTATACAGGAAATGATTGGAAGACATCTGCTCAGGATAAGAATGTGTGGAGAGCTTATATCCGCGCAGCTATAAACTTACAGGTTCGATAGTGCAATGGAGTTAGAGTTATAGTGCAATGGAGTTAGAGTTATAACTTATATATTGTAGCTCTATGTATACATATATTTTTTATTGTAGTATGTATTTTTATATTTGTACTGGTTCTGTGAAAAGATGGCCTTAAATCTGCCAGAATAAATAAAGCATCGTTATTATTATTATTATTATTATTATTATTATTATTATTATTATTATTATTACAGTATTATTATTACAGTATTATTATGTTTGGTTTTTAGCATTTTTTTATTTTTATGATGAACGAGGGAAGAAATAAGGGAAATTATGGGTGTACAAGAGGAGCCGGACATCATAGACATTAAAGAAAAGAAAAGATTACAGTGGTAGTGTACAAGAGGAGCCGGACATCATGGACATTACACAATAGAAAATATTACAGTGGTGTGGCCATGTCAAAAGAATGCCAGAGCAAAGGTTGCCTAAAATTGTTATGGAATGGATCCCAATGGAAAGGAGGAAGAGAGGAAGACCGAAGAAAACTTGGATAGAAGGGGTGCAAGCGGCAATGAATATCAGAGGATTGGAGGAAGATCAATGGATGGACAGAGAGGAATGGCGTTTTGTTTCCGGAAGACGACGGCAGCTGCCATGATACCGGATGATTATTATTATTATTATTATTAATATTATTAATAATAATAATAATAATATTGGTGATTTGTAGGTCTAATTTTTTACCTCCTATAATGTGATAAAAGTTCAATATTACAATAAATGCCTACAAATGTCACGTAAATAACTTATTCGCCCTATATCATAACCAATCGTCATTGTAGCCAGTTCAAAACCAAAGTTTGGAGAAAACTGTTTAGAAATATAAGAGTATGCAAGCGTCAATCTAAATAATATCACCACCTTCACTTAGATTACAATTGAGTTATATATGCATATTTACAAACATTGTTTCCTTAAATATATTTTCCATGTAACTAGTTTAAATTCAGTTACGCTGGTATAATTCGTAAGAGGGAAATTCTAGAGAAAACCTCATCAATTCATCATTAACGTGGAATTACTTTCTTTGTAAGCAGATAACTGCAAGACCATTAATTTCTTTAAGTACAATATAAAGGAAGAATACCGACTAACTAAATTGCACATATTAGTGAACTGGAGGGATGCTGAAAACGTCAAGAAAAGATGTTACCAGACAGGGCGGGGTGTAAACTATCCCCAGCCATTTCTCCCCCATTTCGTATCCATCCCTATCAAACGTATGGGGAAATTGCGAAACAGGAGAGGAAATCGTCTGGTTACTATGACAACCAGAAATAAAATGCAACAACCGGCTGGCTCGGACATAAAGCAGAGTTTCAGGGGAGGATCGCCCCTTAAAATCATCATGCGAGAGAATTAAAGTGCCAGTCACCCACCCTAACACTATGTTCTGCTGGAAATAGTAGTTTTATATCAAGAAATTTGTTGTCATAGTAACATGACTGCTTTTTCGAATACAAATTCTTGTATTTACATTATAACAAAAAATAAAAGGTTACATGTAAAAATACGTTATTAAATGAGAATGAACACTTAACAGCAAATGAGGTAAGATTTGAAAAAAGTGACACCTAGGAACGATAATTACAAATAGTCATGAAGTAAAAAATACCATATTACAATGCGAGGTTGGGAAGTGGTTTTTACAGAAGCAAGGAAATGATTAAAAACTGAGCGACAGCGAGGTTTTTAATTTCCGAGATTCTGTAAAACACTTCACAGACGTGCGTTGTACATTGTTTTTTGCGTGATGGTGAAAATATTTTAGTTGAGACTACAGCAGGCCGTGACATCAATCAGGCATAAAATAACGGCAAGTACGAATTTATTGTTTTAAACAAAGTTCAGTTCATTTGTTTCGTATAATGTATATTAACACTACCTTCTGGATATACATTGTACTTAGTATACATGGAGGGCAGTTTTTTTCATTTCCCGCAATAGGTAGGTCATTTGTAATATTACAGTATAGTTGTTTAGTTATTTATAGGTTGGCAATCCCGTAATTTTGAAATTTAACTTTCGATCATGGTCGCCATTGCTGTAAGTACAACAGAACGCACTATCGTGCAAAAAAGATGTTACCAGACAAGGCAGGGTGTAAACTATCTCAAGCCATTTCTCCCCCATTCATGTCCATCCCTATCACTACAGGCCTTAGGAGCCCCTTGCTGTAATATGAAGTTAAGGCTCTCACTTTTCTAGACATTCGGCACATGTCGGCCGGGTTGTCACCACTACGTGACGGCCGCCTTGCCAAGAATAGCCGAAAACTCTTTAGATTAGAGAACTTGAAGAGTCAATGCCACATTTAATGCTTCCCATCTTCAGCGAGATGAATCCAGTTAATACTTCTGATACGCAGTTATCTACGATCCATCTGAATATTATCCTCTCATAGTTGGTTATTCACGAGAAAAGTAGCGGTTTGAATGTTGACCTGATAAATACGAACACCACCACGCGAAGTGTTACCTTCCACAATAGACGCACATTATCATAAGTAATGTCAAGAGTGATTTGCAAATCATCGAAAAATATATCTAGAGGATTTCGAAATCAAGAGTGGCATTTGTTAGGACTATTTAACACATTCAGTACCGTAAACCAGTTAAGGCGTTTAAAGAGACTATCGTGTATGCGGCCGTCGGTCAGTTAACTCGTTTTAGAGCGGGCGTGAACAACCCGCGTTTATATTCGAAGCCTAAATATTGTGTTGGCTTAGTATGTCTTGGAGATCATACATGGCATGTAAATGTACATTTTCTATTCCCGTTTGACACGTTTAACCTTGGTGAATCCCCTTTTATTTTTAAAACGAACAACATATGGAATTCGTTCACCCAAACTTGACTCCAGGCTCCAATGTAGTCGTATATGTTTCTCGTTGTCGCGCTGTTGTTTGTGCGTGAGTGAAACCAGGGCGAAAGAAAAATATCTCACTGAAGAAGAATTAGTGAATATTTTGTATAATGATGATTCAGGTGATGAACTGATTCCTGAATTAGAAGATTGACAAAGTGAAAGTGAAGATGAACTTCCACTTCCTGAAATTGATACGCCAATACCATGTGATGTCAATCACCCAAGTTATTTCACCATCAAATCCTACTAGGATTAGGTATGTACAAAATTTGAATTTTCTAGGACTAATACTTTGTGAATAATGGTCCATTTTCTGAAGTGCCACAAAAAAGGATAGCTGGGGTATTTAAATGGCTGGCCTGTGGGTTTAAATGCCCTGTTCAGTGCCTGGTACTGAATGCGACACATAAAAATAAATAAAATTAAGCTGTTTACTAAAAAATCATTATTTAAATATAGTTACCGATATTTTTAAACATTTATATATTGCATGTAAACGGCGACGTTTCAAAACAAATCAGAAATATGTTGTTATGTTTCAATTCTTTATCCACTGCAATTTCATCGTGTTATTTTTTGTCAAATAGGATTACAATATTGTATAAGAATGTACTATAGTGGAGAAAAAATGAAACATCAAACTGCATATTCCAACCAACATTACAGGTTATTAATTTATTTTTTTAGTAAACTACTCAGTAAAATCGTTATTTAAAAACACAATTATTGAACACACAATTATCAAATGTGTAGTTCGGTGGAATTTGTTCATTATTTGCTATATTCAATGTCTTTGTTGGAGAGTCAATTACTGAAAAATAATGCTCTGATTAGTTCAGGATATTAAAAAGGAGGAGCTTTCTTTATCGCAAACGCAGGCGGTGGTAAAGAGAATTCGATAAAGAAAGAGTGAAACGATTGCCATTGGTTGTAAAACAAAATTCATTGAACCGTGATTGGTCATTAACTCCCATTTGGGACACAAGTTAAATAGTCCATACTAACTACGTATATGCAACAAAATTGTGAAAGGACAACTTCTACATCTCAAATTGCGTAACGTCCAAATGTTGAGCCATAGCGTCTCTTCTGTTAGAAGTTACTAGACACAGCTTAGTTACGCTTACTTCCCTACATACGTCAGTCGTATGCGATCAACGTACCGGCCAAATGAGACATCTAGAGGCATCTTTATTCAATTTCAAAGTTTTGTTTTTGAGCCTGAAAATCTTCGTATTTGGGATCCACAGCTTAAAGTCCCTCCCGGAGGACTTGCTCCTTGGACTATTCCATCCTATAAAGCCCATCGACCCCGGTCCCTCGGGACCAGAGACAAGGAACATAACCACTGATCCACCGCTGACGAGCGACACAAGGACAACAAGAAAAGAAAATGTTTATGAATCCGAATGATTTCTTCAGTGCTTAATCATATATATGTGTATATATATATATATATATATATATATATATTATACGATACAGCGAAACGTTTACTTCTAGTCATAGCAGCACGGACGTAGTTACGACACAAGTATAGTCAGTAAAACCTGTCTTAGCCGGAACCTTTATAAGAAGGAAACCTGTAGAGACGGAAAAAATCTCCAGAACGGTACGATTGTATATGTAAAATCGTCCTGTATAAGCCGGAAACCCGTCATAACGCGGAAACGGAATGGTTTTTAAAGTACCAATAGTTAATTTTTACCTCAGTAAGACGGAAAATTATTCTTAAGCACGTTCTAATTACACTATTAATGACCACACAAAATTCTGGATATGACGCTTTCTGCATTATATCGTTTTACCTTCTTGTGTTGCCATTGTATTGTGGGGGTACCCTTGCTTATTGTGAAAACGGGGAAACCCTCGGTTTTCCTTGTCTGCTTACGTTACCTGCGAGGGAGTTGGGAAACTCTTCAGTCTTCCTGTAGTTGAATTCCTTCTCGCTTTTGTGTAATAAAATTGTGTTGTATTGCCATGCAAACTGACTGTGTTACATACACTATTTTGTCTGTAATTCGGTCAATACGTTATGTCTTTAAAGCGTGCATGTAAAACCCTTACACTGCGTGAGAAAATTCATGCTTGTAATCTGGGAACCCTTTATAAGAAGGAAAATTGCCAAGACGGAAATATATTTAAGGAACATGATGGTTCATTCATAGACATGTTTTACTGTAATTATTTATCCGGTTTACTAAACACTACGCGAATTCCACTGCACTCCTCGACGCCACAGACTGACGTGAAGCGAGTCTACGCGAGATAACATTAGTTCGCAAACAAACGAAGGAGGTCAATGTTCCGATGTGTAGGATAATAGACGCAATTGTCCATATAACAGTAAATCCTTTGCCCTCTTCACAAACCGCTAAGACTTTTCGTGGGCAATGGAACTAGGCATATTCCGAAATCTTACTGAATCTTTCTCAACAAACTTATTTTCACCAGATAAAGTTTACTTATTTACATTAACCCATTCGCCTCAAAAGACGAGGTAGACTCGCCGGCTGTTAAGTGGCCTTCAACTCAGAAGACGAGATACACTCGCTTAACTCTGCTGTTATATATTTTGGTATATCGTGTACATCCCTTGGCAGGGTAATCTTTTGTTAACATTAATGAATGGTATAGGAATGAATTTTGGCCTTCACCCTTATTGTGATCTCAAGTGCCGTTCTCTTTAGTTTGTTTTGAATGTATGAAAATAGACAGTATAATTTAGGGTAATTTAAATCCGGTTTCTGGGGAAATGCATTGAGCTTTTAAATCTGAAGCGAATGGGTTAAGCCCATAACTGTCTACATAGTCACATAAATGCGCTTGCTTTGACATCGCTGAAACATGGATTTAATAAGGAAAAGTTAAATCTGTGCTTTACTGACTACTTATGTACAAGGATGTAGAGAGAAGATGCTATAAATATGACGGTGAATCATGGATGCTCGTCTGGCTGACTACAGCAACAGGTTGCCATAAAATTCACCCACCACCGGGATTGTAATCTCCGATTACCTGATCTCCTTCTATTAAAAAGGGAAACTATGTTTATCACTTCATGATTTGTGCAATCGTCAGTGTCAAACTCAAGTACATAACATTTCTAAGTTCAAATCGAAAATAACAGCAATTAGATAGTATTTTCTACTTAACGATATTCTTTAACATATCAATTATTACCGTCGAGATTCAAAGTTGGTCGGGAAAGAACCAACAAATTATGCTGAGTTTTTATTAATTTTCAAGTAAGTTATATTGTTTTCTGTTGTTAATCTACACTATGTATCATGCCAGGTCGATAAAACAAGCTATAACGTCTGAGGGACTCGACATACTGACCACATGTCACCCTACATTGGCTGTGATTAACATATGTAGATGTAAGGCCGCGGTGGACTAGTGGTTATGCTCCTTGTATCTGGTCCCGATGGTCGCGGGTTCAAACCCGGCCGGGGTCGATGGTTTTTTTAGGATGGAAAAATCCAAGGAGCAAATCCTCCGGGAGGGACTTTAAGCCGTGGGTCCCGAGTCTGAAGATTTTCAGGCTCGTAAAAAATTCTTAAGCCTGAATGGAAAGGCCTCTAAGCAAAATTTACCGAATTTTCCCGTCCTAGTACTGCCTTAGTTTCCTATATGTCAGTATGAGGCGAAACGCTGACAACGGACCACTCAAATGACATCTATACGAAAACAAGTGTAACTAAATTAGTATGGTTCAAATTCTTCCCTGTGGGGGGAGCGCCTAAATGTCTGTTAAGGGAAAACATGGGCTTGCAAGAAGAAGAAGATGTAAGGTCAGCAGCCGGTTGCTATGTCAAGGGCATACTAGGCCGGTCGCGTCATGGAGTGAGTGAATGTATCATTATTTGAGAGAGGTTAAATATACAGGTGATTAATGGAAAATATTTGCTGGGATAGGAAAGTATGGAGAGTTTTATAGCCATGCAGCCATGAATAACATAATTACGACAATACGGCATCATGTGTTATTGTTATTATTATTGTTGTTATTATTATTATTATTATTATTATTATTATTATTATTATTATTATTATTATTATTATTATTATTATTATTATTCATTTTGAGAATTTTCCTCATCATTGAGGGTTTTCTCCAACCAATCTTAATAACTGACACGAGTTTTAAAAATACATAAATGACAACTAACTTAGTCATTAAAGCAGAGGATAGCAACGGCAAAAGAGCTTTCAACAAGAAAATAAGCATTTTCTGCGGACCTTTGGCAAAAGAATTACGGAAGAGGCTAGTGAATGCTTTGGGTGTAGCATTGTATGGTGCAGAGACTTGGACATTACGACGGAATGAGGAAATGCGACTGGAAGCTTTTGAGATGTGGATATGGAGAAGAATGGAACGTATAAAATGGACAGACAAAATAATAAAATTAATGAGGATGTGCTAGACAGAGTGGGTGAAGGAAGAACAATGCTGGAAATCATAAAGAAGAGGAAAATAAATTGGATTGGCCACTGGCTACGAAGAAACTGCCTGCTGAAGGATGTCCTAGAAGGAATGGTCAACGGAAAGAAAGTTAGAGGCAGAAAAAGACATCAGATGATAGACAATATTAAAATAAATGCTTTGTATGCAGATACAAAAAAGAAAGCTGAGTTAAGGAAGGAGTGGAGAATGCTGAGTTTGCAGTGAAAGACCTGCTCTTGAGCAGAACACTATCAATGAATGAACTTGGTCATCAGTTTGTAATACACATTCACAAACCTCCCTTAAAGTTCTCAATCGTTCTCTACCCTCTGTGTCTTCATCCGTTACCAAATTTCCTCACTGAATGTTGAAAGTTATTCTTTCAGGTTGTTCTTGGTTTTTCCTTCTCTGCTCCTTTCAATTTTCCATGTATTGACGGCCTTTGGTAGTCTTCCATCCTGCATTCTTCGTGTGTTTCCATGCCATATTAGCCTTCTGTTTTCAATCTCATCCATTATCCTCATATTATAATTACAGGAAATAGTCCTATGGGGCACGCTGGATCGTAATTGATTAATGCAATACGCTACAAACCGGAAGGTTTAGGGTTCGAGTCCCGGTGATGTAAAGATTTATTTTTAAACTGGCCCTTATCGCCTAATTATTTACCACGCAGCTTCATCAGACTATCCGACATACATAATGTTGACGCTCGATCCCATCAGCACATTGTCCTTTATATTCCTTCTTATCACTGTGTATTATTCATTATCTTTTACGATGTCACTTGCCAAAACATGGAATTTCCTTCCGCCCTATGTCAGAGACTGTCAAACTATAACACCCTTAAAAAACTAACTAAAGATTTATTTAATAACAAACTAACTTATACATCTAACTGGTATTATTCTTTTAACAATTAATCTATTAAATTATTTACGAAAATAATATTATATTTTCATTTGTTTTGTTTTAAATATTGTATAATCGTAAAATTAGTTTTTTATATCTCGTTATTTTCTTTGTTTTTTATATACATTAGACAGTGACAATTTAATATGTCTTGCTTGTATAAATTTTATTATTAGTTTTAGTCTTAATTTTAACTAACATTAACTGGTCGCATTATAGATCGTAATATAATACATATATTTTTGATCAAATTTTTATTTAGTATTTAATATTAGAGTTAATCGAGATTGTTATATTCTGGTGTAATATATGTTTATCCTGGTGAGTGGAAGAGAAGGCCACATGGCCTTAACTCCACCAGGCTAAATAAATCTAAATCTAAACTTTCAGGCGGCACCATGGCTCTGGTGTTAACTCAGCCTTTAACGGAATGGAGTACCAAACGCTTGTTCTGGGGATAAAATCGGTCGGGCTGACAACCCAGCTCACATCAAGTGCCAATTGTCTGGCAAAGTGGGAGCTTAAACCTCCTACTACCGTAAGAGCCTTGTATGGCCTGTAGTGGAATCACTTAACCTTTACAGGAATGCCATATGACATTACATCCAGAGTTAATGTTTTCCAATTACCCCCTTTAGTATCTACTTCCCTCTTCATGGTTAATGTTATTTTCCCAACTCATTCTTGATATACTAACTGGGAGTTTTCCTTCTGGATTTCCTACAAGAAGCATCCATGCCCCTCTTTCATTCCCCATTCGTGCCACATGTCCTGTCCATCATAGTATACGAGACTTCACTGCTCTTATTATAACTGGTTTCCTATAAAGATCATGCAGTTCACTGTTATCTAATCTTCTCCATACGCCTGTCTGTTCACCTTTGTTTGGTCCAAATATTTTCCTACGAACTTTATTCTCAAATACTCGTAATTTTTTCTCCTCCCTTAAAGTAAGAATCCACGTTTCGCATCCATATATTATAACTGTTAGAATAATACTTTATATATTTTCAGTTTAACGTTTTTTGAAAGTACTCGGGACGACAATATTATAAGAGTCCCAAGCATTTCCAGAACTGTGCCTATGTTTAATTTCTTTGTGCATCTCAATCGTATTTGTAATTATTGTTCTTAGATACCTGAATTCAGCCACTTCTTCAACATTTATTATTACTGACTATTTAACTCATGCCACAAATGCTAGTCAATGACCAATCACGTTTCAATGAATGTTGTTTTACAACCAATGACAGTCGTGTTTCACCTCTCTCTTTATCGATTTCTCTTTATCAGCTCCTGCTTTTGTGATAAAGAAAGCTCCTCCTTTATAATGTTCTGAACAGGTCAAACCATTATTTTTCTCTAACAAATACACTGAATATAGCAAATAATGAAGATTCCTTGATTTTACATAGTTGTTTACTAAAAAAATAAATGAATAACCCGTAATGTTGATTATGATATATAGTTTGATGTGTTTCATCATTTCTCCACTTGGGTGCACTCTTACAATATTGCTATCTTATTTGGCAATAAATAATATGATCAAGCAGCAGTGAATGAACATAACCTCACATTTCTGATTTGTTTTCAAACATCGCCGTTTACATTAAATATATCCATCCATCCATAGTAATTCTGCCCGAAGGCAGGTCCTTCACTGCAAGCATAGCATGAAAATGCTATTCTTGCAGCTTTACTAGGGAATTGTAGGTGTGGTAGCTTCCCGTTGCTTTCCACAATTAAATAAATATATAAATAATATATTAAATATATAAATATTTTAAAATAACTATAGTTAGATAATGATTTGTGAGTAAACAGCTTAATTTTATTCGTTAAATAGTCCTAACAAATGCCACTCTTGATTTCCAAATTCTCTAGATAAATTCACTCCTCACTTCGTGAGTCGTGAATTTATCGATAATTTGGAAATCACTCGTGGCATTACTTATGACAGTTTTTACCAAATGAACTCATAAACCACGTGTTTAGGAGTATATTTAACATCGTTCTTAAAAGTTTGTCGGTGGAATCCACTTACATCGTGTATAATTTAAATAATCTTTCATTCGATTTGTTGAGGTGTGCAGACATGATAAGATGTAAGTACGAAGATAATTGAAGTTTCTAGATAAGGGATGTAATAAAATAAAAACAATTTAAACAACCCCGAGGGAGAAGTCGCACATCATGTGAGATGTAATATTAATAACATAGTTTAAATTGCATCAACCTTCAACAGACGTTACTTTGTAAATGTCAAAGGTTACTCATACAGGTCACAACATTTTTTCTTTTTCAATTTTATAATGCCTCTTTGTCCACCGCTGTGGTCTCGAGGTAGCGTGCAGCGGGCCCGGGTTCGATCCCCGGTCGGTACAACCTTCCTGGATGAGTTTTTTTCGGGGTTTTCCCCCACCTGTAAGACAAATGTCAGGAAGCTTTGAGACCTAGACGGTCCCCGAACATCATTTGGCCGTCATCATTATCATCCCCGGTATAGAAAGCAACGGGAAGCTACCACACCTGTAATTCCATAGTAAAGCTGCATATCATGATTGCAGTGAAGGACCTGCCTTATGGCAGAACACTATAAAATAGAAAAGTATAATTTTTTTAACATGCCCCTGGCTTCGCATCCAGATATGTTAATCACAGAGGTGGACGAGCATCCAGCCAGCACAGTGCTGACATATTTATGATCAGTATCTCCGTTCCGCAGCCATTATAGCTGGCTTCTCAACATGGAGCCGCTAATTATTGTAGCCACCCAAATTCCATAAGATGGTCGAAGACAGTAGTCCCATTTTGACCAAAATTGCATGATAAAATTACTTCCTCTACTGGGACTCGAACCAGCGAAAGTCCACGAACTCAATAAAAATCATTCGGTTTTGTTTTTAAAGGAAGAGGGAGATGAACTTCAATTATTGAAAAACATTAGCTCAAGATGAACTTCCAGACTCTATACTGTTTATTTGTAAAATTCTTACTGCGCCGTAGCCGAATGGTTAAGGCAAGATACCTCGGCGCAGAGCTACGGCACTTGCGCTGGTTCGAGTCTCTATGGGGAAGAAATGTTCTCATGGCATTTCGGCCAGTACGGGACCTGTGCCGACCCAGCATTGTGAGGAGTTTGGGTAACTAAAATAAGTAGTGGCTCCAGGTTGAGAAAACCCGCTATAACGTTTGGGAGAACCGACATGCTGACCACATGTCACCCCTAAACTGGCTAGGTGATGGTCTACCTCTGTGCTTAACAATATAGATGTGAGGCCAGTAGCCGGCTGGCAGGCCAAGGGCCTTGTAGGGCCGTCACGCCATGGTGTTATTTGTAAAATTCAAAACTCTCATGTATCTAATAAAAAAATAGACTACCATGTGATTCATAAAAGCATAGGTGCAAAGACATTGTATCAACTTGCGGCAAGTCATTGCTCGTTGGTAGATAAGACAGCGATAAACTTAAGTAAACAAAGACTTCCTCTGAAAAAAAAATCACAAAGAAAGGACATGCAAGCTTATAGTGACCTTCAGTTCTCCATATTTGGAGTAACAGCCGCAGATATTAGATAAAATGAAATAAGTCCCGCTCCGTAAACGATTGGTTTAAAGCACTATGCTTTGGCGCATAGCTACGGGACATATCCTGGTTCGAGCCCCCCTGGAAGTACATATTTTCTATTGAATTTCGGCCAATATGGAACCGGTGCCCATCCAGCATCGCGACGAATTTGGTTAACTACAATAAATAGCAGTTCCATGTTGAGAAAACCAGCTATAACCGCTGTGAAATCCAATTTGCTGACCCTGTGTCACCCCTATAGTGGGTGGATGATCGACCACCTAGGTAAATTATAGATTACATGTGTATGTGAAGCTAGCAGCCAGATTATAGGGAAAGAGATTTCTAGGGATGTCACGCCATGGCTTTGGCCTACAGCTAGTTTCAAGTGCTACAAAACTATAACTTCGACAGTTTACAAAATTAACTGTATCTACTATCTTACGGGAACCTTCAACACTGAACAGGGGGTCAGTAGGGATAATATATTTTACAGCTTCCTTGAGAAAACCAGATATAACGACAGTGAAATCCAATACGCTGACCATGTGTCACCCATATAGTGGGTGGATGATCGACCACCAAGGTGTAGCTTACATGTGGATGTGAAGAACAAATAAAAACAATTTCGTACGAAACTATGTCGGGCATAAAATACAAATTCGCGATTTCTCAAATTACAGACTGAATATTTAAACTCTACCGACAAACTTCCACAAGTTGTTCTAGGATTTTATGGAATTATTTGATATAAGGGACCAATTGTCTCCTTTGGAATTCTGTAATAAAATGTACCCAGTCATTCACTCGGCCTCCTTTGCATAGAGTAACTGAATAAATTAATAAATCCCAATGCCAGCAATTAAAATCATAAACAATCGGAAATACCATTGAGAGAAGCAGTTATCAGACTTAGGTCATGAGTATACTTAAATTAATCAGGAAAGCGAGTAGAATATGATTATGTAATGATAAATGGCAAATAAAATGATCCGACGAAATTAGCATTAATGGGAACTAAATGACTAGTCATTAACAAGGTCGGCCGCGGTGGACTAATGGTTATGCGCCTTGCCTCTGGTCCCGAGGGTCGCGGGTTCAAACCCGGCCGGGGTCGATGGATTTTTTTAGGACGGAAAAATCCAAGGAGGAAGTCCTCCGGGAGGGACTTTAAGCCGTGGGTCCCGAATCTGAAGATTTTCAGGCTCGTAAAATATCCTTAAGCCTGAATGAATTTTCCCGTCCTAGTACTACCTTGGTTTCCTAGATGTCAGTATGAGGCGGAACGCTGATCACGGACCACTCAAAATGACATCTATACGAAAACAAGTGTAACTAAATTAGTATGGTTCAAATTCTTCCCTGTAGGGGGAGGCGCCTAAATATCTGTAAAGGGAAAACATAGGCTTACAATACAATACAATTAACAAGGTAGAGAGAACTCAGGTAATGCCACCCTTTCTTTTGTGAAGGCGGAAGTGACCGACACATACACAAAGAGTTAGAATGTTGACAAAATCCTTTATTCTCAGGATTTGACTGACAATCTTTTGTAAGGCAGAATTTAACAGATCTGTGTTGACAGTCAGAATAGAATAACTGAATTTACGAGCGGGGATTTCATCTTGGGGACAAACGAAGCTAGTAAAAAGTGTGGGAAGGGAGAAAACTCTAGCGTTAGAGCCTACTAGAAGTAAAGATCAATGACCTAGGAAAAACCCAGTTGCCTAAGTAACAAACTTGTGACCCGACTGTACGTGAAGCCAGCATGGATAGGGCCCAACCTCCGACGGCAAAAATCACCAATAACAAACTTGTAACACCTTCTCAGATTATACTATAAGGGTACATTAGCCAATCATATTATTTCTTACGTGTGCCTAAAGCACTGATCTCAGGTCCACGAGGTCGATATAGTGGGAGAACCTAATTTACGTAATGGGCGAGGGAGACGAACCTCAGACACTTCTACATATACTTCTACGTGTGCTTCAGCTTGTGCCTGTGCTCCGTGCCTTGCCCACATCTCCGTCAAACACTGGCAGCATGGTCACCAGTGGTAACTTAACTTTTAGGACTTAGAATTATCACCGAAGTACCTCAAGTATCGGGACTTAAACATTTTTATTAACCGCAAGGATAATTTATAGTATCCGCGAGTAAAATAAGACGCAGCAATTCTCTCGACTGTTTGTAACCACGAAGAGATTAATCGATCATAGGAAATCGACTGACTATTTAAACTGCATAAATTAATATATAAATCAGTGAGCTAGTACGCCATTGAATAATTATTAACGCGGTAAACCCACGATAAACGCCATCGCCGCTTGTGAGATCAGTGCGAGGGAATATAATTAAAACATGTACAGTGTTATCCATTTCATGTGTTTTTCAAGACATAATAAATTACATTCAACACGATGTATTCGACACAATTAATTCTGCCCGACGAAGTCCTCGTGGAATCCCTGAATAAGAACCTCATGACTACCGATATTTAAACCTGAGCGAACCGAGTACCCAAATTCTCCAGTGAACCGGGGAAGTCCTTTATAAATCCAGCGCCCACCAAATCCTTTATTATCTAAACCGACCTGGGATTGACCTATAACCCTATCACATATTGCCACCCAACATTGGAGCATGAAATAATCCTGTCCCAAATAGCAGGGGAATAAATCAATGGTTTAATACACACGTGTGTTATTAGAGTACATTACAATGCGAGGTTGGGAAGTGGTTTTTACAAAAGCGAAGATATAATTAAAACCCGAGCGATAGCGTTGTGCATTTTTTTTTTTCTGCGCGATGGTGTTTTCAAAATAATAAATAATAGTAAAATAATAACATCTTTGTTGGAAATATTTGCGTTCATTATAAACAACTGACTAACGTTAACAGTCTGGCCAATGTTTATATGGTATATGCCGAAAATAATTTAATTGAGACTACAGCAGGGCGCAACACCAATCAGTCATAAAATGGCGGCAAGTACGAATTTATTGTTTTATATTCCTTCAAATAAATTTCAGTTAATTTAAAATGCAGCGATTTGTTTCGTATAATGTATATTAACACTATCTTTTGGATATAATTTTGCATATACATTGAACGTAGTATACATAAATAGCAGTGGTTTTACTTCCCGCACTAGATAGGTAACATGTAATATTACAGTATAGTGATTTAGGTAGGCAACCCCGAAATTTAGGATATTGAACTTTAAACCATGATCGCCATTGCTGTAAGTACGACAGAACGACTATCGTTGAAAAAGTACTTTTTCAGTCAAATTAAGTACATTCTCTGAAGTGTATCTTTATTGTGCACAATGTGGTAACTGAATTCTAAGAGTTTTCTCTAGTTCTGCGGTGGCAATGTTGTATTTACCATTGTGTAATATTGGGTATTGACAATTTGAATTATTTTTTTCTCCAAACTAAGAAATTGGTACTTGCAACATGTGAGCACTAAGCCATCAATAGATGGAATCATGTGACCAGGCAGACCGACTAGTTGATGCGGATGTTAGGAATTAAACTGCAGTTTGACAAGTAGGTGCGGACGTGTCTAAATGACACTATATATAGATGATGTAACGTGTCTCTGTTGATACAATTCCAGAGACGTATCATGTTTAAATACACACAATGCATTCCTGCTGAAAGTCGTCATGTTATCAAAACATTAGACACTCTGCATCACCAGTTTGTTACGGTTATTGGGAAGTTTGGTTCAAGTCATATTCTCAAAATCTTTACACCGGTATTTATCGTAAGTAATGTCACGAGTAATTTCCAAATTATCCATGAAATGACGAGTGAATTTATCTAGAGGATTTTGAAACCAAGAGTGGCATTTGTTAGGACTATTTAACGAATAAATTAACCAGTTTAATCACAAATCATTGTTTAAATATAGTTATTTAAAAATAACAAATTATAAATGTTTGGTTATGTTTCATTTGTTCATCACTGCAACTTGATCATACTATTTATTGCCAAATAGGATCGCAATATTGTAAGAATGCACCCTAGTAGAGAAAAGATGAAACAAGGAGGAGCTTTTTATATTTTGGTAATCAAAATTCGATAATTATCGAGGTGAAACACGACTGTGATTGGTTGTAAAACAAAATTCATTGAAACGTGAATAGTCATTGACTCCCATTTGGGACATGAGTTAAATAGTCATAAGTAGTGTCACGAGTAATTTCCAAATCAATAAATTCACGAGTCACGTGGTGACTAGTGAATTTATCTAGAGGATTTGGAAATCAAGAGTAGCATTTGTTAGGATGATTTAACGAATACATTTAAGCTGTTTACTCACAAATCATTATTTAATTATAAGTTATTTTAAAATATTTATACATTTAATGCAAACGGCGATGTTTGAAAACAAATAAGAAATGTTTGGTTATTTTAATTTGTTCATTCACTGCAACTTGATCGTATTATTTATTGCCAAATAGGATCACAATATTGTAACAATGCACCCTAGTAGAGAAAAAATTAAACACATCAAACTGTATATTATAACCAACATTATAGGTTATTAATTTTTTTAGTAAACAATTCAGTAAAAGCATTATTTAAAAACACAATTATTGAATACAACATTATCAAATATATAGTTCGAAGGAATCTGGTAGGCCGGCCAGACGTATGTTCTGGGGGTAAAAGCAGCCGTCACGCAGGGCTGACAACCAGGTTGACATCTCCTGCCGATTGAATAAAAAAGTGGGAGCCTTAACATCCTACTACCCCAAAGGCCTCTTGAAGCCTGTAGAGGGATTACTTTATTTAACAGCAAGTAAATGTGGAAGATATATTTTATATTAGTCATTGTTTGAATAGAATAGCCAACTTAAGAGAAACATGCTAACAAAAAATAAAGGTCGTCGAATACGCTGACTCAATCGTCAACCTGCCTAATCTAACCTAATAAGTTAGCCAATAATGTTTTTTGTTTTAATGCGCGGTAAATTAGCTACAGCGGAAATAAGAATAACCTTAAATTGGCAAATTGTCCTATAAGATACTTCGGTTTTCTTTAATACATTAAAAAAACAGTAGAACTACGAAAATTACATGTGTGTTGAATTAAACAAAATACAGTAATAACTTACAGTTACATATGATTTTGTTTTCCTTGAGGTCCGGCACGTTTATACAACTGTTTCGCCAATTTAAGGGCTAAACTTATTTTAGCAAGATGTTTTACGATAAACTAATTTCAACATGGCAAAGAGACAGATTGGCATGGAGGAGGATTGTTGAGAAGGCAAAAACTTTCACCTTTGAAGTTGTCGCGCCTTAGGATGATGATGATGTTTTTCGATAAATATCGATATGGTAACAAGTTAGTCACGGTCATAAACTGGTATATAGCATTGAAAAGTCCAAGCTTGTCCTATGGTAAAGTGTAACCGTTGTCACAATCAAAGAAATAACCAGTTCACTAGCATATCAAACTTGGAGGTTTGTCAGCTATGCGGACATAAGCTGAAGCTCTATATATATTCCAAATTTGAGTTAATGTTTTCCAATCATTTCTTGAGAAAAATCTATAAATTCCAGTTGTTTACCTTTAGTGGTTTTACCCAACCAGGAATTTGATTACGATATAAGCAGGGTCCGGAAGTTGAAGAATTATTTTTTTAATGTCTGAAGACGAGACCCAACATTATATACACTTGTGTCCAAAAGTTAAGGATAATTAGTTCATTTGCCGACTTATTATAAAGCATTTGTCAGAATAATACAAAATTTGGTAAGGGTATGTCACAGATAATTAGAAACATGGCACGAAAGAAACAATGGCATGAATACGTCATTCACTTGTCATTTTCACAACAAACGAAAACTGCATTTCAGAATTCGAACATAAAAGTTGAACAACAATGGTTCAAATGATTAGTATGGGGTGTGATTACCCCTGACAGCTACACAAGACTCACATCGACGTGGCATGCTAGTGATGAGGTTGTTCAGGAGTTCGATGCTCAGCAAATTCCACTCCTCATGAAGAGCAATGTGAAGGTCTTGAAGTGTCCTCGGAGGAGGCTGACGAGATGCAATTTGTCTCCCTAAGGCATCCCATGCATGCTCTATAGGATTCATATCCGGAGACCTCGCTGGCCACTCCATACGCTGGATATCTTCCTCCTGAAGAAACTCATCCACCAGTTGTGACCTGTGAGGTCGGGCATTGTCATCCATGAATATGAATTCTGGACCCACAGCTCCCCTGAAAAATCTTACATGAGGTTCCAGGATCTCTTCTCTATACCGCTGAGCATTAACAGTGCCACCTGCGAAGATGTGAAGCTCTGTGCGTGCATTCATCATTATACCTCCCCATACCAGGAGACCACCGCCACCAAATGGATGTCTTTCCATGATGTTCATGGGGTTGTAACGAGTTCCTTGCTCCCTCCAGATAGTCACGCGATGCGAATCACAGTTCAAGCTGAATCTGGACTCGTCTGTAAATAGCACGCTGCTCCACTGATTTAGAGTCCAGTCGCGATGTTCCTGACTCCACCGTAAACGTGCTCTCTTGTTATCAAGGGTGAGTGGGACGCACACTACAGGCCGTCTAGCATACAGACCAGCAGCTCTGAGTGTTCTGTAGACAGTTTGTCTGGATACTCTGATACCTGAGGCGGCCGCAAGTTCTGAACTCAGTTGTCTGGCAGACATTGTTCGGTTTCTTCTTGCAGTTAACGCAAGATATCGATCCTACTGAGGATTTGTAACTCTTGGACGACCTCCCACTGGTCTTCGCCTAACGTCTCCGGTCTCTTGGAACCGTCGCCATAACCTAGATATAACATTTTGTGGCACATAAGTGCTATGGAGACCTCAGTTTGTGTCTGTCCTGTTTCTAGCCGCCCAATAATTCTTACCCCGAAGCAGAGGGTCCAGATGTTGTCTTTGTGCCATTTTACTGCAATCTGTTCTTACACTACATCTGATTATATCATAACTCTCTTTAAAAATGAAGATTTATGGAACAGGGCTTAACTGCAACAATGCAATTTTCATTTATAATTGCTATTAATTTTTTCATTGTTGAAGAGAGATTATAATTTAGTATGTAAACTAAACTAAATGTACTGAGAAACGTTTTGATAAATAATTTTTACTCCTTGCTCCTCTTTAAGCATTTTGATTTTCCGTTTTACAAATTATCCTAAACTTTTGGACACCAGTGTATATATATATCCATCCATAGTAATTCTGCCCGAGGGCAGGTCTTTCACTGCAATCATAGCATTTTCATGCTATGCTTTGCAGCTTTACTAGGGAATTATAGGTGTGGTAGCTTCCCGTTGCTTTCCACTTAAAGAGATTTGGTCTTTCCATCTAGCAAATGGTCTTCATTGACTTCTAGATTCTGTGGGTCTGTAGTTTAAAATCATTGGGGTCTGTAGTTTAAAATAATTTCAGAAGGTCTATCATCCGGCATTCTTAGTAGATGTTCGTACCAATTTTGCCTTTGTCAATTTTATCCGTATGTATGTATGTATATGTATATATATATATATATATATATACACACACACACACACACACACACATACACATTTTGGGTCATTGTGGACCAGAAAACGGTAGATTTATTCGTCCTTTTTCGACTTTTCTTTTTATTTATTGGTCCTTTTTTTTAGCCTTTTTTCGGGTCTTAATGGCTTTTTTTTTCAGCTTGACTACATTTATTCCATTTGTATAATTCAAGAATCCAGAGTCTAGTCTTCAGTTCCAACTTCTTTTAAAAACACCACCTAATGTTACATTCTAAATACTTTTCACATTCCAAATGCTCGGAGAGAAACTATTGCATCCTCACAAAATATCACGTTAGTTTTAACCCCCAGTCTACTGACCGCCTAAACTATTGTAATTCGACTTGCAATTTTCTAAGAAGTTGCCACTTTGTGAAAATTACCTCGTGCATAAAGTGAAGGCAGCGAGGTTGTCGTTATCCACTCGTTAACAACTGCAACGCTTTTTACGTCCTATTTCCAGTTGTTAGGTATTTTATTGGATATCTTTAGGTCTTTTAAAGGTATTTCATAAGCATTTTATGGGTCCTCAACTTCCGAGCCCTAGATATAAGCTATAGTAGGCTATACTTGTGTGACTTTTTTAGTAGAACCTTCATTTCCCTTCCTAATAGTAAGCAATGCAAAGGTTGGCAACAAATTGTATTTTCGTGTCCAGCGTTTGAACACGCGAAACATAATCATTAATCGATCAAAACTGTCAAATAGACTATCCCTTACGAAAATATGTAACCAAATTGAAATCCACTGCACAGAATATCAGCAAAGGTCATTAGTGTCTCAATTCTAATGTGGCCGAAAAAGTTTGAACTTTGGCCTTTTATATTTTTTTCTAGCTTGAGGTTTTTTGTGTCGCAGATCTACGTCACGTGACCCATGACTTTCGTTTCCTTCCGAAGGAAGTCACAATCACTTTTTACGCCATCGATCCGGCCGCGCTTGAACTAGCGAACCCAGGAACCAGAAGTGAAAATGATATCTACTAATCCACCGGGATGGACCACAGTTCGATAATATACTCTATTGGTCTATTTTTCAGTCATTTTTTTAAGTATTAACACTAATTTATCTTCAATAAGAAGTTATTTATTTAACATATTTGTATAAATATTATTCCCTGAGAGTAGTTAATAATAATACAATAATGAATTGGTATCTCAGTCAACAAATTTATTAATTAATTCAAGTCGACGTTTCAATCAGTCGACATGTCAAATGTCTTGAAAATGATCTCACACAGAGAGATTGTTACGTCGACTTGATTAAATTATTCTTTTTACTGAGATAACGATTAACTATTGTATTATTAAGAAGATGTTTGATAATTAAGACTACAAGTAAAACTCAACTGACATTTTACAAAACAGGAGCCGTTCCAATGTTAACATACGGGTCTGAGACTTGGCCTTTAACGATCTCTGATAAACAAAATTGGGACAATAGAAATGAGATTTCTGAGGTCCATTGGACGTGTATCTTTAAGAGACCAAAAGAGAATTCAAGATATCAGAGATGAATTACAATTATACATCTATCCATCCATAGTAATTCTACCCTAGGGCAGATCTTTCACTGCAATCATAGCATTTTCATTCTATGCTTTGCAGCTTTACTATGGAATTATAGGTGTGGTAGCTTCCCGTTGCTTTCCACACCGGTGAAGGATGATAATGATGATGGCCGGATGATTTTCGGGGGCCGTTGGGCCCTAAGCTTCCTGACATTTGTCTTACACGTGAGGAAAAACCCCGAAAAATAACCTCACCCAGGAGCCTGTCCTGACCGGGAATCGAACCCGGGACCGCTACGTGACAAGGCAGCACGCTACCTCGAGACCACAGAGGTGGACTTATATAATATAAACGAGGGAATATACAGAAATATATGCAATGGTTTGAACATGCACAAAGAATGTAAAATAATCGTTTATCAAAACAGATGCTTCATTATAAACCTCAAGGCCGAACAAATATAGGAAGACCAAAACGACGTTGGAAGGTCGGCCTGTAGCATATTGTGCATCGGGGAGAGGAACGGGTCAATAGGTCCATACCTTGAAGATGGTGATGATAATGAACACTAATCTTAGTAGTGCAGAATGTTCGTCGAATGTTTGTTACTTATGTTTAGAGACCGGATTTCTACGTAATTACATATTTTTTTCTTGCTATGTATCAGTATGTGAAATAAAAAGTTAACGAATTTAGCTACTGGGACAATTATATTTCATTTGTTTCATTTTTTTTTACATATTTCGGCCATTACTATACATTTTAAATAAAATTACATATTTTTACATATTACATCAAACGTTTAATTAAACGCACACAATCGTCTGCTTAAGTATTCACCAATGACTTTTCTGATGCCTAGCGATCGTTCACAATATATAAAGAAAATGTAGTTTCTGTTATTCGACAAAAACTACTAAAAAGTCCAAAAATAAATGTTGAATTACTGTGTTTCGTGTCATGATAGACTTTAGGATTGTACCTAAACTAATGGAATACAGGCCAATTGTATTTATGTTTGCAATTTGTGTAAAATATTTTTTCCCCTTGTCAGTTACATGAAAACATTTTAAAAAATTATGATCACTTGGTATTTTTTAATTTAAATTGTTCACCAATACTGATTAATTGGTTTCCATTTTCATTTCTCGTTTCCTCTCCATATGGTCCAATTACATCATTCTTTCCTGATCCTACTCGTGCGTTCATGTCCCCCATCATTATTATTTCCTTTATTAGGGGATTACTTCTATAGTATCTTTTTAAGAATTTCAATAAGGGATAAGGTCAGAAACAGTACAATAAGGGAAATTACGCAAGTTGAAAAAACATATTAGGAAAAAATAGAAGGAAAACGTTTGAAATGGTATGGACACCTCATAAGAATGGAAGAAGAGAGAATACCAAAGAAGATCCTTAATTGGAAAGCTAATGGAAGAAGTGGAAGAGGCAGGCCTGGAGAACGATGGATAGATGGAGTGAAGAGAAGTATGGAAGCTAGAGATTTGAGGGAAGAAGATGCTTTAGACAGGAACATCTGGCGACAAATCAGTTTGGGTTGAAGGAGAAACACTGTTTGTAGAAAGTTCCTAAATCATCTTCTTGTAAGCCCATGTTTCCCTTAACAGAGATTTAGGCGCTCTCCCCCTACAGGGAAGAATTTGAACCATACTAATTTAGTTATACTTGTTTTCGTATAGATGTCATTTTGAGTGGTCCGTGGTCAGCGTTCCGCCTCATACTGACATCTAGGAAATCAAGGTAGTACTAGGACGGGAAAATTCGGTAAATTTTGCTTAGAGGCCTTTTCATTCAGGCTTAAGGATTTTTTACGAGCCTGAAAATCTTTAGACTCGGCACCACGACTTAAAGTCCCTCCCGGAGGACTTGCTCCTTGGATTTTTCCATCCTAAAAAAGTCCATCGACCCCGGCCGGGTTTGAACCCGCGACCCTCGGGACCAGAGGCAAGGAGCATAACCACTAGTCCACCATGGCCGATATAAAAAAAAATCGCTTGGAAAAATTATGAAATTAATGTTCTCGCCATTAGAATAAACTAATTAATTCTTCATGAAAGTAGGCATTTTGACATGTTTTCACATCAAGTGACATTTAATAAATCTCATCTCCCCATCTAGTAAATGGGCGTCCAATACTTTTATGTCCTATTGGTTTGCACTTTAACAACAGCTGGCAGATTATATCTGTAGGCATTATTTTAACATGTTCATACTAGTTGTTTCTCATGTTGATAATTCTATTTGTTATATTAAAAATATTTAAATATTTTCTAATATCTTGCATTTATTTTTCTGTCCAAAATTGTCGTACCTGCTACTGAACGTATGAACATAATTTCTGCAGTTTTTATTTTTCTTCTGTCCGAACGGTTAAGAGTCAATTATTATTTGCATATGTTAAGACAGGTACTGTCATAATTTTGTAAAATGTTAATTGTGTACTCCTCAAAGTTTTATTTTTCAGTGTCCATTTTATAGTGCCGCACATTCTATAAAACTTGTTAAATTTAATATAGGCCAGGAGACATTTACATTATGGAGAATCATGAAGCCAGTAACCGGACTAATTAATTAAATAAATGAATTATTATGTCTGCTTGTAAATTTGATATTACACATTTTGTGTTTTTTTTTGTTACCTATTTATGTACATATTTCATAGGGCAATGCTACATAAAATCCGGCCTCTACTCATGATACATAAGTCGACAGACCTGCATTGCATGTCACTTATTTTCTCACATGCCAGCTTAAATAAAGAATTATTATTTAAGCCAACAAGCTGTTAGCAGTAGAAATGGATTTTTGGAGGCGATCGACAAGAATTTCAAGAAGGATAAGGTCAGAAACAGCACAAAAGGGAAATTATGCAAGTTAAAAAAAATAATAGGAAAAATAGAAGAAAAAAGTTTGAAATGGTATTGATACCTCATAAGAATGGAAGAAGAGAGAATACTAAAGAAGATCCTTAATTGGATAGCTAATGGAAGAAGTGGAAGAGGCAGACCTAGAGAACGATGGATGGATGGATGGATGGATGGATGGATGGATGGAGTGAAGAGAAGTATGGAAGCTAGAGATTTGAGAGAAGAAGATGCTTTAGACAGGAACCTCTGTGGCGACATATCACTTTGGGTTGAAGGAGAAACACTGTATTGTGGAATATTCCTAAAAAAATATTTGTATTGTTATTATTAATATTGTTATTATTATTTATGTAACACATTTTGAAATGAAATGGTATTTCTATTTAAATTCCACATTACAAAAATGTGTGGCCTATAAATTGTTAAGATCTATAGAATCAAATTTTAATGGGAATATATTAAATCCTCCATTAAAACCCAATGTAAAAGGCTATATAGATGCAGATATACAAGATACAATTATATTTCTCCACCTTTAGGCCTAAATCAGATATTCATATCTGGTACGTAGAACTACTAAGTTAATAACTAACTAACTAATTCACTGGCACAATCGAGCCCGTAGGTTCATGGTCGCGCGGACATAAGCTCTCCATATATCCGTATCATGAGCTAATGTTTTCCAATCATTCCCTGTATAATCTACTTCCTCAAATCGTTGTTATTACTCTCCCACATCATTCTTGGTCTACCAACTGGGCGTTTTCCTCTGGTTTTCCAACAAAAAGCTTCCATGCACGTTTTTTATTCCCAAATCGTGCCACATGCCCTGCCCATCGCAGTCTATGAGACTTCACTTTTGTTGTTATATCTGGCTTCCTATAAAGACCATGTAGTCTTCTCCATTCACCTGTCTGTTCATCTCTCTTTGGTCCAAAAATTAATAAGATAACAAACATTTTTTTAAAGTGATCCCACAACAGGCCCGGAGGCTCTTGGGGTAGTAGGAGGTTAAGGCTCCCACTTTTTCTAGACAATCGGCACTTTATGTCAGCCGGGTTGTCAGCCCTGCGTGACGGCCGCCTTTACCCCCAAGACAAGCGTCCGGTACTCATTTCCGTTTGAGGCTGAGTCGACCCCAGGGCCATAGTGCCGCCAGAGGGTTTGGGTCAGTTTAAAAATCCTGACCCCAACGGGACTTGAACCCTCGACCCTCCGGCTTGTAGCTCAGTGCCTTAACCACTACGCTACGGCGTGCCAACTATTTCAATTTCTCTGCCTTTAATGTCAGATAACATACTAGATGGTATAACTACTATTATAACTTCATAGACAATAAAAAAATAATATAACTTCTTCACCTTTAACGCCAGGTATCCATATCTGGTTGGTACAACTTCTATAATAATTTCAACAAAAAGTTATGAAATCTCCTCTAGTTTCAATGTCATGCATCCATATCCAGTTGGTATCAACTATTAATTTCATAGGATAAAAAAAAATCTTCATCGACTTTATCCTTACAAATAGCTTGGTATCGTTAAATTAAAAACGGAATACACGATACAAGCCAAAGCAAAATCCTATTAACTGGAATGAAATCTAATCTTCGAGATTCAGAATCTCGTGTATTTAATATGCTAGGACTTCCGTTATTCTTTGAAAGCTATTTTACTTACGTCATTCATATTCAATAAAAATACAAGGTCATCTAAGTTACCATGGAAGGAAATGAATCTGACACTGCCGCCAAAACTGATTCAACCATTATTTACGTTCCCATGTTGTCACTCCATTTTGATGTTGATAAAAGTATAACAATAAGTAAGCTTAGTTTGTTTTCATCATCATCATCATCATCATCCAGGGATTAAGCCTGTTGGCTCGTTCCGGTTTTATGAAAGCTAGAATTGTTAAAATTGTTCAGACCATCTTCTGTGTGGGCGTCCAACATTTCTCCTTCCGTGCGGTTTATAATTTAGCAATAATTTTTGCAAATCTTTCTTCTGGAATTCTATCAATATGTTCTTTCCATGCGCTCCTATATTTAATTATTTGGTCTGTAAGTTTGAAAATAATTTGTTCCTTTCTTATATATTTTTTTTAATTGCATATTTTTATCCTCTATTATATCATGACTCTTAATGACCAGAACTCCGTGCTTTCAACGTTGGTCTATGCGTTACCAATGAAATATCCAAATGGTTTCATTCTAATATTCTTTTTCTTCAAGTTCAAGGTTAAGTTTAAGTCTGTGTCGACTCAAAGCATATCACTCCATCTGGCCATCCAATGGAACGTTTACCTCTTGGAGTATATTGTAAAGCCTGTTTTGATAGACGAGATGTCTCCATTGCATTTATATGTTGAAACCATTTTAATTTAGTCCCTCTAAATTTCTAAATGTAATATGTAGCGATTATAATTTTAAAATTTCACTAATTAAACAAAAGTAATGGCATTTTGTGGAAGAAATACTCTGCGTGCAAAAATAATAGAGACGAAATTATTGAACAAGTATCCCACTTTAAATATTTAGGATGTGATATCAGCTATGGATATGATAAAGATATTGAATATAAAACTCATCGGTTTCAAGCTATTTGTGGCACAATAAATAGAACATTGAATAATAAAGCCCATAAACAAACAAAATTAGAATTTTGTAAAACAATGGCAGTCCCTGTCCTTTTGTATGGGAGTGAAACTTGGATTATCACTACCAAACAAGAAAGTAAAATTCAAGCAGTCGAGATGAAATGTTTAAGAAGAGTAAAAGGTTGCACTAGAATGGACCAGATAAGAAACGAAGATATCCGTTAAGAACTGCAGATCTACTCCATAAAAGAAAATATATTTAACAACAAGATTCAGTGGAAAGAACATGTAGAAAGAATGGATGAAAGTAGATTACCAAATAAAATCTTACATTATTTCCCTAGAGGAAGAGGAGATGTCGGACGTCCTCGGAAGAGATGGTCTTAGATCTATTAGTGAAGACGGAACAGGTAACTCTTGCCTAAATTTCTTGTCTGTCAATTTATTTGTTAATTTATATATCTACAATTGTTCTCTAATGTTGGTATCGCGGATATGATCTCTTAAAGTGTGTCCTGCTATCATTTTTAAGAAACGCATTTCTGCCGTTTCTTTCTTTTTTCCAAATTTATTTAATGTCCAGTTTTCACTTCTGTATGTTAGAAGCGAGACTGCCAAGACCTTATAAAAGTTCATCATTGTTTGAAGACTTTATTTTATCGACTTCCTTGTGATTTAAGGTTCCCGTTACAGGAAATGTTCCGTGCTGTAACTGAGAGTTTAAGGCAAGATGCTTTGGCGTAGAGCTATGCACTGGTTTGGGTCTCCATGGGGGAAAGGAATTTTCTCATGGAATTTCGGCCAATATGAGACCTGTGTCCATTCAGCATCGTGAGGAATTTGGGTAGCTACAATAAGTAGCGGCTGCAGGTTGAAAAAATCAGCTTAACGGCTGGGGGATTCTTTATGCTGATCACATGCCATACATACACTGACTCTATGATCATCTACCTCTGTGATTAACACATGTGGATATGAGGCCAGCAGTCCCCTGGTAGGCCTGTCGCGCCATGCAGAGAGTCACAAGAATTTTTTTAACAGAAAACAATAAAGAAATTAACACAATGTGCAGTATAACAATGTGGCATGGTCGAGGTAATATAAAATATTAGCAGGGCTAGCACATCCTACACCAAAACAAACACTACAGGTAGGACTACGCGGAGTATATTGAGATGTAGGGATTAGTATGCGGTCTTGCGAAGTATCGTCCGATTACTATACAACTGTGTAAGCCAATTATGTTGAAGGAGTGGCATTTATCCGAGTTCTGATGGACTTAAGAAGTGTGCATTGTTTGTTTGTTTGTTTATGTTTATTTCGCTGTGTTAAAACTGAATTTGAAATAGTGTTTTGGTTACTTTATTGTACCATCGTAATTGTACCATTTTTGCAGCACCTAATTATACCTGGCCTTGTATTGACGTTGTGTTCCTTTTGCTCTCGTCCATGCAAGTATTGTTTGCATCTTTCGTACAGTCAGATCGTCCTGCACTTGGGAGGATTCGGTGTTGGATTTGCTATATAGCCCTTATCTTGAGTGCTGCCTTGTCACGCAGCGGCCCCGTGTTCGATTCCCGGTCGGGACAAGCTCCTAGGTGAGTTTCTAGGGCCCAACGGTCCCCGAAAATCATTCGGCCATCATCTTCGTCCTTATCATTATCACCACTAACCGATGTGGAAAACAACGGGAAGCTACCACACCTATATTTTCCTAGTAAAGCTCTAAAGCTTAGCATGAAAATGCTATGATTGCAGTGAAAGACCTGCCCCAGGGCAGAACACTGCAGATACATAACTAGAAACATGAAATGATAAAATAGGCCTACATAAAACATAATATTGAGTTGAGAGTCCACCACCGTCTCCAATCTCCATGGCGCGACAGACCTATAAGTTACTTGACCTATATATAATTTAATAAGATTTAACTACATGTAGGTGATATTTAATTTTTAGGCCGATATATAAAATGTCAACTTATTGGATAAAATTGTATCTGTGAGTAGACGATTGATACTGTAAAATTGATGGGCTTAGGGCTGTAACATGATAAGCAACATTCTGTAAGAAATGTTATTTATTACAATAATATCAAATAAATGCATTGAAATATCCATAAAAATAATTTGTAAGTGAGCCAGTGATGAGTTAAAACGTATACACACACAACAATGTATTAACAACAATACTGCCCAATTAGCAATTATATTTTTTGGAAACATTTAAATCCTTATATCTCAGAAAGAACAATATGTTGCTTATGTTATTGCCCTAAGCCGTTCAATTGTAAATGTCAAGGTGGCGAAAAATATAACCACAGAACCCCATTACATCTATCATATAATTCAACAATTTCTAGAAACCCCAGAAAATGAGAAAACTGTCTAGATCTCGATTTGTGAAAATAAAGAGATATTTGATGATAATGGTGATAGAGAAATAGGTACGGACCAGGTAAATTCACCATCACAACAGGCACTGTGGCTAAGAGGTCAAATATATAATTGTGAAGGATTTTATCTTTTGATTAAGAGATTTCAATAGAATAAAGTTCTCGACCCATTTTATAGGTGAAGGTGTGCTTACGGGATATTTGAAGTTGGGTGGATTTTGTGTGCCTGAAAGGCATGAGTGAAAGGTGTTGTACTTCGCAGCACTTGCAAACTTCCTCGTCTCATACAGTACCCAACGAAGCTTAAAGTAAAATTTATGAAAATTCTAAAATATAAAAAAGTCCTAGTTTCTTATGACACATATAAACAAAGTATCATCATCATCATCATCATCCAGGGATTAAGCCTGTTGGCTCGTTCCGATTTCATGAAAGCTAGAATTGTTAAAATTGTTCAGACCATCTTCTGTGTGGGTGTCCAACGTTTCTCCTTCCGTGCGGTTTATAATTTAGCAATAATTTTGGAAATCTTTCTTCTGGCATTCTATCAATATGTTCTTTCCAGTCGTTCCTATATTTAATTATTCGGTCTGTAAGTTTGAAAATATTTAGTTCCTTTCTTATATCTTCATTTCTTTTCATATCCAGCAGAGTATATCCTGCTATATATATTTTTTTAATCGTATCTCAGCTGCTTCCAATCTTTATTCTTGTCTTGTAGTGATCGTCCAACATTCTGATCCATACATCAATACAGAACAGCCATTACTTTATAAAATGTAATTTTTGTTTCTTTTCTTGTGTTTTAAGTGTTCTTTTAATAGTGCAACACATTAGATTAAATTTATTTATTTTTGTCATTAATATCTTCAATTTTAACATATGATAAATTGAAACCTAGATATTTAAAACTGTTCACCTGCTCTAAAATGTTATTATCAATTACTATTTTTTGCTCTTAAGTTATCATGTCCTTTAAATGCTAAAATTTTTGTTTTATTCTTTGAAATGTTTAAATTGCAATTGGCACTTATTTTTTCCAAATTAAAAATAGCTCTTTGTAGATCATCTTCTGAACTGGAAATCACTACTTGATCATCAGCAAATAATATTGTATCCAACAATTTATTATTTATTTTAAAATGTTTATTTAAATTAATCTGCCACTTTAACATAACTTCTATATATAAATTAAAAAGAGAAGGTGATAATGGACACCCTTATCTGACACCACGATTTATTGTTACAATTTTTTTATGTTTAGATTTAAAACCCCTGTTTATTACAATTTTATTATTTACATATAAATTTTGTATATTAATAGCAATATTTTTCGGGAATCAATGTCATGAGTCCACCTACATTAGTCAGTGTCCAAACGAATACTCGATTTTACCTTATGGTTTGCCAGATTATCCATTAAAATGTAAGCTAATCTGGTGTACACTAACTTGCCCATTTTGCTCGCCTAACGAAATTAATATAGGTGTACTCCTGTCATAGAAGAGCTATATATATATATATATATATATATTATCGAATTAAAATTTCACATACCTTTCATCTTTCCTGGTATTTAACTGGTTTATATCCGTTTGTGCATCCAGTTTGAAGATTTTTTCGATTAAATTTTATCCACTAGAAACTTTATGACACTTTCACATTAAATATAAACTCACTATAGTATTCAAGATACCCACCCTGTAAACAATCAAAATCTCACTAACACACGCTATTTATATAATTTGAACACCAAACTATACCTCAACAGCACAATTTATCTTGTTCTTTGACACCTCGTACAGTTTTTCTACCGGTTATAGCATAGAAGCTGTTTTCACTGAACACAGGTATAGGTTAAAAAAATAGCACACACGAAACACACATTTATAACAACTTTAATTACCAAACGAACCTTGCAATAATTATTCCACGTTTAATATTACCAAATGCATACGATTAAAAACACTTTCCACTGGTTTAAAATGTCGAAAACACGATTTTAATGTCAGAAATTCTGACATAGGTTATTCAGCGCTCCAGGCCATAACACGAGTGTTTCAGTTCACTTGAATCTCCAACTCAAAGTTTTCCCTCCACATCGGGTTCGAGAGTTAGACTTCGAGTACATTCGGAATCATTCGTATACAATCGCTAGCTAGACACGTAACCCACGCAGATAGAAAAAAAAAGAATAACAATAATTAATTAATCCATTGTCAAAGAAGAAAAGAGTCTAATAAGAAATCATTACGATGTTTTAAGTTTCATATCAAATTATTTTAAATGAAAACAGATAAAATAAGAGCAGACGCCCAGAGCTGGATTCATGGAGGAATGTATTCGCGTTCCAATGGGTTGTTACCTAGCTGTTCGTAGGTACAATCAACACAAAATTATTGTAAACCTTCACAAACGAGTCATGCACGATCCATCTTTAAAACGTTCGTGGTTACGTGAATGATACCAAAATTGAGGATATCCGTAATAAAATTTTAGATGCGAGCGTATTCAAAATACAAGGACGATGTGTGTAAATGGAGGGTGATTAAATTGATGGATTGAAAGCACAATAGCGCCAATTATGGGCGTAATTCTTTATGATTTTATTGATCCAATGCATTATGTTTATGATAAATGGAATTATCGATTAATTGTGAGGTTTAAACAGTCAAGAATGCATAATAAATGTTTATATGCATTGTATAATTATGATTTATCAAACATGTTTAAATAATAGATTGTATTCTTTCATTCTTCTTCCTTATTCTTAGTTTAACCTCTCCATTTTAGATACTTTTATTTGATTCATGCAACCTCGATCTGTTTAAACTTCCGATTACATATATAATTTTTGACTACACAAGGACATGGATGGCCTCCCAGAATGAGGAACCGGTTAACGGGGCCACCTACGAGGCAGCACGAACATTTATTGTTAATATCAAGTTAAAGATACTTGTATTAACAATTTATAACATTATTATTTTTTTATTTAGGAATATTCCACAATACAGTGTTTCTCCTTCAACCCAAAGTGATTTGTCGCCAGAGGTTCCTGTCTAAAGCATCTTCATCCCTCAAATCTCTAGCTTCCATACCTCTCTTCACTCCATCCATTCATCGTTCTCTAGGCCTGCCTCTTCCAATTCTTCCATTAGCTTTCCAATTAAGGATCTTTGGTATTCTCTCTTCTTCCATTCTTATGAGGTGCCCATACCATTTCAAACGTCTTTCTTCTATTTGACCTTACCCATGTTATTATTATTATTATTATTATTATTATTATTATTAATATTGCCAGTTTGGTATCTTCTCCAATTTACTATTTAATATTATTTTTTTGTGATATATATATATATATATATATATATATATATATATAACCATATATAAAAGGCTAGTAGATCCGACAAGCTGACCACATGTTACCCCTACACTGCTGGATGATCGTCTACCTCTGTGATTGACATATGTATTACTTTCCTGTGGTTTAAATGTTTTTTTTTTCAAATGCCCCAGGTTTGTCTAGCGCCATTCCTGGTTTCTCTCCTGGCATGGCGTCCTTGTAACCCACTTCTGAGGTTGGGGCGCCTGGAAGGCGGGGTTACCTTGCCCCGATGATATGATGAGTGACGATAGTGGTGCGCCAGGAGAGTCCCTAATCCCAAACTTAACCTAAGATGAATATGAATGATGATGATGGCGATGGCCATATGATTTCGGGGACCGTTTGGTCCTTAAAGTTTTCCTGCCATTTGTCTTACAGATGAGGAAAAACCCCGATAAAAACCTCACCCAGAAAACTGTCCCGACCGGGGATCGAACCCGGGCCCGCTGCGTGACAAAGGAGCACGCTACCCCGAGACCACAGCGGTGGACTATTTGGCGCTGGATTTTAGTGCTTTGCAGTTAAAAATAGCAGATAATTCTTTTTTGAACAAGGCCTTTCTACGTCACATGCTTCTCTGTATGAAATTTAACTCTTGTGCCATGGAGATTTTCCATGGCACTGCTTTGCAGTTAAAAACGGCAGAATTGTTTCCAAAATGTTTTATTCATAACACTAGAGCTCGTCAATAGCTACTAAAAACTATGTTAACAAACAGAGGAGAAAAGGGTACTTAACTGTTATGTAGATGTATTACTTCCCTCTAGTTTAAATGAGAGCTTCGGCGTTGGATTTTACTGCCTTGCAGTTAAAAACGGCAGATCAATGTTTGGACAGGCATTTGTACATCGCATGCTTCTCTTTAAGAAGTCTAACTCTTGAATCATGGAGATTTTCCACAAACACTCCCTTGCAGTTAAAAATGGCATAACTAACTGTTCACAATTTTTTGTTATTGATAACATTAAAGTTCGTCAATATCTACTGGTTAAGTACATGTATTATTCCCCTTTAGTTTAAATGGAATTTTTTGCGCTGGATTTTAATGCCTTGCAGTTAAAAACGTCACATAATTTTTTGGACATGGCCTTTTTACATCTCATACTACTCTATGAGAAATTTAACTCTTGCACCATGGAGATTTTCCACAAAAACTGTCTTGCAGTTAAAAACGGCACAACTGTTTCCAAAATGTATTATTGATAACTAAAGCTCGTCAATAGATACTAAAAAGATGTCGGTTGATAAACAGAGGAGGAAATGGTACTTAACTGTTTCGTCTTAGCCTATTAATACCCATCCATAGTAATTCTGCCCGAAGGCAGTAAGGACTTTCATGCTATGCTTGCAGCTTTACTATGGAATTGTAGGTGTGGTTGCTTTCCACACTGGTGAAGGATGATGATGATGACTATTTAACTCATGCCCCAAATGGGAGTCAATGACCAATCACGTTTCAATGATTTCTGTTTTACAACCAATCAGAGTCGTGTTTCACGAAATATTTATCAGTGTTAGGATTATCATATATTAAACAAAGCTCCTCCTTTTTAATATTCTGAACAGGTCTGACCGTTATTTTGCAGTGACTGAGCCTATAACAAATACGGCTACCAGATTGTATATAATAGTGCTTACATGTCAACATTTGTAGCAATTGATTATACCACCAAAAAAAGAAACCACTGTTTGCACTTTCTTAAATGTATTTTTTCCCAGGTAATAATCGAGAAAAATATAATTGTCATATTTACATCATACGACATCAAAAATGAATTAATATACAGATTGATGTGTTTCATTTTTTCTCCACTAGAGAGCATTCTTACAATATTGCGTTCCTTTGGCAATAAATAGTATGATCTGGTTGCAGTGATAAACAAAAGAAGCAGTAGAAGCGTACCTATCGTTTCTCATTTGTTTTCAAACATCGCCGTTTACATTAAATATATAAATATTTTAAAATAACTATAGTTAAATAATGATTTGTGAGTAAACAGCTTAATATTATTCGTTAAATAGTCCTAACAAATGCCACTCTTGATTTCCAAATTCTCTAGATAAATTCACTCCTCACTTTGTGAGTCGTGAATTTATCGATAATTTGGAAATCACTCGTGGCATTACTTATGATAATTATAAGGATGATGATGATGGCCATATGAATTCAGGGACCGTTTGGACCTTAAAGTTTTCCTGACATTTGTCTTACAGGCGAGGAAAAACCCCGATAAAAACCTCGCCCAGAAAAATTGCCCCGAGCGGGGATCGAACCCGGGCCCGCTGCGCGTGACAAGGCAGCAAGCTACCTCGAGACCACAGCGGTGGACCCTATTAATATATAGATTCTTATAATATCAATGAACCTACACAAGGTTGCCATATTACAGGCATAATAACCAATCAGTTCGCATCTAATCCAATCTAAAGTAGGCCTAAGTTATTAGAAGAATCTTGTGAAAGAAAAACAAAAAGTATTCTTTTTTTTTCAACATGTTTTACGCCCTCCAGTCTATTCCAATTGCACAGTCTTGATCCATCCATCTCTTCTGGGGTTTTCCTGGATTTTCGTTATCCTTGGGATCTGTGGCATCATCATCTCTGGTATTACAGGCTTTACAGTTTGCCCTTAGCCTCCCTTACAACAACACGCCATTCTGATCTATCCTCAGTTGTATTTTTTAACTCATCTTAAATGGACGATGTTATGCATCAACCGGTTATGCGCCATTGTGTAAGTTTCGAGAAAAATAAAGTCTAAGTCAATCTTCACTATTTATTGTAGCGCCAAACTAACAATACTGGATATTACATGTTAATTACTATGTTTGACAGTTATGCATCTAAGAACGGGAACATTTGGCACTTAGCTGTATGATGAAAAATTTAGATTAACATTTATGAAGATCTAGTTTCATAGCCGTTTGTTGCAAGGGCAGAATCTCTGATAAGACTGATGGCGTTTACATTTTTTTAATACTCCAAGCACGGTAGGCCTAGAAGGTCCTTGGCATTCCAGTCGGCTGCTGGTCTCACGTCCACGTGTGTTAATCACAGATGTAGACGATCATAAGCCAGTGTAGGAGTGATATGTGGTCAGCATGTCGGGTCCCCAGCCGTTATATCTGGTCTTCTCAACGTGGAGCCGCTACTTATTGTAGCTACCCAAATTCCTCACGATGCTGGGTGCTAATTTAGAATACTATCACCTCTATCATCAGTTACAGTCCAACATGAAACCCTGTATTTTTATGATTCTGATCTTTCTTTAATAATAAGGATATATTTAAAGATTTGGCGGCAAAAAATGTGCGTACACTTACTTCATGAGCCAATGCAACAATAGCATCAAAATCCATTTTTATAATGGCGCTTAACCGGTTGATGCATAACATCGTACAATTATAATCTTATAGGAAAAATAAGTGTTGGCCTACCTATGAAGAGATTGCACAGCCAATTTTAAACCGGAATAGCCCAAAAGGCCTGAACCCTGATTTCGATTACGATGTTGATGATTATTATTGATCGTTTAGGGGCTACTTACTGAAGGGTGTTAGCGCTAGTACCGCCAAACCATTCCTCTATGGAACAGTGAATCCCTAAATATATGTGAGAGGTCATTACATAGTTATCAAATTAGTAATTTAGCCGACAACTGCTGAAGGTGTCGAATCATTTAAAATCACAGTATTTGCCATTTTTCCATTACCAGACTCAAAACACAACACAGCGGATGGGAATTGGCAACATATAAGGTACTTGTTGGTATTCTGTGTAATGTATACACTATTATCCACCGCTGTGGTCTCGAAGTAGCGTGCTGCCTTGTCACGAAGCGGGCCCGGGATCGATTCCTGGTCGGGACGGGCTACTGCGTGAGGTTTTTTCGGGGTTTTTCCTCACCTGTAAGACAAATGTCAGGAAGCTTAGTGACCAACGGTCCCCGAAAATCATCCGGCCATCATCATCATCCTTTACCGGTGTGGGAAGCTACCACACCTACAATTCCCTAGTAAAGCTGCAAAGCATAGTTTGAAAATGCTATGATTGCAGTGAAAGACCTGCCCTCGGGCAGCATTACTATGGATGGATATAGACTATTGTCAGTGAGATTTTTTTTTGGAAATTGTTAAGTCTACATAGTTTATGGAGTTGTCTTTTTCGGTTTCTTCTGTAAATTTATTGAATTATTCAGAGCTTTAATTTTGGGAGTGTCCAATTTATATAAGTCAATATATAATTATATAATTACAAAGAATTTTAAAAAATGTTAACCAGGTACTCGTGAAGATGCAATAGATAATGTTACCTCCTTTTACTTACTTTCACTGAACATCACTACACAGTGAACTGAATTTCTTAACTGCCACACAAATCGTAGCATCGGTGGTTCAGTGGTAGAATGCTCGCCTGCCACGCGGGCGGCCCGGGTTCGATTCCCGGCCGATGCATTTTTTTTTTTAAATTTCAGTATTTTTAATAATGTTTAAAAATAATTTTGTAGGTATGCGTAGATTTTAATCATCGCCTAAGATTATTTTTTTTTAAACTTTAAATTTCAAAACTCTGTTTTCATTTAAATGCATATTATTATATGATATGACACAGCGGAACGTTTACCTCCAGCTATAGCAGCACTGTTGCTGCGTCGCATGGACGTAGATACTAACCATGTACAGTCGGGAACAAATAGCAAATTAAGCACTGTTCGTCATTGTTAGTATTCCCGCATACAAACATTAATTGAAACTCACAGACTGGCGTGAAGCGAGTGTACGCAGGATGACACAGTGAACTGAATTTCTTAATTGACAGCATACCAGCCATACAAATCGCAGCATCGGTGGTTCAGTGGTAAAATGCTCGCCTGCCACGCGGGCGGCCCGGGTTCGATTCCCGGCCGATGCATTTTTTTTAAATTTCAGTATTCTTAATAATGTTTAAAAATAATTTTGTAAGTATGCGTACATTTTAATCTTCGCCTAAGATTATTTTTTTTTAAACTTTAAATTTCAAAACTCTGTTTTCATTTAAATGCATCGGATAGCAGAAAAAAAAATTGATACATAACTAAAGGCCAACTGATATTATTATATGATATGACACAGCGGAACGTTTACCTCCAGCTATAGCAGCACTGTTGCTGCGTCGCATGGACGTAGATACTAACCATGTACAGTCGGGAACAAATAGCAAATTAAGCACTGTTCGTCATTGTTAGTATTCCCGCATACAAACATTAATTGAAACTCACAGACTGGCGTGAAGCGAGTGTACGCAGGATGACACAGTGAACTGAATTTCTTAATTGACAGGATACCAGCCGTACAAATCGTAGCATCGGTGGTTCAGTGGTAGAATGCTCGCCTGCCACGCGGGCGGCCCGGGTTCGATTCCCGGCCGATGCATATTTTTTTTAATTTCAGTATTTTTAATAATGTTTAAAAATAATTTTGTAAGTATGCGTACATTTTAATCTTCGCCTAAGATTATTTTTTTTTAACTTTAAATTTCAAAACTCTGTTTTCATTTAAATGCATCGGATTGCAGAAAAAAAAATTGATAATAACTAAAGGCCAACTGATATTATTATATGATATGACACAGCGGAACGTTTACCTCCAGCTATAGCAGCACTGTTGCTGCGTCGCATGGACGTAGATACTAACCATGTACAGTCGGGAACAAATAGCAAATTAAGCACTGTTCGTCATTGTTAGTATTCCCGCATACAAACATTAATTGAAACTCACAGACTGGCGTGAAGCGAGTGTACGCAGGATGACACAGTGAACTGAATTTCTTAATTGACAGGATACCAGCCGTACAAATCGTAGCATCGGTGGTTCAGTGGTAGAATGCTCGCCTGCCACGCGGGCGGCCCGGGTTCGATTCCCGGCCGATGCATATTTTTTTAATTTCAGTATTTTTAATAATGTTTAAAAATAATTTTGTAAGTATGCGTACATTTTAATCTTCGCCTAAGATTTTTTTTTTAACTTTAAATTTCAAAACTCTGTTTTCATTTAAATGCATCGGATTGCAGAAAAAAAAATTGATACATAACTAAAGGCCAACTGATATTATTATATGATATGACACAGCGGAACGTTTACCTCCAGCTATAGCAGCACTGTTGCTGCGTCGCATGGACGTAGATACTAACCATGTACAGTCGGGAACAAATAGCAAATTAAGCACTGTTCGTCATTGTTAGTATTCCCGCATACAAACATTAATTGAAACTCACAGACTGGCGTGAAGCGAGTGTACGCAGGATGACACAGTGAACTGAATTTCTTAATTGACAGGATACCAGCCGTACAAATCGTAGCATCGGTGGTTCAGTGGTAGAATGCTCGCCTGCCACGCGGGCGGCCCGGGTTCGATTCCCGGCCGATGCATTTTTTTTTTAATTTCAGTATTTTTAATAATGTTTAAAAATAATTTTGTAAGTATGCGTACATTTTAATCTTCGCCTAAGATTTTTTTTTTAACTTTAAATTTCAAAACTCTGTTTTCATTTAAATGCATCGGATTGCAGAAAAAAAAATTGATACATAACTAAAGGCCAACTGATATTATTATATGATATGACACAGCGGAACGTTTACCTCCAGCAATAGCAGCACTGTTGCTGCGTCGCATGGACGTAGATACTAACCATGTACAGTCGGGAACAAATAGCAAATTAAGCACTGTTCGTCATTGTTAGTATTCCCGCATACAAACATTAATTGAAACTCACAGACTGGCGTGAAGCGAGTGTACGCAGGATGACACAGTGAACTGAATTTCTTAATTGACAGCATACCAGCCGTACAAATCGTAGCATCGGTGGTTCAGTGGTAGAATGCTCGCCTGCCACGCGGGCGGCCCGGGTTCGATTCCCGGCCGATGCATTTTTTTTTAATTTCAGTATTTTTAATAATGTTTAAAAATAATTTTGTAAGTATGCGTACATTTTAATCTTCGCCTAAGATTTTTTTTTTTTAACTTTAAATTTCAAAACTCTGTTTTCATTTAAATGCATCGGATTGCAGAAAAAAAAATTGATACATAACTAAAGGCCAACTGATATTATATGATATGACACAGCGGAACGTTTACCTCCAGCTATAGCAGCACTGTTGCTGCGTCGCATGGATGTAGATACTAACCATGTACAGTCGGGAACAAATAGCAAATTAAGCACTGTTCGTCATTGTTAGTATTCCCGCATACAAACATTAATTGAAACTCACAGACTGGCGTGAAGCGAGTGTACGCAGGATGACATGGCATTAGTTCGCAAATCATCCACGTATGAAGCACGTCATCGTCACGCTGTGTCGGATAATACCTCTTCCGAGCTAAGTTACAGTTGTAATATACATAAACCAGATGTATGACTGCATTTTCATTGGTCGAATAACGATTTTACATTTAAGCGTGTAAGGAAATGTAGTTCGGTCTCTAACACGCGAAATAAAGGAAATAAAAATATATATTATACTAGCTAATACCGGGTGTGCGCTGCTATGCATAAATAAATGGTAATATATTTGTATGTTTAGTTGAATAAAAAAAAGGAAAACTATTTATACATTTATTTAATTATTTTTAGATACCCTTTGCTGAATACCCGGCATTGCTCGGGAATCTACGTATTCCAATGTATTTTGCATATGTGAGCTGAAAGACAAAATTCGTTATTTTGAGTTATCCGTGCTGCTGCTTTGCTCGCCTGGAAATCTACTTATCCCGATCTTCTTGGCATCAATGAAAGCAAAAATGGTTATTGTGAGTTATCCATAAAATATAGACATATGCTGTCGCGGGCATTTTTGTAGAAATTTTTGAGATATTCAATTCTGTGTACATTAATTTGGTGTATTTGTAGTGGTTTAGGCAGCGTAAGCCATTTAAGCGTAAAAAACACTTATTTTAATTTTTCACTACAGAGGGTGATCTTTAAGGGTGAAGGGCTTGAGCATTAATAATACTCTCTTTGCCGGGAAAATCCTGAACATTTTACAAAAAGCCCCATCACAATCGGATGAACGGCAGTACACGCTTGTCCGTGAATCTACTTATCCCGATCTTCTTGGTATCAATGAAAGATAGAAATGGCTACTTTGAGTTATCTGTAAAAGATAAACATATTTCGCCGACTTTCTTACAGAGTTTTTTGAGATATTCAATTCTGTGTACATTAATTTTGTGTATTTGTTATCGTTTAGGCAGCGTAAGCCATTTAAGCGTCAAAAAAGTAATTTTTTCACGTTTTTCACTACAAAGGATGATTTTTAAGGGTGTAGGAGTTGAGTATCACAACTCTCTTATAGTCTACGTTCATCCCGGGAATCTTCTGAGCATTTTGCAAAAAGCCCTATCACAATCGGATGAACAGTATGGCAGCGCATAAAATACGAACAAACAAACAATTTTTATATATTAGATAGCACATGTCTATATAAGTTAAGCTATTTGGGAGAATCTTAAAATATATAATTACAATTTTAATAGATTAAATAAGGATTGGTATATTTTTCGCATGCGCAATGCAGAATACGTTGGCATTTCTATTAGTGTATACAGATTCCTATAATATCAATTAGTGTATATAGATTCCTATAATATCAATTGGTGTATATATATTCCTATAATATCAATTAGTGTATATATATTCCTATAATATCAATTAGTGTATATAGATTCCTATAATATCAATTAGTGTATATAGATTCCTATAATATCAATGAACCTACACAAGGTATTACGGACATAATAACCCATCAGTTGTTCGAATCTAATCCAATCTAAAGTAGCCTAAGTTATACGAAGAATCTTGTGAAAGAAAAAGAGAAAACAAAAAGTATTCTCTCTTCTTTTCATTCTTCAACATGTTTTACACTTTACATCATATTCCAGTTTCACAGTCTTGATCCATCCATCTCGTCTGTGTTCTTTCTGGATTTTGTTAACCCTGGGATCTATAGTAACATCATCTCTGGTATTACAGGCTTTAGAGTTTGCCCTTAGTCTCCCTCACAACAACACGCCATTCTGATCAGTCCTCACTTTTTTCTTTTCAACTCTTCTTAAATAGATGGCGTTATGCATCAATCGGCTATGTGCCTTAATGTAAGTTTCGAGAAAATAGTTTAAGTCAATCTTCACTATTTATTGTAGCGCCAAACTAACAATATTGGTATTGCAAGTTTTTCCTTGTTTAACACTTATGCGTCAACAATCTAAGAGCGGGAACATTTGACGCTTAGCTACATGATGCAAAATTTAGATTATCATTTATGAAGATCATCTGGTTTCATAGCTGTTTGTTGCAAAACACAGAATCTCTGATAGGACTGACGGCGTTTACATTTTTCTTTAATAATAAGTCTATATTTAAAGATTTGACGCTACAAGTGTGCGTACACTTACTTCATGAGTCAATGCATCAAAATCTCTTTTTTTTAAATGACGCTTAGTCGGTTGATGCATATCATCGTCCAATTATAATCTTATAGGAAAAGGAAGTGTTGGCCGACGAATGAAGAGATGGCGTGACCAGTTTTAAACCAGAACAGGCCAAAAGGCTTAAATCTTGATGTCGATGTTGATGATTATTACACAGCTCTACAAAAAAATGTTGCCCTGGATATCTCTGCGAATTTCTGTTTTCAAGTGCACAGTTTACGAATATATTCATGGAAGTGCTGAATGTGCTCTAAAAATTATAGAAGAAAATATTATAAAAGGCGTTTCACTGAAGTATAACATGGGTTTTCGACATTTTTTCTTTCTGTTTACGTCGGTGTATACTAATTTTTCAAATACCAAAATTGACACTATAAATATATATGTTGTTCTTTTTCATATATTCCGATTTTTATAGTGTAAAATGAAAATAAATATTTTTAAAACACCAGAGAAAATCTTCCAAAATCATTGGTAGTTTAATGAATTGTGATAGTAAATATATCCGAAATTAATCTTATATCAAGGGCAACAAAACCACTGTTGACCAGTGTTATTGATCAATTAGGGGCTACTTTCTGATTTTATTTTATTTTTGTTAAGTTTTTTTTTAAAGTGTACCCAGTCATTGACCTAAGAAATTTTATTTATGTACCCGGTCGGGACCGATGGATATTTTTACGACGAAACAACCCCAAGGAGCAAGTCCTCCGGCAGGGACGATAAGCCGATTCAGAAATCTTTTAGGCTCTTAAAAAATCCATAAGCCTGTATAAAAACGCCTCTAAGCAAAATTTACCGATATCAACGTCCTAGTAACACCTTAGTTATCTGAAAAATGTCTCATTGAGTCTGTGTTGACCTCAAGCCATTCATGACATATATGAGCAAACAAAGTAACTAAAAATTAAGTTGGTCTAGTAACTCCTTAAAAAGGAGAGGCAATGGCATTATTAGATAGATTGAAGCATACTGATGTGCGCTTCAATATAGTGCGTCAGTATTGAAGGGAATATTGACAATATTATTGATTATGTTCAACTCATGTCACCAACTAGAATAGCAAAAGCCGCCCTGAATTATAATCCTATAGGAAAAATAAGTGTTGTCCGTGGTATGAAGAGATGTCGTAACCAGTTTTAAACCAGAACAGGCCAAAAGGCCTAAATCTTGATGTCGATTATGTTGATGATTATTATTGATCGTTTAGAGGTTACTTTATGATTTATTATATTTGTTACTAGCTAATACCCGGCCTGCGCTGCTACGCCTAAATAAATGAAAATTATTGTGCTTTTATGTTTAGTTGAATAAGTATAGAGGAAAAATAATTATAAATTTATATTTTTTAGATACCCCGTGCAGATTACCCGGCGTTATCCGGGAATTTACTTATCCCGATCTTCTTGACATAAATGAGCTGAAATACGAAAATTAATGTGTTTTATGTTCGGTTAAATAAGCGAATGAAAAATATATATTTTAATTATTTTTAGCTACCCCGTGCCATTTATCCGGCGTTGTCTGGGAATTTACTTATCCCGATCTTCTTGGCATAAATGAGCTGGAAGACAAAAATCAATGTACTTCTTATGATTAGTTGAATAGGCCTAAGTAAAATTAAAAATAATTATTATAAATGTATATCGTAATTATTTTAAGATTCCCCGTGCTGATTACCCGGTGTAGCCCGGGAATCTACTTATCTCGATCTTCTTGGCATAAATGAGTTAAAAGACAAAATTCGTTATTGTGAGTTATCGGTAAAAGAATGCCCGCCATGTGTTGCTATGCTTGCACAGGAATCTACGTACTTGTCTCGATATCCTTGGCATCAATGAAAGACAAAAATGATTATTGTGAGTTTCCGTAAGAGATAAACATATGCTGTCGCGGACTTTTTTGTAGAGCTTTTTGAGATATTCAATTCTGTGTATCTTTTATGGTTTAGGCAGCGTAAGCCATTTAAGCGTCCAAAAAAGAGCAACTTTTTTCACGTTTTCCACTACAAAGGGTGATTTTTAAGCGTGTAGGAGTTGAGTATCACAACTCTCTTATAGCTATGTTTATCCCGGGAATCTCCTGAACATTTTGCAGAAAGATCCCATCAGAATCGGATCAACGGTATGGCCACGAATAAAGTACGAACAAACAACCAAACAAATATTCATTTTTATATATTAGATATTTTCTAACGTACCCACTTATTGACGTAAGAAATTTAATTTATAGCTCCGTTACGTTTTCGTTACCGAAGTCAGAAGTAGCAACTATTGAAATCGGGAAGGGGAAAGGGAGAGTAAAGGGGATGCTTGTACAGATCAGGTCAGTAGGAATGAATCGTTGCAGTCCAAATGTAATTTCGTGACATTGTAAGAGTGCGTTAGCTAATTTGTAGTTTCGTGACATTGTAAGAGTGTGTTAGCTAATTTTTAGACGGTACTGTACTGAATAGTCTGATGTTTATCTCCAACCGTGTCCTCTAGTCAAAACACGATAACAGCAGTGCGACCCCGATAGGTAATCATAACATGAAAGAGCTGTATGTAGTCCGAATTTAGCTAGTTTGCTAATGAGAATGCCACTGCGACTCTTTTAGCAGCTCTGCCAAGTCCTAATCCTACGTTCTCGTCGTGCTCCCTGACTGCAGACGAAATAGGCGTCTGGCTGGCAACCTGGCCTTGGAAAAAGTATACCGCTACGTGATTCAGTAAAATATGTCAGTCGTAAGGATTTAAATATGACAGACTTAAGCTACGAAAACGGGCCTTTGTTATTGGCACATGGAATGTTCAAGGCTTGAACACTAAAGAAAAAGATAAAATAGTGCTTAAGAGAGATTGTCCATGTCTCTGGACTATAGGTAATGGTGGATACAATTATTTTATAAATATTTATTATTGAATCAATCAAAGCTTTATTTTGGGAGATTTTTTCAATGTCCAATTTATATAAATGAATATAATTACAAATAATTAAGAAAATGTTAGCCAGGTAGTCATGAAGATGAGGTATCCTTTTACTTACTTTCACTGAACATCACTATACAATGAACTAAATTCCGTAACTGAGAGAAAATCAACGAGTTCGTTCATCGCATCGGTGGTTCAGTGGTAGAATGCTCGCCTGCTACGCGGGCGGCCCGGGTTCGATTCCCGGCCGATGCAATTTTTTTGTTTTTAGTATTTTTAATAATGGTTAAAAATATACCCCAACTGGACATAGGGACCAAGGAAGACCAAAACATCGGTGGAAAGATCAAGACCATCTTCGCTAGGTTTACCATACAGGCAACATGGCCTAAAACGAATTTGTTCATGATGATGATGATGAGGTTAAAAATAGTATTGTAAGGATGCGTAGAATCTATTCATTGTCTAAATTTATTTTTTTTCAACTTTAAATTGGCAAAACTCAGATTTTATTTAAATTCGTAGACCTCCAGTCAAAGCATCTGATCTATAACTAAAGGGCTACAACGGAACGGACGGGAATCAATCATCATATTTATCATTAACATTATTATCAATATTTTTTCTTTTACTTTTTTTTTTCAACTGACAGATGTATCGTTTGTGAAATACAGTATAGATTATACTTCATGCATTCATAGATTTATATTGTACTAGCTAGAGCCCGAATTTTATGTAATTACATATTCTGTCGCTGTGTATATAGTTATAATAATTTTAATTTCCAACACGCTTGGGATAAAATAATTTTACCATCAAAAGCGTGGACTGCTCTATATCAATTAATATATTTTATAATAGACATATATTGGTAGTTTTAAACCGGAACAGTCCAAAAGGCCTAAATCTTGATGTCGATGATTATTATTGATCGTTTAGAGGTTACTTTATGATTTATATTATTTCTCATTTTTTTAAAATGTTATCACTTATTCACGTACATTTACAGTTCCGTTACGTTTTCGTTACCGATGGCAGAAGTAGGAACTTCTGAAATCCGAAAGGGGAAAGAGGACGTAGAGGGGATGCTTGTACACGTCAGGTCAGTAGGAATGAATCGCTGCAGTCCTAATGTAGTCTTGTGACATTGTGAGAGTGCGTTAGCTAATTTTTAGACGGCACTGTACTGATTAGTCTGATGTTTATCTCCAACCGTGTCCTCTAATCATAACACGATAACAGCACTGCGACCCCGAGCATGAAAGAGCGGGCGGCCCGGGTTCGATTCCCGGCCGATGCATTTTTTTTTTTAATTTCAGTATTTTTAATAATGTTTAAAAATAATTTTGTAAGTATGTGTGTGTATTGTTCTTTTATCTCCTCGCTATCGGCCAACAATACTACATCATCAGCATAAACTAACAGCTTATTAATACCGAATTTCTACGTGTGACCATATATTTAGTTTTACTGATATTTACTTCCAGTCCCAATTTCTTAGTGTTACTCAATAGTGTGTGCGTGTTGGCCTTTAGTATCTCCTCGCTATCGGCCAGTAGTACTACATCATCAGCATAAACTAACAGCTTATTAATACTATTGAGTTGTAATCCTTCCTCATTCTCTAAAGACTTAATGGCATGCTCTAGTACAAAATTAAATAGTAGAGGAGATAGTGCATCTCCTTGCTTCAACCCATTCTGAATTTCAAAAGTGTCCGAAAACTGTTTGCCTACACGCACCCTACTCTTTGAGCCATTTAGACACATTCGTATAAGTCTAACTAACTTTTTAGGAATTCCAAACTCTAGCAGGATACTATATAACTTCTCCCTCTTAATTTAATCATATGCTATTTTGAAGTCTACATATAGTTGATGTACAGTACCATTATATTCCCATTTCTTTTCTAAAATCTGTCTTATACTAAACATCTGATCTGTTGTAGACCTGTTTCTTCTAAATGCACATTGATGATCTCCTAGAATGTCATCAATATAGGGAGTAAGTCTGCTTACTAATATATTTGTTAGAATTTTGTACGAAGTTGAAAGTAATGAGATGCCCCTGTAGTTGTTGCAATCAGTTTAATCTCCTTTCTTATAAATTGGTACGATAATGAATTCCAGTATATATAAATGTCACAATAACATTAAAGTGGATGAATCAGAACACACTTAGACCAAGTCCTAACTAACTAACTCACTGGCACGATCGAACCCGTAGGTTCATGGCCGCACAGACATATGCTCTCCATACATCCCTATCCTGAGCCAATGTTTTCCAATCATCCCCTCTATAATCTAATTCCCTCAAATCATGGTTAATGTAATTCTCTCACTTCATTCTTCGTCTACCAACTGGGCGTTTTCCCTCTGGTTTTCCTACAAGAAGCTTCCATGAACGTCTTTCATTCCCCCATTCGTGCCACATGTCCTGCCCATCGCAGTAGACCAAGAAGTGAATGTCATATTTGGAGAAACAAGATGTTAAAATAAATTAATCCACAAATAATTGTAGGGAGTATTTCAACTCTCTCTTTGCAATTACAATTATTTTTAATCCTATACATTACACGTATGAACATAGTGAAATGTAGTTAGAATTATTTTAACATTAGTTTTTCCATGAAATTTGCCCGAGCACAGTATGTATGCATGTGCTTTGAATAATCAAATTATCAATTATGTTCTTATACACAGTTAGGAGCTTTTTATATTTTTTTTAACGCTTGTCTGTCAGAATTACTTTGTACGATCAAAAAGTATGCTCCACATCATATGATGTTATGGGAGCAATCATGTACTGCACTACATATATGATAGTTTGATGTAAGTGAGAATAATATTGGCTTTACCTACAAGAACTTTACTAATTTCATAAACTGTGGAGCAAGACCTTATTTCACAACACAGCTTCAAGTTTAGCAGCAGCAGTCTTCCCTACATTTAAATACTGTAATCCATTCATAGAATAAGGACTGTCCTTAGGTAGCAAAAAGGAATAGGTTTCTACCTGTGAGAAAGAGTAGGTGGTTATTACTCTAACAATGTTGTTCTACTTATTCATGTTCTTGTCACAGATTAGGAAATCCCTGTTCTTGTTATGTAGTTTCGAACAAAAGCCTCCACTTTGTCATTCCATGTCTCCTTTTTTCAATTATTTTCTTTTATCAAATCTATTTATCTTGTTCCAGATGGGATATTTAGGAATGTTCGCCTGTCTACCATATTACATTGTCAAAAATTTCAAAACTACAGTCACTCCAAAAATGTTTTTAACCAATTAGTAGAAATTTTATTTTAAAAGATTGAAAGTTGAAAAATATGAAGGAATATTAATTTTTACTCAAATATGAACATTTTGCCAAAATATTATAAAATATGAAGGTCTTATTTTGATTCTACATACCATAAAATGTAAATATACTTTGTCTCAGCGCTCTCTGTCTAATAGTTTAAAACATGATATTTCATAAAAATCCTCGCTCAAGTCATGAAGATGAGGCATCCTTTTACTTACATTCACTAAGATCACTATACAATTAACTACATTTCCTATCAGACAGAAAATCAGACAGTTCATACATCGCATCGGTGGTTCAGTGGTAGAATGCTCGCCTGCCACGCGGGCGGCCCGGGTTCGATTCCCGGCCGATGCAATTCTTTTGTTTTTAGTATTTTTAATAATGGTTAAAAATAGTATTCTAAGGACGCGTAGTATCTATTCATTGTCTAAATTTATTTATTTTTTACTTTAAATTGGCAAAACTCAGTTTTTATTTAAATTCGTCGAACTGCAGTCAAAACATCTGATCCATAACTAAAGGCCTACAATGGAACGGACGGGAATAAATCATCATTAACATTATTATCATTATTTTTACTTTTTTCAACTGACATGTATAGTTTGTGAAAGACAGTATACAATATAGTTCATGAATTTATAAATTTATATTGTACTAGCTAGAGCCCGGATTTTATGTAATTACATATTCTGTTGCTGTGTATATAGTTATAATAATTTTAATTTCCAACACGCTTGGGATAAAATAATTTTACCATCAAAAGCGTGGAGTGCTCTATATCAATTAATATATTTGATAATAGACATATATTGGTAGTTTTAAACCGGAACAGGCCAGAAGGCCTAAATCTTGATGTTGATGATTATTATTGATCGTTTAGAGGTTACTTTATGATTAATTTTATTTATCATTTTTAAAAAAGTACCCAGTTATTGACGTACGGAATTTCATCTACAGTTTCGTTACGTTTTCGTTGCCGATTGTAGAAGTAGGAACTACTGAAATCTGAAAGGGGAAAGAGAACGTAGAGGGGATGCTTGTACACGTCAGGTCAGTAGGAATGAATCGCTGCAGTCTTATGCTGTGGTTTATCTACGACGCAACGCGCCAGCGCAAAAATTGCTCCCCATGTATTTAAATGGAGGTGGTTTATCTACAACGCAAATTGCTGGCGCAAAAAAATTTGCGCTGACATGTCGCGTCGTGTTTTGGAATCTCTTGAATCCAGGACGCAATTTGCCAGCGCAAACAAAGAATATAGAAGATATTACCCGTACTCATTGGTGTAATTGCTAAAAACAAAGTAAGATTTTATAACAAAATGTCGGAAATACAGTACTTGTTTTATAACTTTCCAATTTTAACGACGAAAGTTAGATAGTTTTGTTGCAAATCATCGAGTTCTATATATGTTTTATACAATATGAGCATGAAGGAGTACAGAGATGTACAGAAAAAAGTTATTGTGGCTTGAACTTAGTCAAGAGATAAATAAAAGCTGTTACTTTTTCTGTCTTTACTAGTATTTCGAACTATTTTAATCATTTTGCAACGACACTTGAAACTTTTTTAATGAAGAATTTTAATATGTTTATCTATTTACACAAATTATGATTTTTCCTCTCAATTTATTTTCAAAGTTCTTTATTAGAATTGAAGTTGGCATACATGAACGCTCATAAAATTAAATCCACCAGATGGCAGGACATATGTGTGAATGACAAACATTTGCATTTAATTCCAAACCATATATTAAGAAACAAATGTTCAATCACTTCATTTTGTTAGATTCCGATGGGTCAGTTTAGTGTACATCAGATTAATTTATAGTTTACTAAATAGTATGTATGTAATTTATTTTATTAGGTTATGCAGGGACAGGTTTGTATACATTAGTTTTTGTAAACACATTTGCAAATTTATTATGAACGTTGGTCATTTTGATTTTCCTTATATGTGATGCCATCTGGCGACAATTCCATAAACATATGCGCTGTAACGTATGCGCTCCATGCTGAACCAGCATCACGCCGAGCGAAACGCGAATTCGCGTCACGTCGGGCGCGACACGCTGTATAATAAACCGTAGCATTAATGTAGTCTTGTGACATTGTAAGAGTGTGTTAGCTATCTTTAGACGGAACTGTACTGAATAGTCTGATGTTTATCTCCAACCGCGACCTCTACTCATAACACGATAACAGCAGTGCGACCCCAATAAGTAATTAAAACATGAAAGAGTTGTATGTAGTCTGAATTTAGCTTGTTCGCTAATGAGAATGCCACTTCTACTCTTAGCAGCACTCCCAACGAGTCTTAATCCTAGGTTCTCGTCGTGCTCCCTGACTGCAACGTAATAGGCTGTAGCTAACAGGATGGGACGAAAGGAGAGTTCTCAGCGCCTTAAAACTGAGACATGTCGGCTAAGAGGGCAAACCCTAAAAAAAACTAGTCCGCCATGTCTGGTGGTTAGGCATCAGGATGACAATCTGGCCCTGGAAAAAAGAATACCGCTACGTAATTCAGTAAAATATGTCAGCCGGGTATATTTAAATATGACAGACCTAAGCTACGAAAACGGGTCTTTGCTATTGGCACATTGAATGTTCAAGGCTTGGTCACTAAAAAACAAAATAAAATAGTGCTTATGAGAGATTGTCCATGTCTCTCAACTATAGGCAATGGTGGATACGATTATTTCATAAACATTTATTATTGAATCAATCAAAGTTTTACTTTTGGAGATTTTTCAATGTCCAATTTACATAAATGAATATAATTACAAAGAATTTAAAAAATGTTAGCCAGGTAGTCATGAAGATGAGACATCCTTTTACTTACATGCACTTAAGATCACTATACAATTAACTACATTTCCTATCAGACAGAAAATCAGACAGTTCATACATCGCATCGGTGGTTCAGTGGTAGAATGCTCGCCTGCCACGCATGCAATTCTTTTATTTTTAGTATTTTTAATAATGGTTTTAATAATGGTTAATAAGTATTCTAAGGACGCGTAGTATCTATTCATTGTCTAAATTTATTTATTTTTTACTTTATTGGCAAAACTCAGTTTTTATTTAAATTCGTCGAACTGCAGTCAAAACATCTGATCCATAACTAAAGGCCTACAATGGAACGGACGGGAATAAATCATCATTAACATTATTATCATTATTTTTACTTTTTTCAACTGACAGATGTATCGTTTGTGAAATACAGTATACAATATAGTTCATGAATTTATAAATTTATATTGTACAAGCTAGAGCCCGGATTTTATGTAGTTACATATTCTGTTGCTGTATATATAGTTATACAATATAGTTCATGAATTTATAAATTTATATTGTACAAGCCAGAGCCCGGATTTTATGTAGTTACATATTCTGTTGCTGTATATATAGTTATACAATATAGTTCATGAATTTATAAATTTATATTGTACAAGCTAGAGCCCGGATTTTATGTAGTTACATTTTCTGTTGCTGTATATATAGTTATACAATATAGTTCATGAATTTATAAATTTATATTGTACAAGCTAGAGCCCGGATTTTATGTAGTTACATATTCTGTTGCTGTATATATAGTTATACAATATAGTTCATGAATTTATAAATTTATATTGTACAAGCTAGAGCCCGGATTTTATGTAGTTACATATTCTGTTGCTGTATATATAGTTATAATAATTTTAATTTCCAACACGCTTGGGATAAAATAATTTTACCATCAAAAGCGTGGAGTGCTCTATATCAATTAATATATTTGATAATAGACATATATTGGTAGTTTTAAACCGGAACAGGCCAAAAGGCCTAAATCTTGATGTGGATGATTATTATTGATCGTTTAGAGGTTACTTTATGATTTATTTTATTTGTTATTATTTTAAAATGTACCCAGTTATTGACGTAAGAAATTTCATTTATAGTTCCGTTACGTTTTCATTACCGATGGCAGAAGTGGGAACTATTGAAATCGGGAAGGGTAAAGAGGGGTGCTTGTACAGGTCAGATCAGGTCAGTAGGAATGAATCGTTTCAGTCCAAATGTAGTCTTGTGACATTATAAGAGTGCGTTAGCTAATTTTTAGACGGCACTGTACTGAATAGTCTGATGTTTATCTCAAACCGTGTCCTCTAGTCAAAACACGATAACACCACTGCGACCCCAATCAAATAAATAAAAATGTTGGTTTGTTTGTTTGTTCGTACATTATGCGCGGCCATACCGTTGATGCGATTCTGATGGGGCTTTCTGCAAAATGTTCAGGAGAATCCCGGGATGAACCTAGGCTATAAGAGAGTTGTGATATTCCATTCCTACACCCTTAAAAATCGCCCTTCTCTAGTGGAAAACGTGAAAAAAATAGCTCTTTGGACGCTTAAATGGCTTACACTGCCTAAACCATAATAAATACACAAAATTAATGTACACAGAATTGAATATCTCAAAATGCTCTACAAAAAAGTCCGGGACAGCGTATATTTATCTCTTACGGATAACTCACAATAACCAATTTTGGCATTCATTGATACCAAGAATGTCGAGACAAGTACGTAGATTCCTGTACAAGCATAGCAGCACATGTCAGGTATTTGTTTACGGATAACTCACAATAACGAATTTTGACTTTTAGCTCATTTATACCAAGAAGATAAATAGATTCCCGGGCAACACCGGGTAATTATCATGGGGAATCTTAAAAATAATTACGATATACATTTATAATTATTTTTTATTTTACTTACTCAACTAATCATAAGAAATACATTAATTTTTGTCTTTTAGCTCATTTATGCCAAGAAGATCGGGATGAGTAGATTCCCGGATAAAGCCCGGTAAACAGCACGGGGTATCTAAAAATAGTTACATAAAACACATTAACTTTCGTATTTCAGTTATTTATGTCAAGAAGTTCCCGATAAGTAGATTCCCGGGCAACGCCGAGTAATCAGCACGGGGCATCTAAAAAATATAAATTTATAATTAATTTTCCTCTTACTTATTCAACTAAACATAACATCACATTCATTTTCATTTATTTAGGAGTAACAGCGCACGCCGGGTATGAGCTAATAGGTAATAAAAATATGAAAGAGCTGTATGTACGCGTAGTTTGAATTTTAGCTAGTTTGCTAATGAGAATGCCACTGCGACTCTTTTAGCAGCTCTGCCAAGTCCTAATCCTACGTTCTCGTCGTGCTCCCTGACTGCAGTCGTAATAGACTGTAGCTAACAGGATGGGACGAAAGGCGAATTCTCAGCGCTTTAAAAATGAGACCTGTTGGCTAAGGGAACAAACCCTAAAAAAAAAAAAAAAGGCGTCAGGCTGGGAATCTGGCCCTGGAATAAAGTATACCGCTACATGATTCAGTAAAATATGTCAGCCGGGTGGATTTAAATATGACAGACTTAAGCTACGAAAACGGGCCTTTGCTATTGGCACATGAAATGTCCAAGGCTTGAATACTAAAGAACAAGATAAAATAGTACTTATGAGAGATTGTTCATATCGCTGAACTATAGGTAATGGTCGATACAATTATTTTATAAACGTCTATTACTGAATCAATCAGAGCTTTATTTTTGGGAGATTATTTCAATGGGCCGGGTGGGAGAAGAGTGCCTTTCTATTTATGCACTTTAACAGTACATAATTGGCATACATATTAATCAAATACTATATTTAACGCATTTAAGTCTGGGAAAGTAATTATCATTTCTTTATTTTCCCGTAAATATGAAAATAAAGTGGGACCATTTCCTGTCATGACCACGAAGGTTACTACAGTTCTTCCTTCTAACCAGCGATAACCAGCGATTATCACACCTATTACAACCGATGACAACAGATATACCACTGATGACCAGAGATACACCACCGATTAACGGCGATAAAACACATATGACCGAATTTGTCTTTTACATATTTAACCGCGTAAAATAATATAAAGGACGTTCCCTGAAATTTACCTACGTTAGAATAATTGATTTAGTTTCCATTAAATGATTTAGGTTTGGTTAGCTTTTAGTTTCCTTTCATTTTAAATCTTATTTAATACGTAACATAAATGACCTCTTCATATCTGTTATTCTATGGAAAATTCAACATGTCTGACGGTTACAACGTAAAATCACATTTCCACTAGTTTATTTCATGATACGTTTCAATATTTTGACGATGGTAAAATCCCACAGGTATCATTAACACTTCGTAATACTTTAAATTACATCAAAAATGGCATAAGTCGCGTAAGTAAAAAGCTGGTCTTGTACAACCCCACCTTTCAATGTCCAATTTATATAAATAAATATAATTACAATTAATTTAAAAAATTTAGTCAGGTAGTCGTGAAGATGAGGCAAGAGATATATTGTTATAGGTCGCGCAAGGGATTTTGAAGAATGTCCTTGACCGTAAATCCAATGGTAGAGCCTATCAATATTGCTGAGCTGTGAATTCCCTGTCTGCCACGTGTACAAACAAAACAGTTCCTCTACAAAACATGTACAGTCCATAGAGAATAATAGTGAGACGCGGATGTGTTGATGTTAGATTTTAAACCATAGACTTTAATTATAATATTTTGTACACTTGCTGTCTGAAGTCTTAAAATTATAGTGCAATGTGAATGTCGGGTCCCTCAGCCATTATAACTGGTCCTCTCAACCTGGACCCGCTACTTATTGTAGCTACCCAAATGCCTCACGATGCTGGGTGGGCATTGGTCCCATACTGGCAGAAATTCCTTGAGAACATTTCTTCCTCCGTGGATACTCGAACCAGCGCAGGTCCCGTAGCTCTGCGCCAAGGCATCTCGCCTTAATCACGTGGCTACGGCGCGGGGAAGACTATAAATTGTTTAAATTAAAGTGACATTTAGTGGTTATTTAAAACATTAAAAGTGTGATATAAACCAAATACAGTGTGTGTGTGTGTGTGTGTGTGTGTATGTATATATATATATATATATATATATATATATATATATACATATATACTTCCTCCACGGATAAAGATGTCCTAACTCACTGGCACTATCGAACCCGTAGGTTCATGGCCGCGCGGACATAAGCTCTCTGTACATCCCTATCCTGAGCTAATGTTTTACAATCATTCCCCGTATAATCTACTTCCCTCAAATCATAGTTAATGTTATTCTCCCACCTCATTCTTGCTCTACCAACTGGGCGTTTTCCCTCTGGTTTTCCTACAAGAAGCTTCCATGCACGTCTTTCATTCCCCGTTCGTGGCACTTGTCCTGCCTATCGCAGTCTACGATAAAGATTACCTATATTATTTAATTTTTGTAGTGAGATTTTTAAAATGTTTAGCAGTGACTGTATTTGAGGGAGTTAGCAATGGCGTGTGGTCTACTTCCTATTGGCTGAGACCTACATCTGGTTAGTACAGGACTCGCATCTAAGCTCCCATTACAAATTTCATTCGTCAGGAATCATTGCTAGGGTTATACCTCCTTTTACTTATACTTTCACTAAAGATCACTATACAATGAACTAAATTCCGTATCTGATAGAAAATCAACCAGTTTGCTCATCGCATCGGTGGTTCAGTGGTAGAATGCTCGCCTGCCACGCGGGCGGCCCGGGTTCGATTCCCGGCCGATGCATTTTTTTTTTGTTTTTAGTATTTTTAATCATGGTTAAAAAATAGTATTCTAAGGATGCGTACAATCTATTCGTTGTGTACATTAAAATTTTTTTTTTCAATTTTGATGGCAAAACTCAGTTTTTATTTAAATCCGTCGGACTGCAGACATAAAGGCCTACAACGGAACGTATGAGAATCAATCATCATTAACATTATTAATTAACTCACTGGCACTACCGAACCCGTAGGTTCATGGCCGCGCGGACATAAGCTCTCCATACATCCCTAACCTGAGCTAATGTTTTCCAATCATCCCCTGTATAATCTACTTCCCTCAAATCATAGTTAATGTTATTCTCCACTTCATTCTTGGTCTACCAACTGGGCGTTTTCCCTCTGGTTTTCCTACAAGAAGCTTCCATGCACGTCTTTCATTCCCCATTCGTGCCACATGTCCTGCCCATCGCAGTCTACGAGACTTAACTGTTCTTATTATATCATTAACATTATTATAATTTTTTTTCAACTGACATGTATCGTTTGTGAAATACAGTATAGACCAGGGGTCACCAATTAGATTTTATGGAGGTCCATTTTCAAAGTAGTAAATTAAGTCGAGGTCCGGAACCACAGTTGATTAAAAATACGAAGCTTTTATTTTTTATTTATTTACTTATTTATTTATATACAGAATTTTAATGTTTACACATCTTTCTGTGCCTAAAGTTTTATTTTTCTTCTCCACTCGTCTCTGTCCATTCAATCCATATACTCCAGTCCTCTTGCCCTCATTCCATTTCCTGCATCCACGAGTTTCGAGTTCTTCCTCTCCTCCTTCTTCCAGGTGGACACCATTCCAATGTTTTCCTGGGTAATCTTTCTTCTTGCTTTCGTCGTACGTGCCCATACCAATTTAATTGCTTTTATTAAGTAATTAATATTATAAGGAAATCATTTATATTATGTTATGGGTATGAATTGCACAAATTAGACAAAACACGTGGTAAATACTAAAAGGGTACAACACAGTTATTAATTTTAGAAATAATTAACAAGTTTATGATAAACTTAACATTTGTGGTCAGAGTAATATTTAAATAATTTCACTTCACAAATTTCGTGTTTTTCAAACGGAATCTCGTCCATCTTAAGTAAAATCTCCGACCATAAGCAGTACTACCAAACGAGCCAACAATAATACTATCATGGTATGAAATTTAGTACAACTGGCTTTACTCGATGTTTAACCGGTTTTAAAAATGTGTAATAATTCAATATTTAATCGGTCCTGATCCGAACCGCGGTCCGCCAATTTGGTGACCTCTGGTATCGACTATACTTCATGAATTAATACATTTATATTGTAGTAGCTAATACCCGGCGCGCGCTGCTACGCCTAAATAAATTAAATGAGTTTTTACGCTTAGTTAAATAACTAAATAGAAAAATAATTATAAATTTATATCGTAATTATTTTAGATACCCCGTGCTGATTACTCGGCGTTGCTGGGAATCTATTTATCCCGATCTTCTTGCCATCAATGAGCTGAAAGACAAAAATTGTTATTGTGAGTTATCCGTTAAAGATAGATACATGCTGTCGCGGATTTTTTTGTAGATTTTTTTAGATATTTATTTCTGTGTACATTATTCTGGAATATTTGTTATTGTTTAGACAGCATAAGCCATTTAAGCGCCCAAAAGCGGCCTTTTTAGAGCACCGATGCAGTTATTTTTAGCTCCGATTCCCTTGTCAACTTTATACGGTGAGGTCCATATCTATTATGTATCAATCATAATTTTTCTTATTGTATGTATAATTTAACCCTGGTGAAAGGGAAGAGACGACCTTACGGTCTTAACTCCACAGGTAAAATAAATAAATAATAGCACGTATGGTAATATGTTATACGAGTATGTTAATTGGACGGCGTTATGCATCAATCGGCTATGCGCTACACGTAAGTGAAGAAAAAAATACGTTTAAAGTTTAAGTCAATCTTCACTATTTATTAGAGCGTTAAACTAACAATACTGGATATTGCAAGTTATTTTTTATGTTTGACAGTTATGCATCAATAATCAAGAGCAGGAACATTTGGCGTTTAACTGCATGATGCAAAGGTCAGATTAGCATTTATAAAGATCTGATTTCATACCCGATTGCTGCAAAACATAATCTCTCATAGGACTGATGGCGTTTACATTTTTGTTTAATAATAAGCCTATATTAACCTGCCACACACCCCAGCCTACGAAGCACACATAAGAGAGAGATCAGAAAAAGCAGATAATATACACAGCGGACTCTTCCTGACCCCAGCGATTAATACTGAAGAATGGAAGGAACCGAACTTCTCCCTGTGACACGTGTTCACGAGGACCGCCACACATGGATTCCACTACAGAATATATACCCAAAAAGGGTTCCACGTGGCATCGAACCAGTGCCTCTGCAAGCTATGTGACAAAAAATGTGAAAAATACCACCTATTACACATCCAAGTTAACTGTTCACGGGCTGAGGGGAAGAGTTTTAGCGCTAGTGTCGCCGATCTACTGAATCTGTGGAAGGGATGTAGGAGAAATCTGTAAATTCGATCACGTATTGAAATTTTTCAACTTCAAATGTGGGGGGAGAATCTCTAAACACGTGTGAAAGGTCTTAACATGGTTGTCAAATTAGTAATTTAAGCACGGAACGCTCAAGCGGTCGGATCATTTAAAATCACAGTATTTGTCGTCTCTCTGTTACCAGCCTCACAATAAATCACGAGTGGCAACATGTAATGAGAAGGGCAAGGAAGGGACAGCTCATTCCTAGATGTAACCCCAAAAGTAACAGGGTTGTCAAGTTAGTCATTCTGCCACTAACCGCGCAGAATGACGGATCATTAAAATACATAGTTTTTGTCAGCTCTCTACCTGCCAATCAAACAATATAATACAAAGGACAGGAAGTGGCAACATGGTAAGGAAGAGAAAGACAATTTGTTAGTTAACATATTTTCCGCCTGCACAAAACACTTGAATGGGTAATAATTGACTGTACAGCAAGAAGAAAACCTCTAAAATTCTACGCAGATGATAATAACTTTCAATGTATCCTAATGTACGCAGTATGTTTAATAAATCTTTAATAATATTTTTAAAATTGGCGCTAAAGTGTGCGTACACTTACTTCACGAGCCAGAGAACAGATGCATAAAAATCTCAATTTAAAAAAAAAATGGTACCTAGCCGGTTGACACAAAATATCATCCAATTGTCCCAGAAAAAAACATCTAAATGATGAAAACTCCCATTCAAATCGGTCAAGTAGTTTTTTGAGTCCATAAAGGACAGACACACACTGATTTTATACACGCTTTATATTAGTTTGACCTGTATCTATCTATGTAACTGAATCTTTCAACGCGATTTTCACCCACATAAAATAATTGAATCGACTTGAAATTTTGTATACTTGTAAAGGACCCGTGACAATACAATAATTTCATATTTATTTTCTAAAATCCTGGCCAGAATCATCAGAAAATCAAAAAAATGAAAACTGGTATAATAGGTTGCGGACTTGTCGACGTTTTAGCCAATCGTTGTAAGAGCTCAGTTGGTAGGACGGTGAACTAGTGATATATAGTTTCAGTAATCCATAGATCGTTAGTTCAAATCCGGCTGGGGAGGATTTTTTTAGAAGAGTAATACTTTTAGCTCATACTGCAATAGTATCGAATTTAAAGATATTTACATTTGTATATTTTTCTGTAAAATATTAAAACTAAAAAATAAAAAATAAATAATAGTTTAAAAAAATAAAACAACACGCTTTATTAGAAAACCGAACTAAAAAAGTGAAATAATAATTTTAATTTCCAACACGCTTGGGATAAAATTAAAGTGGTCAACAAAAAAATAATCTCCAACACATATAGAATAAAACTAGAGTTATCAACAAAAAGAAAATAATTTTACCATCAAAAGCGTGAGGTGCTTTTTATGATTTTTACATTTTCTTCTTAGAGACTTTACTTTTACCAATATAGTAGTTTATTATCAAATATATTAATTGATATAGAGCACTCCACGCTTTTGATGGTAAAATTATTTTCTTTTTGTTGATAACTCTAGTTTTATTCTATATGTGTTGGAGATTATTTTTTTGTTGACCACTTTAATTTTACCCCAAGCGTGTTGGAAATTAAAATTATTTTTTTCATTTTTTTAGTTCGGTTTTCTAATAAAGCGTGTTGTTTTAGTTTTTTAAAACTATTATTTATATATATAAAGATTTATTTTGTTACAATGAAGTAAGCAGGCTTTTTGTTTGTGGTTAAGTATCGACCAGTAGCCAATATGACGTCATATTCTAGGTCTACAATAACAAACCTCTAACTCTGTTTTATGGACTACAAACCCTGGTATTAACACTTCGTTTATATAGCTCCCGAGAGTTGTGCTATTTTCTGTTAGGGCGATACCTCATATTTGTTTCATAAACTAACGAAACGTACTGCAAGATTAAATCTGACGTAAATAGAACTGTGGAATTATTATCTAATTTCTAATATATGGATATGCAACTCAATCGAGTAAGGGGGAAGCTTAAATCCCCAACCTACCGCTTTGATGTAATTAAACATTTCTTATATGATCAATGTCAATAGTATATTACTAGGGCTGAAAAAAGTATGGGTTATAGGCTAGGCTGCATCGTACTTAGACCGCCGTGTTTACAAACTGCACGTTAACACGCGCTACTCGGGACAGACCTCTAGTACAGTCCGCTTTTTGTAGGAATTGACTCATCTTTGCACAATTTTTGTTTCGGCATTCCGATACAACCACACGTCACGTAAACAGGCCTATTACTGAGGAGAGTCGAACATACACACTCGCCGCTCCGAGCAGGCAGTGGATACGCTCGACAAAGACACGCATTTTGTAAACAATGTGTATAGAAATTAGTTACTACCCTGATACCGATACTTTTTTTTCAGTCTTATAGGCCTAGCGAGGTTGGGAAGTGGCTTTTACAGAAGTGAGGATATGATTAAAAACCGAGCGATAGCGAGGTTTTTAATTTCCGAGATTCTATAAAACACTTCACAAACGTGCGTTGTACATTATTATTTGCGCGATTGTGTTTTCAAAACAATAAATATTAGTAAAAAATAACACCTTTGTTGGAAATATTTGCGTTCATTGTAAACAACTGACTAACGTTATCAGTCTGGCCAATGTTTATGCGGTAAATTCCGAAAATAATTTAGATGAGACTACATCAGGCCGTGACACCAATCAGACATAAAATGGCGGCAAGAACGAATTTATTGCTTTATATTGTTTCAAATAAAGTTCAGTTCATTTAAAATCCAGTGATTTGTTTTGTATAATGTATATTGACACTATCTTTTGGATATATTTTTGTATATACATTGTACGTAGTATACATAAAGGACAGTGGTTTTACTTCCCGCACGAGGTAGGCAATATGTAATATTACAGTATAGTTATTTAGGTTAGCAAGCCAGAAATTTAGGAAATTGAACTTTCAATCAAGGTCGCCATTGCTGTAAGTACGACAGAACGCGCAAAAACATTTATTAGTAGGTCATTCTATTATGTGGCCAGGTTGTAAATTCTACGAATCCGTTACTATATTCTTGGTAGCATCGGCATTATGGAGGGAGACATAACGTCGCCGCTCACACCCATGTTTCGCATACATATAGAATAACGGGAGAAATCATGTTTACACTATACAGTGCTAGCTAATATCCGGCGTGCTCTGCTTCCTAAATAAATTAAAATTAATGTTTTTATGTTCAATTGAATATGTAAAAGGAAACATAATTAAACATTTATATCGTAATTACTTTTAGATACCCGTTGCTGATTACTCGACGTTGCCCGGGAATCTACTTATCCCGATCTTCATGGCATAAATGAGCTGAAGACGAAAATTAATGTACTTTTATGTTTAGTTGAATAAGTAAAAGGAAAAATTATTATAAATTTAAATCGTAATTATTTTAAGATACCCCGTGCTGATTACCCGGTGTTACCCGGGAATCAAAGTCACATATTTCTCATTCTGAGTAAATTGGAAACAAAAGTTTGTGCGGGTTAATAACCTCACTACTCGCTACCCTTCGTGCCGCTCTGGATCGTCTTTTGTTTCTGTTGCTTCTATTAGCGTATATCTGATTACCTCCAAGGTTATTAATCACAAAGCTACTTGCCCCGGGCCCATAGGAGGCAAGGATTGATTCATCTTTCTTACCTAAGCGTTTTAGCATAACTCAATAATAGTTCTCAAAACAACAGAGTGACTTAAAATGAGTGTTTTCACTATAATTATCAATCAGGAAAGCTAGACAGAAAAATAAAGGGAGCTGGAATGATCTCCTAACTGAGTGAGTTTCCGTATTGGAATATAAACAGCTACATGCACATAAATCACTTTGAACATTAAGTATAAAAATGATATTTAATGTAAACAAGAAGTCTGAAGTAAAAACATAACCAAGATAAACATTTGATCATTCAAAGAGAAAAAGAAAGCGAATAAATAAATAATACTCTTACATGACAAAGAACCACATCATACCACATACCACATTCATGCTAGAGTCCAAGCCAGGGCGGCTTCTTCCCCGGTCTTCAGGACCAACATAAACTCCGCCACTCGCGGCTCCAGACGACCTTGTCCACTTAAAAGTCCGATCCCATCCCGGAATGGATAGATGATTGAAAAATGAATGATAACGTTCTCGCTGTGCATAACGTATTTGAAGGTTCCGAGGTAGAGGGGAGATGCGCCGTAGGAACAGCGCACCAGGAGAGGTAAAGAGGGAGAGTGGGGGTAGATGCATAGAGAAAAGAATATTGGCATAGTTCATGAATCTCACAGTCTAAGGAGGATAACGACGCTGCAGTAATGAGCCGAAAAACGCACTTTCGGTTCAAGTTAAAAACGCTCTTACAATAAAAGTATTATGAACATGAAATTATATCAAACACTGTTTGTTTAACAAGTTATTATTAACATTGGAATTTATATTCGTGTCGTCCTGTGAAGAGCAGTTAACAATGAAGACAACAATGGAAACACTGTCAGCACAATTTTGTATGAAAGAACAGTCCACAGTCCACATCATTTTCTTTTTTAAAATGCAAAATTGGAACACTAATGAACAATGACAGTAAGAAAGGTAGGCACCCTCATTTTGGTATTTTCATCATCATCAACTTCTTCAAGGTATGGGCCTGTTGGCCCGTTCCGCTCTCCGGTGCACTATATGCTGCTATTTATATATTTTACTCTTGATTGGTGATTTTTTTTATCTGTCATTATTCACAACGCTAGTATTTTCGTCAATACGTGTCTATTCATGTTACAAAATAGGCCTATTAAACTTCACAAGCTACGCAATACTGGATTGCCTCACAAATTAACACATTATTGTCCCTTTTAGGTACTATACCAAGATTCTTAGCTAAATTTTGGAATTTCTTAGATTTGGACAGAGTGTTTCTTTCTAAAATTATCATCGCTGCCATTAGAGGATCTATTTCAATTTTAAGAAACCATCTTTACAAAATATCTACTTTATAATATGTATACTTCAATAACAATTTGAAAAAAAATTAATGTATTTACAAAAAGTATTTCATCAATTTAGAAAATTAATTGTCTGTATCACTTTGTCCTTGAGGCAACCTCTAATGAGGAAAGTTGTATATAATAAAATTCAGGTTTACAAACATTTATAACAAAAATCAGTTATACTCTAAGATTTCTTGTTATAACTGGGTGGTCTCTGATTTATTTAACATACAACTGTGGGACTTTGATTTATCTTCCATTTATTTTGAAGCCAATTTTACGTGGACTACGAATGATGTTTATATGTATTGACATTTAAAATAAATAATAGTTAAAAAAACTAAAACAACACGCTTTATTAGAAAACCGAACTAAAAACTGAAAAATAATTTTAATTTCCAACATGCTTGGGATAAAATTAAAGTGGTCAACAAAAAAAAAATCATCTCCAACACATCTACAATAAAACTAGAGTTATCTAAAAAAATAATTTTACCATCAAAAGCGTGGGGTACTCTTTAGTAATTAATATATTTGATAATAAACATATATTGGTAAAAGTAAAGTCTCTAAGAATAAAACGCAAAAACCATAAAAAGCACCCCACGCTTTCGATGGTAAAATTATTTTTTTGTATATTACTCTAGTTTTATTCTAGATGTGTTGGAGATGATTTTTCTGTTGACCACTTTAATTTTATCCCAAGCGTGTTGGAAATTATTTTTTTTTTAAATTTTTTAGTTCGGTTTTCTAATAAAGCGTGTTGCTTTAGTTTTTTAAACTATTATTTATTTTTTTCAATTTTTACGAGCTAAAAATATTCTCCGGGCCGGATTTGAATCAGCGACCTATGGATTACTGAAATTATATACCACTACAGCCCACCGCTCTACCAACTGAGCTACCAGAGGATATAATATTAATTTCTTACAACGATGGACTAAAAAGTCGATAAGCCCGCAACCTATTATACCGGTCTTTATTTATTTTTTGATGTCCTGATGATCCTGGCCAGGATCTTAGAAAAAAAAATTATTGTATTGTCATTGGTCCTTTAACACTTTATAAGTATACAAAGTTTCAAGTTGATCCAATGTTTTTAAGTGGGTGAAAATCGTGTTGAAATATTCCGTTACTTATACAGATACAGGTCAAGCTAATATAAAGCGTGTAATATAGCATTACTCTATGCCAGGAATGATAATATACCCATAACTCAATTTTTGTGAAAAGTGGACTTTGATTGTTTTTTCTTTGTAGTTTTTATGTATATGCGGGTGCGTGTGTGTGTAAAGTGCAGTTATTAACCTTTAATAACTATTCTATGTGATTTTTCACTGCGGTCTCATTATCTAGAAACGAATGATTTATGGAGCCAGCCGCGACAAGCTGGCAATTGTTTGCAAACCAGAGGGAAGAATAGGGAAGTCAGGTTAATGGAATTAGCGTGTAGTTCAGTGACGGCTAGTGAATAAGTCATGTGTGCACTTGGACACTAGACATTCATCATTATTTTATACACCGACCTTCTCAACAACCTCTTGCTTCAAGGCACGGATAAATTCAAGTGTCTTTTTTTTTCTGGTAATATGAGTTCGTTCTCCTCTGTTCATACATAGACCTCTACTTGCAGACCTATACTTTTTCATAAATTGATTATAGAACAAGGAGATTTTAGCAAATTCAGACAGGACAAATGTATAGATACTGTTTATGTTAACCATGACGGAAAAATTACTATTATTATTATTATTATTATTATTATTAGTGTTATTTATTTATTTATTCAGGATTGTTTCTGTTATTTACACAGATATACTCAACCAAAATATACAATTTTTTTTCTTCCACACTTCCCGGTCTTGCGTGTCTGCTTCTGTCATATTTCTCTTCTTCATGTTGTCTTGAATTCCCTTCATCCACGTTGGCTCTGGTCTACCACGTTTCCCTTTTCCAGGAGGTATCCATTTCAATACTCCTTTGTTTCTGTGTCCCTTCTTCTCATTACATGCCCATACCATCTTAGTTGGATTTCTTCAATATTTTGTACAATATCCTTTTCTACATTATTATTATTATTATTATTATTATTATTATTATTATTATTATTATTATTATTATTATTATTATTATTATATCATTATTAATTATTATTATTATTATTATTATTATTATTATTATTATTATTATTATTATTATTATTATTATTATTATTATTATTATTATTATTATTATTATTATTATTATTTTATTATTCAGAAATTTTGTAGCTAATGTCTTTTCATTACAAAAAAATATTTAAAATGCAAATATAGAAATAAACTATCAAAATTAGATAATTGCATCGGTTTGCAAAACTCAATATAACATTTTAACAATTCAAACCTCATGAGCTAGTGGTCAGTGTTTCTGACTATGTTCATGAGGTCCCGGGTTCGATCCCCGGTCGGGATAAGTTTCCTGGGTGAGGTTCTTTTTTTCGGGGGTTTTCTCGCCTGTGTCGAGCGCCGTAGTCGAGTGACAAGGCAAGAAGCCTTGGCGCAGAGCTACGGGATTTGCGCTGGTTCGGGTATCCTTGGGGGGAGAAATTTTCTCATGAAATTTCGGCCAGTATGGGACCGGTGCCCACCCAGCATCGTGAGGAATTTGGGTAGCTACAATAAGTAGCGACTCCAGGTTGAGAAGACCAATTATAACGGCTGGGGGCCCGACATGCTGAACACATATCAGCCCTACACTGGTTAGATGATAGTCGATCTCTGTGATTAACACATGTGTACGTGAGGCCAACAGCCGGCTGGTAGGTCAAGGGCCTTCTAGGTCTGTCGCTCTTGGAGTTTTTTTCTCGCCTGTAAGACAATTGCCAGGAAAATTTATGGTCCAAATGGTCCCCGTGCATCATATGGCTATCATAATTACTATTCATATTTGCCTTAGATTAAGTTTAGGATTAAGGACTCTCCTGGCGCACCACATCATCATCATCACCCAACATATCATCGGGGCAGCGTATCCCCGCCTTCCAGGCGCCTCAACCTCAGAGGTGGGTTACAATTACGCCATGCCAAGAGAGAACACCAGAAATCTCGAAAAGACAATCTGAGGTTTTGAATAAAATAAAATAAATAAATAAAAAACTCTAGTCCAGTGGGACTGAGTTTTTTGTTGTACATCCCTGTAAGGCTTCATGTATCAAATTAATACATTAAAACACTCATTTAGATCTGTCACACATGTAGAACTGTCGCTCGCCCTTTTGGAATGTTGAGCAGATGGCGTCGATTCTGCTTTAAAAGGAGATGGGAACATGCACACTTGGTCAGAGGTCATCTTCTGATATGTGGGCCAACTTCCTTAACTCTGCATCTTCACGGTTATTTTTTCTTTCACAAACTACACACTGGGGTCTCACAGACCCAGACGTTTTCAATGTGTTACAAAAAATCCAGCAAAATATTTATGATTAAGTTGTGTGCTATTCTATTTTATTTTCACCCGAAGAACATATGAGACCAAAAAATATTGCAAATATTATTAAAATATTAAAAATTACCATTTATAAAGTATTGGCTGTACCTGCAATATTGTATGGCCCAGAAATATGGATTCTGAATAAACAGTCAATTAAACGAATAGAAGCAGCAGAAATGAAATATTTACTATTTGTGACAGGATATACTTTAATGGATAAAAAAAGTAGTGAAGATATCCTTAAAGAACTACAAAATACTCTGTTTGACAGATAAAATAGAAGAGTGTAGGAGAAAATGGTATGAACATGTCTGCAGAATCGATAACAACAGATTGCCTAGGAAAAGTCTGAACTATCAACCAAGAGAAGGAAAAAGAGATCGGGGACGCCCACGAAAGAGATGGACACAGCAGCTATAATACTTGGAGCCGGAACGAACCAAAAGGTTTAATCCTTGCAAGAAGAAGACGAAGAAGAAGAAGAAGAAAAAGAAGAAGAAGAAAAACTACTATTTTTAAAAATGTGTTCTTTTTAGAGTGTTCAACAGATTACTTACAAACGTAAGTAGAAAAACATTACACAATTAAAATTAAATGAAAATGTTATTGGTTCAAATTATGACAACAGACAAATTTTATGATTTTTTTTTTCAAAATTTGAGTAAGCCCATTACCATACAAAAGTACTCGGCATATTCAATACACTGGGGTCAAATAAACCCGAGCCACAAGACTGACGAATCAACTTCTATTCTCAACTACGTATTAACACCAACTGAGATTATAAACAGGGTTGTAAACATCCAAAGAGAAAAAGTGGCCAAAACCGTCTCCTAAAAGTGGCTAGAAATGGCTAAAATGTAAGTTGTAGCCACTTAAAACTCAGAAAGTTGACTCTCTACCTCTGAAGTACAATTTTGTGAACACTTTTTCTTTCACTCTATTGCAAATGTATGCAATTATAATATAGTGACTAAATTACGAATGTAATAGTATATTACAATACGAGGTTGGGAACTGGTTTTTACAGAAGCGAGGAAAATGTTTAAAAACCGACGTTAGTGAGGTTTTTAATTTCCGAGATTTTGTAAAACACTTAACAAACGTGCGTTGTACATTATTTTTTGCGCGATGTTGTTTTCAAAATAATAACATCTTTGTTGGAAATATTTGCGTTCATTATAAACAACCGACTATCGTTAAGAGTGTGGGCAATGTTTATTAGTTGAAATTAATGGAGGCCGTGACACCAATCTAGTAATAAAACGGCGGTAAGTACGTATTTATTGTTTTATATTGTTTCAAATAAAGTTCAGTTCATTTAAAATGCTGTGATTTGTTTCGTATAATGAATATTAACACTACCTTTCAGATATTTGTTGTATATACTTTATACGTAGTATACATAAAGGTTAGTGGTTTCACTTCCTTCCCACACATGGTTTGTTCCGATTGAGGGTCTTTCCACTTTTCAGTGGTTGCCCTTTTACCAGCCGGCTGCTGGCCCTTCACATCCACATGTGTCAATCACAGAGGTGGATGATCAACAGCCAGTGTAGGGGTGACATGTGGTTAGCATGTCGAATCCCCCAGCCGTTATAGCTGGTTCCTCAACCTGGAGCCGCTACTTATTGTAGCTACCCAATTGCCTCACGATGCTGGGTGGGCACCGGTCCCATACTGGCCGAAATACCATGAGAAAATTTCTTCCCCCATGGAGACTCGAACCAGCGCAGGTCCCGTAGCTCTGCGCCAAGGCTTCCTACCTTAACCGCTCGGCTACGGCGCGGGACTACATGGTTTGTAATATGTAATATTACAGTATAATTATTTTATTACAGTATAGTTATTTAGGTTGACAACCCCGAAATGTAGGAAGTTGAACTTTCAATCATGATCGGCATTGCTGTAAGTACGACAAAACGCACTATCGCGCAAAAAGTATATTTTAATAAATACATATATTGTAGTACACCGAAAGATTATGTAATTCTGGATTTAAAAAAAAATCTGATATTTATTTTTAAATTTGATCGAAGTTATTTCTTCATTCACTTCTCGTCAGAAATTCTATTTCTATGGGGTATTCTTTGTTTATATCTTACTGTCCCTGAGTGGAAATCTGTATCGCTATCTACTCTTCTCGTTTGTACATTTAAAATTGTAGACTTCAGCCTGTTCTGTATTAACACATGGTCGTTCTGATTAGTAATACCATTTGAGGATGAACACGTTCCTTCGTGCATGTTCTTCCTTGGAGAGAAAGATACTCATGCTTTTCTTCTGGCAAATCTATCAATAAGCTTTCGTTATCATTACATTATTTACATAAAATAGATCAATTAAAATAAAAGACTAAAAGTGGCCAAAGAGAAGGCGGTAAATGGTCATAAAAGCCATTAGTGGCCTTTTTAACAAATTTGTAGCTAGTTATGTTTTCAAAATGGTCAGATATAGCCACAAAGTGGCTAAATTGGCAACCCTGATTATAAGTAGTATGCGGGAAAGCTAACACTATAAATCAAATACGTGAAGCGCCATGCTGCAATTTTCAGAAACCTTCACTGTATGTGAATCTGAAATGTAGCTGGGGTACGACAGACCCAGCGTGTATGTGCATTAGATGCTAACTGGAAGTAGTTATTTTGTATTGTATTGTAGGCCTATGTTTTCCCTTTACAGAGATTTAGGCGCTCTCCCCTACAGGGAAGAATTTGAACCATACTAATTTAGTTACACTTGTTTTCGTATAGATGCCATTTTGAGTGGTTCGTGGTCAGCGTTCCGCCTCATACTGACATCTAGGAAACCAAAGTAGTACTAGGACGGGAAAATTCGGTAAATTTTGCTTAGAGGCCTTTTCATTCAGGCTTAAGGATTTTTTACGAGCCTGAAAATCTTCAGACTCGGGACCCACGGCTTCAAGTCCCTCCCGGAGGACTTGCTCCTTGAATTTTTCCGTCCTAAAAAAATCCATCGACCCCGGCCGGGTTTGAACCCGCGATCCTCGGGACCAGAGGCAAGGAGCATAACCACTAGTCCACCGCTTAAAAAAAAAATAACAAAAAAAAAACTTTTTGTTACAACTCTGTTTGAATTTTTAAAACATAAATTAATACGTATTTCAAAAGTCAAATGTCTGTTCAATTCTACCTAATGCATTTTTTGTGCTTCGGGTTTCTCTCAAAGAGGAAAGATGGCATTAATGTTGTTTTTTTTATTTCATGCATAACTTTAGCAGATCATGTTACGTAGATGATGTGTATGTTGACCTACTTTGTACATCTCTTCATTCTTCATAAAACACATATAATTATTCACAAATACACACACACACACACACATATATATATATATATATATATATATATATATATATATATACCGCTGTGGTCTCGAGGTAACGTGCTGCCTTGTCACGCAGCGGGTCCGGGTTCGATCTCCGGTCGGTGCAGTTTTTCTGGGTGTGGTTTTTTTCGGGGTTTTTCCTCACCTGTAAGACAAATGTCAGGAAAACTTTAAGGCCCAAACGGTCCCCGAAATCATATGGCCATCCTATCATTATCATCATCATCATCATCCTTCAACGGTGTGGAAAACATCGGGAAGCTACCACACCTACAATTCCCTAGTAAAGCTGCAAGCGTAGCATGAAAATGCTATGATTGCAGTGAAGGACCTGCCTTCGGGCAGAATTACTATGGATGGATGGATATATATATATATATATATATATATGTAGGATTGGAAAAATCCGAGGGACAAGTCTTCCGGGAGGAATTTTAAGCCATGGGTCCCAAGTCTCAAGATTTTTGAGCTCTTAAAAGAGCCACAAATCAAAATTAGTGCCTCTGAGCAAAATGTCATGTCTTCACCATAACTTACTTGCCTACTAGGTGTTTATTTAAGAAGGTATGCTAACCACTTGTCACTCTGTAGGGAATTATGCGTAACTACAGTTAACTTGGATAAAAGACTCTCACAAAGGACCACCCTTGTTCCACTTTTGATGGACTCTGTAGGCCTACACTTTATGTAGTAGGCCTACAGAATGTCAGACATTTTTTTTGTATATGCATATTTGGTGAATTGTGAGTGACTGACTGGAAGTTGGAAACTGGCTGTGTTGAGGGTAAAGTAAACATTAGGGCGTATGTGAGGGGAGGTCACCCTTCTGGCCCTCACATACAGATATGTTCTAAAATAGTGCGAGGACTCCTTCCTCTTAGGGCATAGGACAGTTAGCCACAAAATCAAATAAAACATTCTTAACTAAATACTAACTTCACTCAATGGCACTATCAAACCCAAATGTTCATGGCCGCGCGGATATAAGCTTTCAATACATCCCTATCCTGAGTTAATGTTTTCAAATCATCCTCTATATAATTTACTTCCCTCAAATCATGGTTAACATTATTCTCCTTCCTTCTTGGCCTACTTACTGGGTATTTTCCTTCTTGTTTACCTACGAGCTTCCATTTCCCATTCGTGGCACGTGTCCTGCCTCTACGAGATTTAACTGTTCTCATTACATCTGGTTTCCCATAAATATCAAGTAGCTAACTGTAACTAAATAATGTTTCGTATAGTAAAATAAGTGGATTGTTTCATTTCATGACAGACATGGTGGGACTGTATAACAAATACCAAAAGCTAGACTTCTCCACCCCTTGCGCTCTCGTTGCGCTCAGAAAGCTTATATATATGTCATATGGCCTGCAGTGGAAACCACATTACCTTACATATATATATATATATATATATATATATATATATTATTTTTTATTATTCCGGCTTTTACAATGAATATACATTTTTCCGGTACCCATGTTCACAGTTAACTACACATTTGTTTCAACACATTTTTCCATTCTTGTCTGTTCATCCATATATCTTCTTCTATTTCCCATTCCCTCTTAGTTTCATTGATTCCCTGAATCCACGTAATATTTGATCTACCCTTCTTTTTCCTTCCCTGTGGTTCCCAATCCATGATTATCTTAGGTAGTCTTCCTTCTTCCATCCTTCTAATGTGTCCGTACCAATTTAATTGTTTCTTCTTTATAAAATCGAATATTGAATATTGTACCTGCATTTTTTCTTTTATATATGAATTTCTGATTTTATCCTTCCTGGATATTCTTGCAGCACGTTTCCAGTAGTCCATTTCAGTGGCGAGTAATTTTTTTTCATTTGTGCATTTAAAGTCCACACATCAGCTCCATAGGTAATAATGCTTCTGATTATTGTATTAAAATAGTTTTTTTTTTTGCTTCTTTGAAGATATGTTTGTCCCATACTATTCCATTTAGGGCATATATATATATATATATATATATATATATGAAAAGAAAAATGAATGCTTGAGTCGGGATTTGAACCCGACTCTCTAAACTCTGTACGTTTAGCGCTCTAACGACCTGAGCTACGTAAGTATTCCAACACAAACATACATATTTCTTATATATGTAGTATTCTCAATTAACACAAGAGGTAGCGGAAAATCGTACCCACTGACATCTAGTGACCAACATAACAGTTAGGCAATTTATTAAAGAGAATATTTACTTTATAGCAGTAACGCTTGTATATTTAGATGTTATAACTATGTTTTTGACATTTGGCAATGAAGGTATATATATATATATATATATTCATCAATTCTATAGTGTTCTGCCCTAGGGCAGATCTTTCACTGCAACCATAGTATTTTCATGCTATGCTTTGCAGCTTTACTAGGGAATTATAGGTGTGGTAGCTTACCGTTGCTTTCCACACCGATGAAATGATAAGGATGATAATGATGATGGCTGATGATTTTCGGTGACCGTTGCGCCCTAAGCTTCCTTACATTTGTCTTACAGGTGAGGAAAAACCCCGAAAAAAAACCTCACTCAGGAGTCTGTCCCGACCGGGAATCTAACCCGGGCCCGCTGCTTGACAAGGCAGCACGCTACCTCGAGACCACAGCGGTCGATATATATATATATATATATATATATATATATATATATATATATTACTTGTCCCTAGTACAATAAGAGAAGACCTTACGACCTTTACTACAATAGGTAAAATATATAATTGTATTATTATTATTATTATTATTATTATTATTATTATTATATTATTGTTATTATCGCCTTATTATGATGTTGTCCAGCGGCTCGATTTGTTTCCCCGCTGTTATATACAATTAATTACAAAGATGCCGACTACCGCCAATATAATAATTCCGCTTTTACATAAATGGACAACCATTATAGTGCGACTATAACTAACTCACTGGCACTATCGAACCCGTAGGTTCGTGGCCATGCGGACATAAGCTCTCCATACATCCATATCCTGAGGCGATGTTTTCCAATCATCCCCTGTATAATCTACTTCCCTGAAATCATAGTTAATGTTATTCTTCCACCTCATTCTTGGTCTACCAACTGGGCGTTTTACCTCTGGTTTTCCTACAAGAAGCTTCCATACACGTCTTTCATTCCTTATTATTATTATATTATTATTATTATTATTAATATTATTATTATAAACCCGCCAAAGCCTATCCCAAGCCAGGTTAGAAAAGAGTGAAGGGGAGGAGTAACAACCTCGTTAAAAAAACAGGGTTCAGTACGCCCGGCTGATAGTACCCTGTGAGGGGCCCCTTATCTAGGGTACAGATACTGCTGCCTTGCAGTTCGTCATTGGTTTGACAAAGGCTAGATTTTGACCAAAAATTGCCTAGTCCTCCAGGTTGGGAGTTGATGCATCAGGCCAGCTCCCTGTTCGTCACAAAAAAACATAACAATGCTAAAAAGCCTAAAGATTTAAAGCCGGACGGAAGAACTGGAATGAGAGCAAGAGAACTGGAGGATATGGATTGGATGGAGAGAGACGAGTGGAGAAGAAAAATATAACTTTAGGCACAGAAAGATGTGTAAAAATTAAAATTCTGTATATAAATAAAATTATTATTATTATTATTATTATTATTATTATTATAACAAAATAATGACCGAAGATAGATGGTCAAAAAAGTTGAATTATGTTCTAAGTTAAACCGTCAGCTAGTATAAGAAAAAAACTCCTAGGCCTAGAAGGTCCTTAGCCGGCTGCTGGCCTCACATCCGCATGTGTCAATCACAGAGGTAAATGATCATCCAGCCAATGTAGGGGTGACATGTGTTCAGCATTTCGAGTCCCCCAGCCGTTAAAGCTGGTTTTCTCAACCTGGAGCCGCTACATATTGTAGCTACCCAAATGCCTCACGATGCTGGGTGGGCACCGGTCCCATAGTGGCCGAAATGCCATGAGAAAATTTCTTCCCCCATGGAGACTCGAATCAGCTAAAAAACAGGATCATCAATTAAATTGTGAAGGAAGTGACTGTATTACCTGCAAATCATTTGTGTGTATAAAATGAAATGATATGAAATAAATAAAATTAATTTGGAAATTTTGTATAACGAATGAGATGTTTATTTGAAGAAATTCGAATGTTTTCCATCACTACGGTAATCAATGACAATATATCTTATTTTTGACAGGGGAAGAGGTTACGATTTTGGCGGTTGATGGGAGCCCCGCCAAGAAAAAGTTTGAAGTCCTGAAGTACAATTTATTATTCATGAGTACTTGAAATGAGTGTACCACAGTTGTTCCGCATCAGACTGCATACCATCAAGGTCACAGCATCACCGTCCAACCTCTGGGAATCTCAACACCGTTCTTCCGCAGACGTAAAATCTAAATTGCCGTAACGACCATTCTGTACGTGCAAGGAAAACAAGCCTAGATTGAACCACAAATTTCCTTCCTCCATGATTTGCAGTTTTTGTTTTGGGTAGACGTTGAGTAGAAACTATTTTCTCCTCAGTAACCAAACTGAATGTGTTCTCAAACCTAAGTTTCCAAGTATATACTTATAACTAACTCACTGGCACTATCGAACCAGTAGGTTCATGGTCACGCGGACATAAGCTCTCCATAATTCCCTATCATCAGCTAATGTTTTCCAATAATTTCCCGTATAATCTACTTCCCTCAAATCATGGTTAATGTTATTCTCCCACCTCATTTTTGGTCTACCAACTTAGCGTTCTCCCTCTGGTTTTTCTACAAGAAGCTTCCATGCACTTATTTCATACCCCATTCGTGCCACATGTCTTGACCATCGCAGTCTACGAGACTTAACTTTTCTTATTATATCTGGCTTCCTATAAAATCCATGTAGTTCACTGTTAAGTAATCTTCTCCATTCACTTGTCTATTCATCTCTCTTTGGTCCAATAATTTTCCTAAGAACTTTATTCTCTTCTTCTTCTTCTTCTTACGAATGCAGTATTGGGTGATGATGCCCGTTCTGCGACTACAAAAACTGATCTTTCCATCGGTTGAAGGGTCTTCCGAGGTCTCTTTTGCCTTTAGGGTTGAGGTGGTAAATCATCTTTGGTAAACGGGAATTTGACATTCTCTGGACGTGTTGGAACCATTTAATTTGATAATTTTGTATATGTTCAACCATTTCCCTACTATTCCACTGCATCCTTATCTCATCACTTTTCATTCTATCCCTTAATGTTACTCCAGTTAGTGATCGGAGGAATCTCATTTGTGAACTATTAATGCGGGATTTATCTTTTGCTCGAAGTGTCCAGAATTCACTTCCGTATAGTAGAGCAGGTTTGGCTATGGCATTATGAGATCTCAATTGGAACTTTATTCTCAATACTCGTAATCTCCTTTCCTCCCTTAAAGTAAGATTCCATGTTTTGCATCCATATAATATAACTGGTAGAATAATAGTTTTATATATTTTCAGTTTTAAAGTTTTTTGAAAGGAGTTGGAACTACAAGAGTCCTTGTCATGCATAATAGCATGCTTTCCCAGAATTGAGCCTATGTTTAAATTATTTGTGCATCTCATTCCTGTTTATAACTATTTATTGTTCCTAGGTATTTGAATTCAGCCACTTCTTCAAAATTTCCCTCATTTGTCATTAGCTGTTCCCAAGTATATATTTTGATAGGGTACAACTAAATTTCCATTACAGACTTTGAGGACGTGTAGTGGGGACCAAACGAATATGTTAAGCATCGGAACTCATGTCCAGAAACGTACCGTTTTCCCGCTAAACGTAAAATACCATAACAGACACTGTTCTCTCTGACAACTGCTGCTTGTCGTCTGCGTCAACAAGAAGGATTCAATGTGACAACAGATGTCAACAGAGATACTGTACCTCCATGCGATGTTCTGGTGCTCAAGATCACCAATCCTTGGCCTTGCAACATCCGCCACAGCCATAACCCGCGCCAGTAGGCCTTCCTCGGGTGCCACAGGGGTCTCGTAAATCAGGGATTTCATGTGACCTCACACGTAGTAGTCTAACGGAGTCAAGTCGAGCGAACGTGCAGGGTCTTTGTCCCCAAAAATGCGGGAGAGTTGAGTATGTGTTGTGGTATTTTTGAGTGCAGCAGGAAAATTATACGTTTCCGGACATGAGTTCCTATGCTAAACATAACCGTCTTGGTCCCCACTACTGGTCCTCAAAGTCTGTTATGGACATTTAGTTAATTCTGTATATTGGAATTTCGTTGATGTAGTATGACTATTACTTTATATATCAATCTAAGGTGTGGTACTCATTTCCAATAAAGGCTGAGTGGATCTCAGGGCCATGGTGCCGCTAGAAAGTTTAGGCCTGTTAAAAAAAACCTGACATCAACGGGACTCGAATTCTCAACCGTTACAAGATTTAAGGCCGGTATTCAAGAACCAAGCTTTTCGCGAAGAGCGTCCCTCCATGCTTAATGTGGGTCATGGAAAACCTACTCTAACTGGCTCACTCAGTTCAACATCATAACTATATTAAATGTTTATTAAAATACAGTTTCCGGGAACAATTGAGAGATGAGAACCTCAGCTTACTGAATACGGAGATGGCCTGGCCTGGAGAGGTTGGTTCTTGAATACCGGTCTAAATATGCAAATTACAGTAGTTATTTAACTCATGCCCCAAATGGGAGTCAATGACCAATCACATTTCAATGATTTTTTATTTACAAGCTATCACAGTCGTGTTTCGCCTAAAATTTACCAACTAAAGTTTATCATAATATACAAAGCACCTCCTTTTAACATTCCGAATAGGTTATAGCATTATACTACAGTGACTGACCCAGCAAGTAATACGGCTACCAGATTGTATATATAGTGCATGAATGTCAACACATACCGCATGCGGGAGTTGATATAAAAACATTTGTAACAATTGATTATACCACCAAAAAAAAAAAACACTGTTTGCACTTTCTTAAGCGAATTATTTTCTAGGAAATGATGTATAAAAATATAATTGACATATTTACATCATAGGACATCAGAAATTAATTAATACCTATAACGTTGGTTATAAATTTCTCCACTAGGGTGCATTCTTACAACATTGCGACCTTTTTGCAATAAATAATATTATGATCTGGTTGCAGTGATCGAACAAAAGAAGCAAATGAAGCGTACCAATCGTTTCTCATTTATTTCAAACATCACCGTTTACATTAAATATATAAATATTTTAAAATAACTATAGTTAAATAATGATTTGAGAGTATACAGCTTAATTTTATTCTTTAAATAGTCCTAACAAATGCCACTCTTGATTTCCAAATTCCTCACTTCGTGAGTCGTGAATTTATCGATAATTTGGAAATCACTCGTGGCATTACTTATGACTATTTAACTCATGCCCCAAATGGGTCTCAATGGCCAATCACGTTTCAATGATTTCTGTTTTACAACCAATCAGAGTCGTGTTTCACGAAATATTTATCAGTGTTATAATTGCCATGTTAAAGAAGGCTCCTCCTTTTTAATATTCTGAACAGGTCTGACCATTATTTTGCAGTGACTGAGCCTGCGAGAAATACGACTACCAGATTGTATATATAGTGCATGAATGTCAACACATGTCTCATGCGGGAGTTAATATAAAAACATTTGTAGCAATTTATTATACCACCAAAAAAAAAGAAACCACTGTTTGCACTTTCTAAAATGTATTTTTTCCCAGGTAACAATCCAGAAAAATATAATTGTCATATTTACATCATACGACATCAGAAATGAATTAATATACAGTTTGATGTGTTTCATTTTTTCTCCACTAGAGAGCATCCTTACAATATTGCGTTCCTTTGGCAATAAATAGTATGATCTGGTTGCAATGATAAACAAAAGAAGCAGAAGAAGCGTACCTATCGCTTCTCATTTGTTTTCAAACATCGCCGTTTACACTAAATGTATAAATATTTTAAAATAACTATAGTTAAATAATGATTTGTGAGTAAACGGCTTAATTTTATTCGTTAAATAGTCCTAACAAATGCCACTCTTGATTTCCAAATTCTCTAGATAAATTGGCATTACTTATGATAAATATGGTATTTCGGAAAATTCATATTTTCTCTGTGATTATTTAATTTGAAATTATGACTATAATAACAAAATAATAATTATTATGTTTACTGAGAATTAGTCTAAACTTACAACGTAGAAGTCTATAATTACTCTCTACTCGAAGATTAATTGTATGATGTTGGCTATTGCGAAAGTAAGTTTCGTAATTTGCTTTTTCTGATGAGTAATTGCTGGGAATATTGTTGTGAGGGTCAAGAGGTCAACAATCACGTGACCTTTTCATCAAGTGGCATTCACTCTCTCCAACAGGAAAAGTCATATTCACTTCACTACACAAGTCATTTCAATAATAATTAATTAATAATAATAATAATAATAATAATAATAATAATAATAATAATAATAATAATAATAATAATAATAATAATAATAATAATAATAATAATAATAATAATAATAATAATAATAACAATAATAATAATAATAGTAATAATAATAGTAATAATAGTAATGATAATAATAATAGTAATAATAATAATAATAATAATAAAAGTAATAATAGTAATAATAATAGTAATAATAATAATAATAATAATAATAATAATAATAATAATAATAATAATAATAATAGTAGTAGTAATAATAATAATAATAGTAATAATAGTAATAATAATAGTAATAATAATAATAATAATAATAATAATAATAATAATAAAATAGGAATAAGATGTACAGGAAATTAAATATAGGTTCAATTCTGAAAATGCTTGCTAATATAAATCCACAAGAATAAAAATATATTATACTTTAACATTACCTTCCCTTTTATACGGAAGTGATATTTGGACAGTAGAATCAAAGCAATGGAAATGAAATTTCTCAGAAGGACAACAGGATACACTCTCTTAGGTAGATAAAAAAAAATTATGAAGAAATTTTAGAACAATTAAAAGTAGAATTAGTAGAAGAAAAACTCAACAGATATAATTGAATTGGCTAGACCATGTAAAAAATGTATAATTCAAGAATCCAAAAAGTGATGATGCAATATAAACACAAAGGACACCGAAGACCAGGAAGACCTCTTAGAATATTAATACATGAGGCCGAAACAGGTCTACAAAGGCCTAATTCGTGACGGACGACGATGATGATAATACATAGGAATGAGATGCATAAGGAAATTAAACATAGGCTCAATTCTGAAAATACATGTCATTATGCATTAGGGACTCTTGTCGTCCGAACTCCTTTAAAAAACGTTAAACTGAAAATATATAAAACTGTTATTCTCCAATTATATATGTATGCGAAACATGGACCCTTACTTCAAGAGAGGAAAGAAGATTACGATTATTTGGGAATAAATTATTAGAAACATTTTTGTACCAAAGAGAGATGTACAGACAGTGATTGGAGAAGAATACATAACGGTGAGCAAAATGGTTTTATAGGAAGCCAGATATAATAAGAACACCTGTCTCGTAGACTGGCATCCTCTGTAATATCTACTTTCCTCAAAACATGATTAACGTTATTCTTTCACTTCATTCTTGGTCTACCAACTGGCGTTTTCCTACAAGAAGCTTCCATGCCCTTCTTTCATTTCCCATTCGTGTCACATATCCTGCCCATCGCAGTCTACGAGAGTTAACTGTTCGTATTATATCTGGTTTCCAATAAAGATCATGTGGCTCACTGTTTAATAGTCTTCACCATTCACATGTCTGTTCATCTCTCTTTGGTCCAAACATTTTGCTGACAACTTTCTTCTCAGATACTCGTAATCTTTTTTCATCCCTTAAAGTAAGAGTCCATATTTCACATCCATATTATAATAGAACTGGGAGAATAACAGTTTTATATATTTTCAGTTTACGTTTTTGAGAAAAGTTGGGACGACAAAGATTCTCTGTAATCTATCCATCCATAATAATTCTGCACGAAGGCAGGTCCTTCACTGCAATGATAGCATTTTCATGCTATACTTGCAGCTTTACTAGGGAATTGTAGGTGTGATAGCTTCCCGTTGCTTTCCACACCGGTGAAGGATGATGATGATGATAATAATGATGATGATGGCCATATGATTTCGGAGACCATTAGGGCCTTAAAATTTTCCTGACATTTGTCTTACAGGTGAGGAAAAAACCCGATAAAAACCTCACCCAGAAAAACTGCCCCGACCGGGGATCGAACCCGGGTCCGCTGCATGACAAGGCAGCACGCTACCTCGAGACCACAGCGGTGGACGTGTAATACATAATAGCATGTATTTCCAGAATTGAGCCCATGTTTAATTTATTCGTATAACTCATTCCTATTTATAAGTATTGTTCCGAAGTATTTGAATTCAGTCACTTCTTGAAATTTTCACCCATTTTCATCAAATGTCTATTTCTATTATATAATGTATTTAGACAGGATCTATATCTAATAATAATGTGATTATTGTAATTTAATGTAATATAGATTTTTCTCTGAGTGGAAGAGAAAACCCCATGCTATTAATACTAATAAAATTCATATCAAATTCCGTTGAGGTGAAGTCATATGATGGAAGTTAAAAATTAAAATGTACCTGTTGGTAGGTGCCGTCGTCTTCAACGTTTTATATACAATATTTTAACAAAGTTGAGGACGACGGCATCTACCAACAGGTACATTTTAAATTTTAACTTTCATCCCGTGCTATTAACTCCACCAAGATAAATAAGGAAACAAGTAAAATTTTTCAGAACATCCAAGAAGACCTCCACAATAAAATAATATAGCTTTGACCCTTAAAGACCAATATTTTCCATGGTTTATTTGATTTCTGAGAAATTGAAACATCTTATACGATTATAATAACAAAACATGTTCGCCCTTTGGACAAGAATATGCACAGCGCAGTGGGTCAAGATCGGAAAAAAATACCTGGCAGTAAAACATTATATTCTGATAAGATAACAAGTTATTTATTTATACTGCAGTTACACGAGCAATTATACAACTAAATCTTCTAGTAACAAGGTTTACAACTTGTAATTCGCGACCCCCAATCTTGGGGATTGATATGTTAATTTTCATAAGTAATGTCACAAGTCATTTCCAAATCATCGATAAATTCACGAATCACGAAATGACGAGGATTTGGAAATCAAGAGTGGTATTTGTCAGGACTATTTAACGAATAAAATTAAGCTGTTTATTCAAAAATCATTATTTAAATACAGTTACCGGTATTTTAAAATATTTATACATTTAATGTAAACGGTGATGTTTGAAAACAAATTAGAAATGTGAGGTTATGTTTCATTTGTTTACCCTGCCATAGAGAATGCAACTGCAATTAGATAGTATTATTTATTGCCAAATAGGATCGAAATATTGTAAGAATGCACCCTAATGGAGAAAAATGAAACACACCAAACTATATATTATAACCAACATTACAGGTTATTAATTTATTTTTTATTAAACAACTCAGTAAAATTATTATTTAAAAACACAATTATTGGACACACAATTATCAAACGTGTAGTTCGAAGGAATCTATTCATTATTTGCTATATTCAATGTATTTGTTGGAGAGTCAGTCACTGCCAATGATTCTCTGACCTGTTGAGAATATTAAAAAGGGAGAACTTTCTTTAACACAAAAGCAGGACCTGATAAAGAACCAGGTGAAACACGACTGTCATTGGTTGTAAATCAAAATTCATTGAAGCGTGATTGGTCATTGACTCCCATTTAGGGCATGAGTTAAATAGTCATTATAATGAGCAGAGTGAGGGATGACCATAGAATTGAGCTGATGACTAACCCTGGGAGGTACTTCATTTCCCTATGTGGTTAAAAAAGTAGGCTACGTATGTGATGCCCTGCATGGATCTGGTGGAATGGGATAAGTAACACAACTTACAAAGTGAGAGATTAAACTAACAAGGGAACTGTCGACCATTGCATGCCGAAACCTACCTTAAAATTTCTCCCAAAGTAGCGTTATGATGTACCAAGGCCGTGTCCAAAAAATTATCTGCCTTTTGAAATGTAAGACACAGAAATCGAAGCTAGAATCCAGCAATGGCAGCCCACTGTACGGAGCAGATGTATGCGCCTGCATGAGTTAAACACAGAGTGGAGTGAGGCGAGACGCGGCGCGGTCGGCGAGTAGTGAGGGTTTTCCAGTCTGCCAATACAGGAGTTGTATTTCTTTCCTGTAGTTTAAATCAGAGATTTGACTCTTGATTTTATTGTCATCTAGCGAAATACGTATATATATATATATATATATATATATATATATATATATATATATTGGACACGCCTTTGTACATAACAACGCGTCTCTGGAATAAAATCCAAGGAAGGTGTCGGCATGAAATGGTTGACAGTTCCCTCGTAAGGAAAAGAAAGAAAAAAAAAAGAAAAAAAATATTATAAGTAATAGACCTATAGGCCTAGTTAGGATAATAAATCCTAATGTTTATTTACTTTTAAAAATAAGTATGAAAAAGTATTTTTTCCACTTGTTTGTTTTACAATATTATTATTATTATTATTATTGTTATTATTATTATTATTATTATTATTATTATTATTATTATTATATCAGCATTTTTTTTTCTGAACGCAAAACATAATAATATGTGATATCTTATAAATTACATATATTATTTACGATTCAAGATTGGTAGATTAGCCGTAAAATAATAAGAAATAAAAATGTACCGGTAAATTATTTTTGGGCTTATAATTCTAAACCAATTGTTTAAATATCCATCCTTAGTAATTCTGCCCGAGGGCAGGTCTTTCACTGCAATCATTACATTTTCATGCTATGCTTTGCAGCTTTACTAGGGAATCGTAGGTGTGGTAGCTTCCCGTTGCTTTCCACACCGATGAAGGATGATGATGATAATGATAAGGATGATAGTGATGTACGGATGATTTTCGGGGACCGTTGGGCCCTAAGCTTCCTGACATTTGTCTTAAAAGTGAGGAAAAACCCCGAAAAAACCTAACCCAGGAGCCTGCCCCGACCGGGAATCGAACCCGGGCCTGCTGCGTGACAAGGCAGCACGCTACCTCGAGACCACAGCGGTGGACTTATTTGAATATAAAGAAAATAAAATCGTCTTCTTCTTCTTCTTCTTCTTCTTCACTTCACGGTCTAGGCAAAAATTGCCTGTTTCGCCACAGTTGTTCTGTCCATCTTTTTACTGGTCTTCCTACATTCCTTGAACCTCTTGGCTTGTAGTTGAATGCTGCTCCTGGTAATGATGGAGAAATTACATTGTACAGATTTCTATGAAATTTCGTTCTTTCAATAAGAGTTTGTATTTCCGACAGGTCGCTGATCCATGGACTCCTATAAATAACATCCTGCCATTGTTCTAAGAGCGTTACCTTTCCTCAGAGTCGTGGAGCAGAGTGTCGGTGTTGCCGTACAAGGAACTGAACCAGATGATGGTAAGTGACAGTCATTAATATGTGTTTTTGTGAATAACACAAAGAAACGAAAGTACATTTAATACAGCTTTCACGGAAATAGCGATTCTGACACGTTATGTCAAATTAATCGCACCTTACTTTCACACTGCATTAATATCCAAAACAGATGCTCACTTCTGTAGAATCATAATACATTGGATAGGAAAGTATTTGAGTAGCTGGCAGAAACAAATTATTTTGAATGTTTTCAAACAGTTTAGTGAAAAATATCCTATATTAGCCATTCAGGACGTGGTGATAATAACAGGAGAATTTACAGGTGAGTCAGCATGGAGCGTAAATTCTCCTGGTAATAAAATTTGTAAATAAAGAATATCTTTCGACGTCATGGAAAAGCATAAACGACTGATTAATTTTTTGTCATACATAAATAAGAAATGGAAGTTCCTAATTATTGGTACCATCTTACCTTGTATTCAGTCTTATTTCCCGTAAAATACGATATTGTCTAAGGACAATGTTCTATCGATGACAGTTCTGTACACAATTCAGTCATATGGCTAGTAAAAGTACACCACACTTTCCCCAATAGACTGAGTCGGCCGAATAATACCTTATACAATTGGAATTTACGGTAGCTCGGTTATTACGCGGAATAGCGTTAAAAAAAACGGGCGCGACTTCTCAAGGTTTGACCAGTAGGCCTACTTAGTTGGCTATGAAATGTTGTACTTATCAAATTTATCAAAAGTCCTGCCCTGCTTTCTTGACAATTGTTAATTCTTTTTTTTTTTTTACACTGATATAGTATATTACGAGCGGTTTTTAAACATTTTCCTCGATTCCGTAAAACACTTCACAAACGTGCGTTGTAGGCCAACATTATTTTTTGCGCGATGGTGTTTTCAAAATAACAAATAGTAGTAAAATAATAACATCTTTGTTGGAAATATTTGCGTTCATTATAAACAACTGACTGACGTTAACAGTGTGGCCAATGTTTATTCGTTGAAACTACAGGAGGCCGTGAGACCAATTAGTGAGAAAATTGCGCAAGTACGTATTTATTGTTTTATATTGTTTCAAATAAAGTTCAGTTCATTTAAAATGCTGTGATTTGTTTTTTATAATGTATATTAACACTACCCTTTGGATATTTTCATATATACATTGTATATATTATATATATATAGAGGGCAGTGGTTTTAATTCCCACACTCGTTTTGTTATATGTAATATTACAGTAAAGTTATTGTATTACAGTATAGTTATTTAGGTTGGCAACCCCGAAATGTAGAAAGTTGAACTTTCAATCAAGGTCGCCATTGCTGTAAGTATGACAAAACGCACTGTCGCGCAAAAAAGTATTTATATTTAACTTACTATTATATGTAAGGTTAATTAGGTATATTTGGTGGTGCGTATAGTGTGTATTTTAAATATAATGTAATTTTATTATTGTGTGAGGTGTGTATGCAAATCATCATTTTTTTTCTTACCTTGATCGAGGAAGAAACATGGAACCATCGATGAAGACCGAACCGGACAGCAGGATGTACCAGCAAGTAGACAACTCCCCAGTGCTGCAATATGAAATGCATAACATTAAAATTAAGCAAGTACGTTTAACCTTCAACTTCTGCCTATTTCAAAGTTCTGTAATATATAGCATATGGGCTAATTTCGTGATACTTAGGTTTTAGGCTATTATACCTTAATATTATGAACATTTCTGGTGTTAAGAGTCTTATGAATTAAGTAAAGTAAAGTAAAGTGATCCCACAACAGGCCCGGAGGCCCTTGGGGTAGTAGGAGGTAAAGGCTCCCACTTTTTCTAGACAATCGGCACTTTATGTCAGCCGGGTTGTCAGCCCTGCGTGACGGCCGCCTTTACCCCCAGAAAAAGCGTCTGGTACTCATTTCCGTTAGAGGCTGAGTCGACCCCAGGGACATAGTGCCGCCAGAGGGTTTGGGTCAGTTTAAAAATCCTGACCCCAACGGGACTTGAACCCCCGACCCTCCGGCTTGTAGCTCAGTGCCTTAACCACTACGCTACGGCGTATTAAAGTTAAGGATTTATGGATGACATATATATGGTAAGTTGTCGAATACACATTTTATTTTATTTTATTACCAATATGACAAATTATATATCCATTTTTTCTGGAGATTTGACAAACTCGGCAATTTCGTGATATTATTAGAGTAAATTCGTGACAAACTTTTTAATCGCTCTCATTGTTACATTCAATGCATTTGAAATCCCATTTATAAACAGTCAACCCTTGTGACACTTTTCATGGAACCACATATCACATTTTCGACGTTGTAACCTTTAGTGTTGAAGAATATCTGCTCAAAAATGTTCTTCAAACACAGACAAGTATTAAATGTAACAACTGCTAACATGATTGAAAATACTTCCTCTACAAGTTAACAAAATACACCCAAGGGACGCTGTTATCACAAATATGAAAGCACATAAGAAAGCAGACTTTCTGTCATCTACGAGACAGAAAAAGAATTCGCTTTTCTTGCTAGTACAACTTCGTTACTATAAAGAAAAAGTATAACGAAATTATCCATGTCCGGAAATCAGACGAGTTTTTATCGGAAAACATGTGAAACTAAATTATATATATTGTCCAATGCCACCACATTGTCTTTTATGACATCTCGTCTTTCTCCCCTGAAATTGGCGGAATTGTAATCAATTTCTTAGGTTAGGGCACCTGAAGGCGAAGTTACGTTACACCGATGATATGATGTGTGATATATGATAATGAAGAGCCAGGAGAGTCCTTAACCTAAATTCCAGACCATAGGCAACCACATAAATAATTTCCTAATATATTTATATATTTCGAAGTCAAGATTAACTTTTGACAGGCCAAATATTTTTGAAGGCCAAATGTTACATGAAAAGAAAAATTAACCACCGGAACGAGATTTGAATCGAGACATAAATTTATACGTAGTGAGATACCGTCTTCTTCACTCAGTTTCACGAGGCACGAATGGGGAATGAAAGAGGGGAATGGGAACTCTTGTAGGTAAACCATAGGACGAACTGAGATGTATGATTTCATAGCTAGTAAATTACCGTCTTATCCACTCAGATATGTGAGGCACGAATGGGAGTGGAAGAGCTGAAAGGAAACACCTTGTAGGCAAATCATAGGGTAAGGCCCAGTAGGTAAGCTAAAATGAGCTTGTGAAATAATATTAAACATGACTTGAGGAAGGTAAATTATAGACGTGATAATTGAAAAAAAAAAAAAGATTACTTACTTATATATTTTATTATTTATTTATTTAGCCTGGTGGAGTTAAGGCCACGCGGATTTCTCTTCCATTCACCAGGACAAACATATGTTACATTAAAGAAAATCACAATGAAATTAGTTACTAAATGATTATCTGGCTAAACCAAACAATAATAAAAATAAGGGCTAAACTTTACAACCTGTGACGCGACGTTTTTAATTCCCTCATAAACTCCTGTCAAATTTTATTCTTAGGGTTTCATTTTTCGAATTATTTTCCACCATTTACAATGATTTTTTACATTTTTTCTAACGGTTATTTGAATATATTTTTCTACGATATTTAACTACATAAGAATGGCAGCCATGAATATTCTATGTAACAACAAAGACCTGTTCCAGTGCAGCCAAAATAGAGTATGTAATAATTAACCGTACACATATACTTCAGAATTTAAGAACTTACTACTTATTTTTGGCCAGTGCAATTTTTCACAGGTTAGAGTGCTTAAATTGTGTAAAATTAGCTTTTATGTTGGTCTTTCACAAGTTCCATCCATTTATAGTAATTCTACCCGAGGGCAGGTCTTTCACTGCAATCATAGCATTTTCATGCTATGCTTGCAGCTTTACTAGGGAATTGTACGTGTGGTAGCTTCCCGTTGCTTTACACACCGGTGAAGGATGATGATGATGACGATGATGACCATATGATTTCGGGGACCGTTTGGGCCTTAAAGTTTTCCTGACATTTGTCTTACAGGTGAGGAAAAAACTCGATAAAAACCTCACCCAGAAAAACTGCCCTGACCGGGGATCGAACCCGGGCCCGCTGCGTGACAAGGCAGCACGCTATCTCGAGGCCACAGCGGTGGACTAGGGAACTTAAATTGCGTTATATTAACTTTTAGGTTGATTAAATATCATGTATAAGTTGGCTGCATTCCGTGATTCCATAGTGTAAACGGCTTCGCTTTTGTTGGCGCATGCGCATGGTGTATGATGATTGGAACTTAGAAAAAAATTAACGTCACATGTTGTAAAGAATTTCAAAAATAAGGTCTAATGATACAATAAATTTAAAGACAATATTAAAACTAATAAAATACGATTTTATTATTAATTTAACACTTCTCACTGAAGGATAAATTATATTTGAAGAGAAAAATTTTCACCTAGACCGAGACTCGAACCTGGGACCCTTGGCCCGGAAAGCCAAGGGTTCCGGGTTCGAGTCTCGGTCTAGGCGAAAATGTTTCTCTTCAAATATAAACTAATAAAATAATTTATACACAAAGGATGAATAACTCCAATCTACTGTACATGAAAAAAAAAAGTTCAGCTTATGTCAGCGCGGTCATGAACCTACAGGTGAGATAGTGCTATTGGGCGAGAGTGTGTGTGTGTGTGTGTGTGAACTTTATTATTTGAGACAACCATCTCTCTCATTGGAATGTATTTTTTAAAATGGATTTTAAGAAGAGTTCCAGTTATCATATGACTGATTTTGGTGACTATCTCACAGACCTATAATTTTGCCTCTTAGTGTTGATACAATTACATCTTCCCGTTGATAAAATTGCCTCTTCCTGTTCATCCATCCATAGTAATTCTGCCCGAAGGCAGGTCCTTCACTGCAATCATAGTATTTTCATGCTATGCTTGCAGCTTTACTAGGGAATTGTAGGTGTGGTAGCTTCCCGTTGTTTTCCACACCGGTGATGGATGATGGTGATGATAATGATAAGGATGATTTCGGGGACCGTTTGGGCCTTAACATTTTCCACACATTTGTCTTACATGTGAGAAAAAACCCCGATAAAAACCTCACCCAGAAAAACTGCCCCGACCGGGGATCGAACCCGGGCCCGCTGCGTGACAAGGCAGCACGCTACCTCGAGACCACAGCGGTGGACTTCCTGTTCATAATGAGAGATATGTCCGCAAATTAACTGCTTTGACAAGAATATCGATTCAACAATGTAAGATCGATATGTCAAAAGAAAACAACTTAAAAAAAATACAAAAAAAAAAGTTAGTTCTCTTGCTCTAAAAAATATATTAAATGTTGTATAATGAATTTGCATTAATGTTAATAATTATTTCTCATACAATAATCTGTTATGGTTTTTCCCAAGCCCAAAGATACATAACAGTAAAGATATGCTATTTATAAGTATACAGCCGGCTTAGAAATCGCCCGGAAGTAAGATTGGAACACATAACCTGATATTTGGTAAATATTAAACACTAGCTAATATCCGGCGTACGCTGCTACGCCAAAACAAAATGAAATTTAATGTGTTTTTATGTTTAGTTGAATAAGTAAACGGAAAAATAATTATAAATTTGTATTTTTAGATACCCCGTCCCGTGCTGATTACCCGAAGTTGCTCGGGAATCTACTTATCCCGATCTTCTTGACATAAATGAGATGAAATACGAAAATTAACGTGTTTTGTGTTTAGTTAAATAAGTAAAAGGGAACATTTATATCGTAATTATTTTTAGATACTCCGTGTTGTTTACCCGGTGTTGTCCGGGAATCTACGTAACTCGATCATCTTGGCATAAATGAGCTAAAAGACAAAATTCGTTATTTTGAGTTATCCGTAAAAGAATACCCGACATGTGCTGCTATGCTTGCACATGTCTCGATCTTTTTGGCATCAATGAGAGACAAAATGGTTATTGTGAGTTATCCGTAAGAGATAAACTTATGCTGCCGCGGAATTTTTTGTAGGTCTTCTTGAGATATTCAATTCTGTGTACATTAATTTTGTGTATTTGTTATGGTTTAGGCAGCGTAAGCCATTTAAGCGTCCAAAGAGCTACTTTTTCACGTTTTCAACTATAAAGGGCGATTTTTAAGGGTGTAGGAGTTGATTATCACAACTCTCTTATAGCCTACGTTCATCCCGCGAATCTTCTGAACATTTTGCAAAAAGCCCCATCACAATCGGATAAACTGTATGGCCGCGTATAAAGTACGAACAAACAAACAAACCAACAAAGAAACAAACAAACATTCATTTTTATGTAGTAGATTATAATTATTTTTAGCTTCTGATGTTGTTTTATTCGCTAAATAGTCACTCCAAATCCAACGCGAGGTTGACTTTTTCATTAGACGAAATCACTCGACTTTGTCGCTTGTGATTTTTTCAGAAAAACACAAGCTCTTGTTAGATTACTTACGAGAATTAGACATGAATGAATGCAGTTGACACAGTACTAAGTACGCCACAGTCGTAATGGCAAGGTTTCAAAAGTGGAAACGAGAAGAATGGGCAGTTCTCTGAATGTTCCACATGAATGAATGACACAGTTAAAGCTGAGGCCACTTGACTCCTGTTGACTCTGGGATACTCAACTACTCCATGACCTCTATAGACACGACAGTATTAAACAGCATTGTGTGAATTTTATAGAAAACAATCTTATTGTTATCGAAATCAGAACTAATGAAGATATTGAGGTTGTTTTCTTGAAAAAATTTTTGAAAAATGATTTCATATTTTCATCGATTCTACCTAATAGAAACAGAAGATGATCATTTGGCTGTATAAATATCCCACAGCGTAGTCAAGCGTTTAAACAAAGGCAAGCTTTTTTTTTTTTTTTGGTTCAGAGCTATGGGAATTGCGCTGGTTCGAGTGCCCATGGGAAAAACAAACTATTTCACCGAATTTTAGCCAGAATAGGACCGGTGCTGACCTAACATTGTGAGAAATTTAGGTACCTAAAATAAGTACAGTAGCAGCTCCAGGTTGAGAAAACCAGCTATAATGGCTGGGGGATCCGACATGTATGTATGTATGTATGTATATATATATATATATATATATATATATATATATATATATATATTAAAGTATAAAATTATGGAATATTTACCTGAAAGCTCCGTCTCCTCAACTTTATTAGTTATTAAACTGTAGCGCTTCGGGACTAGTCCCATCATCGGCAGGATTCAAAACTGGTGCTGATGATGGGACTAGTTCCGAAAGTGCTACAGTTAAATAACTAATAAAGTTGAGGAGACTCAGGTAAATATATTCCATAATTTAAACTTTAATTTTGAATAATACCTCAACGGAACATATCATGAATCTTATGAAAGTTGATAATATGTATATATACATCCATAGTAATTCTGCCCGAGGGCAGGTCTTTCACTGCAATCATAGCATTTTTATGCTATGCTTTGCAGCTTTACTAGGGAATTATAGGTGTGGTAGCTTCCCATTGCTTTCCACACCGGTGATGGATGATACTGATGATGGCCGGTAAATATGATATTGATGATAATGATGGCCAGATGATTTTCGGGGACCGTTTGGGCCTTAAAGTATCCTGACATTTGTTTTACAGGTGAGGAAAAACCCCGAAAAAACCTCACCCAGGAAACTTGTCCCGAGCGGGGATCGAACCCCGGTCCGCTGCATGATAAGGTAGCACGCTATCTCGAGACCACAGCGGTGGATATATAAGTTACTAGCTTGGATGCAACATGTTCATCGAATGAAAGATCAGGACATCCAAACAAATGTTAAGCTAATAACCTGCAGGAAGAAGAAGACCAGGACGTCCACTCAAAAGACTTCTGAATGGAGTTTCTCTTGAGGCCGAAACAGGTAAACAAATGGCCTAAATTTGTGAATGTACTATGATGATGATGATAGTGAGCGTTGTTACGCCTAAATAAATTAAATATTATACGTTAATTAAATTGTATGGTATACGCTGAGACGAACCAAACATGACAGTTGCTAGTCAGTTTTTAATTTCGGATTTCAGGTAAACCTCCACTTGTAATTGTCGGATTTTTCTCATTTTTTGATGATACCTACCTCGTTTATTTTAATAGGATATGAGTTTCGTTGTGAAACATCGAAAATTCTGACAGCTAAAACGATTTTTAAATGTTCACTTCTGTTGAACTCCTATACCTAATGGTTTTAGGAGATCAAATTGTGAATCTGAACCATCCAGCGACCCACTCAAACACACACAAAAATGTTCATCAAAATCAGTCCAATCGTTTAGGCAGTTTTTAATTTCGGGTTTCAAGTAAACCTCCACTTCTAATTGTCGGATTTTGCTAATTTTTTGATAATATCTACCTCGGTTTATTTTAATACGATCTACTGAGTTTCGTTGTGAAACATAAAAAAATGTGACCGCTAGAACGATTTTTAAATTTTCAATTCAGGTGAACTCCTTCACCTAATGGTTTTAGAGGGTTCAATTGAGAATCTAAACCACTGGGGAACCCAATTAGAAAATAAAAAATACATCACAGCGTTTTGGAAGACATTTCAAGGTAGGTTGACGTTCCCTTGTAAGTAGGATTATTTAAGGCATTATTTTATTTTTAATCCATTGATGATAGCAACTTCAACGGTTTCATTCTTAGGAATTCCCTAAAATGACTTACTAGTGGAATGGTTGCCCATGTAGGAAATGTCTTTCATAATAAGATAACGCAACGAGGAAAGTGGATGTGAGCAGGCTATTGTAAAATGTAATGTAATAGGATTGTGTTGGAATCGATTTTCTCGTCCTTTGTGTTGCCACTGTACGACCTGGTACGTGGACGTTTGTCCTGTAAATGTTGACAAGCTATTCCCTCGTTAACTGTTGTCTCCATCGTGCTACATTTTAGGAATATCTGAATATATATATATATATATATATATATATATATATATATATATATATATACAGTAAAACTAGTTTAATCCGGAACGTCAATAATACGGAAATCTGTCCAATGTGAAAAAAATTATTGGTCCCGGCGAAATATAGTAATTTTACGTGTATTTATTTTGTATAAAACGGAATCCATCCAACGCGGAAACGGAAGGATATTTCTACACAATTCATGAAAAAATGTTTATAAAGCGAAAAGAGATAAATAAATTAGTTTCCACTTCATTGAATTTCCGTTATTCCAAAAAACAATAAGGAATGATTCCGGCCGCCGGGTGAAGTGTAGATTGTACCTCTACCTGATATTTTATTCCGGCCTCACTGTACATGTGAAATACAAATACCTGTCTTACAAATAACCATTTAATTGTAAAATCTTAAATTAGTTTAAGTTCTGAGACCGATCTTTGACAGGTAGCGTTCTGAATTTATGGAATAAAGATGGGTAAAATGCATGTATCATTGTCATTAAACAAAAGGGAAAGATGAATCTCCAAATTTTCGGACCGATGCCCCAAAGTCAAGCTCTAGCTCTTCTTAAATCCCTAAGGGAATAACGATTTCAAGGCATCTTCAGGTTGGCTGGACAGTTTTAAAAGACGACACAATGTAGTGTGGAATGAAATTTGCGGAGAATCGAAGGATGTGGACGAAAGTGTAGTTAGTGAGTGGAAACCGAATCTGCATACTTTAATTTCAGGATGCGCACCTAAGAAACTTTTTAACGCTGAAGAAACGGGACTGTTTTTCGCGCGTTATCACCGAAGTTGCTCATACATCTACTATAATCCACTTTTCAAAGGCAGCGGAACTGCAATTAACCGTAAAAAGACGTATACGATACTCTGTAATCTAAGTTTATTAATAAAACCTATTATTTTTTTATAATGCGGAATTTTGTCTAATGTGGGAAAAAATTGGTCCCATGCGATTCCGCATTGAGCAAGTTTTACTGTATATATATACTGACGTAGGGTCTAACCATGAAAATATTTTTTAAAATGTTTCATAATGTCTCGCGAGTATATATTGTGTTCTCAAGGAGTGGAAAGAGAACATTTAACAAACTGTGTAGCTCTTCAAAAAGTACTATTGGGCGATAGCGAGGAGATACTAAGGGTCAACACGCACACACTATTGAGTAACACTAAGAAATTGGGACTGGAAGTAAATATCAATCAAGCTAAATATATGGTCTCACATAGAAATACGTTATATAATGATAATGGGCAGCTTAGGAACAATAATCACAAATATGAATGAGATGCACAAAGAAATTAAAAATAGGTTCAATACTGGAAATGAGTGCTATTTTGCATTACAGAGACTCTTGACGTCTCAACTCCTTTCAAAAAACGTTAAACTGTAAATATATAAAACTATTATTCTACCGGTTATATTATATGGATGCGAAACATTGACTTTTACTTTACGGGAAGAAATGAGATTACGAGCATTTGAGAATAAAGTTCTTAGGTAAATGTTTGGACCAAAGAGAGATGGACAGACAGGTGAATGGAGAAGACTACATAACAGTGAACTACATGGTCTTTATAAGAAGCCAGATATAATAAGAGCAGTTAAGTCTCGTAGACTGCGATGGGGAGGGCATGTGCCACCACGAATGGGGAATGAAAGAGGTGCATGGAAGCTTCTTATAGGAAAACCATATGGAAAACGGCCAGTTGGTAGACCAAGAATGAGGTGGGAGAATAACATTATCCATGATTTGAGGGAAGTAGATTATACAAGGGATGACTGGAAAACATTACTTCAGGATAGGGATGTATGGAGAGCTTATGTCCGCGCGGCCATGAACCTATGGGTTCGATAGTGCCAGCGAGTTAGTTAGTGAGTAGCTCTTCAAAATGATCAAGATGTGATATCCAAGTATTGGGAAGCAAGAAGGAGAATAACTTTGTTGTTAACACCAGAGCATTAGCTACATAGCTTACATATATCAAAATGTTTCACAAATCTTCATAGATCCTACTTACCAGACACTAAAAATAACCATGTCAACAATATGTATGAATTGTTTAAGGGATGTGCTAATGGCAGAGTCTGGATTTTTATATAATACAGTAAAACTTGCTCAAAGCGGAATAGCATGGGACTATTTTTTCCGCATTATACAACATTCCGCATTATTAAAAATACTAAAACTTATTGAAAATCTTGGATCATACGTAGAGTACCTTATAGGCCTATGTCTTTTTACGTACCTTGGATTAATTTTAGTTCCGCTGCCTTTGAAAAGTGAAGTATAGTATGTATGAGCAACTTCGGTGATAACGCGCAAAACACAGTCCCGTTTCGTCATCGTTAAAAATGTCTCTTAGGTGCGTATCCTGAAATTAAAATATGCAGTTTCGGTTTCCACTCACTAACTACACTTTCGTCCGCATCCTTCGATTGTCCGCAAATTTCATTCCACACTACATTGTGTCGTCTTTTAAAACTGCCCAGCCAACCTGAAGATACCTTGAAATCGTTATTCCCTAGGGATTTAACAACAGCTAGAGCTTGACTTTGGAGCATCGGTCCGGAAATTTGGAGATTTATCTTCAATCAGTTTCACTTTTCGTTCAATGGCAATGAAACATACGTTTTAGCCATCTTTCTTTCGTAAAATTCAGAACTCTACCTGTGAAAGATCGGTCTCAGAACTTAAAACTAATTTAAGATTTTACAGTGCAATGGCTATTTGTAATACAGGTATCTGTATTTCGCATAACGGGTGTGCAGTGAGGCCGAAAGAAAATTTCAGGTACAGGTAGAATTTATATTCACCCAACGGCAGGAATCATTCCTTATTGTGTTTTGACATAACGAAAATTCAATGAAATTGAAACTAATTTATTTCTCTGTCTTTCCGCTTTATGAACACATTTTCATGAATTGTATAGAAATATCATTCCGTTTCCGCGTTGGACAGATTCTGTTTTATGCAAAATAAATGCACGTAAAATTACTATTATTTCGCCGGGACCAATAAATTTGTTCACATTGGACAGATTTCCGTATTATTCACGTTCCGGATTAAACAAGTTTTACTGTACAAGCTAATACCCGGTGTGCGCTGCTATGCTAAATAAATGAAAATTAATGTGTTTTTCTTTAGTTGAATAAGTAGATGGAAAAAAATAAATAAATAAATAAAAAATTTATATCGTTATATTTTTAAATGCCCCGGCGTTGCCCGGGAATCTAATATTCCGATTTTCTTGGCTTAAATGAGCTAAAAGACAAAAATTAATGTGTTTTTATGTTTAGTTGGATAAGTTGGAGGAAACATTTATATCGTAACTATTTCTAGATACCCTGTGCTGATTACCCGGCGTTGCCCGGGAATCTACTTATCCCGATCTTCTTGGCATAAATGATCTGAAAGACGAAAATTAATGTGTTTATATGTTTAAGTAAAAGAGAAAAAAAAATATTTCGTAATAATTTTTAGACACCCCGAGCTGATTACCCGGTGTTGCCCGGGATTCTACTTTTCCCTATCTTCTTGGCATAAATGAGCTAAAAGACAAAATTCGTTTTTGTGAATATTCCGTAAAAGAATACCCGCCGTGCGCTCCTACGCTTGCTCGGAAATCTACTTATCCGGATATTTTTGACACCAATGAAAGACTAAAATGTTTATTATGAGTTATACGTAAAAGATGAACATTTGATTTTACGGACTTTTTTGTAGATTTTTTTTAGGTATTCAGTTTTGTGTACATTAATTTTGTGTATTTGTTGGCAGCTTAAGCCATTTAAGAGTACAAAAAGCAACGTTTTTCACTACAAAGGATGATTTCAAAGGTGAAGGAGTTGAGTATTACAATTCTCTTATAGCCTGTAATCATCTCGGGAAACTCCTGAACATTTTGCAAAGAGCCCCATCAGAATCGGATGAACGGTATGGCAGCGCATATGCCTAAAGTACGAACAAACAAACATTAATTTTTATACATTAGATTAATCTCCAAATATGTACAGCCTTTGAAAGAATTGATGGCGCATAAATAGTGTCCTAGAACGAAGCCATTGCTCATGATCAGAGGTCAGCTACTTGTTTTACAAGTGTACAACTATTTGAGAAACTAAATTCAGTTATATTTCGTTGTGTGTTGTGCAATGAAAAATAATTTCGCGTAAATCAGTAGTGCGTTAAATGCCTTAAATAAAACAAAGCAAAACAAATAAAAGAAAACAAACAAAATGAATTAAAATAAGGACGGAGAGAGAGAGAGAGAGAGAGAGAGAGAGAGAGAGAGAGAGAGAGAGAGAGAGAGAGAGGAGGAGAGAGAGAGAGAGAGAGAGAGAGAGAGAGAGAAAGGGCATGACAGCGATATCGAACATGCGACCTCATGCACGGGGAAATTTACGTTCCCTCCACTAGACCACAACCGTCCTTGCTATAAACATTCTGTATCAAGCGATATAATACTCCAGGACTTATTTATGTAATGAAATTAGGTATTAACTTGAATTTAAAATTAAATTCATCAGACGCGTTTTGTATTAGTTGTAGAAATAAACAATCTTGTTTCTGTTACGCAAAAAGAAATTCACGGTCACCCTGTATAGTTATATTGTACCGTAAATAAAATGTGTTCCTTTCAAATGAACAATAAGATAAACCTCGAGGTACATTATACGCCTTTCTACCATAGTGAAAGTTCTACCAGTAAATTTACGAGATTTTTGACACTGAACCTTAAAACAAAGGTCAACAAATTAGCAATTGAGCCTACCTTTCACTTCACTTTAGTTATATCCTTTTTGGGAACAGGCAAGGCTCATTCGTTATACAAGACACGAGAAAAATAAATGGCATTGCTTAGGGCGACGGGGGAAATAAAATAAAATTTCAATATAAAGTTATAAAACTGATATAAATATAAGGGGTCCTAACTTGATTAAAAAAATACAATTCTGTAGTCCTTTCAATAATCCAGTCACCTATCATATAATAAAACAGTTAATTATCATAATTTATTTTAATGGAATTCCATGATTTAATATATAGTATATATTTCTCAAGTTGTCGGCCCTGATTCTTCATTCCTGCTCTCTCTCCGCCCCTGATCCAATGAATTTACTAATGATGTTCCTTTCTCCAGGAATTTCAAAATTCATAATTCTTTCCTTGTTCTTCAGTAGGTAAATTTTTCCCATATGGTGAGTTTATTATTGTTTTCTAACTGTTTTAATAATTTTGTGTTTACATCTATTTTGTGTTTTTCTGGCCAAACGTTGATCAGCCACTGCAGATTTTTCTACTTCTTTTTTTTTTCTACATTTCTTATGTGTTTTCTAGTTCTAATAGTTAAATTTCTTTTTGTTTTCCCTATGTATATCTTATCACAGTCTGCACATTTTATTTGATATATTCCTGATTTTTTACCATCATAAAAATTTTAAGTAATAATAGTAGTCTTCTCCTGTACGTTAGGAGTAAGGATATGGGTGGTACCTAGAGGGAGTTTCTTAACCCTTCAGTAGGGAGGTGATAGAATGTTATTCAACTGGGGAGGTGGTTGGGTGGTAACAACACCCAGAAAGAATCAAGTTAAAAAGACTGTGACTTCAAAACTGCACAGAATTTACATATAGGTCTATGGTTACTTTAGTAGCATATCTGTGTCAAAAATGTTCTAGAAAGTATACTAATTATTGAAAGTATAATGTAAGGAATAATACAATCAGAGAAATAATGAATGTAGAAAATGATATTGTACAAGAGATTGAAGAAATCCAACTAAGATGGTATGGACATATAATGAGAAGAAACAAACAAAGAAGTATTGAAATCGAAACCTCCTGGAAAAGTGAAACGTGGTAGACCAAAGCCAACGTGGATAAAGGGAATTCAAGACAACATGAAAAAGAGAAATGTGTTACAAGCAGACACGCAAGACCGGGAAGTGTGGAAGAAAAACAATTGTATATTTTGGTTAAGGATACCTGTGTAAATAACAGAAACAATCCTGAAAATAAATTATAGTGTTGTAAAAATGTGTATTATTTCGTCAATTTTAATTACGAATCATTTAATTTGCTGTACGATAATAAAATATTTAAACACTAATAATGTAGGATGCATTAAGCTATAGTCAAACATATTTTAATAAAGGAAACCTTATATTAACACATACAGTTGGGAAAATTTATGAATTTTTTTAACTTTTAAAGGCAAATATTGCACATGAGAACATTGTCATGTATATTATCTTACCAAAATTATTAAAAAACTGCCGAATCATATATGGATTTTTACTACATTATTTCATTAATCATATTATTATGACACAAAACACATAGATTCACATAGACTATAGAACTTCGTAAATGTACCATAAATTTTGTCAGTCTTGAAGAAACAATAAATAATAACTTACATATTTACCGTTACCTACCATGTATAGACCGAATTAATTCTAAAAATTTTGAAATATAATACTACATAAAAAATAGACCCTGAAATAACTGTGAAAACTGGTTTGTAAGAAGTATTTTACCCTGAAACTTAAGTGGGGAGATGGGGGTGGTACCATTACCCCACCACATTAAACAATTTTTCTTAGAAAGGAACAGTATTCGTGTGGACATATTTATAAAATCATAAATTACAGACATTAATAAGAAGGTATTCAAAAATACAAAACATAAAATTACATTTAAAAAATGAAAGTTTAAGTTTGGGGTGGTATACACACTCTACATTCCCACTTAAGGGTTAACAAAACTAATTCAGTTACGCTTATTTCCCTATAAATCTCAGCGAGTGACATCGCCTCAAAGAGCCGTCTAGAAATCAATTAAGGTATTAGTCCTATTTAGATGGTAAAGACGGATTAAATATTGTTCAGAGGCACTAATTTAGTCATGAGGTTATTTAGGAGCCTGAAAATCTTCGGACTCGGGACCCACGACTTAAATGATCTAGTGGCCGAAAAAGAAAACTGCTAACACAATCACAAATGGAGTGCCGCCTCAACTGTGAACATCATTTACTCAAAACTGACCTTTTGTTACTTATACTCCGTGGCTTCTAAGGGTGTCATATACATTTATATACAGGGATGTGATTTAGAAAGATATTAACCATAAGTATAGGTTTAAATCTGGAAACGTATGCTATTAAAGATTTCGTGGACTCTTGTCATCCCAACTTCTCTAAAAGGAAATGTTAATCTAAAAATATCCAAAACAGTTATATTTCCTGTTATGTCATATAATATGAGATACGATATATTTACATTGCAGAAGGAAAAATATAATGAGTGTTTCAGATTGAAGTTCTTAAGAAAAATGTTGGACCAAAGAGAGGCGACACAGACAGGTGCATGGAGGAGATTCTAAAACAGCGAGCTACATTATCTTTATGGAACACCAGATGTAAGGACAGTTATGTGTCATAAACGTCATAAGTCATAAGGCAGAAAAATGGGACGAATAGGGAATGAATGAGGAACTGGAAAAGTATTTTAGGAAAGTCAGAGGAAAAGCACCCAGTAGGTATTCCAAGGGTGAAAGGCGGGGGGGGGGATAACATTAAACATGATTTAAGGGTCGTGAATTATACAGAGGATGGAAACATTAGTTCAGGATAGTGATGTATGGAGAGGTTATGTTCGTATGGACATGAGTCTCCGGATTCGATAGTGCCACCTAATTAGTTAAACATCTTCCTTGACTACTCGTGGACATACAAAAAACTCCAATCAGGCGTGCGGTCCGCAAGCTCCATACTACTCGTAGCTGCTCCAAACGCCAATGACCGAAACAACTCGTCTCGTATTTCTTAAAAATACCTTTTTGGATAGAATAAGAAATGTATTTATTACGTAACATATGAATAAAGAACATTCAATTCTAGATTATGTAAAATACAGCCAATTGTAATGGTAGGTAATGTGGAACGAATTGATGATATTTTTGGATTGTATTCAAGGGGGAGGGGAAGTCCAACTCAGGGTCGAATCGAGGGATGAGATGAAGCCCCTTATATAGAGGTCTGTGAATGACAAGAGTGCCGGCCGACTACGTCTGACGCACCATCACAGATGAACGAAATGAAACGAAATGGATCAGATGAGTATGGAGAAATGATAGAATAATATTGTGGCAGGAAAACACGTAAAAAATCCCGAGGATAGCCCGCCCAAGCTCCGTTTCGTCCACCACGAAACCCACATGGAAAGACCGAGACTCGATCTCGGGACCAAAGCGGTGAGAGGCGAGCGTCTAAGTGCTTGCGGCACGGAGCCGCCTTTAATAATAATAATAATAATAATAATAATAATAATAATAATAATAATAATAATAATAATAATAATAATAATAATAATAATAATAATAATAATAATAATAATAATAATAATAATAATAATAATAATAATAACAATATCAATAATAATGATAGTAACAATAACAACAATAACAATAACAACAACAACAATAATAATAATAATATAATAATAACAACAATAATAATAAAAATAAAAATGATAATTTATGGAAAATTGTAGGACCAAAATTTCAAGATAATAAAATAATATATATAAAAATTGAAACTCTACAAAAAAAAATGAAAGTCTTTCAGATACCATGCGAAAAAGGAGAATATATTTTTACGGTCATCTTCATCATCATCATAGTACATTCACGAATTTAGGCCATTTATTGACCTATTTCGGCCTCAAGAGAAACACCATCCAAAAGTCTTCTTCTTTCTGCAGGTTGATAGCTTAACATTTGTTATCCTGTGACTGTCATCTTCTCAGAATGAAATCCAACAGATTAACCGAACTAATCTGTGATATTTTCCGTAATCGCAAAACAATACCCAATTGGTTTAAATATAAAAAAAATAGAATTAAAGATTACAGAAAATTCACTAATCGATCGAACTACTAAATAATTTATCAAGATGAAAATACAAGGTTCCAAGATAAATCTAAAAAAAAGTACAAACCTACTATCTCGGAAGAAGAGAGGAAATGATCAGAAAGAATGAAAACATTCTGAGCACTAAGAAAGGAACAACACACTGAGAAGTGATTGATTCAACGTACCCCAAAAAGGGGGTGAAAAAAAAGTTAAACTTTGATATTTGCTTTTTACATTTCAGTCTTGCAACTGGAAAGATAGATTTGGAGAAAAACGATAAGTGGTCATAGGAAGATGTGATAGTATATTGTAAACCTACTCATGATGATTATGCATGCAGTCATTTTTAAAATTACGTATCTATAACTTTCGTGATTTTAAAAGTATTAAAATTGTAGAGGGATGAAAAAACGTTTTATGATAATGTGCTGTAAACCCTTTCCTTGCTTGAATAAATCAGTGAATTTATAACATAAAGTTAACAGATTGCTCACTAGGTGGCAGCAACTTCTTTTCATGTAATATCATTCATTCATCCTACAATAGATGGCAGAAGTATACACTATGCATTCATTGTATTAAGTATGTTCTTCAGCAGATGGCGAAGAATACAGACAAGCGTACCATCTGGTGTCAAGGACGTTAACTCCTGTTTCATATGTCAACAAAAGCAGGTACAAAGAAAGAAACACGTGTAATGATTATAAAATTTTATTAAATACTAGGCTAATACCTGGCGTGCGAACCTATGCCTAAATAATTTTAATTTTTAGTTCAATAAGTACGAAGAAAAATAACTATAAATTTATACCATATTTATTTTTAGATTAGTGGAGTCTGAAAATTAAATAGGCCAAACATGGCGGTTGCTAGAGTAAATTAATATTTTCGAATTTCAGGTAAACCCCTCCCCGCTTCTAATGGTCGGATTTTACTGATATTTTTTTATAAAACCTACTACATCAGTTTATTTCAGTACTATAGACTGAGTTATGTTGTGACACATCGAAAATTGCGAATACTTGAGCGATTTTAAATTTTAGTTTCAGGTGAACTCTTACACCTAATGGATTTAGACAATAATATATAGCGGCTAAATACTCTCCGAATCTGAAATATTGTATGTTCAAATTTTCATGAAGATCGGCGAAGAACTTTCGGAGATTTAAGATTTTGTACGAACGAACATTTACATTTTATTCGCATTGATAACAAAACGAAGAAGTGTCAGGCAATCAGGACAAACTTTTATAACCAGAGCTAGTATGATACAAACTAATCATCATCTTCTAAAGTTAATTAAATTATTCTTCTCTTCTCACAACTATCCTTTTCTTTTCTGGATGGTCCTGTCATCCTATAAATTTATTTTAGTTTACACCTTTCAAAACAGTCCTCTTGGTGTTCTTTTCATCCCCCCACTCCAAAAAATGTTGACTTCAAAAGTTATTTAAGGAAATTATTATGAGGAAATAGTGTGGACGAAAATGGATATTTTTCTACTAAGGATTTTGAAGATTACTGACCTAGGACCGAACTAAAAAACAAAACACATTGCTACTATCCAACTGTGTGGTTCTTAGTCGCTCGGATATAAACTTTTCATACATCCCATTTTCAGCTAATGTTTTCCAATAATTCCCTGTATAATTTACCTCTCTCAATTAATGACTGTTATTCTCCCACCTCATTCCAGGCCTACCTACTGAGCACTTTCTTTGTGATTTTCTTACAGCGAGTTAGTTATGAAGTTAAAGACAAGATTGATGAGAATAAAACGAAATGGAAATATCATTTTGATAGAATAACAATATATACTTTAAGGGAGGAAAGGAGATTACGAGTATTTGAGAATAAAGTTGTTAGGAAAATTTTTGGACCAAAGAGAGATGAACAGACAGGTGAATGGAGAAGACTACATAACAATGAACTACATGGTCTTTATAGGAAGCCAGATATAATAAGAACAGTTAAGTCTCGTAGACTGCGATGAGCAGGGCATGTTGCACGTATGGGGAATGAAAGACGTGCATGGAAGCTTCTTGTAGGAAAGCCAGAGGGAAAACGCCCAGTTGGTAGACCAAGAATGAGGTGGGAGAACAACATTAACTATGATTTGAGGGAAGTAGATTATACAGGGAATGATTGGAAAGCATTAGCTCAGGACAGGGATGTATGGAGAGCTTATGTCCGCGCGGCCATGAACCTACGGGTTCGATAGTGCCAGTGAGTAAGTAAGTAAGTAAGTAGAGGAGAGAGATTTAGGTAGACTTCGAAATGGGTGGCTTGATGATAGATATCAGAACAAGAGATTTTACCCATTACTTGAAGAGGAAAAAAAAAGAAGTATGATGATGATGATGAGGAGAAGAAGAAGACGAAGAAGCGGTAAAAGAAGGGCATTTAACTAAATCACATATTAAAACACTAACTAACTAACACGCTGGCACTATCGAACTCGTATATTCGTGGCCGCGCGGACATAAGCTCTCCATACATCACTATCTGAGTTAATGTTTTACCATCATCCCCTGTATAATATACTTCCCTCAAATTATAGTTAATGTTATTTTCCCACCTCATTTTTGGTCTACCAACTGGACGTTTTCCTTCTGGTGATCCTACAACAAGCTTCCATGCACCTCTTTCAATCCGCATTCGTGACACATATCCTGCACATCGCAGTCTACGAGACTTAACTGTTCTTATTATATCTGTTTTTTTTATAAAGACCATGTAGTTCATTGTTATGTAATCTTCTCCATTCACCTCTCTGTTCATCTCTCTTTGGTCCAAAAATGTTCCTAAAAACGGTATTCTCAAATACTCGTAATCTCCTTTCTTCCCTTATATTAAGACTCCATATTTCGCATCCATAAAATATAACTGGTAGAATTTAGTTTATATTTTTCAGATTAACGTTTTTTGAAAGGAGATGGCATGTTATAACACGAAATATTTGGAAATTTTCCAGGAATCTATAATTCAGCACTGCAAAAAGTTATAACGTATATCCAATAATTTTTGCATCAGATCATAATTAGATTTTATGGTAATTACAGCTGCATAGAGCTTAACATTTCTCAGAAGTAGCCCCAGGGTGGTCCACCTGCAGAACCGGACCAGAGTTTCGGAATAGTCAGTTTGTAATCAAATAGCTTCTCTACTAATGTTAATGTATTATACAGATTGTATCTGTTTCTCATAAAACTGTTTTTAGTGTTAAAGCGTAACAAGTGACTTACTAGTACAACACGTCGTTCGCTTCATGACGCTCGTAACGCGCAGTCTTGGCAATGGTGCGCAGTACTGAGTCCCTGTAGGGAGTGAGGGCTTCCATGCCTTGCAAGCCATAGTATATCACCTGGAGATCCTGAAACAATAAAACAAAATCACTTAATTATGTACTCTAGGTGCATTTATATGGTCACGCATAAAAATACATTATATAATGGAAATGGACAGTTAATGAAAAATGAGGGAAGTTTTGAAGAAGTGGTTGAATTAAAATACTTAGGAACAATAATCACAAACAGGAATGAGATGTACAAAGAAATTAAACATAGGCTCAATTCTGGAAATGCATGCTATTATGCATTACAGGGACTCTTGTTGTCCCAACTCCTTTCAAAAAACGTTAAACTGAAAATATATAAAACTGTTATTCCACCAGTTATGTTATATGGACTCTTAATTTAAGGGAGGAAAGAAGATTACGAGTGTTTGAGAATAAAGTTATAGGACAATTTTTGGACCAAAGAAAGAATACCAGACAGGTGAATGGAGAAGATACATAACAGTGAACTACATGGTCTTTATATGAAGCCAGATATAATAAGAATAGTTAAGTCTCGTAGACTGCGATGGGCAGGACATGTGGCACGGATGGGGAATGGAAGAGGTGCATGGAAGCTTCTTGTAGAAAAACCAGAGGGAAAACGCCCAGTTGGCAGACCAAGGATAGGATGGGAGAATAACATTAACCATGATTTGAGGGAAGTAGATTATATTGGGAATGATTGGAAAACATTAGCTCATGATAGGGATATATGGAGAGCTTATATCCGCGCGGCCATGAACCTACGAGTTCGATAGTGCCAGTGAGTTAGTTAGCTAGGTGTATTATATTTATAGAAACATTCTAAAATTATATGAAGGTGACCACCTGGAGGGAGGAAGGAAGGAAGAACTCGAAACTCATGGCTGCAAGGAATAATAATAATAATAATAATAATATAATAATAATAATAATAATAATAATAATAATAATAATAATAATAATAATAATAATAGCTTTATTTAACCTGGCAGAGTTAAGGCCTTAAGGCCTTGTCTGTCACTCAACCAGGTTTTAAAAAGTACAAAAAGCATAGTCTTACATCTAAATTACAATAAACATAAACGATTACATGTTATAAATACAATACAATTATTGTTTATAATGTATTTTCATTATCTAATACTACTTCCATCAAATCGTGGTTAATGCCATTCCTCAATCTCATTCTTGGTCTACCAATTTGGCGTTTTCCATCTGGTTCTGCTGCAAGATGTTTCCATCCCCCTCCTTCAGTATCTTCAGCTAATGTTTTCCAATCATCCCCTGTATAATCTACATCCCCCAAATCATGGTTAATGTTATTCTCCCATATCATTCTTGGTCTACCAACTGGGCGTTTTCCATCTGGTTTTGCTACAAGATGTTTCCATCCCCTCCTTCAGTATCTTCAGCTAATGTTTTCCAATCATCCCCTGTATAATCTACTTCCCTCAAATCATGGTTTATATTATTCTCCCATATCATTCTTGTTCTACCAGCTAGGCGTTTTGTATATTGTACAAGAAGTTTCCATTCTCCACTTTCAATCTCCATTTGTGCCACATGCCCTCCCCATCGCAGTATTAGGGACTTAACTGTTGTTATCATGTTTGGTTTCCTGTAAAGATCATGTAGCTCACTAAGATATAATTTTCTCAATTCACCTGTCTCTTCACCTCTCTTTTGTTCAAAAATGTTCCTAAGAACTTTATTCTCGAATATTCATAGTCTTTTCTCCTCCCTTAAAGTAAGAGTCCATGTTTCATATCATAAGTAATGCCACGAGTGATTTCCAAATTATCGATAAATTCACGACTCACAAAGTGAGGGGTGAATTTATCTAGAGAATTTGGAAATCAAGAGTGGCATTTTTTAGGACTATTTAACGAATAAAATTAAGCTGTTTTCTCACAAATCATTGTTTAACTATAGTTATTTTAAAATATTTATATATTTCATGTAAACGGCGATGTTTGAAAACAAATCAGAAATGTGAGGTTATGTTCATTCACTGCTGCTTGATCATATTATTTATTGCCAAATGAGATCGCAATATTGTAAGAGTGCACCCATGTGGAGAAATAATGAAACACATCAAACTATATATTATAATCAACATTACGGGTTATTCATTTATTTTTTTAGTAAACAACTCAGTAAAATCAAGGAATCTTTTCATTATTTGCTATATTCAATGTATTTGTTGAGAAAAATAATGCTTTGACCTGTTCAGAACATTAAAAAGGAGGAGCTTTCTTTATCACAAAAGCAGGAGCTGATAAAGAGAAATCGATAAAGAGCGAGGCGAAACACGACTGTGATTGGTTGTAAATAAAAAATCATCGAAATGTGACTGGTCATTGACTCCCATTTGGGGCATGAGTTAAATAGTCCATATAATATAACTAGAGAATAAAAGTTTTGTTTTCAGATTAACATATTTTGAGGGAAGTTATGACAAGATTCCTTGTAATGCATAATAACATACATTTTGCAGAATTGAGCCTATGTTTAATTTCTTTCTACATCTCATTCCTATTTACGTATAATTGTTGTTCCTAAGTATTTGAATTCAGCTACTTCTTAAAAATTTCCCTCATTTGTCATTAACTGTCCAATTCCATTATATTTTTATATTTTTATATTTTTATATCTGTGACCATGTAAACAGTTTTATTGAAGTTTACTTCTAATGAGAAATAATTAAATTCGTTTAAGAAAACAGAAATTAAAATTGAATCTCTATACTGGCATTTTATTACAGTGAGAACAACCAGTTCATTCAGGATTAGATCTCCGCAGCTGCCAACAACGAATTTATTTATTTTAACGAAATAGCAAACGCTATTAGAATTTCTAATTGAAAACAAATGTAGCTGGTTCAAAAATTACTATTTCTATATTTTATCACAATAAATGGGTTTTAACATGGGTCACTTGATGACAAATACTTGTTCGTTTACGGCCTTGACACTCACAAGACGATGTATTTATCAGTCAACTGTCATTCACTTGACCACCAGAGTAAAAATTCAAGAGCAGAGCTCAGTGGCGGCTCGCAACACAAATTATCAGTTTAGCTCATTTATTGAACTTAATTTTACTTTTAAAAAATCTCATAAAAACAGGTAAACTAGTAGCTTCCTTCAAATTCTACTTCAGAAATTTAATAGTAAACTTGCCATCATCATGAACAAATCCGTTTTAGGTCATGTGACCTGTGACGGTAAACCTAATGAAGATGGTCTTGATCTTTCCACCGATGTTTTGAGATGCCTTGGTTCTTATGTCCAGTTGCAAAATATTGGAATGTCAATTTTGGAAGTATATTTTTTTCCATTCTTGTCAGCTGATTTTTCCATTCCTGTAGATATCTTTATTTATCTTCATTTCAACTTGATACTCCAAATTTTTCTCTAACTATTTAACTCGTGCCCCAAATGGGAGTCAATGACCAATCACATTTCAATGATTTTTTATTTACAACCAATCACAGTCGTTTTCACCTCGATTTTATTAGTTTAGTTTTATCACTTTAAAATCAAGCTCCTCCTTTTTAACATTCTGAATAGGTCATAGCATTATTTTGCAATGACTGCATGTGGCTACCAGATTGTATATATAGTGCACGAATGTTAGCAGATAGTGCTTGCAGGATATAATAGAAAAATATTTGTAGCAATTGATTATACCACAAAAAAACACTGTTTGCACTTTCTTAAACGTATTATTTCCCAGGAATTTATGTTATAGAAAATTTTAATTGACATATTTACATCATATGACAACTTCTTGTATCTTGTAAGCCCATGTTTCCCTTAACAGTGATTTAGGCGCTCTCCCCTAGAGGGAAGAATTAGAACCATACTTAATTTAGTTACACTTGTTTTCGTATAGATGTCATTTGAGTGGTCCGTGGTCAGCGTTCCGCCTCATACTGACACATCATAGGACATCAGAAATTAATTAATAACCTATAATGTTGGTTAGAAATTTCTCAACTAGGGTACATTCTTACAATATTGTGATCCTTTGGCAAAATAAATAATATGATCTGGTTGCAGTGATGCACAAATGAAGCGTAACAATCGTTTCTCATTTGTTTTCAAACATCGCCGTTTATATTAAATATATACATATTTTAAAATAACCATAGTTAAATAATGATTTGTGAGTAAAACAGCTTAATTTTATTCGTTAAATAGTCCTAACAAATGCCACTCTTGATTTCCAAATTCTCTAATAAATTTGGAAATCTTTCGTGGCATGACTTATGATAATAGTGTTCCTTCGGCGATACAGTCCTTTAACTCCTAACAGTGAACGTAAGAAGCGCATTTGACTTACTCTAAGTTTATGATCCATCCATAGTAATTCTGCCCGAAGGCAGGTCCTTCACTGCAATCATAGCATTTTCATGCTATGCTTGCAGCTTTACTAGGGAATTGTAGGTGTGGTAGCTTCCCGTAAAGTCTTTTATTTAAAATCCAAATTTAATTCCGTATTTTAGAGCAGCTTTTGATGTGATATTTTGTACATCTTAGTTTTGTATCTGTCCTCACCTGTTTACCAAAATGTCTTCTTTTACCCAATCTTATTATATTTTTGAAATTTTGAATCAACGTCACTCATATGCTCTTCAATATCTTTCTTGTTTTTAGCATTATATTCTGCTACTTTAACTGTGCAAAAATAACAATCGTCTCCATGAGTTGTGGGTTCCCTCCAAATCATAAGGATACCAAAGGGCAATGGCTTCTTTTTCCATTTTTTTAACTCTTCAATTCTGCAACACAACTACGGTACACTTTGTGAGGGCACCATAATTTATCCAGGTCTCCTAACTTAATGCCAAAATGTTGAAAGTAAGTTTTCTTTACAAAAGCTGTTATATTCTTTGTTTTACTAACGTATATGATCCACATATAATTATAGCAAAATAGATTTGGATTATTTACACAATTAACAATTTTTCTACGGACCTAGGGCGGATGTAGTTAGTAGATTTTAATAAATATAAACATAATTTAAAATATCAACATATTAATAGTTATATTATTTCACATTTTAGGTAATAAAGTTGAAAATATAAACTGTTGGGCCTTTCTAACAAACGATAAGCACACTGTAATATTACTACAGTACGTACATTACGAAAAATATTCAAAACATAAAATTTTGAACTATAAAACGCGAAAACGGATTTCATTTTTGCATCAGTGTGAAATTGTGATTCAGAAACGCTCATTTCTTTAAAAAATAAACAAAATCCATGCAGAACGGTGTTATCTACATGTTGATTAATGATACATACGAGTAATAGATGAGGGCTACACATTATAAAGTTGACAAGGGAAAGAAATAATAATAATAATAATAATAATAATAATAACAACAACAACAACAAAAGTAGTAACCTATAATTAGATTAAGTAAATGGCTTGATAAAGGAAGTTTTAAAGGACTTTGGTAGTTTAAGGAAAATATATGTCTTTTCTTAAACCGCACATAACCTTAGGTTATTACCTATTGCATATTGCAAAATTTGACAGTCCCGCACCGTAGTCGAGGCCTTGGCACAGAGCTACGGGACTTGCGCTGGTTCGAGTCTCCATGGGGTAAGAAATTTTCTCATGATATTTCGGCCAGTATGAGACAGGTGTCCATAAAAAAACGCTGTTATAAGAACGTCTGTTCTCAAATACTCAATAACTTCTTTTCCCTTAAAGTAAGAGACCATGTAAAACATTTATTTCCATGTACAACGGGAGGGGGAAAAAAAGAGTGTAACAACCTTGTTCTGGGCAACAATTATAGAAATATTCTAAAGCACTCTATATTATTTACACTGTTGCTTCGGTATGTCACTCTCTTAACAAGCCGATAGACATCTCCCAGATGCCTCATAACGCACATTCTTCAGCTCTGTTAAAACTTTAGGAATGTCAATAATTTACTCCCTTTATGCCCTTTCCTTCGAATGCAAGTAATTAATACAATTAAAACCAAGCGATCTGACGCAATCGTTAGCATTTGAAGGATACAAAAAAAAGTCAATTTTCTATGAATCCTACAAAACGGACTTCTAATTGAATCAGTCATTTCGAAAAGGGATCATCTACTATTTTTCTGAAATTCACTTTTTCCATTATTCCATGTTTACATGCTTACTTCCATCGTTTTGATGTGAGAACAAATCAACTACACTATTCCTTTACCACTTTCTGACTTAATTCAGTAGCAATTTCAGATTCAATGCTTTATTCTGAACAAGTTGAATCAGTTTCTCTTGTAAAAATTGATCAGATACAGATGATCCCTTTTCGAAACGACTCATTCAATTATATTACGTGCCTTTGTTATGGTATGTTGAGGCCTTGAGCACTAAAATGGGTCAATGTTCATTATGTCATATTTCGAGAACACAGAAGTTTCTTCTAAATACTGGATTAAGAAATACATTATAAATAGTAATACAAAGAACAAATATATTATATATTATGGAAATACAATAGGAAGTAACATTATGAGATTCTACTTAATACATATGTTAGGTCTGCCGTCATCTTATCTCATAATTACAGTCATCATCATCATCATCATCATCATCCATGCAAGTATTAGGCCGGGTGGCCTGTTACTGCCAAAGGATCGCAATATTGTAAGAATGTACCCTAGCGGAGAAAAAATTAAACACATCAAACTGTTTATAACCAACATATTAATTAATTTCTGATGCCCTATGATGTAAATATGTCAATTATATTTTTCTGGAACGTAAATTCTTGGGAAATAATACGTTTAAGAAAGTGCAAACAGTGTTTTCTTCTTTATGTGGTATAATCAATTGCTAGAAATGTTTTATATTATATCCCGCAAGCAGTATCTGTTTACATTCGTGCACTATATATACAATCTGGGAGCCACTTGCATTCTAGGATTCTTACTCCTTAATATATAAATTGTTATATTTAATGTATTTCTTAGAGAGTCAGTCACTGCAAAATAATGTTCTGACCTATTCAGAATGTTAAAAATGAGGAGCTTGATTTTAATATGATAAAATTAAATTGATAAAGTCGAGGTGAAAAAGACTGTGATTGGTTGTAAATCAAAATTCATTGAAATGTGATTGGTCATTGACTCCCATTTGGGGCATGAGTTAAACAGTAAAAAAAAGTATGCGTGTGATCCAAAAGTTATAAATATTCTCAATGTAAGGGTAAGATGACATAGGACACGTAAAAATACCTATAAAAGGAGAGGTTAAAGTAATAAGGGAAGTATCAACTATTGGATACAGAAACCTACCTTGAAACTTCTCCCAGAGAATCGTTGTGACGTACCAAGGCCGTCTCCAAAAAAAAAAAAAAAAAATCTACCGTTTTTAAGTGTAAGTCACTAAAAATGCAGCAACAAATCTATAACTTAAACTACAGGGAAACAATAAAACCCCTCATTTAGTGGATTGGATAACCCTCACAACCATCTGTCCGCGCCGCGCCTCAATTCTCTCCGCTCTACTCAAGCAGGGACTTCCATCTGTTTTGCACAGTAGGTTGCCATTGCTGGATTCTTGCTTCGATTTCTGTGCCTTGCAGTTAAAGGCGGCAAATAGTTTTTTTTGACACGGCCTTTGATTATCATAATGCTTATTTGGGATAAATTTCAAGGTGTTTTGGCATGCAATTGTTGACAGTAGGTCGAAGGGAATTAAGCCATATGAGAGAGTTCCTCTGTCGAAAGAGTAACGATCTCCTCCAAAACTCCACGGCGCGACAGGCCTAGAAGGCCCTTGGCCTACCAGCCGGCTGCCGGCCTCTCATCCACATGTGTTAATCACAGATGTAGACAATCATTCAGCCAGTGTAGGGGTGACATGTGGTCAGCATGTCGGGTCCCCTAGCCGTTATAGCTGTTATTCTCAACCTGGAGCCGCTACTAATTATAGCTTCCCAAATGCCTCACGCTGCTGGATGTGCACCGGTCCTATACTGGCCGAAATTCCATGAAAAAATGTCTTCTCCCATGGGGACTCGAACCAGCGCAAGTCCCGTAGCTCTGCGCCAAGGCTTCTCCACTCGGCTACGGCGCGGGACAGCGTGATGATCATACATCAGTCAAGAAACGCGGAAATGTGTTCCAATATGGAGAGATTAGCCTATATCTGCGCAGCCATGAATTTAGGGATTCGATAGTGACAGTGAGTTAGTTAGTTTAATGGTTGAGAGTTCCCTTGTAAGATAAAAATATATATTGTTTATTATAATAAAGAATAAGACTATGACATTTATAACTTCATACCAGCGATAAGTAATGCACTACGGCGAATGTTTATACAAAGGATGGGTTTTATTGTCAATAGAGCAGCGGTATAGTATTTTATATCTAGGAATGGATAGTATCATGCTCTGAAATGTATGTCTAGTTAAATAAATGATCCTGTTTAAAACCAGTCACAACTACACTGATATCACAGAGCCGATAGTAAAGTAATAAAGAGAACAAATACGTATAAATTCAATAAAAAGCAGGAAATTAAGTTAAACATTCATGTCTCGATTCTCAATTTGTATTTCTTTATAAGCCACTGTTGTATTAAACATTTCCATTCAAAAATTATGTCTGTTGTCATGGGAACATTGACTACATACTTCTACGCGAACAGAATATTTTAACGCAATAAGTAGTAAACTTTTTGATATTCCGGGGGGAAAATGTATAGGGTACTACAGTATATACACAGGGTGTAACTAAATTCCCATTACAGATTTCGAGGGCGTATAGTGGAGACCAAGACGGTTACGTTTAGCATAGAAATTCAAAACATGTTCAACTCTACCAATGACCCTGCATGTTCTCTCAACTTGACCCCTCTAGACTACTATTGTCTGTCCAGCCTAAGAAACACACTTTGACATTTAACTACCGAATGTAAAAGTACGCGAAAAAGCACATGCAACCTCAGTCAGCTGTTTATTACAGGTCGATAAATTAATGCACAACAACCGTTTTAATTTGTAATGATGCATGTTTGCATTAACATACGCAATGGTATCTCGAAAACGAATTAAATTATAATTGTTAATATTAAACAGATTAATTCAAATAAAACATTCATATTATTGTAACTGACTTTCAACTTCCTCTCAAGAATCGACCAGTTTCAAATAAATGCGAATTTTTAGTTACTCTCCAGCCTTTGAAGAATTAGGCCTATGTAGGTGTATACTGTATTCTGATCAACTGTAGTTAACATAAATAACTTCAAATACGTAATTATATTAATCAAATACGTGATCTATTTTTTCGATTCCGCTGAACTGTGCTTTGGCCATGAATGAATCGCAGTGACTACAGCAGTCATGTGCTTTGTTTTCCTCAAGTGTGTTTCTTAGACTGGACAGACTTTACCTGCGACCAGCCTCATGGGCTAGTAGTAAGCGTGTCTGACTACAGTTAATGAGGTCCCAGGTTCGATTCCCGGTCAAACCATAGGAATTTTTCCTTGAACGGAATTATTCCTGTGGTTGCCCATGGTCAGGAATTTAGGTTAAATTTAGGTTAAGAACTCTCCTGGCGCTTCATTATCATGTATCACCCATCGGGGTAGCGTAACTCCGCCTTCCAGGTGCCCCAACCTAAGAAATTCCGCCAATGCCAGGGGAGAAAACCACAAATGTCATAAAAGACAATCTGGTGGCATTAGACAAAAATAAATACTTTACCTGTATGGTCACATGAATCCCTTATTTACTATACCCCTGCGCATGCCGTAGCGTAGTGGTTAAGGAACTGCGGCTACAAGCCGGAAGGTTGAGGGTTCGAGTCCCTGTGGGGTCAGGATTTTTAAACTGATCCAAACCTTCTGGCGGCACTATGGTCCTGGGGTCGACTCAGCCTCTAACTGAAACGAGTACCAGACTTTTGTTCTGGAGGTAAAGGCGGCCGTCACGCAGGGCTGACAACCCGGCTGACATCAAGTGCCGATTGTCCAGAAAAGTGGGAGCCTTAACCTCCTACTTCCCCAAGGGCCTCCTGAGGCCTATAGTAGGATCACTTTAAAGTAATCCCACTACAGGCCTCAGGAGGCCCTTCGGGTATTAAGAGGTTAAGGCGCCCACTTTTTTCTGGACAATCGGCACTTGATGTCAGCCGGGTTGTCAGCGTGACGGCCGCCTTTACCCCCCAGAACAAGCGTCTGGTACTCATTTCCGTTAGAGGCTGAGTCGACCCCAGGGCCATAGTGCCGCCAGAAGGTTTGGGTCAGTTTAAAAATCGTGACCCCACCGGGACTTGGACCCTCGACCTTCTGGCTTGTAGCGCAGTATCTTAACCACTACGCTACGGCGTGCCCCTAGATATGTAACAAAAATTACAAAAGACGAGTGATGGTGTATAAAGAGAAAAAGCTAATACTGTACCGGTAGAGTATTTCTTGCAATTAAACTGTTAGAAAGGACGGACGATAAATTAAAGTGGAACGTTAATATCCTACGAAACTGCAGAGCTTGAGTTTAGCAAAAATGGGTCAATGCAGCGATAATAATTCAATTTCGCAAAGTGTTCGGAGTTTCTTTTTAATCCGCCTGCAGTAGCACAATCTGACATTGAATAATGCAATATTACAAGTATATATTGTAGCCTACACGCAAATGTAGTATAATATAGTCCATAAAAACATTCTGAACATTTACTGACTAAGCAGAATTAATTACAATCTGTACTGCGACGACGACGATGATGATGGTGATGATTATAATAATACTGATAACTTTAACTCCTTGTACATTACAATATTTTCGAAGACGTGCATGGAAGTTTCTTGTAGAAAGACCAGAGGGAAAACGCCCAGTTGGTAGACCAAGAATGAGGTGGAAGAATAACAATTATGATTTGAGGGAAGTAGATTATACAGGGAATGATTGGAAAACATTAGCTCAGGATAGGGATGTATGGATAGCTTATGTCCGCGGCCATGAACCTACGGGTACGATAGTGCCAGTGAGTTAGTTAGTTAATTAATATATATAGCCTACTATAAACCAAAAAAGGTGGAATCATTATTTCAACTCTATGAGGAATTCGATTAGTTTACTCAGTTACTGGGCAACGGATTTTCTACGTGTATACGTCTTTAATTCTGGTACGTACATGGAATTATAATATAAATACAGTAAAAGCTTCTTATTCACGGTTCCCTTATTCACGTTTTCATTATTCGCGGGTTAAAAATTTGCGACATAGTTTCTGTATTCGCGGCTAAAAATGTCTTTAATCCCGGATCCGGTCGGTATGTTAGAAGGATTTGTATTCTTTATTAACGCATCGGCAACTTTTTTTATGCAAGTTCGTGCCAAGGCAGCTTTTATGAAGAGTGATTCAAACCAAATGGACAAATCAATATCAAAGTAAAACAAACCTTATTGTCACTAAGCCTAAAGTTCGCTGTTAAAAGCCGCCACCGTATCTCACGTGGTACTACTCGTATGTCCGTTAATAAGTGCATCGGTGTTTTATTGTTTCAACTTTTCATTCGTTGCAATAATTTTGACTGAATAACGTGTCTCTTCTGTTTTTTTCTTTTTTTTCCAAATTTATAATTTCGAGTAAAAGGAAAGAAAAATTAGTTCCGAAGCGGAAAAAAAGAGTGTTGCTGCTTAAAGTAAAAGTAAAAATAAAAATTAAAAAAAAAAGACATTTTATCGCTGAACTCAAGGCTAAATATCAATCTGAATTGAAAGACAAGAGAGACAAAAAAAAACTAAGTTCTTTAAGTCCTTGCCTAAGCCTGATAATAGTACTTCATTTTTTTTTTTTTTTTTTCCAAATGCCCCAGGTTTGTCTTTCGACATTCCTGGTTTCTCTCCTGGCATGGCGTACTTGTAACCCACTTCTGAGGTTGGGGCGCCTGGAAGGCGGGGTTACGTTGACCCGATGATATGATGGGTGGTGATGATGATAATGGTGCGCCAGGAGAGTCCCTAATCCTAAGCTTAACCTAAGATGAATATGAATGATGGTGATTGCGATGGCCATATGATTTCGGGGACCGTTTTAAAGTTTTCCTGACATTTGTCTTACAGGTGAGGAAAAACCCCGATAAAAACCTCACCCAGAAAAACTGTCCCGACCGGGGATCGAACCCGGGCTCGCTGCGTGACAAGGCAGCACGCTACCCCGAGACCACAGCGGTGGACAATAATACTTAATATATACTGTTCAAAATCTCTTAAATTGATTTTATTTTGATAATTTTGGTTTTATTTTGGAATCTTAAAACGTATCCCTATATACCCATACAAATCACCATCCCATATTCACGGTTTCTGATTTCGCGGCATATTTACGGAACAAATCCCTCGCGAATAAGGAGCTTTTACTGTAATTATACGAAATTTCTTATTGAAGAGGTTGAAATACGTAAGAAATGTTCTGTTTCCATCTAATGAATATCCAACACCACTGCAGTGGATTTATTCTGAAAATTCTTCAATAAAAACTTGTTGGTTGTGTGGACATATCTCTTGTCAACAGCGACATGTGAGGGTGTGTGCTGGGTCCACCTGGCGGATTTCCACCCCTAGGATTAGGGAGTGTCACCCCAGCCAATCAAGTGGGAGGGAGAGCTCCTACACACGTAGTATTATCACGTAACTCGGATTTCGTATTACGCGGATTTCGTTAAATTCGCTCCGGTGGTCCAATAGATATCAATCTGACAAGGGAAGGGATATACTATACTATATTATAACAAGGTGTTCTGAAAGTAAGTGCACGTAACAGAGCAATTCTTCTTATCCAGTGGCGTAGCCAGATCAATTATTATGGATGGTCATAAAATTGCATATTAAATTATATTTTATGGAGTAAGCATATAATCAAGAGGACTAAATTATTTATAGGCCTATATAACACAATTTCCACCGCTGTGGCCTTGAGGTAGCGTGCTGCCTTGTCACGCAGCGGGCCCGGGTTCGATCCCCGGTCGGGGCAGTTTTTCTGGGTGAGGTTTTTATCGGGGGTTTTCCTCACCTATAAGACAAATGTCAGGAAAACTTTAAGGCCCAAACGGTCCCCGAAATCATATGGCCATCATCATCATTACCATTATCACCATCATCATCCTTCACCGGTGTGGAAAGCAACGGGAAGCTATCACATCTACAATTCCCTAGTAAAGCTTCAAGCGTAGCATGACAATGCTATGATTGCAGTGAAGGACCTGCCTTCAGACAGAATTACTATGTATGGATAACACAATTGTGAAGAGTATTTGCTACATGGTGCGGAAACATGGACGTTGAAGCAAAAACATAGAAATAAATTATTAGTCACAGTAATTGTATTTTTAAGAAGATCGGGAAGAATATCAAAATTAGATAAAATAAAAATATAATAATACAATAAGAGAAATAATGAATGTAGAAAAGGATATTGTACAAGAGATTGAAGAAATCCAACTAAGATGGTATGGACATATAATGAGAAGGACAGAAACAAACAAAGAAGTATTGAAATCGATACGTCCTGGAAAAGGGAAACATGGTATACCAAAGTCAAATTGGATAAAAGGAATTCAAGACAACATGAAGAAGAGAAATATGACAGAAGCTGACACGCAAGACCGGGAAGTGTGGAAGAAAAAAAAATGTATATTTTGGTTGAGGATACCTGTATAAATAACAGAAACAATCCTGAAATAAAAAAAAAATAAAATGTACGGAGTTTAGAAAGTACCTGGCCCATCTCTTGACAACGCCGCTGCCGCCAACTCTTTATTTTCGAAAATCTTATTTAATAAATAATTTAACTATCTCAGAAGTAGGCCTACTATCGAACCCGAAGGTTCATGGCTGCGCAAACATAAGCACTCAATACTTCCCTCTCCTAAGCTAATGTTCTATAATTGAATAGTTACCCTAAAAACAGATATAACCCATACACTACAAATTGTTGGGAAAACGAAAAAAAAAAAAAAAAAAAAAGACGCAAAATGTCCATTTTGAGACTATTACCTTTATTATATCGTATACATTTTAATCTCTCATCCTATTGGAAACATATACATCCAATTGTAATGCAAAATAACTTGCTACTAACTGAATAGTAACAATTTAATACAGAATTGAGTGCAAAAAAAATCTATATTTATAGAGTTATCCTTAAACTAAAATGCTACAATAAGGAATAGTAAATACATATTGACACTGATTCAGTTAGAAACATTTCTATCCAATTCATTGTTCAATGTTTACTTTCCATTTAATGTTATTTCGTTACATTTTTTGTGTCTTTCTTATTTTCACTCAAATTCTCTAAAATTCCGATAGAATTGACAGAAATGTGGTGGAATGAATTTGTACATGTGCAATAATTGTTTTTTTTTCTTGCACTGCTATTCAAGACTGCTTCCGCCAACTTTTAAAAATAAATCGAACAGGTCTGGAAGAGAGTAGGGATAGTTTTACATCCACCATACTGTGATACTCTCTGGATAGAACATTAATCAATCCAAAAATCATAATTAGTATTATTTTCCCAACTCATTCTTGTCCTACCTATGAGTTCTTCCCCTCTGATTTTCCTTAAAAAAATCACATATCCCTTTTCCATTCTCCACACGTACTGTCCATTGCAGTCTACAATATTGAACCATTTTTATTATATCTGGTTTCCTATAAATATGTTATGTAGTGGAAAGTGAGGCCCAACTTCCACCAGACACACAATGTTACTACATTAAAAACTGACATTACTTACACGACGACATAATGATATCAAATAGTATATTAGGATGCGAGGTTGGGAAGTGGTTTTTTTACAGAATCGAGGAAAATGTTTAAAAACTGAGCAACAGCCAGGTGTTTTTAATTTCTGAGACGAATATGATACGGCCCTAATAGTGATTAAGGAATATAAGAAATGAATAAATAATGAAGGAATAGAATATAGTTAAAAATAAATTAAGTTTCATGTTGGTAAATAGTTCTCACAAGAAGCGGTCGAAACCCTAAGTAAAAGAGGTCATAAACATGTAACTCCTCAAATTAGACCTGAAATGTTTAAGCTGGGTCTAGCTTCAAAACTCACGTTTGGGAGAAATGTCAGACTCCAAATTTACAATCGCGTTAAGCCCAAGCTGGCAAACACGGTCCCTAGCCGTGAGAATAAAATCTAAAGGTAGGTGGTGGTTTAAATAAAATAGTTACGCCCTTGGATGACATGTGATTAAATATTCTAACCAATCAAAATGAGAGTTAGGGTATAGACCATATATGGGAATAATTGGTCCTGACTTCGATACGGAATTCATGAGGACAAAATTTAATACACTGACTCTTATACTCGACACTTAGAAGGAAGGAGCTCTTGAATGTATAGTAAAAAAATATCTTGTAACAACGATTATGGACTTAGGGAAAATCTCCCGAACTCATAAGTCATTTGCTAGTCCTCATTAGCGAAATATCGAAGGCCACTCCAAAATACCGCCCCAAAGTGTCGCCCAACGAAAGGGTCTTTTTACTGTGACAAAGTGTTTTCAACGTGAGTGCATTCAAAATAAGAGCGACTCACGAAAGTTGTGGACTGAACATCATGATCCAGCAACAGTGTGGAAGACAACATTCTAACCACGAGATGGAAGGAGCAGCCAGGAGTGGACAACAATCCAGGAGCAGATCAACCTAGATAACCGATGGCGGATCTCTACAAACCTGACGTAAGACAAATAATGAAGATATACCAAGGTAAAGTGACAGATTTTTTAAAAAAATAATAGAACATAAAAGTTGTCAAAAGACGGAAAAATAAAGTATGTGGAAAATTAACAAATTAAACGAAAGTGAGTGTTGAATAACATAAAAAAATAATTTTTGTGAATAGAAAATAAATATTAATATTAATAAATTGTAGAATAAATAAATAATGGAGGAAATAGTATAAATTTTATAGAAGGGCAAGCTTCATCAGAAAGTAGGCCTAATGATGAAGTAGAAGTAGGGACAGAGCATAACGATAGCCCGAACGCCCCCTTAAATGTAAATGATTCAAAGAAAACTAATAAGTCCCAGAACGACTTTGAATATTTCGTGAGGCAAACGTTAATGTCAATGAGGGAAGATATAAATAAAAGTAATAAAACATTGGAAGAAATTAAACAAATTCATAAAGAAATGAGGGAAGACCTGAGCAATTTTAGATTAGAAATAAAACAAACTCGAGATTCTGTAAAATCAGAAATTCAGGGGACAGGACAAAAATTTACCACTAGTTTAGCAGGAAAGGGTGAGATAGGTAGAAATAATTATGATGAAAGGGAGACAGGATATGAAACTCCCCAAGAAAATAAATGTAAAAGTAACAATGATATTTGTATGGTAGTTACTACAACAGGTGAAAGTACTGTAGATCAAACTCAAAGGGAATCAGATAGGGAAATGACACTTCAGAATGAGGGGAAAAAAATGCGAGCCAACTATTATAGATGTAGACAAAATACCTCAAACCAATGATGATGAAGTACATGGAAATATATTTAAATGCAATAATGAAATGCATGTTATTAATGATGTTAAATTAAATCAAAATGGAACAACTGACCTGATGATTTCGGTACAGCCAAACATCCGCTCAGTGTTCCAATTTGAAAATTTGGATATGCAAAGTAGATGCATGGGAAAGATACGAACAAAGTATGAAAATAAAAACAAGAAAAAGGTAGGGCGTAAAGAAAATATGCATAAGTCATACCGCGTAATTAAAGAAGCGCCAAATAAATAGGAGGAAATGGTCGAAAAACAGTCATTACGTTAGATTCAAAGGTAACATAATGAAGTACTGGACTAAAGTAATGCATAATGAGAGAGAATGTTACCTAGAAAAATATCGTGCTGAAATATTTGATCCGGGCGCGAAATTATCGCAAAGTGGTAGAATGCAAAGTTCAGTCTATCCTGTTAGAATGAATTTAATATCAGTTAGACATCAACATGCACCTGCATTGTATGCACAATTAAATAAATGTGTAATTAGTAAATAAGACTATATCTGGTAATATTAGTAGGATAAATGCAAGAAGTGTTGGTCATGCATATGTCAGATTAGTATTAGGAAAATTTAATGAGAAATAGTTTAAAAGGGTCTTATATTTGTACTTGCTAGAAAACATGAGACTAGATAAATGTTGACGAAAACGGGGGAAGAAAATTTAATCTACAGAGGGAGCGAGAGGCACCACCCCGCTTTATATAAAAAAAATAATAAAAATAATTAGCATGTATATTTGCCTTAATCTAAAGCGTGAACAATAACAGAGACGATGATAATAATAAGTAAATTGTGAAAATTACAAAGAAATGAACAGCTGATCGTAGTGGGAATATGTAAGAAAACGAACCCAGTCTAGAATAGAGATAAAAATCAGTTCACTAAACTTAAAATGTTTGTAAAAGATGAAAGAGTGCGAGTGAGACGGAAATAGGCACACCCTTCACAGGTACAAAATTCATTTGTCGAAAACAAGTTACTTACCCAAATACGAGGTGAAACGAAGGAAATGAATGTTTAAATCCAACTTTTAAATATCATTGAAAAAAATATATCATCATCATCATCATCATCACTCCAGGGATTAGGCAATTGCCCGTTCCGACTTCATATTGCATCAGCCCAACGTCTTCTAGGTCTTCCAACATCACGCCTTCCTCTTGCTTGATAATTTCTGGCTAACAATGGATATCTCTCCTTGCTCATTCCATCCATGTGATCAATCCATTTCTGTCTGTAATTCGTGACTTTATCCAATAAAGGCTGTACTTTCAATTCTTCTCTTATATCCTCATTTCTTATTCTATCAAGTCTTGTACATCCTTTTACTTGTCTTAGGAACCGCATCTCTGCCGTCTGTATTCTATCCTTCTGTCTTTTCACTGGAGCCCAAGTTTCACATCCATACAATATTGTGGGAACCGCCATAACATTATACATTTTTATCTTGTTTCTTTTCTAATTTTATTTTTGAATGTTCTCTGTATTGTTCCCACACACCGTCTGAAATTTATTTATTTTGGAGTCAATATCTCTTTCCACATTGTAGCCAACATCACAGCCCAAATATCTGAAACTAGACACCTGTTCTATACTTTGATTTTCTAAAATAATTTTGGTTCTCACTGGATCTCTTCCTCTAAAAGCCATGGTCTTCGTTTTCCTTACAGAAATTTTTAGATCGTATAATTTACATATTTCATTTAATGCATGCATTGATTTCTGTAAGTCGTCTTCATTTTTCTGTATTATGATTACATCGTCAGCAAATAAAAGATTATTTATGCACATTTTATTATCCATTCTTATTCCTGGATTTACTAAAACTTTCCATTTATTAAAAATATCGTCTATATATATATTAAACAAAGTGGGTGATAAACTACATCCTTGTCGTAATCCAGTATTTGTTTTGATTGCATCTGTTCTTTTGAATCCGGTATCTATAATTATATTTGTGTCTTCATATAATGTCTTTATTGTTTCAACAAGGCACAGCGGGTATCCTTTCATTCGTAATATTTCCCATAATTTTTGTCTGTTTACTCGATCGAAGGCCTTATCCAAATCTATAAATCCTATGTGAGTTTCTAAGTTATGTTCTCTTCTCTTTTCTATGAGTTGTTTCAGTGTAAAGACATTGTCTATACATACAAAAATATATATAAATACAAATTAAACATGTGCTATTATAACTTCATAGTTAATGTTCTTAAAAACCTAATATTATTCTTAAGGAATAAAATGGAAGCGTTATAAGCATACGAAAATTTAAGAAAGAGATTAAGGCATCATCCTTTTAACAGTTTATGATTGGTGACAGATAAAAATACAGCGTAGACAAAGTGAATGAATGAATAAATACAGGATCATAGCCCGAAGGAGGCGTTTATATTATGTCCTTTTAAATGATAAACGTTCGCTCATATGGTAGCGAGAATTATTAAGGGTAGATAGAGCGACATGATTTTGATTCGACCGGTGTTGTCGAGTTGTTTACTGATGAAATATAAATTGTCGTCAAAAACGAAATTGACGAATATGAGCTACGATGATATAAAATTCTGTATACAGCGACGGTTCTGCGCGTATGAAATGTGATATTATGTTACCGAGAAGTAAATAAATAAGGATAATTTCCACCTTAATCGATTGAATAAAAATAATATGCGAATGATGAATAAAGGAGTTCTATAAAGAATAAATAGTTTTTCAAGGTATTGTGAAGATCAGTCAGTGAACATGCTGAGAATAAATTTTCAATGACCACAGCTAAGGGAGCGCCTATTTAAAAAAAAAAATAGATTTACAAATGAATTATTATGATGAATCGTGAAATGTTCTGAAAACTGAGATCGCGATATCAACATATATGATTATTATTAAACACCGATATACTTATTTATAAAGGATAATCATCGGAAATTACATAGGAAACTAATTAGTAAAGTTACCATTTGATTAAAAGAGGGCAAATATGTTTACGGCAACATTAAGATCTATGTCTCATTAAATAAATAAATGACCCAAATAGAATAAATTAATAGCTAATTAGAAAAAAAAAATGTTAGTTTATAATAAGTGAGTTCCAGTGCATATGTAAAGTGTGAGCCATGGAAAGTGCGAACGATATAGAGGGATGATATAAAAAAAAATGTGCATGACATTGCAATAATAAACTGAGTGATATATGGAAAACGTATTATGCTAAATTACCGACCGTGTGAGAAATAAAAGTGACGTAATCAAAACAGAAACAAACGTATAATAAAGTGAAAAAACGAGAAGATGTATGGGATATGATAAACTAACCATAGGGTTAAAATAAGAAAAACATTTGTTGATTATAAAAAAAAGTAAGTAAGGTGAACCACCGATCGCAAATTGAGTTTAAATGTACATGTTTTTTGTTGTTGTTCTAGTGGTAATATGCAGAAAACTGTAAGTAAACCAGGGTGATATATGTTCAATAATATAATCTATTTTGTGTTTGTAAAAACATTTCCATATATGGTACTTGTAGGAAAAGTAATAGTGTAATACTTTTTGGTTTGATGTAATTAGCATATTTAATTACTTCTCTTCTAAGGGGAGCTGTGTTAAAAAAAAAAAAAAGATATTTTTAACTTTACGTTAGTATTTTTTTTTTGTTTTAACAAGAGGCATTGTGAGACGAATATGATACGGCCCTAATAGTGATTAAGGAATATAAGAAATGAATAAATAATGAAGGAATAGAATATAGTTAAAAATAAATTAAGTTTCATGTTGGTAAATAGTTCTCACAAGAAGCGGTCGAAACCCTAAGTAAAAGAGGTCATAAACATGTAACTCCTCAAATTAGACCTGAAATGTTTAAGCTGGGTCTAGCTTCAAAACTCACGTTTGGGAGAAATGTCAGACTCCAAATTTACAATCGCGTTAAGCCCAAGCTGGCAAACACGGTCCCTAGCCGTGAGAATAAAATCTAAAGGTAGGTGGTGGTTTAAATAAAATAGTTACGCCCTTGGATGACATGTGATTAAATATTCTAACCAATCAAAATGAGAGTTAGGGTATAGACCATATATGGGAATAATTGGTCCTGACTTCGATACGGAACTCATGAGGACAAAATTTAATACACTGACTCTTATACTCGACACTTAGAAGGAAGGAGCTCTTGAATGTATAGTAAAAAAATATCTTGTAACAACGATTATGGACTTAGGGAAAATCTCCCGAACTCATAAGTCATTTGCTAGTCCTCATTAGCGAAATATCGAAGGCCAGGGACAGAAAAGTTTTATTTTCACTATGTAACGTGCATTTAAATTGGCAAAGATTAATTAAATAAAATAATTCAAATAATTAGTGATTGTCTGTTCCCACGCAATTCTCCTTCCGAACCCTATATAGATAGGAGTCTCAGCGCTCACCCTGAAACAGGAACCGACTAGCTACCGAGGAAGGGCAAGTAAATTCAAAATAAAATCAAAGTGAAACCCTAGTGATATCTAACAGCCACTCCAAAATACTGCCCCATTTCCAAGATTCTGTAAAACACTTCACAAACGTGCGTTGTACACAATTTTTTGCGCGATGGAGTTTTCAAAATAATAAATAATAGTAAAATAATAACATCTTTGTTGCAAATATTTGCGTTTATTATAAACAATTGAACAACGTTAACAGTGCGGGCAGTACTTATTAGTTGAAACTACAGAAGACCGTGAGACAATATTAGTGATAAAATGGCGGCAAGTACGCATTTATTATTTTATATTGTTTCAAATAAAGTTTAGTTCATTTAAGATACAGGGATTTGCTTCCTATAATGTATATTAACACTACCTTTTGGATATTTTATATGGTTTTACTTCCCACACGCGGTTTGTAATATGTAATATTACAGTACAGTTATTTTATTACAGTATAGTTATTTAGGTGGCAACCCCGAAATGTAGGAAGTTGAACTTTGAATCATAGTCACCATTGCTGTAAGTACGACAAAACACACTATCGCGTAAGAACAAATATTATATTAATGTTCGCCTGAATATATATTTATGAAACTGTGTTAACCACTGTTGTAGAATGCTCATTAGTGAAAGAGCAGATAATATGTTCCATCCATGCGCATGATTTTGATTATCATTCTGTTGATGGACAAATAATTATCTCGTGTGATAATTACAATACAGTCCGCGCTTTGATTCCACCTGGCGCAAAACTACTCTAGCTTCCTGTTTTCATTAGCGAGGGATAGAATGAATTCCCACTTCAACGGCATGCAGCATGACATTGTCTATTTCCCTGGTTCTGCTTTAACTGCATGATTGGTACTCTGTCGTTTATGTCATTAAATATTCTATACCTTTATACACATTCCTATAGAAGTTCGTTCGAATTAAAACATAAATACTGTATTTTCAAATTTCAATTCACCTCAATTACGTTGCGTATATTCATACTTTAAAGGGTTTTCAAAAACCATTTACGTTTCGTGAATAATAACAATACTAAAATATACAATAATAAAATTACACTGGGCAACAAAAAAGAAACTTTTTTTTTTGTCTCAGAAAGAAAAATATGTGATTCTGATACTATTTTTTCTCCTGAATTCAAATATGATATCGGCTTTTCTCCATCGCGCAAGGTTTCCGAGAGACAGGAATTTATAATTTCAAACACTTTAATATTTTCTACATTCGTAACTACAGAATATTCGAACAGGAAAACATGAAGACACTAATGCAAGCAAGAGGGCTAAGCATTGAAGATGCCCAAGATCGTAGGCTTTGGAGGTTTGGCACGGGAAGATGGCAGCAGCTGTAAAAAACCCGAAGATAGAGAAAAGAAAAGTTGGAAGATCTGCTACCAGATGCCTCGACAGTGTGGAACAGGGTCTGAAGGTTTATGGGAGTCCAGAAGGATGGCAGAGGACAGAGATGGATGGAGGCGCATAGTTGCGGCGGTCAAGCCTGCAATAGGAACATGATGATGATGATGAATAACGAGCACCTAACTAACTCACTGTCACTATCAAATCTGGAAAGCGGACATAAGCTCTCTATATAGGGTGTAACTAAATTCCCATCACAGACTTCGAGGACGTGTAATGGGGACCAAGACGGTTATGTTTAGTATATTCATGTCCGGAAACGTACCGTTTACCCGCTACACATGTTCAACTCTCCTGCATTTTCGGCGCCAAAAACCCTGCACTATCTCACGACTTTACTTCGCTAGACTACTAGGCCTATATAGTCCCGAGCCGTAACCGAGTGGTTAAGACAAGATGCATTGGCGCAGAGCTACGGGACTTGCGCTGGTTCGAGTCTCCATCGGGGAAGAAATTTTCTCATGGTATTTCGGCCAATATGAGACCGGTGCCCATCCAACATCGTGAGTCATTTAGGTAGCTACAATAAGTAGCGGCTCCAGGTTGAAAAAACCAGCTATAACGGCTGGGAGACTCGACGCTCTGATCACATGTCACCCCTACACTGGCTGATGATCATCTACATCTATGATTGACACATGTGGATGTGAGGCCAGCAGCCGGATGGTAGGCTTGTGGCGCCAAAAGGAGACTGCTATATGTGGGTTCACATGAAATCCTTGATTTACGAGGAAGATCTACTGGCGCGGGTTATGGCAGCGGCGGATGTTGCAGGACAAAGGATTGGTGATCGTATGTAGCAGAACATGAAGCGGAGATAACGTCTCTATGTTGACGTCGATAGTCGTTATATCGAGCCCTTCTTGTGAACCCAGACGACAAGCAGCAGGCGTCAGAGAGAGAGAGGGGGGGGGAGGGGAACAATGCGTGTAGTGGTATTTTGCGTGTAACGGGAAAAAGGTACGTTTCTGGACATGAGTTCCTATGCTAAACGTAATAGTCTTGGTCACCACTACATATCCTCAAAGTCTGTAATGGAAATTTAGTTACATCCTGTATATCGCTATTCTGAGCTGTAGTGGGTTTGGTCAGTTAATGGACTACGACCAACAAAGTTTTAGGTTTCCCCTTTGAAGAAAGGGGTGGGTAGTGGTCGCTAACCCCATAGTACCGTTATAGGAATATACAAAATCATTTAACATCTTGAGAGGTTACAACAAGCCCTTAGTTTCTCTGCTGCTGTTAGCTGAAAGGCACAGAAATCGAAGTCAGAATCCAGCAATGGAAACCATTGTGTAAAGCAGATGGACATCCCTGCGTAAATATACCGGAGTGAAATGAGGCGGGGAGCGGCGCAGATGGCAGGTTCATGGTTATCCAATCCACCAAGTCAGGAGTTGTATTATTTCCTTCTAGTTTAAATGAGGGATTTTGCTCTGGACTTTATTGCCTTGCAGTTAAAGGTGGCTGATACATTTTTGAACATGTCCTTGGTACATTACAATGCTTCTCTGGGAGAAATTTCATGATAGTTTCGGCATGCAATGGTTGACAGTTCCCTTGTAAGACATGGGTCCTAAGCAAAAATGAAGAAAAAGTTCTTAGTTGCTATCATCTAAGTTTGCGTGGCGAATAATCTATAGTGTATTATTCTACAATAAATATAATAATTACAATAATAATAATAATAATAATAATAATAATAATAATAATAATAATAATAATAATAATAATATAATAATAATAATAATAATAATAATAATAATTTGTATTGTATTGTAAGCCTATGTTTTCCCTTTACAGATATTTAGGCGCTCTCCCCCTACAGGGAAGAATTTGAACCATACTAATTTAGTTACACTTGTTTTCGAATAGATGTCATTTTGAGTGGTACGTGGTCAGCGTTCCGCCTCATACTGACATCTAGGAAACCAAGGTAGTACTACGACGGGAAAATTCGGTAAATTTTGCTTAGAGGCCTTTTCATTCTGGCTTAAGGATTTTTTACGAGCCTGAAAATCAGACTCGGGACCCACGGCTTAAAGTCCCTCCCGGAGAACTTGCTCCTTGGATTTTTCCGTCCTAAAAAATCCATCCGGCCGAGTTTGAACCCGCATAATAATAATAATAATAATAATAATAATAATAATAATAATAATAATAATAATAATAATAATAATAATAATAATAATAATAATAATAATAATAATAATAATAATAATAATAATAATAATAACAATAATAATAATAACAACAATACGAATATCAACAATCTTTTATTTTACTTCAAGAGTTAAGATTATAAGGTAGTTTCTTTCATTTCGCCAGGATTAAATTACATATACAGATATTAATAATTATGTATCAACTAAATTAACAACACATAATAGGTCTACTACACAACATCATGTGATAAAAAACACAAAATATATCAAAATGATAATCATTATCATCATCATCATCATCAGCTTTATGGAGTAAGTCTCATAAGGCTGTTTCCGGTTTCAATTTTTAACACGGTTGAGTTCATCTCCTCCTCGTTCTTCCAACATTTATTCTACCTTTTGGGATGTTGTTCATCAGTTTTAGTATGCGGTCGGTCACCTTCAATTCTTTGTATATGTTGTTTCCAAACATTTCTACATTGTTTTACTCTGTTTATTAATTTAAAGATGTTTAGTTCCCTCTAATATATATTCGCTTCATTTTTTATCCAGTAAAATGTATATCCCGCAATAGGTATCAAAAAACTCATTTGTTGAAATGTTGTACTTATTCTAGGCATTGGCTATTGTGTATTGTTTTACATCTGATTGGATCCACTTCTAAGAATGCCCTTACTTTTGACTTTTGTACTGATATTTCCATTCTAAAATATTTTAACATTAATAATAATTATAATAATTTAATAATAATAATAATAATAATAATAATAATAATAATAATAATAATAATAATAATAATAATAAGAATTACAGTAATAACCTACAACTTGATAAAATTGTTGACCTGACAATGACAGTACAAAAAATAAAAGACTAATAAAAATAGCCTAGCAACTGGTTATATCTTATATTGCCTAAGGATATATTCTGTAGTCCATCGCTGTGGTCTCGAGGTAGCGTGCTGCCTTGTCACGCAGCGGGCCCGGGTTCGATTCCCGATCGGGATAAGTTCCTGGGTGAGTTGTTTTTTTTTTCGGGATTTTTCCTCATCTGCAAGACAAATGTTAGGAAGCTTAAGGGCCCAACGTTCCCCGAAAATCATCCGGCCATCATCATCATCCTTATCATTATCATCAACCTTCACCGGTGTGGAAAGCAACGGGAAGCAATGACACCTGTAATTAGTAAAGCTGCAAAGCATACATACAAATGCTATGATTGCAGTGAGAGACCTGACCTCGGGCAGAATTACAATGGATGGATATTCAGCGTGGAAAGCAACGGGAAGCTACCACACCTGTAATTCCCTAGTAAAGCTGCAAAGCATAGCATAAAAATAATATGATTGCAGTGAAAGACCTGCCCTAGGGGCAGAATTATTATGGATGGATATTCAGTAAACTTATAAAAACATTCAGTAAGCTTATGAATAAAAGCTTTTGACTGCCTTTATTCCAGAGAGAAGTTATATTAGTAAGTTAACTCGATAAATAATCGCCATTTCGAAATTTATTTCAGCAAGAAGAAAATAAAATAGAAGTAAGTTTTATTGAGTCTTATTCACTTCATAGCTTAGTGCATTTTTCCTACTTTGATGTTTAGGACACGGGACTAATCGATAACAAACATCGATTGTTGCATGGCGTGCTGAGGGTAAGTCCCACACTACTTGTTCTTGGCTCCCCTTCCCTCTCGTGTATACGACGTCTTGTTGCCAGCTGTTCTCTGGGGAATTCGCCCCTTTTACTCTTGCGTGCACAAGCTACCAGAACGTGGTGTTTCCGATATAATGCCAAATTCACAAGGTGTTTTTTCGGAGTTCCATTCTAATTACGTATTTATAACAATTAGCAAATATTGAAGTATATTTCTTCATCATCATCATCATTTTAACTTCAAGGTTTAGGCGATTCGCCTGTTCCGAATTCACAGTGATTTCTTCCATATCTTCCTAGGTCTTCCTAACTAACAACTAGCTCACTGGCACTATCGAACCCGTAGATTCATGGCCGCGCGGGCATAAGCTCTCCATATATCCCTCTCCTGAGCTAATGTTTTCCAATCATTCCCTGTATAACCTACTTCCCTCAAATCATAATGTTATTCTCCCACCTCATTCTTGGTATACCAACTGGGGATTTTCACTCTGGTTTTCCCACAAGAAGCCTGCCCATCGCAATCTACGAGACTTTCTTATTGTATCTGGCTTCCTACAAAGACCATATATTTCACTCTTATGTAGTCTTCTCCATTCATCTGTTTGTTGATCTCTCTTTGGTCCAAAATTTCTTCTTCTTCTTCTTCTTCGGCTTTCCCCCACTTATAGGTTTGCCGTCTTCACATTTTTTTATTTTCCCTATTTCGAGTATGAGGTCATCCACATCCTTTCCCAAACACATATATTCTGTTTTCTGTAAATTTATATTCAGTCCCCATTTTTTATATTCTTCCATTAGTTTATTTATCATATATTTCACATCATCTTCATTTCCTGCAAAAATTATTTGATCATCTGCAAACAACAATGAATGCAGTACTTTTCCTCCTATAGGAATACCCATTTCAGTACATTTTTATACCACAAGTTAAGAGTCTGGTCTAAATAAATGTTAAAAAGAATTGGTGACAAACTGCATCCCTGCTTAAGGCCTTTATTCACTGTGAATTCCTGTGTTAAATTATTACTTTAGCTTTTGTATTATTATAGATCCTCCTAACAATATTAATCCATTTATCACATTCCATATTTCTCATTGCCGTCCATAACAATTGTCGAGGTACACTATCATATGCCATCTCTAAATCAATAAAGGTCCTATGTGGTTCTTTTTTTTTTGCTAGGATTTTCTCTTGTAATTGTCTAATACAGAAAATATTATCAATACATGATCTTCCACTCCGGAATCCACATTGTTCTTCTCTTAAGTTAACTTTTATCTCCTTAAGTTTAAAATTTATAATTTTACTAAAAATCCTAGCTGTTGAAGGTAAAACGCTTGTACCTCTATAATTGGACCACAGTTTTTATCACTTTTTTTTAAATAGGAGTAATATACGATAAATTCCAGTCTTCTGGGATATCGTCTCCAATTTCAATCTTATTAAAAAGTTTTGTTAAAATATTACTAAAATATCTCCTCCATGTTTTAGGAGTTTCGTCTGAATATTTCCTGGTCCTGGTGCTCTCCCATTTTTGCCTCTTTCAAAGTTATTTTTACTTCATCTTCTGTTATCTCTGGAGTGTCAAATTTATATTCTACATCCATATCTTGAAGTTGAAACTCATTTCTATTTTCTTGAAGTACCTTTATAATGTTGCATCCATTCTGATGGTCTTATCAACTGAATATTTATCTTCTTTCTTTCTGATTTCCTGATATTTTGTAATGCTTTCCAAGCTTCTTTGGATCTAGCATATCCAATCGATTGATCTATACTCGAGCATATATTATGCCAGTATTCATTTTTTGCTCTTCTCACTTCCACCTTTGTTTTATGTTTTTAAAGTGATATATTCATTTCGAGATGTTGTTGAGTGATCTGATAACCATTTCATCCCTGCTTTCTTTTCTTCCTTCTACTATTTTTTTAATATCGTGATTAAACCAATCATTATTTCTTTTTAATTCTAGATTTTCTGTCTCAAGTGCTTCTAAAGCTGCTGAATGAATACTTTCCTTTAGTTGATCATACATTTCCACTGCAGACTTATTTAAATTTAAATTAAGTTTTTGTTTTAATCTAGTTTGAAAAAGATATTTTATACTCTCATCATAGAGTAAGCTTATTTTATATCTTTGTTCATTCGAAAGGGTTGTATTTATTCTGTCTTCCATTACTTCAATATTTTGTTTTTTCCTACTTCCCAACTTTAATCTCAAATATTATAAAATTTATATACCTTTTTTTAAATATTTTTATAATGGAAATCGTCGAAGAGGCAGAGAATAAAAAACAAATTAAATGAAAATATTCCTAGCAACCAAAGCCCCTATATAAAATTTACAAATAAATAAATTCAATAATAAGAGTCATGAAGATGAAGTAAAACTTCGAAAAGCTTTACGAAGATATAATACATTAAATATTAAAGTTGAGGAAGACAGAGTATAAAAATAAAAAAAAGTATATAAATATAATAAAATATATAACCTCAACGGTGTGATCTTATATACAAAAATTAATGTTTGTTTGTTTGTATATTTGTTTGTTTGTTCGTACTTTATGCGCGGCCATACCATTGATCCGATTGTGATGGGGTTTTTTGCAAAATGTTCAGGAGATTCCCGGGGTGAACATAGGCTATAAGAGAGTTGTGATACTCAACTCTTACACCCTTAAAAATCGCCCTTTGTAGTGGAAAACGTGAAAAAAGGTCTACAAAAAAGTCCGCGACAGCATATGTTTATCTCTTACGGATAACTCACAAAAACATTTTTTTTCTTTCATTGATACCAAGAGTCCCTTATCTCTCACGGATAACTCACAATAACCATTTTTGTCTTTCATTGATACCAAAAGTCTCACGCCGTAGCCGAGTGGTTAAGGCAAGAAGTCTTGGCGCAAAACTACGGGACTTATGCTGGTTCGAGTCTCTGCGGAGGAAGACATTTTTCTCATGGAATGTCGGTCAGTATGGGACCGGTGCACAGTGGGTCAGAAATGAAATCTAGCTGAAAAAAAAAAAAATGTTTTGACTCACTCTCTTCAATTAATCTTTTTTTTTTCACTCTAATATAATTGTTATATGACGGTTCTTAACTTATCTGCAAGGGAGGGTACAATTCTAATGTTCATGACTGTGTGGCGTCATCATTCACACTTCTTGAACCGCAACAGAAGGCTGTAAGAGGTTTTCTTGCGAACTTATTTAATAATATCTAATTATGTCCTAATTGCTGAATTTTATGGTAAAAAAGTAACATATTTTTATCGTCCGCCCTTGACATGAGAATTGAACGTTCGGGCAGGAGAACGGCTGCCTGGTACGCTAGTATAAAATAAAAAAATAATAATATAAGTATATATTCTCAATACTCGTTATCTCCTTTCCTCCCTTAAAGTAAAATTCCTAGGTCTTCCTACATCCCTTAATCCCTTTGGTTTATAATGATATGCTATCTTGAGCAATCGTGTTTCTTCCATTCTCTGAACATGCTGTTCCCAGCCGACGCGGTATTGAATTTTATCATTTATTGAATATATTTCTAATTCTCTTCTTATTTCTTCATTTCTTATGTGGTCCAATTTTGTGTATCCTTTGGTCCTTCTTAGAAAGGCCATTTCTGTACTTTGTATTCTACTCGAACTCCTCTTATTTGTTACCCAGAACAAGTATCTTTCATTATGCCATTAACAAACCATAACTTACATCCCGTATCGAACACGTAGGTCCATGGCAGCGCGAACATATGCTATCCATACACCCCTATCCTGAACCAATTCTTTTTCAATCATTTTCTTTATAATTCCCCTCTATCAAATCATGGTTAATTTTTTATCCCAACTCATTCTTGGTCTACCTATTGGAAGTTTTCCTACAAGAACTTTCTATGCCCCTTTTTCATTCCTAATACGTGGTACATGTCCTGCCCATCGCAGTGTACAGGAATTAACTGTTCTTATTTACATGTAGTTTCCCATAAAAATCATGTAGCTCATTTTTATGTAATATTTTTAATATTTTGTATTCACCTGTCTGTTCGTCCCTCTTCGGTCCAAATAATTTCCTAAAAGTCCCGCGCCGTAGCCGAGTGGTTAAGGCAGGAATCCTTGGCGCAGAGCTACGGGACTAGCGCTGGTTCGAGTCTCCATGGGGGAAGACATTTTCTCATGGCCAGTATGGGACCGGTGACCACCCAGCATCGTGAGGCATTTGGGTAGCTGCAGTAAGTAGCGGCTCCAGGTTGAGAAAACCAGTTATAACGGCTGGGGGACTCGACATGCTGACCACATGTCACCCCTACACTGGCTGATCATCTAAGTCTGTGATTGACACGTATGGATGTGAGGCCAGCAGCCGGCTGGTAGGCTAAGGGCCTTCTAGGCCTGTCGCGCCAGGAGTTAATTTCCTAAAAAAATATTCTAAAATACTTATAATATTTTCTCCTCCGTCAAAGTGAGATAATAATTTTGGTATCCATATAACTGGAAGAATAAGAGTTTTATATATCTTCCTTCTTCTTATTTCCTATAATTCCTAAGTGGAACATAGGGCAGCAGTAAAGTTCCTTCAGCCTACTCTGCTTCCAGCCAACCAAATCACTTGTTTCTAGCTTTGCCTTCTTTCCTTTGCTCCCTCCTCTACTGATCGCTTCCAAGTTTTCTAGGTCTTCCCTCTGTCTTACTCCTTGCGGGTTCCAATCTAGTGTAGTCATCTCGATTGCTCCGTCTGGTTTCTCAATGTATGGTCTATCTAATTCGATTTTCTTTGTTTTATTTGGTGACATATTGGATATTGGTTGGTTTTTCTTCACAGTTCTTCATTTGATATTATTTCCGGCCATCTTATATATAAAATATTTTTGGTTTAACGTTTTTTGAGAGAAGTATGACAAAAATCCTTAATACATAACAGGATATGTTTCCAGAGTTCAACCTATGTTTAAATACTTTCTACATCCTATACCTGTTTGTAATTATTATTTCTTAGATATTTGTATCAGCTTCATATTCAAAATTTGCTTATTTTTTATGATCTGTCCATTTTGATTATATATTTATACACGTGGGACAACTTTGAGTCTTATTATTAGAAATTCTAATAAAATGTATAAACGTATTAAAGCATCGAGGAAAGTCAGAGAGAAAAAAAAGAGGTGAACTTCAGATTTCTATTTTTTATTTCGATTGCTATATACTTAATAGTTTACCGCTGTGGTCTCGAGGTAGCGTGCTGCCTTGTCACGCAGCGGGCCCGGGTTCGATTCCCGGTCGGGACAGGCTCCTGGGTGAGGTTTATTCGTGGTTTTTCCTCACCTGTAAGACAAATGTCAGGAAGCTTAGAGCCCAACGGTCCCCGAAAATCATCCGGCCATTATCATCATCCTTATCATTATCATCATCATCCTTCACCGGTCTGGAAATAACGGGAAGCTAACACACCTATAATTCCCTAGTAAAGCTGCAAAGCATAGCATGAAAATGCTATGATTACAGTGAAAGATCTGCCCTCGGGCAGAATTGCTATGGAATGGAATATACTATATAATTACATCAATGTTTCTCGTATGCGTTTCTATACCATTCATCCGATTGCGATGTCACTTTGTACATACAGGTCTTCAGGTACGGCGAGTGTTTAGCAGCTACCTAATGTATTCTAAAACCTTTAGGCATAGGAGTTCACCTAGACGAAAATTTAATGATCGCTCTAGCGGTCCCAATTTTCGATGTTTCACAACGACACTCAGTATATTTCACCCTTCACTTCATCTCATGTTAGAAAAAAATAGTTCAGTTGGCAGTCCACAGGTGTTTAAAATGTGTGCTTGCGAGGATTTAATAGAGAACCCGCCAGGATGTAAAATTACAATTTATTTATGTAGGCCTATACAATAAAAATAAATACAAGTAAAAAAGTAATGTAGACAACGAAGTTAATTATAATAACATAATATTTAGTTTTTGAAGGTAACTTTTGAAGCAACAAATATAGACGTGCATTTTTTATTTTTATATCAAAAAGAAAGTTTAATTAAAAACTATGAGAAGAAAAAGGGGTAGCTACTTTAGGAACAAGACTAAGTAAATTTCCGTGACGTGTGCGGTTAGACGTTCGCCTCTCACCGCTGTGGGTCCGGAGATCTAGTCTCGGACACTCCATATGAGTTTCGTGGTGGACGAAACGGAGATTTGGCAGGTTTTTTTTTCGGGGTACCTCCCGTTTTCCTCTGCCACAATTTCATTCCACCATTTCTCCATACTCATCTCATCCATTTCGTTTCATTTCATTCATCTGCCCCTGTAATGGTGCGTCAGGCGTGATCGGCCGGTATCCATGTCATTCACAGACCTCTATATATATAGGGGCTCATCTCATGTCATCCCTCGACCCGACCCTGAGTTGGACACGAGTTGAGAATATTTATTTATTTATTTATTTAACATTTTCCAATACTGTTATTTTAATACAGTTCCAATAATGGATCATATTATAATATTATAATAATATTGTGAAAAGAAAAATTAATGTGTGGACCAGGAATCGAACCGTGGATCTCTAGCTCTCCAGACTAGTGTGCAGCCCACTACGCCATTCCACACCTGGCACAAACACTAACAATTCTTTCCACATATATAAATCTATAATTCTCGTTTCGTCCGCTGCCAGGTAGATGACACTGCCATCGCCAACAGCGATCCATTATTGGAACTGTGTTAAAATAACAGTATTGGAAAATGTTAAATAACATCGTTTACTACTTATAAAAAAGTGGCGGTGTAAAATTCTCAAATATAGATAGATACTTCTAAACGAAGCCGGCCGTTGGCGATGGCAGTGTCATTTACCTGACAGCGGACGAAAGGAGAATTATAGATTTATATATGTGGAAAGAATTGTTAGTATTTGTGCCAGGTGTGGAATGGTGTAGTGGGCTGCACACTAGTCTGGAGAACTAGAGATCCACGGTTCGATTCCTGGTCCACACATTAATTGTTCTTTTCACAATATCATTATAATTTATGTATTTACTAAATAAATTTATGTTTAAAATAATTCTGCATTTGTTTCACTGTAGCAAGTAACAACATTCCTTTTTTTTATTTACTGTTGAACTCTTCACCTTTAAAAAATGAGTGTTGTGTAAAATGTATGTGTTTTTCAAGCAAATATTTCATGTAACTGAATCAACAATAGAGATAAATATAACAGAAACCACGACCAAGGGGGGGGGGAAATCATGCAGGAACTGCTTAAAACTAAGAGAATTCCCAGCAAATCGAATTTATTTGCTTTTTACGGAGTATATCTTTATTATGTTAAATCTTAAATTCGAAAACTCTCTCTTCGTCTTTTTTCCCAGTGGTTGATTAACACAAATTTGATATGGGGCTCTTATTCCTTCATTCTATTCACATCCCTTAGGTTAATCACTTTAGCCTTGTACCGAAATCAAGTTTTCGATACGTGGATTACGTCATACTGCGCAACCAATACGTCATCGCGTCTCCATTTCTTCTGTGATCTTAGTGAACAGTGCCAAATTCTCTCCTTCATACCCCCCCTTTCCTTTATGCGCCGTGTTCTATCGCGCATCATCCCCTCTCCCAGTGAACTCTCAAATAAGCTGCGCTTACCTACATCAAGGTCATCATCTGTTTATTAACCAAAGGGTCAAGTCTATACAGCTCAGAAGAGCTTGTTTTGTTTATTCGTCCCTTAGGCCAGGGTAGGGCCACAAGAACCGTGTACCCTAAGCCCTTGGCGGGACTGGTGTGAATGAATAGAATGTATGTATGTTTCATTATTATTGCTTTGTTTAGATGACCGATAAGGTTATTGTTTATTTTTCTCAATTTATTTTTCAATGTTAAACTAATTATCTATGATTATTTGAAAGTTATATCTGACCGTTTTTTTTACTCTTATTGAGTATAAGATATCTGCTTTTAGTTAACTTCTGTCTATTGATTCAGTAGCAAGTCATGTCAGATATGAGTATAAAGTTCCAAAGCTTTCTCAAGCGAATATGATTTCCTTTTTTCTTGAAACTTCCACGATTATAATCTGTATAGCTTACAATATATTACATGCTTAACAATCTATTGAAGAAAGATGAGTTAATCTTTGCCTTTTATGTGCCCGGGCAAAGATGTGTTAATTTGAGCAATCTATGTTCCCAATTCAAAGTAATTATCAACAACATTGGTATGATCCGGCACCAACGCGGTTCAATTTTTGGTAGCAGAACGCACGGTGCAGCCTTATAATCTATATACAGTTTAAATAGGCAAAGACAAAACAGTTACGTATCATTTTCTCCTCTGTTGTCAGCCTATTTATTTTAGTAGCTATTGACGAGCTTTAGTGTTATGTATCAATAGAAAAATTGGAAACTATTAGTTCTGCCTTTTTCACTACAAGGAAGTGATTATGGAAAATCTCCATGGCGCAAGAGTTAAATTACTTCCTCAGAAGCATGTGATATACAAAGGCCATGTCAAAAAAAAATATCTACCGTTTTTAAATGCAAAGGCAATAAAATCCAGCGCCAAAGCTTCCGTTTAAACTAGGGATGTAATACATGTACATGTGTTAATTACAGAGGTAGACGATCATCCTGCAGTGTAGGTGTGTAGGTGTGATGGTCAGCATGTTGGGTCCACAGCCGTTATAAGTTGTTTTCTCAACGTGGAGCCGCTACTTATTGTAACTACCAAAATGTTTCACGATGCTGGGTGCTAATTTAGAATACTATCACCCCATCATCAGTTACACTCCAATATAAACATGTAGCCGCAGTTCTGACCATATTTCCGAACACTTTAATAACCTCTCTTGGCTTCGTCTTACTGACAGACGTAAATTACACTCTCTTTCGCTACTTTTCAAGCTTCTGAATTCCTACACTCCTACTTACCTGGCGTCCAGATTTGAGAAGTTATCTTCTTACCACAATATTGACACTAGATCACAAGATAACAGTCTGCTAACAATTCCTCTTCATAGCACTTCCTCTTATTCTACTTCCTTCACACTAGTCTGCCCGCTCCTGGAATTTCTTTCCTCAAGATATCAGGGGTTGCCGCACACTTGGCACTTTTAAGTCACGCTTATACAGTTGCCTGTTGTCTAATAATTAATTTTTCTCTATTTATTTAAATGTATACTATGTCATTGATACTTTCTCGTTATATATATATATATATATATATATATATATATATATCTTGTACATATTATATTTAATTCGTTAAATCTATAGTAAATCAAAATACATTATAAATAATTCTATTGTATTTATAACATGTAATCGTTTATGTTTATTGTAATTTAGATGTAATACTATTTTTTTTACTTTTTAAAACCTGGTTGAGTAGCAGACAAGGCATTAAGGCCTTAACTCTGCCAGGTAAAATAAAATTATTATTATTATTATTAATATTATTATTATTATTACCCTGCATTTTTATGATTGTGGAAGGTAGCTAATAAGATTATATATTTTGTTAGGACTCCGAATATTTTATTTGTATTCGATAAAGTCTAATTTAATTTAAAACTAACAGTGTCTAATATAATATAAAGTGACGTGTTATTTATGTCGAATTTACCACTTGACAAACACTAGTATTTATAAATTCTCCTGCTGTTCCTACTGATACAGCTGTTTGAGTTCATTTGTTAGACCTTATTGTCTGACTCAAAAACAGTTTAAAAAGAAACTCATTCTATATTTCCTTAGACAATATAATATATAACCGTGTTCCATGTATACTTTTATTGTTTCTTCATATTTTAAACTTTCTTTACCAAGCCATTTACTTAATATAATTATAGCCAACGTATCGGCGGTGCGTTCTTTGCCGGGCAGGTCTAGGGACGATACCCTCTGTAGACGTTGTCGCAGAGAGCACGAAACCCTTGCACACGTCCTTGGGGCCTGTCCGTTTGGAGAATCACTGAGAAACATTCGGCGCCACACTATTCGAAATATAATGGCAGAAGCCTTGCGAGATTTTGGATACACAGTTTATGAGGAAGTTCATGGTGTGGTCACTAATGGGAGTAACAGACGAATAGATATTATTACATTTAGACCATCTTCTAAAATTGGTATGATATTAGATCCCACAATTCGTTTTGAGACTCATAGTGGCCAACCTGAGGAAGTTGACTCTGAAAAGAAAGCCATATATGAGCCAACAATTGACTATTACAAAGATAAATACCAACTAGATAGTATAACTGTCACAGGATTGATGATCAGGGCAAGAGGTACTATACCAGGATTCCTAGCCAAATTTTGGAATTCCTTAGATTTGGACAGGGTGTATCTTTCTAAAATTGCTATCGCTGCCAGTAGAGGATCAATTTCAATTTTAAGAAACAATTTTTACAAAATTTCTACTTTGTAGTATGTATACTTCAATTAGGCCTACAGTTTTACTTTTTTAAATGTATTTACAAAATGTATTTCATAAATTCAAAAAAAAAAAGTGTCTGTATCACTTTGTCCTTGAGACAATCCTCTAATGAGGAAAGTTCTGTATAATAATATATAAAATATTATTATTATTATTATTTTTCTTTCTTACCTTTGTCAACTTTATATTGTGTAGTCTATATATATATATATATATATATATATATATATATATATATATTATGTATCAATCATAATTCTTATTGTAACCCATATATAATTTAACCCTGGTGAAGTGGAAGAGAAGATCTTGCGGTCTTCCATCAGGTAAAATAAATAAATAAAATAAGAAAAAAACTCTGATTGGTCCCAGTATCTTTCTCAAAATGTTCCGTTTCAAAATAGCCATTTACTAACTGTGGCACTTGGATAAAAACAGAAGTCCGATTTTAGTGATTTTTATTTTGTAGATGAATATGTAGTCTCCCCATTCGATAAAATAAATTAATTAATTCATAATAAAATAAATACTTAAAAAAACTGGGTCAGTGTGTTGACCGAATGTCATCCATGACATTTATGAGCAAATGAGGTAACAAAACTAACTTGATCTAGTAATTCCTTACAAAGGAGAGGATATGGCTCAACAATGGGCTACGCTATTATAGATAGATTAATATATCAGAAACACACCTTTTTTTCCCTCTATCATAAAGGTTAAGTTCTTAAGTGATAGATAATGTCTTATGGAAGATATCTCTTGGTCAGAAATATTGCAAATCTCCGATTATTATTATTAATGAATATGGTCGGAAGTTGATGAAAAATCCCTTTTTTTTATGTCTGAAGACATAAGGCCCAACATAATATATCCATCCATAGTAATTCTGCCGGAGGGCAGGTCTTTCACTGCAATCATAGTAGCATAGTAGCATTTTCAAGGTGTGGTAGCTTCCCGTTGCTTTCCACACCGGTGAAAGGATTATGATGACTATTTAACTCATGCCCCAAATGGGAGTCAATGACCAATCACGTTTCAATGATTTCTGTTTTACAACCAATCAGAGTCGTGTTTCACGAAATATTTATCAGTGTTATAATTACCATATTAAAGAAATCTCCTCCTTTTTAATATTCTGAACAGGTCTGACCATTATTTTGCAGTGACTGAGCCTATAAGAAATACGGCTACCAGATTGTATATACAGTGCACATAGCGCTTGCAGGAGTTAATATAAAACATTTGTAGCAATTTATTATACCACCAAAAAAAGAAACCACTATTTGCACTTACTTAAATGTATTTTTCCCAGGTAATAATCCAGAAAAATATAATTGTCATAGGCCTATTTACATCATACGACATCAGAAATGAATTAATATACAGTTTGTATATATATAGTATATAGCACATTATAGGCCAGAAAATGGTAGTCTTATTCGTCCTTTTTTCCTTTTTCCACATTTTTTGACTTATTGGTCCTTTTTTAACCCTTTTTTAGGTCTTAACGACTTTTATTTGCAACTTTACCTCCTTATTGTTATACCGCTTGTATAGCCTAATTATCATTCTAGCCAAATATGCTTCAGTTTTTTCTAATTTGAATTTAAATGTGTTTCTCCAGGATAACAATATCGAGTTCGCTGAATTCATTGAAGAGGGGGGGGGGGGAATTGTTCATTCTGAATTCTCCAACTTTTTTTTAACGAACAGAGAATTCCATGTTTTACTATATTGAATTAATATATATATATATATATATATATATATATATATATATATATATATATAGAGAGAGAGAGAGAGAGAGAGAGAGAGAGGCCTATATATAAAGTATGAAATAAGAAGAATTTTCAGTTATCAATTTTTTTTCTACGTGTATATTGTATATCACTAGAATTTTGTACTTTTTAAACATTATTTTATTACATTCATTAAAATGCAGTTGGAATTAAAATTACTATTTAATTTGAATTGCATTTTTATGTCCTTTTTTCAGTTTTTAGGTCTTTTTAGAATATCTTTAGGTATTTTGAAGATTATTTATAGGCATTTTATAGTATAATGTTAAAGTATTAATATAAGTACCTGATATATCAACTAAATTAATTTTTTTTAAGAAACTTCGTCAAGTGGTTACAAGTATGAAGGTCCTTCATAATCAAGTTTCATATTTTGCAAATACAAAATCTAATAGTTTAATACAAAACAAGAATTGGAATATATCTAAGTTGCAATTTGATTAATTGCATTAAAGGTTGTTAACTTAGAATGCAGAAGTTGAAACTTGATTTTGAAGGGCCTTCATAGTTTTAACTATTTGACGAAGTTTCTTAAACATAAATATAATTTAGTTGAGGACGACTGATATATCAGGTACTTAATTTAATATTTTAACATTTTATTACATAACCTCAAAGTGTTTTTACAATTAATTTTAGAAGTATTGAAGGCATTTTACAGGTCCTCAACTTCCGAGCCCTATTAATAAGTTATTAGAATATTCTCACTTATGTATGTTTACCATGCACCAAAAAGATCTGCGTGTAGGGTCCTTTTGACTTAACATGTTTTGAAACAACACTCCTGAAACATGAATTAAATACTAAATTATTTTGTAAAAATGTTACTATTCGAAACTTACCTGTAAGGTTCTTTTCTCCGGCTCCGTCCACAGGGCTCTGATGAAATGAGGGTAGCTATATCCAGTCATCATTGTTGAATTTCTTATTTTTTCCACTTGCAATCACTTAAATCACTGATTTTAATATTCACCTCACATCGCCTGACCTTTCCGATATAATTCTCTCCTTACTTTACACCACACGCAAACCGCATTAAAAAAACCTCCACATTTTCATTTAGCTTCGAGATAAAAAAATCCGCTTGGTTGCTACAGCAACTTTATTATCACAAAAATATTCGAGGCACTAATTATAAAATAAAAACGAACTCTCAGATTCCCTGAATAGTTATTTTTATCGTCATGGAAATACTACAATGACCTTGACCTTATTTCTGAAAGCACCACTGCGATGCATTTTGTTTTATCCAAAAGAGCTAAAAATGTTTTAATGGTAGATGGTGTGTTTTTGGAGAAAACTTGAATTAAAAAATCCACCCCACGTCTTAAAGAGTTTTGGACGGGGGAAAGGAAGCATCACCGCATTGCAGGAGCTCAATATCGCGATTACAGCACTTATAAAATGAAACTCCTATCTTCGTCTAATTAAAGTTTTTTTTTCACCTTTTCACTTTAACTTTAGCTAGCGCCATGACTATGATTACTATGGTACATGATCTAACCTAGTATAATGGTGGCAACCTTTTGTAAGAAAACATCGGTTATATTGTATATTTAAACATATTTGGCGCAATCACACTACCAAAACTGTCAATAATTGAATTTATCTATGAAATATGTACTATTTAATAAGTTCTAAACCTTTCGTATTCTCTTAATATTCGATTTCTTTGTCTTTATCGTCTATTTTAACAGTTTCTTCTTTAATTGTTAATCACACAATAGGTAAGAAGAGAAGTACTTATGCTATTGCTTGCACAAAAAAAATAATTAAAAAAACTATATGAGGATTAAAAAAAAGTTATATCCAATTGTTTCAAAAGTGATTAAAACAAATACCGAATAATATTAATTAATATTGTTAATATTTTAATGAAAAGTATGATACAATTACTTGAATTTCAGAGATTGAAAGGTTTTTAATGGAGAATGAACAGAAATGTCAAAATAACATAAAACAATACTTGGTACGATACTGTACCTCAGAAATACAGGACTAGATATTTAATAATATTTTTTTCGATAATATTTGGAAATATGATGCACTGAAGTTAAATTTTTTCCATTGTTATTTCCATATAAATTGTAAAATTAAATCTTTAGTAGGATCTACGTAATTCGATTTTTCTATCCACGCTGTTATTAATTTGTTTTATAGATTTTATTTTAAGATTTCAGATAAAAATGTTCAGATCTCTAAATATTACACTGTCTTAAAACACTTGTTCTTTTTTATAAATAGGTAGTTATACACTTGAAACTCTTCTATGTTTACACACGGCTTCCTAAATATATAGAGGTTCAAAAATGCACTTAAATTCCACGATCATCTACTGATAAATGACTCTTCACTGAATTTTCTCGCTTTCATTCATTTGTTAACTTGAATTGCGATATTCATTTGTTTTACCAAGGCCTCGTATTCACAAAGAAAAAAAATCATTTTTCTCACTTGCATTCATTTGTTATCTCGACTAGATTTACTTGTCAGAAAAAAAAATCACGCGCACACAACGAAGTTGGTTTTTCATACACACTTCATTCTCAGTTAAGAGCTGGTCCTGGAATATGTCAATATGCTAAAGCCGGAGCCCTTTAAAGCTGAAGGAAGAGTCTTTTGTTTTGAGAAGGAACTTTTTTGTGGCTCCCCTATTCTTGTGTCGGCGCGTGGTCCACATCCAAGAGGCAGGGGGAGGCGAAGTCACATCGAACAAAAGACTTGCACCTGGAAAACCAAGACACAATACGTCACAATTCAAATATGTTTAAAAATAAACCGTCATCCATTATTACTACTATTAATATTAAAGAGAGAACTGAAGGGTTATTCAATGTCAAATAAAAAAATACAAGCCCAACATAAAAATCTATATTGGCCTATTAATAATAACAATAAACATAATTTTCTTGGATAACAAAATGTTATCATCTAATGGTGATTTTTTTAAAATTCCCTTGTTAATATCTCTAGCACCCCTCCATTATATGAAGTCCTAACATTCCATGTTCCTAGGAGCATAACCCTGGGTTTCAGCCTTAGGCAAGGATTTCTTGAAGTAGTCCCCGCCCCTGAGAACCGAATGGGGGACTATTTTACCTCCGGAAAATTTTACCCCAGAGGATCCCATGTCCGCGTTTTCTGACAATTGTATTTTTACTGTGAAAGATCGTCACTCTTTCAACCAAGGTACTTTTTTCGTCTGGTTTATCGTCTTCGACCTGTCCGGCATGGGTAACCCTTTCGGCAGCAATGCTACCGCCGGCATAGTTTTCCGGGTCATTTAAGCACGCAAGTCTTTCCACCACGACAAGGTAAAAATACCATGGAGGTTACGAGTATTTGAGAATAAACTTCGTAGGAAAGTTTTTGGGCCAAATAGAGATGAACAGAAGGTAAATGGAGAAAACTACATAACAGTGAGCTACATCGTCTTTATAGGAAGACGCATATAATAACAACAATTAAGTCACTTAGCCTGCGATGGGCAGGGCATGTGGCACGAACGGGGGAATGAAAGAGGTGAATGGAAGCTTCTTATAGGAAAACCAGAGGGAAAACGCCCAGTTGGTAAAATAAGAATGAGATGGGTGAATAACATTAACCATGATTTGAGAGAAGTAAATTATACAGGGGATGATTGGAAAACATTAAGTCAGGATAGGGATGTATGGAGAGCTTATATCCGCAAGGCCATTAATCTACGGGTTCGATGAAGCCAGCGAGATAGTTAGTTAGTTTTTTAGTTAACAGATATTATTGTGATTTTAAAACATATTAAAATAATCCGACTTGTACAAAACACAGTTGAAGTCTGTCCTTACATAAATGAGAAGCACATTTTCTAAATGTCTCGTGTCCACCTTTAGAGCAAAACAAAAGTTTTGTGTATTGCATTCTACTTACATTTCTCCAGTAACAAATACCATAATTCGGCTGAGAACAACCTTTAAGGTAAGATGGTAGGCCAAAATTTGAAAAAAAAAAATCAATTTTTGGTTTTTTCCATAATTAGATAGTCTCTTATTTTCTGAACATTTCTGTGTATGATTTTTTTTACTGAACGCCAATTATAAGAGCGTTATTTTGTTTTAAATTGACAGCTGTCAGCCTGTAATGTCATTATACTTTAAATCTTGTTTTCTCAAAAGTGAAAATGTTCGAACATTTGCCACATTATCTCAGGAACAATTAGAGATACGTTATTTACATGGAATTTTACAGGCGGTAAATCTAGTTGTACTAAAGCTGTGGAACAACAATCATAATGATCTCTTGTACAGATTCTCACTTATGATTTTTAAAAGCTATTTTTTAAATAAAAAAGAGACTAGTGGCAAAAAAAAAATTAAATAGGACATCAATATTTAGTTACAAGTTTGACTGAGTTCAGTGATCTTTACAAGCCTCATTTAATATCCTGTAAAAATTTCATTACAATCCATCTAGCAGTTCCTGAGAAAATGGGTCTCAAATTAATATGTTTTAAGATTGATGGGACAGGGTCTACCATCTCAGCTTAAATCAGTAAAAACTGCGTTAAAAGTGACTACATATTACAATCCAACTGACTTGTTTGCAGCAAAATATTGACTTTAAATTACTTTTCACAAACTTATGAAAATGGACAGGAGGCGTTTTGAAAATAAGTTCCTCATATGGTATTGTACATGACTCAGCTTGGGAGAAATTTCAAGGTAGGTTTCTGCATGCAGTTTCCTTGTTAGGGTTAGGGCTAGAATGTAAATATTGTTAGCCACTCAAGAGATCGTTTTAATACCTTGGATATCATTATTTTAACACAAATTATTCAATGTACGAATTTCGAGACTTGATCAAGTTCCAGTGTTAAACATTCTCATGTAATATGTATTTTCCTTAAATATATTCCATAGTTTATTAGTTCTTTATTCATACTGGGCAACCAGAGTGCCCTGACCACCGCGACTTGAAAGATCTATTGCGCTGTCTCCATGTTACGGAGATGAGTGGAATGTAATTTGTAGGTCATCTTCCAAGTCGGACATTCAGGATTCTACTCCCATGACCTATACCGACATTTTTTGGATGAACCCGTGGCTGCGAGGGGAGAACTACAACTTTATAAGGTAATTTCTTACACAAATTTATCGACTTAGAAAATTCTATGTGTGGGTTACATAGCTGCAGGAACATCAAGATTCTTGAACTTTGCAAATTCCAGTGAAATTCCTATCGCATGAAGAGCAAAGAAAACATTTCCTTGTAGCAACATTAAATTTAATCATTATATTGGTCTTACTTACTTACTCACTGGCACTATCGAACCCGAAGATTCATGGCCGCGCGGACATAAGCTCTCCATACATCCCTATCCTGAGCCAATGCTTTCCAATCATATTGGTCTATTACAAAAATAAAATTAGATACAAGAAACTCTTCAAAACATCGATTTTTTATCTGACTTTTATTGCCTATGTTTTCTGCTTTACATTTTCATATTTTTATGTAGGCCTATAAGGATACAATATTCGCACATATCAGACGTTTATGAAAACAATATGCATATTCAGTATCAGAACCTGAATTCAGAATCATTTGTTCACTTGACATATATTTATGAACATTTTCCACGTGTAAAAAGATAGAGTATATTGTTTAACTTCTAGGACATTACCATCAGCTAAAGAAGCCTATAAAGAAATTAAATCTATAGCAACAACAATTTGTTTGGAAGTGAACACACATAAAACAAAAATGATCATACAATCTCGGAATCATCAAATGCACTCTGCAAATATAAAAATAGATGACGATAACTTAGAAGTTGTTGAAGCATTTGTCAATTTTTGATCCGTAAACAAAGATAGACACGAATGCCATGAAATTAAAATGACTATTTAACTCATGCCCCAAATGGGAGTCAATGACCAATCACGTTTCAATGAATGTTGTTTTAAATCAATGACAGTCGTGTTTCACCTCGCTCTTTATCGAATTATGTTTATCACCTCCTGCTTTTGTGTAAAGAAAGCTCATCCTTTTCAATATACTGAGTAGGTCAGAGCATTATTTTGCAGTGACTGACTCTTCAACAAATATATTGAATATAGAAAATAATGAACAGATTCCTTCCGAAATACACATTTGTTAACTGTGTATTCAATAAATGTGCTTTTACATAATGATTTTACTGAGTTGTTTACTAAAAAAAATAAATTAATAACGTATAATGTTGGTTATAATATACGGTTTGATGTGTTTCATTTGTTCTTTACTACGGTGCATTCTTACAATATTACTATGTTTATCGCTGATTGCGATCCTATTTTACAATAAATAATATAATCGAGTTGCAGTGAATAAATAAATGGAACATACCACACTTTTGATTTGTTTTCAAACATCGCCGTTTACATTAAATATATTAATATTTTAAAATAACTATATTTAAATAATGATTTATTGAGTAAACAGCTTGATTTTATTCGTTTAATGGTCCTAACAAATGCTACTCTTGATTTCCAAATCCTTCGTTTCTCATGAATGTATTCATCATTTGAAAATCAGTCGTGATATTACTTATGAGAAAAAATACAGCAAACTAAACTAACTTCTCCCTGCTATCAGCTTTCAAATCAAAAGATGTAGGCCTACATCGAATAACCAAACTACCCGCCACATAAAACTATTATTAGACCAATATTGTATTATGGCTGTGAGAGCCAGACTCTTAATACATCACAAGAAAATGTAATGAACACCTTCGAAAGAAGAATCTTAAGACGGGTTTAAGGAAGGTAGCATATGGAGAAGTAGATATAATAGTGAACGTATAAGGGACCAAGATGGTTAAACTCAAAATACTTCAATGGGCAGGGCACGTTCATCCCACGGAGAATATAGAGTACCACAAGGAAGATTCTCTATACAATCATAGGGGGCAGAAGAAGGGTAAGAAGATCGAAAAACAGATGGATTGTTGCTGTGGACGAGGATGCAAAGAAGATTCTAGGAGTAAGGAATTGGAAAATGAAGACACTGGATAGGCAGATTTGGAGGGGCTTAATACTCGAGTAAGATAAAAACTTAAAATATATACCTTTTGACAAGTACCGTCGTTCTCATCTGTGTTAAAATATTATATTTAAAATTTTTCGGAAGTTAACTTCCATCATCAGTAGGATGAGCTTCTGCTACTAGTTGTAGACTCAAAGTGTCTGTAGCATCAACTGTTGCTACTACAGACACTGTGAGTCTACATCGTCGTAAGCAACAACAACTAGTAGCAGAAGCTCATCCTGCTGATGATGGAAGTTAACTTCCGAAAGGCCTCCAGATAAAATTTTAAATATAATATTTTAACACAGTTGAGGACGACGGCACCTCAACGGAATTTGATATGAATTTCTTCTTCTTCTGCTTCATGAAATTAGGCCTTTTGACCTGTTTTGCAATTCTTTCTCCAGAGTTTAAAAGGAGCCCATACTCGGGGTAACAGGAGTGAAGTCTCCAACGACTTAAGTCGGAAGGAGCAACCCTTTCTGTGGGGATTATATACAGAAGAGCACGTCCAGAGGCTCTAAGGTGGCAGCCCCACCACTAGACTTGTCCTTCTAACGCTCGTAACGTGGCCAGGAGACATTTACATTACTGGCAACCATCAAGTGAATAACCGGATATGAATTTTATTAGTATTAATACAGGAGGCCAAGGCCCGACCTCGGACTGTAGCACCATAGAAGAAGAAGAAGAAGAAGGAGAGAGAAGAGGAGGAATTTTCTACTTTTCCGTAGGATTATTTGAACAGTCTGCAGTGTTGACGTTTGAGGAGTTTTTTCAATTGATATTTTTTTTTATAATCAATACCGCCAGGTTGTCATTACGACATTTCTGGTATTCTCTCTTGGTATCGGCATTATTGTAACCATTTCTGAGGTTGGGGCGCCTGGAAAAAGTAGTTACGCTGTCCCGATGATGTATGATAAGTGATGGTAATGATGCACCAGGAGAGGCCTTAATTGGAAAGTTAATCTAATGAGATGAATATGATAATGATGGCCAGAGATGATGTTCGAGACGGTTTGGATCTTAAAGTTTCCTGACATTTGTCTGACAGGCGAGGGAAAATCTCGAAAAAACCTCACCTAGGAAACTTGTTCCGACCGAGCTACATGAATTTTTATAGGAAACTAGATATAATAAGAACAGTGCAGTTTTATAGAGAGTTGCAAAAGGTAGTGAAGTGCATTCTATATAACCTCTCCTATCTAAATCCCAACCCCACCTGCTCGTGGTGCAACCTGCCTAAAACAAACGGGGCTCTGGGGACCGAGTCACGGCGGAATAACCGTTCCATCAAGATACAGAGTAGGCCTAAATGCTGTATCATAATCGCGCCTTCCAGAGGCCTAAGGTGGCAACCCCACCGCAGGACTTGCTCACTTCAGGCCAGTAACCGTTGTGAGGACTTACCTTACTAAAAAGTCTCAAAGAAAATGAAAAAGGACTGCTCTAAATGATGATGACTTACGGCAGTGAGGCCTGGACAATTCGCAGTGTAGATGAACAAAGACTAACTGCGGCAGAAATTAAATTTATGAGACGTACTGCGGATCACTCAAGAACAGACCATAAAAGGAATTCTGATATTCTCAAAGAATTACAAACCGAATAAGTCATGGAATATGTGCAAAAATACAGAAACAACTGGAAATCTCACGTAAGAAGAATGAGTAGAACAAGAATACCACGTCAAATCTTAAATTACCAGCCACCAGGCAAGAGACCCTTCAAACGTTGGATTGAGACCGTAACAGACCACTAGGTCTATCACATGAAAGGAAGAAGGAGAAGAAGTTTTATAGACAGCGATGGGCAGGACATGTGGTATAAAAAGGCCTCTGTGCAAAATTTAACAGATCTTCGTACATTCAAGTAATACCTTAGTTTCGTACTAGATGTACTGTACGTTGTATTAACCAGCAAAATATAACTATAAATTTCTTTACATGAATTTTACTTACTGAGGAATTTGTTAACTTACACAGTTTCTGCGTGAAGAATTTTTTTTAGATTTTCTTTGGGGTGAACGAGGCTTTCATTTAGAGTCATGGTAGAAGGTACGAAGTTTGACAACCTGTTCTAATAAAATATACATTACATTGAAAATGGTTTTCCTAAATTGATCTGACACACTAGCAGGGATAAAAAGTGCCTTTCGAAAGTGCACTTTTCTCTGTTACGGTAGGAAAATGGCGCAGTCATATACTGAAGTCTTAGGGGGTAAAATTTCTCAGGGGAAACAGAAAATTTCTAGTGAGGGTGATTCAAGAAGGGCGGTAAGACATTCTGTAGGGGAGAAAATCAGAGGGTGGAAAGGTTATTGCCTAGAGGGAAAAATCTAATTTTCATTGGACGGTTGCAATTAAATTCGTCAGACGAAATATGCTACTTGGAGGGCAGAAGACTATTAAGGGGTAAAGCTAGAAGAGGACGCTAAGAAACTACAGTTTATTAAGATATTTTCAGCAATTACTATGTAATTGTATGGTTAATTTCTAGCTACTCACTGTAATTAAGAAGTCTGGGAGGAGAAGTTCCATTATCAAGCTCAGTGAGATAGTTGTTGGAATGAATTTGTTACATAACAGTACATTTCTCTATCACTAATTCTGAACACTGCGAATATAATTTTACCATTAGGGCAAGTATTTTAATGCACAATAAAATACAGGAAAATGCATTACAATAATATAATAATGCACTAACAATTACAAAAAATGAACTAAAATAAAAAAAAAATGTAATATCATCATCATCATCATTATCATAGTACATTTAGGAATTTAGGCCATTTGTTCACCTGTTTCGGCCTCAACAGAAGCACCATCCAGAAGTATTTTGAGCTTTTGAGTGGACATCCTGGTCTTCTTCTTCCTGCAGGTTGATATCTTAACATTTGTTTGTGTATCCTGTGATCTTCCATTCGATGAATATGTTATATCCACCTTGACTTATAAACATAAATTTTGTTTCTAAAGGTTCCATGTGCAATTCTTCTAAGATGTCTTCATTTTTTTGTGATCTAGTAGTGTGTATCCTGCAGTTCTCCGAAGGTATCTCATTTTAGCTGATCTAAGTCTTATATATCCTTCTGTTTCAACGTCAAAAATGCAATATGATATTTATAAAATTCACATTTGCAGGTAAATACAAAGTGTTCACTCTTTAATCCTGCATTGCAATGCACAACAAACAACTGCTGTAGATTGTCAAAAGAAAAATATTGTCAATTGTCTCTTAAAAATGACTTGTATATCGAGCAACTCCTTTCCACTTCTACCGATACTACAGGTGAATATTTAAAGTAAACTATATCCCATGATTTTCGTAGCATTTTCCCACATAATTTTTTCTTAGTGTAGAACGGTCGGGTATAACTTTTGCAGTATGCTTTTCTAGGAACTCTCGGAACTTTGGATTGTTTACTTTCGTCGGTGGAATATCAACAGAAACCAAAGCTTAGGAAGAGTTCTGCAAAAAAGTAGAACCCGAAGGACATGGTTGACCAAGTAGCACTTGTTGAATCACATGTTTTTCGCATTCAATTCGTAATAGACCTCTTTTACGCTTCTTTCCAGCCACGTGTTGATCTACTGAATTTTTCTTGCTTTCAGCTCCAACTCCGATATCGCATATTTTGAAACATAATATTTCATCATCCGTGCTGAACAGTTTTTCCCCATACTGTGAAACATGTTTTCATTTGAATGTCTTATAATTTTTTTATATCCCCTTTGCTTCATTATACTACATCAGCTATACTAAAGAAATATCCAACTACAATGAGCAGATGTTACAAGATCTGCCGTGATTAGTTATAATAACGAGTGCTCCAATTATTGACTAAAATAAGAAGTGCTCTGCTTCTCAGAATAACTAACGATTGGACAATGAAGTCCATGTCATTTTTTATAATGATAGAGACAGTAAAAGTAAATTATATTAAAAAAATGTACATTTCTTCCCAAAAACCCATAAAATTGCCAAATAGGATGTTTGAGTGGTTGAAATAAGCATTAATATGCTAAAAATTTCCATAAATAAAGCAATATCTCCAAAAATGCAAATAAATGCAACCACAAAGTTGCCTGTTTAAGATCATTTTCTGCCAAAAAACATTTAATATTTATAATATAAAAATAGAGTATCTGAGATCTCAGTCTTCCTCAACTTTGGATGTAGGATGTGGAGTTCTTTCGAAGCATATGCTTCATCTTTAGCTTGTAAATCGGTACTGGTTGTTTGTGAGAATTTTGTAGAGCGGGTTGACATCACTGGGTGAATTCTCATTAAGCAGGTGAGTTTTTTGTTTCTTTTAGTATCTCGATATCTTCCAGAATGTTGATTTTCAGTTTGTTGTTTTCTCTATGGATGACGGATAAAGTGTTGTCGACATCAACCCGCTCTACAAAATTCTCACGAACAACCGGAACCGAGTTACAAGCTGAAGATGAATCATATGCTCCGAAAGTACTCCACACCCCACATCCAAAGTTGAGGAAGACTGAGATCTCAGTATTCTATTTTTATACAGTAAAACCTGTCTTAGCCGGAACCTTTATAAGAAGGAAACCTGTAGAGATGGAAACAATTCCAGAACGGCATGATTTTATATGTAAAATCGTCCTGTATACGCCGGAAACCTTCACAACGCGGAAACGGAATGGTTTTTAAAGTACCAATAGTTAATTTTTACCTCAATAAGACGGAAAATTATTTTTAAGCACGTTCTAATTACAGTATCAATGACCACACGCAAAAATTCTGCATATGACGCTTTCTGCATTAGCCTATATCGTTTTATCTTCTTGTGTTGCCATTGTATTGCGGGGATACCCTTGCTTATATGTGACAGAGTAAACACATCAGTACTCTTTAGCGGAAATTTCTTAACCAAGCTAATTTCTATTTATTCAAAATGACGTAACAGCCCAATGTTGGGTCTTAGCATCTACTTCGTTAGAAGTTACTAGACCAAGTTAATTTAGTTACGCTTATTTCCCTAAAGGTGTCATGAATGGTATGCGGTCAACATACCGATCCAATGAAAGAAATAGTAGGAAACTAAGATATTAGCACTAGGATGGAGAAGATCGATAAATTTAGCTGATGTATCTTTATTCAAGCTTAAGGTTCTTTTCGAGCCTGAAAATCTTTGTATTCGGGATCCACGGCTTAAAATGCCTCCCGGACAACTTGCTCCTTGGAAATTTTCATCCTAAAAAACCCTTCGACCTCGGCCGCGACCACCCAAGCAAATTTAGTTATGCTTAATTTTCTACAGATGTCAGCGAGTGGCATTGTTCAGCACATCGCTTCAAAAGACATCCAGTTAGGCAACTAAGGTATTACTTGGATGGGAAATGCCGGTTAAATTTTGCTGAGATGTGCTAATTTAGACTTCAGGTTCTTTTACGAGCCCGAAAATTTTCTTACTCGGGATCCACAGTTCAACGTCCCTAAAAATCCATTTCATCCTAAAAATCCATTTAGCCCGGCAGGAGTATCCTAGTAGGCAGGTAAACATTTATTTTTAAATGGTAAATGAACCCAATACAGGCATTTGGAGACTTTGGATTAGTAGGAGGTTAAGGTTCCCACATTTTTAGACAATCGGCACGAGATGTCAACCCTGCGCGACGGCCGCCATAACATTTAGGTCAGTTTCAAAATCCTGACACCACCGGGACTTGAACCCGCGACCTATCGGCTTCTAGCGTATTGCCTTAACCAACCACATTACGGCATGTCCTGCTTTTGCGATCTACAAGTAGATAGAAAAGACTGCAGAAGAACACAGCCTTTCGAATATAAGTGTCTAACCGCAAGCGGTGCCCGAGGTAAACGCTTCTGGCAAAATATAATTCTCAAGCTTCTTTGTAGTTAAGATTTTTAAGATACATTACGAAACTCCGTTGAGGTCACTGTGTTATAGTTTTTAGAATTATAAAACAGCACCTGGTATCTCAGTCGTCCTCAATAATTTGCAGTGTTGTTTTATAAGAGGCCTTTCGATGACTTATGTATCATCTTCTGCTTTCATTTTGGTACATTTTGGTACCTATAAAACAACACTGCAAATTATTGAGGACGACTGAGATATCAGGTACTGTTTTATAATTCTTAAAACTTTATAAGATAAAAGTTAAATATTAAAATGTACCTGTGGGCAGGTGCCATCGTCCTCAACTTTGTTAAAATGGTGTATATAAAATTAGCTGTAGGCCTTTCGGAAGTTAACTTTCAACATCAGCAGGTTGAGCTTCTGCTACTAGTTGTTGTTTACGATGATTATATTCCAAGTGTTTGTAGCAGCAACTGACTTGTTTTTTAAAACTTTAACTCTTTGTAGTTATAAACAGTTTTAGATTTTTATAGTTAGCGTTTCTAGACAACAACGCTGTTAACCCTGGAGTCGACTAAGTTTTTAAGTGAAATGAGTACCAGACATGTTCTGAGAGCGAAGGGGACCATCACGCTAAAGCGTGACGAGGGATCAATTTATGTTTTTTAACCTTCTAACAATTCCGGTGTTTATCATTGCAATAAAAACCTGGACATAAACGGTCATTTTACTCATGGTTTCAAGTCGAAATGTAAACCAGTAGTCAGCATGATAGAAAAGATTAATCTGAAATAGTATGAGCAGCCAGGTATAATAAGAACAGTTACATCTCGTAGATTGCGATAGGCAGGACATGTGACACGAAAGGGGTATGAAAGAGGTGCATGGAAGCTTCTTGTTGGAAAACCAGAGGGAAAACGCCCAGCTGGTAGACCATGAATGTGGTGGGAAAATAACATTAACTATAATATGAGGGAAGTAGCTTATACAGGGAATGATAGGAAAACATTAGCGCAGGATACGGATGTATGGAGAGCTTATGTCCGCGCGGCCATGAACCTACAGATTCGATAGTGCTAGTGAGTTAGTTGCTCGTTCGCTTAAAAACAAGGGGAAGCGTTAAATGAGTAATTTACTATGAAAAAAATGGAATATTTGGAGCAGACTACATAAAATGAACTACATGATCTTTATAGGAAACAAGTTATTATAAGAACAGTTAAGTCTCATAGACTGCGATGGGCAGGACATGTGGCAGAAATGGGATATGAAAGAGGTGCATGGAAGCTTCTTGTTGGAAAATCAGAGGGAAAACGTCCAGTTGGTAGACCAAGAATGTGATGGGAGAATAACATTAACTATGTTTTGACATATGTAAGACAGGGATGTCCGTTTTCATATTCCATTTTTAATATTTATATTGATATCATATATAATTGGCAGATAAATTTGGACTCACATTTCAAATAAGAAATTAAGATCTTAGACACCTTACTTTTTGCAGACGACCAAGTTCTAATATCTAGCTCAGAAGATGGTCAACAGAAATCACTCTTTCAAGTAAATAATATTATACAGAATTATTTTTTGAAAATATCAATAAGTAAAACGAAAATCTTGGCTTTTAAGGGATCAGATACCGTGAGAGCTAAAATAATTCTGGAGGGGAAACCCATTGAACAAGTGAACCATTTTAAATACCTGGGTTATAAAATCTCCTATTTTAAAAATCAAGACCTGTTTAACAAACTTAATACATTTAATTATATATGTGGCACAATTAAAAATATATTTAAAAACACAAATATGAAAACAAAACTAAAATTTTATAAAGCAGTGGCAGGCCCCTTACTATTGTATGGTAGTGAATTTTGGGTTTTAACTAAAAGAGAATACAAGATCATAGAAGCAGCTGAAATGAGATTTCTGAGAAGTGTGGCTGGCTGCAAACTTCTAGATAAAAGAAGATGTGAAGATATTATAAATTAGCTAAATATTTTTAAACTTTTAGATACAATAAAATAATCTAGAAAAAACTAGAAAGAACTTGTTCAAAGAATGAAAGATGATCGGATTCCAAAAATTATACTTAACTACAAACCAAGAGGAGACAGGAACATTGGTAGACCGAAAAAGAGATGGATTCAACTTATTGAATGAGAATCTATGAGACCGGAACAAGCCACATGGGCTTAATCCGTGAGTGTTGATGATGATGATGATGTTTTGAAGGAAGTGGATTGTACAGGGGATGATTGGAAAAATTTAGTCAGGAGAGGGATGTATGGAGAGCTTATGTCTGTGCGGCCTACGTGTTCGATAGTGTCAGTGAGTTAGTTAGTTCATATAATTAAAACGGATGAACAAAGGAAAACCAAACAGGACTATGAAATAAGAATCAAAAAAGGACGGAGTTGTAGTCCGATAAAGGAATAGTCATAATATATTGATGGTATAGCAACAAGGAGAGGAATAGAATTACAGTCAGTTAAGAAATTGGGTCGTCCGGCCGCGGTTGACCAATGGTTATGTTCCTTGCCTCTAGCCCCGAGGGTCGCGGATTCAAACCCGGTCGGGCTTGATGGATTTTTAGAATGAAAAAATCCAAGAAGCAAGCCTTCCGTGAGGGACTTTAAGCCGTGGATTCCAAGTCTGAAGATTCCAGGCTATTAAAATATTTAAATCCTGAATAAAGAAGCCTCTAAACAAAATTTACCGAACTTTATTGTCCTAGTAATACCGTAGTTGCTTGCTAGATGTCTCATTGGGTCGGTATGTTGACAGCCTACCGTTCATGACATCTGTAGGAAAATATATGTAACTAAATTAACTTGATCTAGTGACTACTAACAAAGGAGAGGCTAGGGCCCAATATTGGGTTCTTATATCATTGCCCTTTTCTCTTTATTATCATACTTATGATTTTCTCATTTATAAACTAACTTATTCTTCTTCTTCTTCTTCATTTGGCTCTACGGTCTTCCAAGAACCCAGGCCTCCTTCATAATATCTGCCCATTCTTCTCTATTCCTAGCTTTCTGTCTAAATATTTTAACATTCAGTTGTCCTAAGTCCTCCACAACTTCATCCAACCATCTTAATTTCTTCTTCCAACCTTTCTTCTTCCTTCTGGTTTCCTTTCTAAAATCCTTCTTGCACTTCTTTCTTGCTCCATCTGCAACACATGTCCTACCCATTCCAGTTTCTTTCTTCTAATATCTCCTACCAGATCTGAATCCCTATATAATTCTTTTAATTCCAGGTTCGTTCTAATCCTCTATGTATCTTGTTCCTCTATTGCTCCATATATAGGGCTATTCGGAAAGAAGGAACAGAATTCAAACATTTATTTCTTCCAAAATACAAAAAAAAAAAAAATAGTAACACAATACCAACATTCCTGGAAAGAGTAAAGTTTGAAGTTCTGATCACGGCCGCATTGGCGCTTTTGCTTGTCATGTTGATTGTATTATAATGGCGACACAACAGGACGTTGGATTGGAAGAAGAGGAGCAAAAGGTCAACTTCATTACTGGTGGCCTCCAAGATCACCTGACCTAACCCCGTGTGATTTTTATCTGTGGGGTTACGTAAAAGACCGTGTTTTTATCCCCCCCCCTATGCCTGACACTCTTGGAAATCTGCGACATAGAATTATAGAAGCGGCGATTTTGATAACTAGAGACTAGCTGATTCGTGCATGGCAAGAAATGAGCCACTGTTTCGATATTTGTCGTGTAACACATGGTGCTCATATTGAATGCATAAAATAGTGAAATTTGAAGTTTTCTCCTTCCAGGAACGTTGGAATTGTGTAAATATTTGTTTGTAGTTGGGAATAAATAAATGTTTGAAGTCTGTTCCTTCTTTCTGAATGGTTCTGTATTTATAAACTAACTAGTCCTTCATAAAGAATTTAAAACATTAACTGGGATACAAAATATTAATAATGGAGGAACATTTATCTTGTATTTCAGAATTATTTACGATTAATCTATTTAACTGGTTCCTTTATATCTTGTATGATTTACCTCTTGCTTAGCTACACAGATACATAAGAAACTGGGTCAAGAACGACAAGAGTTTGGGAATTGGATAGATGGACCCTTGTTGTGGCCTACAATTCAAAATAGAATTGATAATAATTTTCTTTTGTGGAAGATGGGGTGGTGAGGACGAGTTTCATAAATATTATTGTATTAACAGAGAATCAGACTAAGTCCTGTTGTTGTTTCATTTTAGATGCCTTCCTCTGCAATATACAGTATAAAGTGATTACAGTTTCGGAAGCATCAGTTTGGCAATTAAACAGTTTGGTGAAACAGAAGAGATGCGATTTAGCGCCACAATGATGTTGAAAGGCTCAGTAATACCAACATAGAAATCGGGGTCAAGTGATGCTCGCTGTTACTGTGTTCACGTTGAGGTAAATTAATTCCATTACTTGGTCTCCGTTCGACTGCTGGTTACAGTATATCGTTCTCCCTTCAGGAATGCGATTAACAAACGAATCTATAAAATGGTAAAAATGATGCCATATATTAAAAAAACACATGAAGACACAAAATAATAAAATATACTAACTTACTGGCATCATCAAACCTCTTTGTTTTATGGCCGAGCAGACACAAGCTCTCCATGCATCCCTATCCTGAGATTTTTAAAATCATCCCCTCTATAATCTACTTCCCTCAAATCATCGTTAATGTTATTCTCCCACCTCATTGTTAGTCTAACAACCAGGCGTTTTTCTTCTGGTTTTCCTACAAGAAGCTTCCATGCATCTCTTTCATTCCCCATTCGTGCCATATGTCCTGCTCATCGCAGTATACGAGACTTAATTATCTTCTTCTTCTTCTTCACTTCCTGGTTTAGGCAAGAGTTGCCTGTTCCGTCTTCACTAATAGATCTAAGACCATCTCTTCCGAGGACGTCCGACATCTCTTCTTTCTCTTGGAAAATAATGGAAGATTTTATTTGGTAATCTACTTTCTTCCATTCTTTCTACATGTTCTTTCCACTGTATCTTGTTGTTAAATATCTTTTCTTTTATGGAGTAGATCTGCAGTTCTTCACGGATATCCTCGTTTCTTATCTGGTCCATTCTAGTGCAGCCTTTTATTCTTCTTAAAAATTTCATCTCGGCTGTTTGGATTTTACTTTCTTGTTTGGTAGTGGTAATCCAAGATTCACTCCCATACAAAAGGACAGGGACAGCCATTGTTTTATAAAATTTTAATTTTGTTTGTTTATGGGTTTTATTATTCAATGTTCTATTTATTGTACCACAAATAGCTTGAAACTGATGTGTTTTGTGTTCAATATCTTTATCATACCCAGCCAGACTTTATTATTATTATTATTATTATTATTATTATTATTATTATTATTATTATTATTATTATATCTGACTTCCTATGAAGACCTTTTAGCTCATTGTCATGAAGTCTTCTCCATTCACCTATCTGTTCATCTCTGTTTGGTCCAAAAATGTTCCTAAAACTTTATTATTCTCAAATACACGTAATCTCCTTTCCTCCCTTAAAGTAAGGTCCATTTTCGGTTCTATATAATTGGAAGAATACCAGTTTTACATTCAGAAACCTACAGCAACTGAAATACATCCAAAGATCCTACGACGTTAATGCTTCTACAACAGTAACAAATTCAAACACGATATCATTTTTGGGCAACTTATATTGGGATCTTTAAAATAATAAATATATGATGAAATTTAGTATCAGTAAAACTAAATATACCGTAAGTTCACATTTCTAAAAAAAAATTAAAACTGTCATTCTTCCACTTGCATTATAAGGATGCCAAACATGAAATATTACTTTAAGGCAGGAGAAAATATTACGATTATTTGAGAATAAAGTTCTCAAGAAAATGTTTTTGACCAAGACAACAGACAGAAGACTACTTAACAGTAAGCTACATGTTATATATGGGAAACTAGATAAGGGAACTGTCAACCATTCCATGCCAATATCTACCTTGAAATTTCTTCCAAATAAGCGTTGTAATGTACAAAGGCCGTATAAAAATGGCGTTTTTAACTGCAAAGCACTAAAATCCAGCGTACATCTCTCATTTAAGCTATAGGAATGTATAAATGTTTTAAAAACTTAGTTTCTTTTCCAGTTTTGTGATTCATAAGCAAAAATTTAGAAAAGTATTTGGAATTAACAGTTTGGGAAAATATATACATTCAGAAGAATAAATATACACACTGGCTTCCTATACATATTCGACATTAATGGCCATTTACTGCACAATTTATTATTCGCTGATGACCAGATTATAATAGGACAAGATAAAGAAGATATAGAATATATGATAAGAAAGTTGGTCGATGCATTTGAGGTAGGTGACTGAAGATAAATTATATTAAAACAGAATATATGGTAATCGGAGGAATTCAGAAGACCTACAAATAATAATATGATTATTAAACGTGTTGAAGAATTTAAATATCTTGGGTCTATAATAGATAAATCTGGTACTTGTGAAAAATATATTATTAACAGAGTAAATTGTGCAAGGAAGGCGATTAGATCCATGAATGATCTTTTATGGAATAGAAATTTGACCAGAAAAACAAAAAAGGGATTATACAAACAATAATAGAAAGTATACTTACATATGGATCAGAAAGCTGGACAATAAATGAAAGGATGCGGAAAAGAATCTTGGCGACAGAAATGGATGGATTACGGAGAAGTATGAGAATATCCAGGCTACAACATATTCGAAATACATATATCAGACAAGAAATGGATGCACAGGAAACTGTTATCGATAGGATAACAAAGAGAGCTCTACAATGGTATGGACATGTACAACGGATGCCGGAAGACCAATGGCCTAAACAGGTGCTGGATTGGATGGTACCAGGCAGAAGGAGAAGGGGAATAAGTAGAAGAACATGGTATGAGGGAATATATGATGCCATGATGAAGAGGGGTGTGGAAGATGGACAATGGGAAGATAGGAATCTCTGGAAAGCAGAAATCAAGGGCAAACTGCTGTAAAGTGGAAAGCCTGTATTAAGTATTAAGTAAGTAAGAATAAATATACAACCAAGAATTTTGAAATTCTGGAGGACTAACTCTAACTAACTAACTCACTGGCTCTATCGAACCCGTACGTTTATAGAGGCGCGGACATAAGCTCTCCATTCGTCCCAATCTAATGTTTTCCTATCATCTCCTGTATATTCTACTTCCCTCAAATCTTGGATAATGTTATTCTCCCACCTCATTCTTGGTCTGGGCGTTTTCCCACAAGAAGCTTCTATGCACCTCTTTCATTCCCCTACGTGCCACATGTCCTCCCCTTCGCAGTTTACGAGACTTAACTGTTCTCATTATATCTGGCTTCCTATACATATCACGTAGCTCACTATTATGTAGTTTTCTCCATTCACCTGTCTGTTTATCTCTTTTTTTGGACCAAAATTTTTCCTAAGAACATTATTCTCAAATACTAATAATCTTCTTCCCTCGCTTAAAGTAAGAGTTCGTGTTTCGCATCCATATACGAGTAATATAACTGGGAGAATAACTGTTTTATATATTTTTCAGTTTAACGTTCAAAAACGAAAAACTGAAAAAATATAAAACTGTATTCTCCCAGTTATATTATATGGTTGTGAAACATGAAGCATAATTTAATCTCCAAGTTCATTTCATAAAATCGACACTAGATGGCGGTTCAGAAGGTAGTGTTAACGGCAACATTTCAACAGTTGGAGTTTGACTGAAGATGAAGGTGAAATGACATTTGAAACCGGTATATTGAAAACATGGAATGTTGTAAGGAGATATACAAAATATTTTTACAAGTCATTACACATTGAAAAAAATATCTCATTGTGTTTACTTCTCATTTTAATTTTGATGAAAATAAAACGCGTGTTTTTCCGTTTTTATTTGAATTTATGTAGGTGACATGGTGGCATAGAATCCCCAAAATATTAAAGAAAACCGATGTAATAATACCGGTCTTCACGGTTCAGAAGCATACTTCTAGAGGAATAAATTGATAGGTAAAGAGCGACAGTAGAAGCGGAGCGATATTATGAAACCTTCCCCTAAATGTAATTTGAAAACCGAAGAATGTCATGAATGTATTATTTAACTTGGTTACACTGCGGTAAAATTACAAATTTCTAAAATATTTACATAGTTTTGTGAATTCTTGTTTAATTATCTCCTACTTTTTTTTGTACAGGAAATCTGATATGCATGTAATTATACTTTTAACGTGTTTCCTAGGTTTCAATCTCTCTACGTGAGTCTAACTAACTCACTAGCACTATCGAACCGCGCAGACATAATATTTTAATATAATATTAATCATTTCTCTAATTTTCTGGTTCCGAAAAAAATATAAATAAACTAAGAGTATATTTTAACTACAGCCGTATACAGAATGTCCACACCGAATGCTCTATTTTTTATGTCCTTGCTAATCCAAACAAATCAAGTTAAATAAAATTAATTTGCAAAAATAATTTATAAGAGTTATTAAGTTCTCAAAACATAAACAATAAATCAATATACTTCCACGTGGACCCTTGCGGTGACATAAACAATATCCAATCTACATTAAATTTTTCATCCAGGTCCGCTGCAAGATAATCCGGGTACAGTCTTAAAGGCTGTTAATAAGCAAACTGATCGAATTTAAGAGTCACACATTTCATCAGGACGACATAGCCCAAAAGTAAACATATGGTGTGGCTTCATGACCAATAAGATCATCTACATCATTCTTCTTTATAGAGAAGACTCACAGGAATGAGTTACCTGATATCCTGGAGAATTTCCCCAGGTTGAAGTCCTGCAACCTAACATATGGTTTTCACGAAGACGGCGTTCCAACTTACTGGCCGTTGGAAATCCTGAAAACACTGGATGGAACATTTTCAGGATACTGGATAGTATAAGATGGATGTCTGAAGTGGCCTCTTCGTTCTCCTGACTTCACACATTTTTTTCTACTTAGAGGATAGAGTATTCGCCACTACAATGCGGAAGTTTCGAGACTTTCGTTTCTACATTATAGAAACCATTGTTGTTGCAGGGGACCTGGATGGAAACTGAATACAGATTGGAGATTATTCGTGCCAACGCAGGGGTTCACGTGGGAGCATATTCATTTGTTGATTTTTTAAAACTTAATTAGCCATACAACTTATGTAAAATTGTAGACTTTCACGGCAGGTATTTTGATTCATGTATTTTATGTCTTTCGGGCTAAATGGCCGTGGTCTGGTTTTATTAAAACTCGACGTTTCGTCTACTACTGCGCTAGAATCTCCTGAGGATGTCTACCGCAGTAGTAACGAAACGTCGAGTTTTAATAAAACCGGACCACGGCCATTTAGCCCGAAAGAAATAAAATACATACAACTTATGTTTACTAATAAACTTTTTTGACTTTTTTATTTGTTTGGTATTGAGCACACATTGGAAATAGGGCATTTCGGTGTAGACATCCTATATAATGCAGATAACACTACTTCTTATATACCAAAATGAGCGTCTGTGGGTCTGTCTATCCTTTATGGACTCTGAAACTACTTGACCGATTTGATTGGTTCTTTTTCTTTATCTCATCATTTAGAGATTTTTTTCTGGGACAATTAACGTATATCATATATTACCTATGTAGCCTATTATAAATATAAAAATAATAATAAAAATTATAGACTGAATAAATCAATAATTCATTATAAAACATAGCTATTAAGTTATTTAGTAAGGAACAAACATTTCCTTTAACTTCTAATTACATTTCTTATTATTTTGCCCCTATTTTTAGTCTATTTTTGTCTTTATTATTATGAATAATCTTTCCTTATTTAAGAGGTCTTTATTCATTTGAGTTGGGGGTTTTATTTTTTTTAAGTTGTACAAGATTAGGTGTTTATACTGTAATAGCCAGAGCTAAAAAAAGGGGGGGGCATCGGCGCACTAAAAAGAATCTCTTTTTGGACGCTTAAATGGCTTACGCTTCCTAAACCATAACTTTTTTTTTCTTAATCATAATTTGTAGGATTTTCATTCTGTTTATTTCTAAAATCACTCCTCGGAGGAAGACGTATTGGATGTGCATTCACTGCTTAGCTGATCTTCCTCTTGTTCTTCTCCCGTCCATTGGTCTATCTTCTTTAGCTCTTTTTGAAAGTAGGTTGTCTTCAATTCTTTCTATATGACCCTTCCAATATTTTTGTCTATCTTAATAAATTTGGTTATGTCTTGAATAATTTCTGTGTTGTATATTTTATCAAATAATTTTCTCTTAATAGTCCTTAAGATCTTCATTTCAATGGGTTTATTATTTGTTTAGTTTTGTTGTATCAGTCCTAATTTCTGCTCCATATACAATATAAACCATAAAATTAATGTACACAGAATTGAATATCTAATATACATATAAGTCCGCGACAGCATATGTCTATCTTTCACGGATAACTCATAATAACCATTGTTTTAAATTTCAGCTCATTGATGGCCGAGAAGATCGGGATAAGTAGTTTCTCGGACAACACCCGGAAATCAGCACGGAGAAGGCTATCTAAAAATAATAAAATTACGATATAAATTTCTTATTGCTTTTCTTTTAACTTAGTCAAGTACACATGATATTGAATTTAATTTATTTAGCGTAGCAGCGCACGCCGGGCATTAGCTAGTTTTAATATAAAACAATATGGCATGTTCTTTTTTTATATGGTTTATTATTTTGACGGTGAATACAATATATGACGAATCATATACAATGGAATTTCATGACAGGAAATGTTTTTTTTTTCTCATTTCCTTATAAACGGATCGTATCATGTTTTAATTTTAAAATTCGTTAATATTATAACATGCGAAAATACTTACTCTATAAATTAGTGGGAACATTTTTAAATGAGTTACACATGTTACACTCTTACGGAATTGGCGTTTAATTGCTGTTGTCATGGTAACACAATCACAATAAGGTCTTATAACAGGCGAACAGCGCTCATGCGAATTTATATTTTGGCAAAGTGTTTTAATGACCTTGAGGAAAGCCAGCGACCCCAATATTAAGTACAGTCTGTTCAGTTAAACACCTGTTCGCAAATAACTCAAAATATTTTGACATAATTATATTTTAAAAAGTAATTACTCTTAACTAACTAACTCACTGACTCTATCGAACTCGTAGGTTTATGGGCACGCGAACATAAGCTGTCCATACATCCCAATCCTGAGTTAACGTTTTCAAATCATTCTCTGTACAATCTGCTTCCCTCAAATAATGGTTTATGTTAGTCTCCCACCTTATTCTTGGTCTATCAACTGGACGTTTTCCTTCTGATTTACTTAGAAGCTTCCATTCCCCTCTTCCATTCCCCATTCCTTCCAACTGTCCTGCCCATTGTAATCTACGTGACTTAACTTTTCTGAAATATCTGGTTTCCTATAATGATGATGTAGCTAACTGTTATGCAGTCTTCTACATTCGCCTGTCTGTTCATCTATCTTTGGTCAAAACATTTTCCAGAATTTTATTCTCAAATACTCATAATCTTTTCTCATCAGTGGAATGGAATATTATAAATGAGTCCACCGCTGTGGTCTCGAGGTTCGATTTCCGGTCGGGACAGGCTCCTGGGTGAGGTTTTTTCGGGGTTTTTAAGACAAAAGTCAGGAAGCTTAGGGCTCAACGGTCCCCGAAACCCATCCGGCCATTATTATCATCATCCTTCATCGGTGTGGAAAGCAATGGGAAGCTACCACACCTATAATTCCCTAGTAAAGTTGCAAAGCACAGCATGAAAATGCTATGATTGCAGTGAAAGACTAGCCCTCGGGCAGAATTACTATGGATGGATTACAAACGAAGGGCGTAAGGCAATAACATTGATAAGCCACGTATTGTTTTTTTTCCGAGAAGGGCCTATAAGGATTTTAATGTTTGAAAAAATTATAAATAGGGCTACTAATTGGACAGTATTGTTGTTAATATAATGTGTGTCTATATCGGAGCTGCCCAAACTTATTTGGATCGCGGGCCATATGGAAGAAACATGAAGGTGGTGCGGGCCATAGGCCCTATTATAGCTGTTGTGAATTATTATTATTATTATTTATTTATTTACCATGTGTCACAATGTTTCACATCTTCCTGCCCCCAGTTAATCTACTGTCATTCTCCTCCACATTCCAATCTCCATCGTCCAATCCTTTTTCTTTCAAGCTGCTCAAAACATCATCAATCCACGTTATTTTTGGCTGTCCTCTTTTTCTTCTACCAAGTGGCACCCATTCTTGTAATCTTCTACAGAATCTGTCTTCTGTCAATCTTTTATATGACCATACAATTTTATTCATCATCATAGTACATTCACGAATTTAGGTCATTTGTTGACCTGTTTCGGCCTCAAGAGAAATACCATCCAGAAGTCTTTTGAGTGGACGTCCTCATCCTCTTCTTCCTTCAGATTGATATCTTAACATTTGTTTGGGTATCCAGCGATCTTCCATTCGAAGAACATTTGCATCCACCTTGACTTATAATCAGAAATTTTGTTTTCTAAAGGTTCCATGTGTAATTCTTCTAAGATGTCTTTTTTTTTGTGATCTAGTAGTGTGTATCCTGCAGTCCTCCGAAGGTATCTCATTTTAGCAGATCTAAGTCTCTGTATATCCCTCTTTTTCAACGTCTATACTTCGCTACCATACAAAAGAGTTGGAAGAGCCAGTGTTTTATACACTTTTAGTCTTGAATGTTTTGGACTAACTGTGGCTTTAAGATAGAATTAATTAACCCTAAATTCTTTAAAAAATTAGTTATTTTTACATTTACATTTACATGGTTATAAGGGGTAGTGACGTGTATATAACCTCTCCTACCCAATTCTCATCCTCACCTTCTCGTGGTACAACCCGTTTTCACAAACGAGGCTCTGAGGACCGAGTCACGGAGGTATAACCGTTCCATCGGGTACTGAGTAAATGCGGTATCATAATGTCTGTCCAGAGATTAAAAGGTAGCAGCCCTACCACTGGACTACTTAGCCAGTAACCCGTCCTAAGGAACTTAAACACTACGTGCAAGTCTTAACACGAAGAAATCCAGAAGGAATTGAAATACAATTTTATTGTTTATTATTATTATTATTATTATTATTATTATTATTATTATTATTATTATTATTATTATTATTATTACTATTATTTCCGTCCGGCTTTAAATCTTTAGGCTTTTTAGCATTGTTATGTTTTTTGTTACGAACAGGGAGCTGGCCTGATGCATCAACCCCCAACCTGGAGGACCAGGTAATTTTTGGTCAAGGTTTTGTTCCTCTAGCCTTTGTAAAACCAATGACGAACTGCAAGGTAGCAGTATATGTACCCTAGATAAGGGGCCCTCACAGGGTACTATCAGATTAAAATTCTGTATATAAATAAAATTATTATTATAAGCGTGTGTTGATTTGCTACTTTTCTTGTTAAGTCGTTATAACATATTACACAAGTTCTTGTTCCATTTCTGAAGGACTAATATTATAGGCCTGCCCTTAGCATATTTTAATTTATTAGAATGCTACAAGCTTAAAGGGCCGGATAGAAAGTGATGGAGGGCCGTAGTTTGGACGGCCCTGGTCTATATGATTTAACTCATCACTGGCGCACTTACAAATGATTTTATGGATATTTCAATACATTTATTTGCTATCATTGTAGTAAATGACATTTCTTAACAAAATGTGGTTTATCATGTTATTGCCCTAAACTCTGCAAATTAATGTTATTTGTACAATTATTATTATTACTATTATCAAGGTTAAATTAAACATATTAGAGCGATGGAGATAGAAAGAGAGAGAGAGACAGACTGAAAAAAAGAATGAATACCCTTTTCTGACTGCCTGTCTCTTTCTCTCTCAAATCATTTAGGAAATCATGTCTGCCAGAGTGACAGCTCACAAAGGAATACAGTTCCAGTATATCTGCTTTGCAGGTAGCTAATTACATTAATTGAAAACTGGCAGACTGAGAATTGAACATAAAAATCCAATGCATGAATTATTACAAACTTTTCAATTAATGCTACTTTGTACGTTGTGCGTCACTGTAACTTCTGTCATTGGAAGCAGCATCACTTTGGTAAATAAAATAATTGTTTTCTTCTTGTTTATAAATTAAGTTTTTGTTGCAGGGGCGGCCAGTCTTTAAAAGCACAGGTGCACGTTCCCCTCTTATAAATAATGTATTTATTTACTGATATTATTTGAAATGCTCTTGCAGATTATCTAGTGTATAATTATCTTCCACCCTATGTCAGAGACTGCCAAACTTTCCATCTTTCAGAAACAAATTGAAAATAAAATTATTAACAGAAGTATCTCACTAATTATACTTTTTTATCTATTAATTTTTTTTATTATTTAATAAAATAGTATTAAGATTTGTCAATATATTTACCTAATGTCCATAGTAATTCTGCCCGAGGGCAAGTCTTACACTGCAATCATAGCATTTTCATGCTATGGTTTGCAGCTTTACCAGGGAATTATAGGAGTTGTAGCTTTCCGTTGCTTTCCACACCGGTGATGGACGATGATGATAATGATAAGGATGATGATGATGGCCGGATGATTTTCGGGGACCGTTGGGTCCTAAGCTTCCTGACATTTGTCTTACAGGTGAGGAAAAACCCCGAAAAAAGATAGTATTAAGATTTGTCAATATATTTACCTAATGTCTTATATATCCATCCATAGTATTTCTGCCCGAGGGCAGGTCTTTCACTGCAATCATAGCATTGTCATGCTATACTTTGCAGCTTTACTAGGGAATTATAGGTGTGGTATCTTCCCGCTCCCGCTCCTTTCCACACCGGTGATGGATGATGATGATAATGATAAGGGTGATGGCCGGATGATTTTCCACACCGGTGATGGCTGATGATGATAATGATAAGGATGAAGATGAAGGCGGATGATTTTCGGGACCGTTGGATCCTAAGCTTCCTGACATTTGTCTTACAGGTGAGGAAAAACCCCGAAAAAAAAATCCTCATCCAGGAGCCTGTCCCGACCAGGAATCGAACCCGGGCCCGCTGCGTGACAAGGCAGCACGCTACCTCGAGACCACAGCGGTGGACTTGTCTTATATATAAGCGATAGATTTATTCATTAGAGTTTATTACTTTCTTTGTATACATTTTTCAATTTCTTTTTATGTATAGGAGATTCGAGCTGTTACTCCTTTGAGTATACATTATTTCATTAGTTTAATTTTAATTGTATTTAATTTTATTGTATTATTAGACATTATTTTCATTATTGTTCAGTTTTACTAAATAATTAATTGTCTAGTACGTACTCTTGTATTTTTTTATTTAAATGAAACATATGTTTGTCCTGGCGAGTGGAAGTGAAAGTCACATGGCCTTAACTCCAACAGGCTAAATTAATCTATTATGGAAAGCAACGGAAATCTACCACACCTACAATTCCCCAGTAAAGCTGCAAGCATAGCATGAAACTGCTATGATTGCAGTGAAGGACCTGCCTTCGGGCAGAATTACTATGGATGAATTCTATAATGTGTTCTAATATACAGGGTTATTCATTTATAATCTAACGGGCACACGGCGTTTCGCGGAGTTTATGTAGGATCAAAGCCAGCACACCCAACCGCACATAGGCAAAACACCGTGTGCCCGTTAGGTTATACATGAAGAACCCTGTATATATATATATAAAACTTTGGATGAAGGTAATTTATTTTTATACAGTGTTAAGAACAAGAACGAATATGAATTTTCGTTACCTTGATCACACAATCATTGTGAACAGAATCTCCTGAATAAGGACAGTGTTATTGTTGAGTATTATTATTATTATTATTATTATTATTATTATTATTATTATTATTATCATTATTATTATTATTATTATTATTATTATTATTATTATTATTATATATTATTATTGTTATTATTAATAGCAAAAGCAATGCAGACAGAAAAATTCAGGAGTTCAATCACTCCCTCAGGCTTTAAGGGTGTACTACAGTCGGTGTTAAAACCGGTAGCGAATCACACGACGGCTTTTGATCAGCTGACTAGTTACTTCACTAACAGTGGTTGTTGTCAAGATTATTACTCGACCGTATTAACGTTTTAGCCGGTGAGGGGAAGCAATGGCGCTAGTGTTAAAGAGGAGAAAAGTGTCTCCTTCAACCGTTGGTACAAGCGAATGCTGGGCAAGTGGTATAATCAGTGGCAAAATATAGTGGTAGACTTATTTGAAATAGGAGATGAAAGTAATGAAAGATCATCGGAGGTTGAATGCCTACGGGTTTCTGGATAATGTGACGTACAGAGAAATTAAATCAGCACTGACTTCGAACAACTGTCTGGCAGACTTAAATGTGTATATACTGTGACTATTTAACTCATGCCCCAAATGGGAGTCAATGACCAATCACGTTTCAATGATTTCTGTTTTACAACCAATCAGAGTCGTGTTTCACGAAATATTTACCAGTGTTATAATTACCATATTAAAGAAGGTTCCTCCTTTTTAATATTCTGAACAGGTCTGACCATTCTTTTGCAGTGACTGAGCCTGTGAGAAATACGGCTACCAGATTGTATATATAGTGCATGAATGTCAACACATGCCGCATGCGGGAGTTAATATAAAAACATTTGTAGCGATTGATTATACCACCAAAAAAAAAAAACGAGTGTTTGCACTTTCTTATGTGTATTTTTTTCCCAGGTAACAATCCAGAAAAATATAATTGTCATATTTACATCATACGACATCAGAAATGAATTAATATACAGTTTGATGTGTTTCATTTTTTCTCCACTAGAGAGCATTCTTACAATATTGCGTTCCTTAGGCAATAAATAGTATGATCTGGTTGCAGTGATAAACAAAAGAAGCAGATGAAGCGTTCCTGTCGTTTCTCATTTGTTTTCAAATATCGCCGTTTACATTAAATATATAAATATTTTAAAATAACTATAGCTAAATAATGATTTGTGAGTAAACAGCTTAATTTTATTCGTTAAATAGTCCTAACAAATGCCACTCTTGATTTCCAAATTCTCTAGATAAAATTCACTCCTCACTTCGTGAGTCGTGAATTTATCGATAATTTGGAAATCACTCGTGGCATTACTTATGAATATACAGTAGAATCTAACTTTCGCACTTGACATTGTCACTAACAAATGACTATACACGACTGACGGATAATAAACACTGTTACTGCAACCAGAGACAAGGGTCTACTATCTCTAACCCCTACTCACCCATACCACATTATTTTAGTTCGCAGTTTTTCCGCATTGAAAGTTAACATTGTCGAGTAATACAGGACAACAAGCACACGTCACACTTATAGAGGATTTTACAGAATTAGCAAATCTACCCATGTTCTACGACCACGTTTCTCACGCTCTTTTTCGAAATAATCTCTAACGTTAAGAATGGCTTCTCTGGTTTGCGAATTGATAGTCTTCCGACTCCTCCGCTGCACTATGACAACAGATAACACCACACTGTAATAATACTCCAACTGATTCGTCACCACACAAGACCGTACTTACTTGACAACGCCGCTTTGTTTTGTAAACCACGTGCAGCGGTCCCGCCAAAAATCGGACAGTGTGACCACGCCGGATATTAGAACTGCTCGACTCTAAGGGTCTGTACTGGTTACTCATAAATGGGCATACACGTTCCTGAGGTACTATGCTAATAAAAAAACAACTGACACTCAATTAGTGTTTCTAAAACCAATCGCTTTACAGCACCTTCCACATATGGTGTTAACTTCTATAGTGACTTTTGTTGATGTGAAATAGTTCATGATGAATTAAACAACATAATTACAAAGCAAAAAAAAAAAATGTTATAAATACAGAATTATGGCTAAGCTTATGTGTAGAGAAATTCGCCAGCTTTACCATTAGACATCTTTCTCGCTTGAATTTCAAGAATAACATGGGAATTGTCACGTGAATATGTTCTCCCTCCTGCACTTCCTTACGCGATCTTATTGTCCGTGCATTTTTGCCCGCCTCCTGCGTACATGGCTTATTTCGAATAGCTTCGCAACATATTCTACGGGCAGACTATAGAGATAAAAATATATCTTTTACATGACTTTTCAACAGGTCACTATATGAAAATATGAGAGGATTTGCGGTTATCGTGTAAATAACACTGAGCAACAAAAGAGAAACTTTTTTTTTTGTCTGAGAAAGAAAAAATGTGTGATAGTATTTTTTCTCCTGAATTCAAATATTATTGGGTTTTCTCCATCACGCAAGGTTTCCGAGAGTCAGGAATTTATAATTTCAAACACTAACTACACAATATTTTAACATTCGGACTCACCTAGAAAGTAAGAAATGACGATTTTTTACTACATTTCGCCTGTGGAGCATCCCTCTTGATGGTCCAACAATAATCGGCCAGCATATTAGGATTTATTTGCCTTGATATCTCTTTTCCATAGCTGAAATCTCCCGAGTTAGCTTATTTGGTTTTATTTTACAATGGATAAATGGACGAAAAAAACGTTTATTAAAAATAATTATTTAAATCCATTAATTGAAATTGAAATAAAAAACTGGGTGATGGAGAAATTCCGAATACATATTTGAAAACACGATAAAAAAAACTACATTAAGTACAACTATTGGTACTCATGAGACAAAAATCATGTTGACTACTGTAATTAATTATTTGGTGTTAAAATTCATTGTAGACAAACATTGGCGTGACAGATTTGAAACATCTATGCCTCTCCGCAAAAGTTAGGAAACACAGATTTTCTTTAAAACCATCTGGACAATGAAATATCGGAGAATAGGCCTGATATAAGTAACAAACATTAATTTAGCTACCTCTTATGATAAAGAATATATATAAAGAAAAAATAAATGTCGTGCTAGGATGTCTGGATAGCGTAACTGGTAGCGCACTAAAGTATCAAAAGGCCCTGGCTTCAAATTCCGATCCAGGCGTTTATTTTCCTTTTCATGTCATGTTAGGCCTTCATTTCTAAATGTCAATATTTAATTACAACATCGAAATAAAGAAGCGTCACTGCTATAAAGTAAAAATACTCTTTAATTTGCATACTTGTTATATTAGCCACTAGAGGGCAGTGAGACCGAGTTCCCGCTACCTCTCATGATACAGAATATATATAAAGGAAAAAATAAATGTTTGTGCTAGGATGCCTGGATAGCGTAACTGGTAGCGCATTAACGAATCAAGTTAGAGTTCCTGGGATCAAATCCTGGTTCGGGCGTTATTATTATTTTCGTTTCATATGTCCTTATAGGAAAGCTAATGGAAGAAGTGGAAGAGGCAGGTCTAGAGAACGTTGGATAGATGGAGTGAGGAGAAGTATGGAAGCTAGAGATTTGAGAGAAGAAGAGCAGTAGACAGGAACCTCTGGCGACAAATCACTTTGGGTTAAAGGAGAAACACTGCATTATGGAACATTCCTAATAATATATATATATATATATATATATATATATATATATGTTATAATTAAATGTTTAACATTGAGCATTGCAAGCTTAATATGGTATGATAAGAAAAATAAATGATTGGACGGGATTCGAACCTGGAACTCTGAGTCTGTACTTCAGCGAGTTCCGGGTTCGAATTCCGTCCAGACATTTATTTTTCTTATCATACCATATATATTGGGATTTCCAGATCCTAGATATGGTCAAAAACCCTGATGGAACTGATATTTAACCTCTGGGGTGAATTTCGGTGAAGTCCGGAGGGTCTAACTTAGCCAAATCCACTCTCCTCACCTCCAAGTTGGGGCCCCTCGGGACCTTCTTAAGATCTTTTAAGATTTTAAGATGCAAAAGAGAGAGTGGGGTGTGGAAAGAAACGGGAAGCTACCACACATATATATCCCTAGTAAAGCTGCAAACATGGCATGATGAGTCTTTCCACGGTAAAAGACTCCGGACGTAAAGTATCCCCCCATTCGGATGTCCGGGAGGGGGATACTGCGGAAGGAAACATCATGCAGTCTAAACAACAGAAGAGAAGAAGATTAAGGATTGGAGCCTGGAATGTGAGAACTCTTCTGCAAGCCGGGAAACTGGAAAATTTGAAGGAAGAAATGAGAAGAAACAAAGTGGATGTGATGGGAATATCAGAAGTGAGGTGGGAACAAAGTGGTGAATTAGTGAGTGATGAATTTAGAATGTTTTATTCCAGTGGTGATTCTAAAGGAAATCATGGTGTCGGTATAGTATTAGGACCACGTGTGAAAGAAAAAGTGATATCAGTGCGTTATGTGGATAATCGGATGATAATGGTGAGGTTACAAGGGAAAAAAGTGGACTTGGTGATAGTGCAAATTTACATGCCCCATAGTGGGTTAGCAGATGAAGAAGTGGAGGAAAGATATGACAAGATAGAAGAGATTGTTGAGAAAGAGAAGAAGGGGGCATGTGTTATCCTAATGGGTGACTGGAATGCTGTAGTTGGAGAAGGACAGGATGGAAGTACAGTTGGAAGATATGGATTAGGAAAAAGGAATGAGAGAGGTGACTCACTGGTGAGTTTCTGTAAAAGGAATTCAATGATAATTGGAAATACAAGTTTCAACAGCATAAAAGAAGAAGATACACATGGATAAGCCCTATGGACAACAAACGATACCAGATCGACTACATACTGATACAGGAAAGATTCCGAAATTGCTTGAAAAATGCGAAGACCCTACCAGGAGCAGATATCAATTCAGACCATGCCCTACTAATAGGCGAAGTAGATATTTGCCTGAAGAAGATAAGAGGAAGACAGGCAACAAAGAAGTTTGACTTGGAGAAACTCAAAACTGAAGAGGAAAGGAGAAAATTCCAACAAAATTTTCAGGAGAAAGCCTCTACCATGGAAATCTCATATGGCAATACAAAGGAACACTGGAGTCATTTGAAAACCTCTATACAGATAGCTGCAGAGGAAACAATAGGATACAAGGAGAGCAAGAATATTAAGAAACCTTGGGCCACAGAAAAAAATGTTGGAGAAGATGGAAAAAAGAAGAAAATGGAAAAATAGCAATACAGAAGAAGCCAAAAGAAACTACAGGAAACTAAACAACGAACTTAGAAGAGAAACTAACAAGGCAAGGGAAGAATGGATGAAGCAGAAATGTGAGGAACTAGAGAATCTGGAGAGGAAAGGAAAATATGATTTAATGTACCAGGAAGTTAAAAGCTTGGACTATGGAAAGAAGAGCAGGAAAACTATGTGGTTGGTTGAGGACGAAAATAATGAAGAAATAACAGACAAACAGGGAATTATGAATACATGGGAAAATATGTAGATGAGCTATATGAGACAAGAAATCGTCCGGCTAACTTGGATATAGAAAATGAAGAAGACGTATCAGAAGATGAAAAGGGATTTTCAATTCTGAAGGAAGAAGTTGAACTAGCAATTAAGGAAATGAAAAATGGTAAAGCAATAGGGGTAGATGGAATCCCCATTGAATTAGTAAAATGCTTGGGTGAAGGAAAGAAGGAAATTTTGCGTTTATGCAACAAGATATATAAAGAAGGTGAATGGCCCGAAGAATTGACTGAGACAGTGTTAATACCAATACCAAAGAAAAACAATGCAAAGAAATGTAAGGAGTTCAGGACTATTAGCTTGATATCACACTCTGCAAAGATTCTCCTGCGAACACTAAATCGACGTTTGCGTTCTACGATGGAAAGCGAATTGGAAGAAGAACAGTTTGGATTCAGGAAGGGAAAGGGTACAAGAGATGCAATTGGATTGATACGAACAATAGGAGAAAGATATATAGAAAAAGATAAAAGACGTGTATGCAGTATTTGTTGACCTGGAAAAGGCCTTTGACAGAGTAAATTGGAATAAACTCCTGAAGATCTTGAAGAAAATTGGCGTGAGCTGGAAGGAGAGGAGGCTCGTAAGTAGTCTTTATATGAAACAGCGAATAAAAGTGAAGATAGGAGAAGAAATGTCAGAGGGAAGAGAAATTGGAAGAGGGGTGAGGCAAGTATGTCCCCTATCACCTACCCTTTTCAACATCTACCTGGAAGACCTAATGAAGAACTGCTTCAGTAATACGGGAGGCGTAAACATAGGAGGAAGAAAAATAAAGTGCATAAGATTTGCTGATGATATGGCTTTGCTAGCAGAAGATGCAATGACATTGAGGAACATGCTGATGGAGCTGAATGATAAGTGCGAGGATTATGGGATGAAGATAAATATAAATAAGACAAAGGCCATGATTATAGGAAAGAAACAAAGGAAGATAAACATGAAGATTAAAGATGAGGCCATTGAGCAAGTGGAGAGCTTCAAATACTTGGGCTGTACTATCAGTAGTAACATGAACTGCAGTCAAGAAGTAAAGCAGAGGATAGCAATGGCGAAAGAAGCTTTCAAGAAGAAGAGAAGCATTTTCTGCGGACATATGGCAAGAGAAATAAGAAAGAGGCTAGTGAAGTGCTTTGTGTGGAGTGTAGCATTATATGGTGCAGAGAGGTGGACATTACGACGGAATGAGGGAAAAGCGACTGGAAGCTTTTGAGATGTGGATATGGAGAAGAATGGAACGTATAAAATGGACAGACAAAGTAAGAAATGAAGATGTGGTAGACAGAGTGGGTGAAAGAAGAACAATGCTGGAACTCATAAAGAAGAGGAAAAGAAATTGGATTGGCCACTGGCTAAGAAGAAACTGCCTGCTGAAGGATGCTCTAGAAGGAATGGTCAACGGAAAGAAAGTTAGAGGCAGAAAAAGACATCAGATGATAGACAATATTAAAATAAATGGTTTGTATGCAGATACAAAAAGGAAAGCTGAGACAAGGAAAGAGTGGAGAATGCTGAGTTTGCAGTGAAATACCTGCTCTTGAGCAGAACACTATGAATGAATGAATATACATTTATACTAAATACAAAAAGGTAATTATATTTAAAAATATTATCTAACCTCAAATAAGTTCATACATATCTATCCATCCATAGTAATTCTGCCCGAGGACAGGTCTTTCACTGCAATCATGCTATACTTTGCAGCTTTACTAGGGAATTATATGTGTGGTAGCTTCCCGTTGCTTCCCACACCGGTGAAGGATGATGATAATGATGATGATGATGACCGGATGATTTTTCGGGGACCTTTGGGCCTAAGCTTCCTGACATTTTTCTTACAGATAAGGAAAAACCCCGAGAAAACCTCACCCAGGCGCCTGTCCCGACCGGGAATCGAACCCGGGCTCGCTGCGTGACAAGTCAGGACGCTACCTTGAGAACACAGCTGTGGACACACACATATATATATATATATATATATATATATATATATATATATATGCGTGTGTGTGTGTGTGTGTGGTTGTTCCTTTCGATTGATTTTTTGACTTAGACTTAAATAATTGTGACCCTCCCATTACTGAATTCACGAACCGCCACTGTTTACATTCACTCCATTTACTCAACAATTCGCGTTGATGGAAAGAGCTCAAAAATATTGTGTCATATGAATAAACATTGAGAAAGTTCTCTTAGGATTGACTTTCAGATAGATTGAGAAGAGTCTTTCCAGTGAGAGATTTCTCAGATTTCAAGTGAATAAGAACGATTGAAGATTTCTTAACACAAGCAGATAACTCTCTGGTGCTTAGCGCCAATAGCAGCAATACAACTAAACTTCCTATCTTTTTTTTTTTTTCGTCTCACGTTTGGCTCCTCTTTCAGAGGTAAAAGTACAGGTGAAGCGATCCCTTTAAAAGCCTCAGGAGGCCCTTGGATGTTAAGGCTCCCACTTTTTCTAGACAATCGGCACTTGATATCAGTCTGATTGTCAATCCTGCGTGATGGCCGGCTTTACCCCTAGAACAATCGCCTGGTACTCATTTCGATTAGAGGCTGAGTCGACAACAGGACCACATTGCCGCTAGAAGATTTGGGCCAGTTTAAAAATCCTGACCCACCGGGACTCGAATACTCGACCTTCAGGATTGTAGTGTATCGCCTTAACCACTACGCTACGGCGTATAACATATTATTCCTCACGTCATGCATTAGCAGATGGAAATCGTGATCCGTTCACTGCTATTCATGTTATCGAAAGAACAAACTAACTAACTCATTGCCACTATCGAATCCGGATGTTCGTGGTCGTGTGGAGATACGAAGAACAAAACAATACAAAATATCAGACAGAAGAAACTGCAGAAATGAAGTTCTTACGTTCAGTAGCAGGTGTGGCAATTTTGGACAGAAAAATAAATGAAGATATTAGAAAAGACTTAAATATTTTTGAATGTAACAAATATAATTGTCAATATGAGAAACAACTGGTATGAACATGTTAAAATAATGCCTACAGATAGAATCCCTCAGCTGTTATGAAAGTACAAACCAATGTGACATAGAATTATTTGGACGCCCATTTACTAAATGAGAAGATTCAATAAATCCCATTTGATGTGAAAACAGGTCAAAAGGCTTAATTTCATGAAGTAGTAGTAGTAGAAGAAGAAGAAGAAGAAGAAGAAGAAGGAGAAGAATAAGAAATGCATAATAAAATTCCGTTGAGGTAAATAGTCACAAAATAAAATATGAAAATAGATAGCCTGCCTGGTAGGTGCCGTAGTCATCAACTAGGATTAAAAAAACTTTTAAGAACTGGAAGCATTTTTGGAAATCGGCATCCATCACCAGCAGATGATATACGCTACTAACGGTTGTTGTTCTTTGCTATGTTTTTTGACATCAGAGGTCTTCCAACGTCTTTGCAAAACAACAGCAGTTAGTAGCGCACAACCTTCTGATGATGATAGCCAGCTTCCGAAAGGCCTACAGTTATTTAAAGTTTATTTAAAACATTTAACCTAGTTGAGGACGACGGCACCTGTAAGGTATGTGTTTTAATATTTTAATTTGTGAATACAGAATAATACTGAAGGATAATATGGAATTTTTTAGTGTTACTTTCGAAAGCACTACATGTGTGTATACTCCTGGGTTGGGACATGGGTACTATCTATCGGGATTTTCTTAAACAAGATAATTCAATTACGCTTATTTGCCTAGAGATGACGAGTGACATGTGGTTAGCACATCGCCTAATGAGACATCTAGTAGGCAACTAAGGTATTACTTGGATGAATGAAGGTCAGTTAAATTATACAGAGGCCTGTGGTTCTTTTACGAGCCTGAAAATCTTCAGAGTCGGGATCTCAGATAAATACATTTGTTGATTATTTAAATGTGAGAAATACTTTAAAATGAAGTTGAAAGTTGAGCTCTCAAAGTAACCTAAATCAGAAAATTTGCAATGTTAAATATGTATTGGTCACTTCACAGATTGTGTAGCCAACTTATCACAATGGAAAAAAGAAAAAAAAAAGTAATTACTAGAGCCCGGATTTGTATGTGAAATGCAGATTTTGTTTTACGCATTAAAAAGTATGCGGAAATGATTTACACGTTAAGTGGTCCCTTTACAGACAATTTGAGCGGTTTTTGATAATGCATTGAAATGCATATTCCCGGGCGAAAATGCTTATTTTAGATTTGTAATGCATAAATGCATATTTTACTTATTTTACTCCTTAATGTGGCATTAAATTATAATTTTCCCTTCACCTAGTATTTTTTTAAATTATTAAAGTCTCTGCAATCAATTGGATATAAGCGTAACGTTGTAGCAGAAATAACTGCACTAATTAATTTTATTATTAAACATGATTATTAAATATGTAGTTACACTGTCCAAAAAAGGTTTCGTGAGAATCTTTTACTAAATCTGTCGCTTGAGTATATAATAATACATTTCTGTCCATTGTATCTCAAGTTTTAGAAGATGGACACATGTAAGTTTAAATGGTTTTATCGCCGGAACGAATTGTTTCTCTAGTAAAACGGTCTCACAGCTGGAGACAGGAAGTGTCCCTTGTCCGGCTCTGGAAGTCATCCTTCCAGATAGATAAATGACGGTCAGTCTTCGGTGCCGAAGACCACTAGACCGCCTGTTGAGATGGCGACAGTAGCCAAAAACTATGTCCATCTATTTTCTGTAAATTAATGACCGATTTCCGGCTTCATTAGCTAACTTCTTACCAGCCGTGTGAAAAACACACCCTGGAAATTACAGGACCAATGATTTCCCCGAGATTCTGCTTTAAGTATAGTAGGAACCATAATGCCCAATCAGAGTCCATGGGTAAATATTATTCTGCGAGTAAGGCGTTTTTTATATTTGTTAATTATATTACAGCCAATGAAAATATTGGTTTTGTAAATTGTGTTTTAAGGGCTGAGTATGGATATTGGAAGAGATCGCGAGAGCAGTCTGCTTCGGGAAGGACTCCCGAGAGGAGCAAAAGTAATTGATTGAGTTCCGCGGCAGTGAGGACTCGTATATTTCGCCGGTCGCAGGCAAGCGACCCATTAGACACAATAAATGTGTTAGGCCAATCACGGCAAGTTTTAAAAGTTAATTTTAAAAGGATCAGTGTGCTTATCGCATTATAGGCGAACCTGTAATATTGAGGTGTTATATCAACATAATAATTTACTACTGGTCGAATGAAGACCAGTAATTAACAATGTGTTAAATCGCGATAGATTCGCCTTAATATTAATAAAATTGGTCCGGTGTCGACCGCTATTAGCACTTTTACTATTCCGAAGAAAAGATACCGGAATATATCCAAGTATATCCATACTCTGGATTAGGAACTGTAACAGTGGGTCGCCTGTGCTACATGTTAATTAATAAATATATATTATTGACATCAGTGTTGTATTGGTAAGCTTCCTGATTATACTCAGTGTCCTTAGTTCGCTCCTCGCCTTATTCCCACGGCGAAAATCCACAACCCTGAGAGTTATAGTCCTTGCCCTGCCCTGGCATTTACTACGCCTCTAATCGTTCCCGTTACAACGTGTATATTTACATCTGTGTAAGAGGGGAATACCCGCGGGCCTTGAGACATAATATTACAGTGTCGCTAAAATCGCATTTGATAAGCTTAATGAAGTATTAAATAAAATCATGGCTACAATAGAATTCGTCAAATTTGCAAAATGTTCTCTGGTGATAGTGAAAAAACTGTAACCGAAGAGAAATTCACTGAATAAAAACTGGTGTTTTTCACATGCACCTGTGACATCATGCGATGAAGAAAGTATATTTTCATTGTACAAAACCTTCTTCACTGACAGATGAAGGAGCTTCACAAAAGAAAACCTCATGAAAACCTTCCTTATCTACTGTAACAACCAGGAATAAGGTAAGATTACTCACAAACCAAATCATTTATTTTATTTTATTGCTACTTGTTTTTTCGTATTTAGGGTGCATATTTTCTACATTTTCCATGCATATGCAGTACTTTATTTTGCATAGGGCTGTAGTAATTACATTAGAAATCCGGACTCAATTTATAAGTGCTATTGTGTAAGCTGATGATAATAGTTTGAGGGATATACTGACCACATGTCATCAATACATCTAAAATTCATACCGATCCACCCTTGAGGTTGTTTTGTAATGTGTTAAGATAATAAAAATAGTATCTGAGATATCAGTCGCTCTCAACATTAAAATTCATTAAAATTGTGTAGGCCTTTCAGAACTACTTGTTCCATCTTCAGTAGCTGAACTGGAGTACCAATACAGCTGCTGAAGATAGAACAAGTAGTTTTCAAAGACAATACTTTTAAAAATCATTACGAAACTCCGTTGAGGTCACTATGTAAAAGTTTTAAAAAGTCTTCAAATTGGTACCTGAGATCTTAGTCGTCCTCAACTGCATAATGCAGTGAAATATCAAGAAGGCCTTTCGGAACATATGTTTCATCTTCTGCTAGTATATAACCACTTTATTAGTGGAAGATATATGTTCCGAAAGGCCTTCTTGATTATTTACCATATTATATAGTTGAGAATGACTGAGATCTCGAGTACAGTTTTATGTTTTTTTTAAACTTTTATACAGTTCTGAAAGGCCTAGACATGTTTTATGAATTTTAATGTTGAGGACGACTGTTATCTGAAGCACTAATTTCATTATTTTAACTTTTTTCATACATGACATCACTATACAGGCTGGATAATTCATCTCTATTTTTACATATACTGTTTAATCTTCTGGTGTTTGTCACTAAACTCCTAAACGACTGGATCGATTTTGACGAAATTGTGTGTGTGTGTGTGTGTGTGTGTCTGATTGGGTCCCTCGATGGTTTAGATTCACAATTGGACCCTCAATAACCATTAGCCGTAGGAGTCCACCTGAAGTGAAAATTTAAAAATCGCTCTAACGATCACATTTTTCGCTGTTTCACACCGAAACTCAGTATATCCTATTAAAATAAACCGATGCAGTTTATCCAAAATTGGGTGAAATCCAACAATCAGAAGTGGAGGTTTACTTGAAACCTGAAATTAAAAACTGTTTAAACGACTGGACCGATTTTGACGAATTTTGTGTGTGTGTGTGTGTGTGTGTGTGTGTGTGTGTGTGTGTGTGTTTGAGTGGCTCCTTGGATGGTTTAGATTCACAATTGGACCCTCTAAAACCATTAGGTATAGGAGTTCACCTGAAGTGAAAATTTAAAAATCGCTTTGGCGGTTACAATTTTCGATGTTTCACAACAAAACTCAGTATATCGTATTAAAATTAACCGAGATAGGTATTTTCCAAAAATGAGCGAAATCCGACAATCAGAAGTAGAGGTTTACCTGAAATCCGAAATTAAAAACTACCAACCGCCATATTTGGTTTGCCTCGGCGTATACCATATAATTTAATTAACCTTTAATATTTCATTTATTTAGGCGTAGCAACGCACGCAGGGTATTAGCTTGTACTGTATATAAAACTTGGGGTTATGAGGTCAGTAGCTGGTTGTAGACCAAAGGCCTTCTATCTTGTCGCGCGATGCAGTTTATTTTATTTATATGAACTAGACAACTGAATCATTCTAAGTTAGTTTATTTATTTTCGCAAATATTCCAGAGCCAGAAAATAAAGTAATCCTATTGTTATGTAATGATTTGTATTTCTGAAGTTGGTAAAACTGGTAGTTAAAACAAACAGGAAAGCCAGAGCTGTATAAAGGAGCTCTTTGTATCGCTAATGCATCGGTAAATACTTGCAAGTGTATTTCTGACACACTTTCCGTTTTTGCCCTTGAGCGACTTAACGCAAAGTCACAAGTCAGTGATCCCAGGGTAGAAAAGAGGTTTAAAATTCCTCACGTAACGAAGCAATTGGTATAATTACATAAATAATAACACATTCGAGGTAAACAGTATGTACAATTGTAAAAACTAAAGATTAGTATTTAATAATTATTTTATTTAATGACGCATTTTAACAGTTCAGTTCAATAGCGTTACAAAATTAACATTATAATATACTAACTAACTCACTGGCACTATCATGCCCGCGTGGACATATGCTCTATATAGGCTACATCCCTATCATGAGCTAGTGTTTACCAATCATTCCCTGTATAATCTACTTCCCTCAAATCATGGTTAATGCTATTCTCCCAACTCATTCTTCGTCTACCAACTGGGCGTTTTCCCTCTGATTTTCCTACAAGAAGATTCCATGCACGTTTTTCACTCCCCATTCGTGCCACATGTCCTGCCCAACGTAGTCTACGAGATTTAACTGTTCTTATTATATCTGGCTTCCTATAAAGATCATGTAGTTCACTGTTAAGTAGTCTTCTCCATTCACCTGTCAGTTCATCTCTATTAAAATTATAATATAAAATTATATATTTTTTATCTAGTAGGCCCGTCTCCTCAAATTTATAAGCAGTTAATTCTCTGTAGGCCTTTCAGGACTAGTTCCATCATTAGCAGAAGGAGCAGGAAATCTACTGACCCTGAAACAATACTAGGGTATTAGATACCTGCTCCTTCTGCTGATGATGAGACTAGTCCCGAAATGCCTACAGAGAATTAACAGTTTACAAAGTTGAGGGGACGCAACTACTAAGTAACAATTTTATAATTTTATATTATAATTATAATTTGAGACTTATATCTGAACGGAATTTTATCGTGAATTCCATTAGCGTTGCAATTCAAATCTAAGCATGGAATGCCCAATATAAATTTTGCCCAAAGGCCTCTTATTTCAGGCGAGAGATTCTTTTGGGTGCCGACTCATTCTTCGTCTACCAACTGGGCGTTTTCCCTCTGATTTTCCTACAAGAAGATTCCATGCACGTTTTTCACTCCCCATTCGTGCCACATGTCCTGCCCAACGTAGTCTACGAGATTTAACTGTTCTTATTATATCTGGCTTCCTATAAAGATCATGTAGTTCACTGTTAAGTAGTCTTCTCCATTCACCTGTCAGTTCATCTCTATTAAAATTATAATATAAAATTATATATTTTTTATCTAGTAGGCCCGTCTCCTCAAATTTATAAGCAGTTAATTCTCTGTAGGCCTTTCAGGACTAGTTCCATCATTAGCAGAAGGAGCAGGAAATCTACTGACCCTGAAAACAATACTAGGGTATTAGATACCTGCTCCTTCTGCTGATGATGAGACTAGTCCCGAAATGCCTACAGAGAATTAACAGTTTACAAAGTTGAGGGGACGCAACTACTAAGTAACAATTTTATAATTTTATATTATAATTATAATTTGAGACTTATATCTGAACGGAATTTTATCGTGAATTCCATTAGCGTTGCAATTCAAATCTAAGCATGGAATGCCCAATATAAATTTTGCCCAAAGGCCTCTTATTTCAGGCGAGAGATTCTTTTGGGTGCCGTAAATCTAAGACACGAGATCTACGACAATAGTTCCCTTCGAAAGGAACTCATGATCAGGATATATAAGCCCTCTAAAATCCTTCGACCCTGATCAGCTTTGAACCGCGCCCTCGGAACTAGGAACATAACCCCTAGACCACCGAAGGCCATCTAATTGTAATATAGCCTGGAGGCTCCGTGGCGCAAGCGGTTAGACGCTCGCCTTTCACTGCTGAGGTCCCGAGATTGACTCTCGGTCACTCTATGTGGGTTTCGTGGTGATCGAAACGAAGTTTGGGCAGGTTTTTCTCGGGGTTTCTCCCGTTTTTCCCCCGCCACAAATTGCATTCCATAATTTCTCCATACTCATCTCATCCACTTCGTTCATTCGCTCCTGTGACGATGCGTCAGGTATGGTTAACCGGCAACCCTTGTACAGTGCGATCGATATAGATTGGACAGTAGACGCGGCGTTTGTGCTGTGCGGTGACGAAGGCTTACACGTGCAGACACGGGACTTGAAATGTGCGCAGACTCAGCAGTGTACAAGCACATCCCACGCATTCACGATCGCAGTCAGATTGTATGCTTCGAGTGGATAAGATGCTGGCTCACTTTTCCTTGTGTACAGAATGGCGTGTGTATAAGTGTAAAGTGTAAACTGTATAATGGCTAATGATTTTTCTACTGAACGACGTGAATGTATTTATGATCAACATTTGTTAACTCAGTCTGCTAGCCAAGTACGAATGCTTTTTGAAACAAGATACTCGGGTGTAAAAGATCCGTCATGTTCAACAGTCCATAATATGTTCAACGAATTTTATAAAGAGGTGTCAAGAAATGTATGTCAACGAAGGTGAACAGTTCCAGCACCTGCTTCAATAAAGTTGGTAAGTACGACAATTTGTAAAATAGTTACGAAAACGTGTGTGGTTGTATCACCGCGATCCTATGCTGTCCGTTCCCCGCCGTGAGTGCGTCAGCAGTGTATAATGAAATCCCCGCGTCTGCTGTCCAGTGCTATACTGATCGCACTGTAGTTCACAGACCTCTATAAATATAGGGGCTTCATCTCATATCATTCCTCGACCCGACCCTGAGATGGACACGAGTTGATATTAATTTTTTTATTTTCTAATCCAAATTTTACTCCATAAAATAAAGCTTCATTAAAATATAAATTCTAGGAATAGTAACAACTTTAGCAGAATGGAAAATTTGGACTCAATGAAGAAATTTGTAATTTATTTTACTGATCATGAAAACTTCAATATGTTATTGTTTCCGGTATTCAATTTTATTATAAAGCCTATTGAGTTGTCTTAATTGAATAGTCGTATAGGCTACTGTATTTACTAAAGGCGATCAAACTATTACATTATTAATGTAAATATATGCCTACGTATAAAAAATAAAATGTCAATAATTACTCTCCTGACGCGACAGGCCTAGAAGGCCCTTAGCCTACCAGCCGACTGCTGGTCTCACATCCACATGTGCAATCACAGATCATCCAGCCAGTGTAGGGGTGACATTTGGTCAGCTCGTTTTCTCAACCTGGAGCCGCTTCTTACTGTAGCTACCCAAATGCCTCACAATGCTGGGTGGGCACCGGTCCCATACTGGCCGAAATACCATGAGAAAATATCTTCCCCCCATGGAGACCCGAACTAGCGCAAGTCCCGTTAGCTCTGCACCAAGGCTTCCTGCCTTAACCACTCGGCTACGGCGCGGGATAAATAAATTACCCTACCTATAAATAATCCAATTTTATTTTAAAAATATACTTTACACATGCCAATCCTATTTTGTTTCAGTTAAAAGAATAAGATGTTTACCCAGGTACTTTAAGGGACAAGAAATGGATGCACAAGAAACTGTTATCGAAAGGATAACAAAGAGAGCTTTACAGTGGTATAGACATGTACAACGGATGTCGGAAGACTAGTGGCCTAAACATGTGTTAGATTAAATGGTACCAGGCAGAAGGAAGAGGGGGAGAAGTAGAAGAATATGGTATGAGGGAATATATGATGCCATGATGAAGAGGGGTATGGAAGAAGGACAATGGGAAGATAGGAATCTCTGGAAAGCAGGAATCAAGGGCGAACTGCTGTAAAGTGGAAAAGCCCGTATTAATATTAATGATAACTTTAAGGGAGGAGAAATGACTACAAGTATTTGAGAATAAAGTTCTTAAGAAAATATTTGGACCAAAGAGAGATGAACAGGCTGGCGAATGGAGAAGACTACATAATAGTGTAGTATATGATACTTATGGGAGGTCAGATATACGTAATAAGAACAGTTAAATCCCGCAGAGTACGATGGGCAAGAGGAATGGGGAATGAAAGCTCCTTATAGGAAAACCAGAGGGAAAGCGCCTAGGAAGGAAGGCCAAGAATAACATTAAACATGATTTGAAGGAAGTAGATTATACAGGGGGATGATTGGAAAACACTATCTCAGGATAGGGATGTAAGGATAGCTTATGTCCGCGTGGGCATGAACCTACGGGTACGATAGTACCGCTGAGTTAGTTTAATTATAACGTCTCAAGTGTTTTATTGTAAAGGTACAGTCTTCACTTCTTGTATAACAAAAGTAATACAATGGCAAAAATGCAACTACGTATACAGAAAAAAACTGAACACAGTTGAAGGAACCGGTATGATTAGAAAAAACGTGACAATTGTTTTGCTTATTATCATACGCAATCCTTAGCGCTTTCCTGTGGTAATATAAAACATTGTTCATAACAAAATTATTATTTTTAATAACGGTTTCTAATTTAGCATAAATTCTTTATCGATAATACATAACTGACACAAGTAACCTATAGTCTGAAACAATAGTATTAATAGTCTGGTGTTACGGAAGATAATTATTTTATGTATAATTTCCTGCTGTTAAATTTGCTGCAAACTGCTTCATTATTTGAGCTGTATTTTCGCCTAGCTTTTTGCTAGGAGCAATTTGTATGACATGTCCCAAATGGGAGTCAATGACCAATCACATTTCAATGAATTTTGTTTTACAACCAATGACAGTCGTGTTTCACCTCGATATTTATCGAATTATGTTTACCAAAGTAAATAAAGATCCTCCTTTTTATTATTCTGATCAGGTCAGAGCATTATTTTGCAGTGACTGCTCCAACAAATACGTTGAATATAGTACTTAATGGACAGTTTCCTTCGAACTATACATTTAATAATTGTGTGTTTAATAATTGGTTTTTAAAATTATTTTACAGAGTTGTTTCCTAAAAAAAATACGTTGTATATTGTGATACGAGTGTGGTAAACACTTGATACTGATCTAGGAAAAGTTAAAAAAAAAGAGGCGCTTGCGCCGAGTTTTTTTTTTTTTACTTCCGAGATTCCGTAATGTGTTTACCATATGAGTAGGCCTATTACATACTATTTTTTGCACTATGTGTATTTATTTTAGTAATTAAGATATTAGCTAAAATTTTAATAAATATAATTGAAGATAAATGTTAGATTTCAGGAAGTGAATCGGCTATATGTGTTGCTATGGAGAAATAATAAGCATTGTTGGTCATGTCGCCATCTTAATTTGTTAAAACAACTAATTTGATTTGGGATTTATTTCTGATTAAGGAGAAAGTTTTAGACGATGTGTGTAGTGATGAAATAGAAGAGGCGTTGAAAGCTGGATGTGATGAATTATAATACTGAAATTAATATAAATTACAGTATCACTATCAGTATTTCAAAATAAATGTCTTTACATTACTGCACTAGTTTCTTTTGTTTTCACAACAAACCAAAATTGTATGCGGGAATGACAAATTAACGATGCACATCAACAATAACAGTAAGTATACAATATTAGTTGCATAGTCTTCTTCTTCTTCTTAAACATTCATTCAGTCATAGTGTTCTGCTCAAGAGCAGTCTTTCGCTGCAAACTCAGCATTCTCCACTCTTTCCTTAACTCTGCTTTCCTCTTTGTATCTGCATACAAACCATTTATTTTAATATTGTCTCTCATCTGATGTATTTTTCTGCCTCTAACTTTCTTCCCGTTGACCATTCCTTCTAGAGCATCCTTCAGCAGGCAGTTTCTTCTTAGCCAGTGGCCAATCCAATTTCTTTTCCTCTTCTTTATGAGTTCCAGCATTGTTCTTCTTTCACCCACTCTGTCTACCACATCTTTATTTCTTACTTTGTCTGTCCATTTTATACGTTCCATTATTCTCCATATTCACATCTCGAAAGCTTCCAATCGCTCATAATTTGTAGGATTTTCATCCTGTTTATTTCCAAAATCACTCCTCGAAGGAAGACGTATTGGATATGAATTCACTGTCTATCCATCTTTTGGCTGGTCTTCTACTTGTTTTTGCTGCATAGTACAAAAATTAATAAAAATATTAATTAAGAACCTATAATGTTGATTATAAAATACAGTTTGATGGGTTTCATTTTTTCTCCACTAGGGTGCATTCTTACAATATTGCGATCCTACTTGGCAATAAATAATGTAAGTTGCAGTGATGAACAAATGGAACATAACCAAACATTTCTCATTTGTTTTCAAATATCGCCGTTTACAATAAATCTATAAATATTTTAAAAGAACTATATATAAATAATGATTTGTGAGTAAACAGCTTAATTTTATCCGTTAAATAGTCCTAACAAATGCCACTCTTGATTTCCAAATCCTCTAGAACAATTGGAAATCACTCGTGGTATTACTTATGATAAACTAGCTAATACCTGGAGCACGCTGCTACGCCTAAATAAATAGAAAATTATTCTGCTTTTATGTTTAGTTGAATAAGTATAATGAAAATAATAAATATACAATTATATTTTTTAGATACCCCGTGCTGATTACCCGCGGCGTTATCCGGGAATCCACTCATCTCGATCTTCTTGGCATAAATGAGCTGAAGGACAAAAATTAATGCACTTCTTATGATTAGTTGAATAAGTAAAATGAAAAATAATTATAAATGTATATCGTACTTATTTTAAGATTCCCCGTGCTGATTACCCGGTGTTGCCCGGGAATCTACTTATCTCTATCTTCTTGGCATAATTGAGCTATAAGGCAAAACTCGTTATTGTGAGTTATCCGTAAGTGGCTGAATTCAAATACCTAGGAACAATAATCACAAATAGGAATGAGATGTACAAAAAAATTAAACATAGACTCAATTCTGGAAATGCGTGCTATTATGTATTGCAGAGACTCTTGATGTCCAAACTCCTTTCAAAAAACGTTAAACTGAAAATATATAAAACTATTATTCTACCAGCTATATTATATGGGTGCGAAACATGGACTCTTACTTTAAGTGAGGAAAGGAGATTACAAGTATTTGAGAATAAAGTACTTAGGAAAATGTTTGGACCAAAGAGAGATGAACAGGCAGGTGAATGGAGAAGACTACATAACAATGAACCACATGGTCTTTATAGGAAGCCAGATATAATAAGAACAGTTAAGTCTCGTAAACTGCGATGGGCAGGACATGTTGCACGTATGGGGAATGAAAGACTTGCATGGAAGCTTCTTGTAGGAAAGCCAGAGGGAAAACGCCCAGTTGGTAGACCAAGAATGAGGTGGGAGAATAACATTAACTATGATTTGAGGGAAGTAGATTATACAGGGGATGATTGGAAAGCATTAGCTCAGGATAGGGATGTATGGAGAGCTTATGTCCGCGCGGCCATGAACATATGGGTTCGATAACGCCAGTGAGTAAGTAAGTAAGTAAGTGAGTTATCCGTAAAGGAATACCCGCCATGTGATGCTATACTTGCACAGAAATCTACGTACTTGTCTCGATCTTCTTGGCATCAATGAAAGACAAAAATGGTTTTTGTGAGTTATCCGTAAGAGATAAACATATGCTGTCGCGGACTTTTTTGTAGAGCTTTTTGAGATATTCAATTCTGTGTACATTAATTTTGAGTATTTGTTATGGTTTAGGCAGCATAAGCCATTTAAGCGTCCAAAGAGCTACTTTTTTTTCACTTTTCCACTACAAAGGGCGATTTTTAAGGAAGTAGGAGTTGAGTATCTCCACTCTTTTATAGCCAATGTTCACCCCGAGAATCTCCTGAACATTTTGCAAAAGCCCCATCATAATCGGATCAACGGTTTGGCCGCGCATAAAAGCACGAACAAACAAACAACAAACCAACAAACAAACAAACAAACATTCATTTTTTATATATATTAGACTTATATCATAATTCATTTTAGATACCTCATGCGTCTGACAATGAAATAGACTAATTTTATTATGTAGATTTAATTTATATTTACAAATTTTCATAAATATAGGTCGTGTGGTTTAAATAAAATAATGTAGGCTATATTATACGATCAATAGGAAATTTAAGGGTTACCTGGTTTGATATTGCGACAAACCAAACATGACGGTTGCTAGTGTTAATTTTTAATTTGGATTTCAGATAAATCCTTACTTCTAATGGTCCGAGATATACATATACAGATTTCCAATGTTTACACATCTTTCTGTCCCTAAAGTTTTATTTTCCTTCTCCACTCATCCATATCCATCCACTCAATGTCGTCCAGTCCTCTTGTTCTCACTCAAGTTGTTATTTCTTGCATCCATGAGTTTCGAGATCTTCCTTTCTTTCTTCTTCCAGGTGGACACCAATCCTATGTTTTTCAGGTAACTTTCTTCTTGCATTAGTCGTACATGCCCATAGCAATTTAACTGCTTGTATCTTACATAATCTACAATTGAATACTTAATATTAATTTATTTTTCTCGTATTACTTTATTTCTTATTTTTATTTTATTTCAATTTTGAACATCTTGCTGCTCTCCTCAAGAAATCCATTCCAAATCGACATAAGCTTTGTTCTAAGTTTTTGTCGAATTTCTATACTTCAACTCCATATGTGACAGTACTTCTCACTATTGAATTAGGCCTACATATTTATAATCAACTTTTGTAAGATTCATGATGTGTTCCGTTGAGGTATTATTCAAAATTAGTATAAAATTATGGAATATTCACCTGAAATGTCCGTCTCCGAAAGCGCTACAGTTAAATAATTAATTAAGTCGAGGAGACGGACATTTCAGGTGTATATTCCATAATCTTATACTACATACTTATAATTATTTTATTCTTCCTGTTATATACTTGTTTATGGGGCACGCCGTAGCGTAGTGGTTAAGGCACTGAGCTACAAGGCGGAATGTCGAGGGTTCAAGTCCCGGGTGGGGTCAGGATTTTTAAACTGACCCAAACCTTCTGGCGGCACTATGGCCCTAGGATCGACTCAGCCTCTAACGAAAATGAGTACCAAACGATTATTCTGGGGGTAAAGGCGGCCGTCGCGCAGAGCTAACAACACGGCTGACATCAAGTGTCGATTGTCCAGAAAAAGTGGGAGCCTTAACCTCCTACTACCCCAAGGGCCTCCTGAGGTCTGTAGTGGGACTATTAACAAAGACATTTATTCATTTATTCAAATAATCTAATACTTTTATAATGAAAGGTGTTTCACACATGTAAGATTTGCAATGATTCACTGTGCAAACAAAGTATAAATTAAATATGAAAACAGTACGTTTTTGTGTTGTGGATCACAGTTTATAAAGCATTGCATTAAGAGATCTTTGGTATTACAGAGAAGGTATTCAACCTAGGAGGCACAGGAAGTCTACAACATAGCATATGCAGACTACAGAGTTTCATGCAAGAGTGGATAATACGTCTCTCATACACTATTGTATCTTTCAAGATCAAATATGGAACGTTACCATTTGAGGAAACCATCTATGCAAGCTACCAACGAATAAAAAATGAGACATACTGTAGATACAAGCAAGCTAGGCTGGAGATATTACGGAATAATATTAAGTGATATTCTACATCAGGGTTTCACTAACTATGAGCCACAATCCACTGGTGGGTCAACGGAATATATTTTTATTTATTTAATGCGTGCCACTTAAATTGTATAATACGATGCGAGGTCGGGAAGTGGTTTTTACAGAATCGCGAAAAAATGTTTAAAAAACCGAGCGACAGCCAGGTTTTTAATTTCCGAGATTCTGTAGAACATTTCGCAAACGTGGGATGGTGTTTTCAAAATAATAATAATAAATAATAGTACAATAATAACAACTTCGTTGGAAATATTTGTGTTCATGTCCACCGTGGTCTCGGGGTAGCGTGCTGCCTTGTCTCGCGGCGGGCCCGGGTTCGATCCCCGTCGGGACAGTTTATCTGGGTGAGGTTTTTATCGGGGATTTTCCTCACCTGTAAGACAAATGCCAGGAAAACTTTAAGGCCCAAACGGTCCCCGAAATCATATGGCCTTCGCAATAATCATCATTCATATTCATCTTAGGTTAAGCTTAGGATTAGGGACTCTCCTGGCGCACCATTATCATCATAATCACCAATCATATCATCGGGGCAATGTAACCCCGCCTTCCAGGCGCCCCAACCTCAGAAGTGGGTTACAAGTACGCCATGCCAGGAGAGAACACCAGGAATGTCGAAAGACAACCTGGGCATTTGCAAAAAAATATATATATATATATATATATAAAGAGATATTCTACATCGGGGTTCTCTAACTATGGGCCACAATCACTGGTAGGTCAACGGAATATATTTTTATTTATTTAATGCCTGCCACTTAAATAGTATATTACGATGCGAGGTTGAGAAGTGGTTTTTACAGAATCGAGGAAAAATGTTTAAAAACCGACCGATAGCGAGGTTTTTAATTTCCGAGATTATGTAAAACACTTCACAAATGTGCGTTGTACATAATTTTTTGCGTGATGGTGTTTTCAAAATAATAAATAATAGTCAAATAATAACATCTTTGTTGGAAATATTTGTGTTCATTATAGACAATTGACTAACGTTAACAGTGTGGGCAATGTTTATTAGTTGAAACAACAGGAGGCCTTGAGACAACATTGATAACATGGCCGCAAGAACGTATTTATTGTTTATATTGTTTCAAATAAAGTTAATTTAAAATGCAGTGATTTGTTTCGTATAATGTATATTAACACTACCTTTTGGACATTTTCTGTATATACATTGTACGTAGTATACATAGAATGCAGTGGTTTTACTTCCCGCATGTGGGTGTAAATGTAATATTACAGTATAGTTATTTAGGTTGGCAATCCCGAAATGTAGGAAGCTGAACTTTCAATAATGGTCGCCATTGCTGGTAAGTACGACAAAACGCACTATACGCGCAAAAATATAATTAATTCGATTAAAGGAATATGTTAATACAAAACATAAAATAAAATAATCTGAACAGATATTAAGTTATAAAACTCTAAAACTAAAAAAAAATATATATATATATATATAAAGACCCCATAACTATTTAACTGGCACATATCGAACCCGTAGGTTCATGGCCGTGCTCAAATGAACACTCCATAATCCCTATCCTGAGCAAATGTTTTACAATCATCTCCTGTATAAGTTAATCTACTTCCCTCAAATCATCATCATCAATGGCTCGACAGCCCCATGTGGGCCTTTGGCTGCCTTCAGAAGCTTATGCCAGACTTCTCTGTCCTGAGCTTCATTCTTCCAGTTTTTATTTTTAAAATCGTAATGTCTTGAATTATACTATCCACCCATCTTAATTTAGGTCTTTCAACTTTTCGATTCAAAATCAACGCATCATTTAAAATTATTTTTGAAATCCTTTTGGTATCCATACGAATAATGTGTCTAGTCCAGGCCAATCTATTAATTTTAACAAATTTAGAATATCTGGTGATTGTACAGTTTATACCATTCATTATTGTATCTCTTTCTCTATACATTATTTTCTTTCACGGTACCAACAATGGATCTTAATATCTTCCTTTCAAAAGCCCTCATCAGATTTCAACATGATGCATATGCTAACACTGGTCTAAGGAGAACCTTGTACATGCGTAGTTTTGTGCGGTGGACTAGTTATGCTCCTTGCCTCTGGTCCCGAGGGTCGCGGGTTCAAACCCGGCCGGGGTCGATGGATTTTTTAGGACGGAAAAATCCAAGGAGCAAGTCTTCCGGGAGGGACTTTAAGCCGTGGGTCCCGAGTCTGAAGATTTTCAGGCTCGTAAAAAATCCTTAAGCCTGAATGAAAAGGCCTCTAAGCAAAATTTACCGAATTTTCCCGTTCTAGTACTACCTTGGTTTCCTAGATGTCAGTATGAGACGGAACGCTGACCACGTACCACTCAAAATGACATCTATACGAAAACAAGTGTAACTAAATTAGTAAGGTTCAAATTCTTCCCTGTAGGGGGAGAGCGCCTAAATCTCTGTAAAGGGAAAACATAGGCTTACAATACAATACAATACAATATATAAACTTCCCTCAAATCATAGTAATGTTATTCTCCCTCCTCATTTTTGGCCTACTAACTGGGAGCTTTCCCTCTAGTTTTCATCCAAAATATGTCCATGCAAGAATCGAGTACCTATAGGGAAATACATTTTCTCATATAATTTCGATGAGTATGGGACTAATGCTCACCAGTATGACGAGGAATTGGGTAGCTAAATTATGTAGCAGTTCAAGGGTTAGAAAACCATCTATAACGGCTTGTGGGGACGATATGCTAACCACAAGTCACCTCTATGCTGGCTGAATAATCACAGTTTAGCCTTATTTACTAGCTGTTCCGCCTCCAAATTGCTGCTGTTTCCATCTTTTCTTCGGTCTCCCTAAGGCTTCTTCTTCCTCGTGATGAATAGTTGTATGCTGCTTTTGGTATTCTATTCTCAGTCATCCTTGCTAAGTGTTCTTTCCTGTTTGTAATGTATTTAACCATTGTTGTGTTTAATTCCTCTACTTTTAATTGTCTTATTTCTGTGTTGTGTTTTTTTGCCTGTTCTTTGATATCCTGCTATAGGTCTGAGGAATTTAATTTCAGCAGTTTGTATTCTGGCAGATTGTTGTGTTGTCACTGTCCATGTTTTCGGATCCGTAAGTAATAATAGGAACTGCCAATGTCTTGTACAATTTCATTATAGAGTCTTTCCTGGCTTTATTTTTCCCCTGCCACAAATTTCATTCCACTATTTCTCCATACTCATCTCAGCCATTTCGTTTTATTTAGTTCATCCGTCCCAGTGACGGTGCTTCAAGGATGGTCGACCAGTTTACAGACATCTATAAATATAGGGGCTTCATCTCATTCCTCGACCCAACTGTGAGTTGGACACGAGTTGAGGATATTTATTTTATAGATTCATGTTATGATAGGATGGTAAAAGTGAAAACGAGCTGATCAATATCTGGGGTTAAAAGACTGAATAATTTAGGGTAGGACAGCCAAGAGAATGCAAAGTTATGCCGTCACACAGCGTATAATTTGACAGAGGGTAACGAGTTTAGTAATTAAGAGAAATGTCAATGGGCCGACATGGGCAATCCAGAAAATGAGAAAAATAGTTTTAAAGAGTCCAAAATATTTCTGTCTTACACATACATTCATCATCATCATCACCCTATCATCGAGTCTTCCTTTCGGAAAATCGATTTCAAATATGTCTTTTTTTAATTTTATTTATTTATTTAGCCTGGTGGAGTTAACACCAGATGGTCTTCTCTTCCACTCACCAGAACGTTATATCATCAGAATATAACAATCACAATTAACTCTAATATACTAAATGAAGATTTGATCAGTAAGATAATATCTAAAATATTAAGATCAATTACACAGGTCAACATGATTTTTGTCTCATGAGTACCAATAGTTGTACTTAATGCAGTTTTTTATCCTGTTTTCAAATATGTATTCGGAATTTCTCCATCACCCACAGTTTTTTTATTTCAATTTCAATTAATGGATTTAAATATTTTTTTAATAAACTTCTTTGTCCATTTGTCCATTGTAAAATAAAACGAAGAACATTTCATCAGGAGATTTCGGCTATGGAAAAGAGATATCAAGGCAAATGGAATCCTAATATACTGGCCGATTATTGTTGGACCATCACGAGGGATGCTCCACTGGCGAAATATAGCAGAAAATTGTCATTTCTTACTTTCTAGGCGAGTCCGAATGTTCGAATATTGTGTATTTACGAATGTAAAAAATATTAAAGTGTTTGAAATTATAAATTCCTGTCTCTCGGAAACCTCGCGTGATGGAGAAACACCGATATCATATTTGAATTCAGGAGAAAAAATACTACCAGAATCACATATTTTTCTTTTTTGTTGCTCAGTGTAATACAACCATGTTAATGATAGTTAAGATTAAGATTAAAAATAATAATAATAAAATGTATTCAAGCAAGATAAATTAAATTGTTGGTAGACTGTCCCAGTCTAATTTATATAAAAAACAAAGAAAAACAACGAGATAGAGAAAATTGATTTTACGATCCTACCCAATTCTCATCCTCACCTTCTCGTGGTACAACCCGTTTTCACAAACGAGGCTCTGAGGACCGAGTCACGGCGGTATAACCGTTCCATCAGGTACTGAGTAAATGCGGTATCCTAATGTCTGTCCAGAGACTAAAAGGTAGCAGCCCTACCACTGGACTACTTAGCGTCGGGCCAGTAACCTGTCCTAAGGAACTTCAAAACTACTTTCAAGTCTCAACACGAAAATTATACACATGGAATCTTTAGAAAACAAAATTTCTGATTATAAGTCAAGATGGATACAACATGTTCATCGAATGGAAGATCACAGAAATACCCAAACTAATGTTAAGATATCAACCCGCAGGAAGAAGAAGACCAGGACGTCCACTCAAAAGACTTCTGGATGGTGTTTCTCTTGAGGCCGAAACAGGTCAACAAATGGCCTAAATTCGTGAATGTACTATGATGATGATGATGATACAATTATTTAAAAAACAAATGAAGATATTTGTTAATCTTAATATTATTCATCTCTATCATCACACTTTTCTTCCTCTCAGTTATCCCCATTTGCACTCCCTTTCTAGTAAATTTTTCTTTACTTGCTTAATACACTTTCCGGTGGTCTTCCTCGAGGTTCTTTTCCTTGTACCTTCAGATTTAACATTGTCTGCGGAAATCTTCCCTTTCCCTTTTTTTTCAGATGTTCAAACCACATATTTTAATCTATTTTATGTAAGGTAAAGGCAAACTGAATCCACCATAGGCCTTAGGAGGCCCTTGGGAGAGAAGGAGGTAAAGGCTCCCACTTTATCTAGACTTCTAGACAATCAACACTTGATGTCATCCAGGTTGTCAGCCCTGCGGTGATGGCCGCCTTTACCTCCAGAAAAAAGTCTGGTACTCATTTCCGTTAGAGACTGAGTCGACTATAGCGTTTATAGTGCCGCCAGAAGATTTAGGTCAGTTTAAAAATCCTGAACCAACCGGGACTCGAACTCTCGACTTCCAGCTTGTAGCGTATTGTTTTAACTACTACGCTATGGCGTGCCCCCCTATTTTATGTATATCTTGTTAATTTCCCTACTTTTATTGTCTCTAATTTTGTCATTCCCTCCATGGTATCTTTACCTTGTCGTGGTGCAGTGGCTTGCGTACTTAAATGACCCCGAGAGCTGTGCCGGCGGTGGCATTGCTGCCGAAAGTGTTATCCATGCCGGATTGGTCGAAGGTGATAAGTCAGACGAAAAGAAGTACCTTGATCGAAAGAGTGACGATCTTTCACACCGTAAAAATACAACCGTCAAGAATCGCGGACATGGGTTCCACTGGAATAAAATTCTCCGGAGGTAAAATAGTCTCCCATCCGGAGAACCGAATGGGGACTACTTCAAGGATTCCATGCCAAAGGCTCAAACATTCGCTCAGAATAGGGATGTATGGAGAGCTTTTGTCCGAATTCGATACAGCCAGTGAGTTAGTGAAATTAGTCATTTCGTATCCTATATAGGCTATTCGTCTTCCCTCTCACATTATGATATTTCATCTCGATTCATTCATCTCATGTTATGTAAAAAATAGCTTGGCTTAGCAAACCACATGTGTTTAAAATATATGGGTGTAGTGATCTAATGGGGCATATTGATATACTTCCTCATGACTCCGAACCTATGTGTCAGCTTAGGACAGAATAGGGTCAAAGGAAAGGTTGTAGCCCTTCTTCGAGGTATCGGGTCCAGCCAAAATAAAGGACAGTATGAGTCACGTGTGTGAAAGCTTGATGTGTGACGAATGATGAACACCATAACAGACTACATATCACCTAGAGTAGATGTCATCTCATTCATTCCATAAAGTAAGGATGGGTAACACAATGAACTTAAAATAAGGTAGACCCATCTTTACCTAAAGAGCGACTCTTTCCCCTTCTCTATGACGTAGAGAGTATTCTTAAAACCGGTTTTATGAATACTCTCAACGTCATAGAGAGGGGGAAAGAGACGCTCTTTGCGTAAAGATGGTTTTATGAATACTCTCTACTGTCTACAGACGAAGAGAATGAAAGCACGGGACGAGGGGGGGGCACGGGGAATTGCAAGCGATACAATGGCATATTACCTGAGAATAAAGGAACAGTCATGACATATGAAATACCTACTGCTTTCATTCACTTCGTATGTGGATTTACGTCATAGAGAGGGGAACGAGTCGCTCTTTGCGTAAAGATGGTTTCATGAATTACGCCCTTAGAGTTTCAAAACCCAGGCCCATCTCTACCAATATAATCAAATCTATATCCATCTTTTCTTGTCTTGTATATCATTCCGCATGGAACTTTAATTTCTATAGCTTGGATTCTGCCCAGCTTCTTATTTGTATATGTCCAAATCGCACAAGGGAACTGTTAACCATTGCATGACAAAACCTACCTTGAACTTTCTCCCAGAGAAGTGTTGTGATATACAAATCCCGTGTCAAAAAAAAAGTGTGCCTTTTTAACTGCAAGACACTAAAATACAGCGCCAAAGCTCTTATTTGAACTATAGAGAAGTAATGCAACTCCTGAATTGGTGAAATGTATAACCCTGACAACCTTCCGTACGCCGCGTAAAGACACACTACATTCAGTTTTCCTCATGCAGAGAGTCCACCTGGTTCGCACAGTGGATTGCCATTACTGGATTCAGGCTTCAATTTCTGTGCCTTGTAGTTAAAAACGGCATATCTTTTTTACTATCTTGGTACATCACAACGCTTCTCTGGGAGAAATCTCAAGATAGGTTTCGGCAATGGTTGACAGTTTCCTTGTAAGATGGATATGTTAAAACATGTTTGGAATACGTGTTATTAATGCATTTGCTTCCAATTCAGTTTATGCATTTTAATGCGTTTAACATTTTAGATTATGTCTACCGCTGTGGTCTCAAGGTAGCGTGCTGCCTTGTCACGCAGCGGGCCCGGGTTCGATCCCCGGTCCGGACAGTCTTTCTGAGTGAGGTTTTTATCGGGGTTTTTCCTCACCTGAAGACAAATGTCAGGAAACTTTTAGGCCCAAACGGTCCCCGAAATCCTATGGCCATCGCAATCATCATCATTCATATTCATCTTAGATTAAGCTTAGAATTAGGAACTCTCCTGGCGCACCACTATCATCATCATCATCACCCATCATATCATCGGGGCAACATAACCCCACCTTCCAGGCGCCCTAACCTCAGAAGTGGGTTACAAGTACGCCATACAAGGAGAGAACACCAGGAATGTCGAAAGACAACCTGGGGCATTTGCAAAAAAAAAAAAAAAAAGTTCGCAAAATATGTCATAAAATTTGGCCATTTTAAGAAACATGACATATATACACTTTCCTTATCCAGTTTATAAGCACCCAATTAAAAACCTTCATTTCTCAGAGTTTCAATCGTCCCAAGAATTTCCCAAGGCGATTATCTAATTCTTGACAAACCATGGATGCTTCCGTTTTCATCATCCATACAAGACGAACACATTAACTTACACCACTGTGTATTACTCGACCAATTTAAATATGCACGTGGAAAATGTGCTGCCAATTATCTTACTTCTCTTACTTTATTGCCACTTCCTGTCTCCTATGTTGTATTATTTGGCTGAGAGGTGAGAGCTGGTAAATAGTGTGCTTTTTAAATGATCCGACGCATTCAACAGTCATTTACTGAAAGAATAATCTAGTAGCCATATACTGCTGGGGAATAAGTTATCCCTCCTTTGCCTTCCTCATTACATGTTGCCAATTCCCGCCCCCTGTGTTGTGAGGCTGGTAGTAGAGAGACTACAAACACTTCTCGTTCTTCTAGTAACCGACTACAGCTTTTGGCCTTCTATTGGGGTGTGTTCTCATTTACTACGATTTCCAGATTTTCTAGTATGTTTATTTTAGCCGGATTGTTTTCTTTATGAACTATCGAAGGGTGTTTTCTATTGTGTCCATATGAACGCCGGCCACCATATGGACACACCCCAATCATACAACCCCTTATATATATATATATATATATATATATATATATATATAAGATAGCAAAATATGAGTCAGTTGCTACCGAAGACACCTTAAGAACATTTAAGTCCAAAATGTCATATAACAACAACCGTTAGTAGCACACATTTCTTCTGCTGATGATGGTAGTCGACTTCCGAATGGCCTACAGTTAACAACTTTTAAACAGAAGTTTTAACACAGTTGAGGAGGATGGCACCTGCCATAAGGTACATAGGCCTATTTTAACATTTTATTTTACGACTATTTACCTCAACGGAACATAATATGAATTGTATTAGTGTTGATATGAAAGGGTGTATGGCATTTTTAAACTGACCCAAAACTTCTGGCGGCACTATGGTCCTGGAGTCGACTGAGCCTCTAACGGAAATAAGTACCAAATGCTTTAACAAATTAGTTTAATATTGATAATCATCAACATCTTTCTTGCAGGGATTAGGCAATCTTACATGTTTCGTCTTAACATTGTTACAAACGCTGCAATAGAGTAATAGGTAAGGACTGGTTTACACAGTAATTTATGCCAAAAATTAGAATGGCCACACAAGTGATTTAAGCAAAATTAATACTAGGTATTAAAGAGGATATCACATACATCACTAATGCATTAAACTGTAGCGAGGTATAGAAATATAGCAAAAAGGCCGCATTCATTTACAAACAATGGAACATCACAGGCAGAGCGTGTCGGAGAATCCACGTTCTCACACTTGGCACTACTGTGTGTACACTAACAAATTCTCTCAAATTCTTTAAAAATTATTTTTCTACTTCAGGACTTCAACAATTATAAGTTTCCTTCTCTATGAAAATCCAAAAGGTGCATGTTAAGATGTCCAATCCAGAGATACTATGTGATATTTCCCACTGGTTTAAGATTACACGTGCTGTAATACTCGAAGTATGGTTAGAGAAAGCCTCTCACTGAAGTAGAAACTATTAATTCATCATAGATAAATATATTTTTATAGAGTTTTGAGCAGAAATTTTGGAAAATCAATGCGAAAAGATATTCAACTCAGATTTCATAATATAATATCTCTACCACCTTATTTAAAAGCAAATTAATATCAAAAACTGCAAAAATAAGGTTATGCAAAATACCCATTAGACCAGTAATTACATATGCTTGTGAAACTTGGATCCTAAAAGAAACAATAACACAGAAATTACTAATTTTTGAAAGAAAAATTTTAAGAAGATAATTTGGACCAAATAGAGGACCTGATAACTGTTGAAGAATCAAAACAGAAATTTTGGAAAATCAATGCGAAAAGGTATTCTACTCAGATTTCAGAATATAATATCTCAACCATCTTATTTAAAAGCAAATTAATATCAAAAACTGCAAAAATAAGGTTATACAAAACACTCATTAGACCAGTAGTTACATATGCTTGTAAAACTCGGGTCCTAAAAGAAACAATAAAACATAAATTACAAATTTTTTAAAGAAAAATGTTAAGAAGAATATTTGGACCAAATAGAGGAACTGATAACTATTGGAGAATCAAAACAAATAACGAACTAAACAAATTAATCAAAAATCAGAATATAGTAAACCATATAAGATCTCTCAGAATTGGTTGGCTTGGACATTTGATAAGAATGGATGATCAGAGACTGGTCAAAAAACTCTACAAATGAAAACCTATAGGAGGCAAAGCTGTTGGAAGACCGAAGATCAGATGGGAGGATGACACAATGAACGTTCTAAGGAAAATGAATGTGACTAGTTTGAATATGGCAAGAGACAGAGTGACATGGAGGAGGATTGTTGAGAAGGCCAAAACTTTCACTTTTGAAGTTGTTGTGCCTTAAGATGATGATGATGATGAATATGTCAACCATCTCTTTTATATGGTAGTGAATGTTGGACACTACGACAAACTGATAAAAACAGAATCAACGCATCACAAATGAGATTTCTACGGTCAATAACAGGTGTTACCTTGAGAGACCAAATGAGAAGTAATGATATTACAACTCAATGGGGTGTTGAAGAAATGACAGCGAAAGTCCAGCTTCATCAACATAAATGGATACATCTAGGCCCTGCCGTCCACCCCTTGGGATACCTCGGTCGTCATGACCATACTCCCAAGTCCTAGTTCTAGTCCTCCCTATCCTAACTTCGCGTCCACGTTCAAGTTCTCGGTCTTTAAACCAACACCCCAGGGAGAGAGTGTTGGAGTTCGCAGTTCTGGGCAATTGCTGAGCTACATAGTACATCAGGTCGCTCAATCCTGATGACCCCACAGTTGGTCCACGGGCTCCATGAGCCTAGCCGGGAGGACTGCTGTCGCAGATCCACCGACCATTCCCCTGTTCTGCCTCCAGGGACGTGTCCTGCAGCCGTTGTGAGACCGGCTAGGGCTACAAGCCCAACAGTGTGAGACTTTTAGTACATCCAGGTGCTCATCTCCTGGCGACCCCACAGTTTGTCGACGGGCCCGTAGGCCAAGCCAGGAACCAGTACAGTAGCTCCCCGCTGGACTGGTCCGAGCCGAGCCCTGGTGTGCCCCCAGGGACGCCTTCTGCAGCTGTTGTGGGCCAGCACGGAGCTCGCAAGCTCCAACAGATGAGCAACTAGTACGACAAGGCGCTCAACTCTTGCCGACCCCTTGGACTTAACCGGGAGGACTGTCTAGCAGATCCACCGATCTTTCCCCCAGTGCACCAGCTGGGGACGTGTTTGGTTGCTGAAGTGGGTCCAGCCTGAGCTATAGTACGTCAGGTCGCTCAACTCCTGACGACCTCACAGATTGTCCTTGGGTCACTCGGTTCCAGAGTCAGCGCTAAGTCCGAGATCCAAAAGACCGCGCTTACTCCTTTCCCGAGCTTATCGACCTGGTGGTAATTCCCAGCATTACGCCCGGTATTGTCCCAACCAGCCCGTTCGCAAGACTAAGCCTAGTCGTGCCGCTGCTGTGAGTCAGCCCACTGAGCAATGTAGGCATCCAGGGAGCTCATCGCCCATGGTGCCCCCACAAAGGTCCTCGGGATAAACCAAGAGACGGGAGCTGCTGATCTCCACAATCTCCCACCGCCTCGCCACGACGGCCGCTGCCCCCGTTGTGGGCCGGGGCATTTGAGCTTTAGTACAACAGGGCGCTCGTCTCCTGTTGACCCCACTTATGGTCCGCGAGTCCATCGGACTTGGAAGGGAGGACTGACTAGCAGATCCACCGACCTTTTCCCCACTACGCCACCGAGGGGACGCGATTTGCTGCTGAAGTGGGCGCAGCACGAGCTTTGTAGTGCATCAGGTCGCTCGAGTCCTGACGACCTCACAAATGGCCCGCGGGTCCGGTCTGGACCTAGCCGGGAGGAGTGCAAGCAAACCACCGACCGTTCCCCTATCCGCCGCCCGGGGACGCGCCCTGTTGCTGTTGTGAGCACAGCTGGGGCCCGATAAACGGACCCCCAGGGCATAAATGGATACAGCACGTTCTTAGGATGCCAGAAAATCGTTTGCCGAAAAGTTATTAATTATCACTGCAGGAAACAGAGACTTGGGTCGACCTCATCGCCATTGGACAGACCACTTAAATATTGTCCTCCTCCGACGGGTTTAGCGCTGGGAGGTAGGGTATTCTTGCCATTCGGTTTACTACTCTTGCAGGTAGTGTCTTTTGTTCCTACAGCCGAGTTGAAGGGAAGTATTATTCATTCACAAATATGCAGTTTCCAGTTTGCTGTTTTCTGTGACTGTGTCTTTCGTAAATAGGGCTAATGTTTTCAATATGATTGTACTTCCTTCCTGACTGGTGTTGTCATCCAGTATCCATCCCCACACCACATTCCTTTGAGCGCTAAACTCGTCGGAGAAGGACAATATGTTCGCAGATGTAGTTCACAGACGGGAATAAATCCAAACCTGTGTTTTTGGCAGAAGAAGAAGAAGAAGAATATATGAAGTCAATTAGAAATGTTAATTGCTCTGGTGTCTCAACCAGTCAATGCTAAAATAAAGTAAAGAGGATTCAAAGTCTATACTGATCTAATTATTCTTTTAAATTTTGAAAAAGAGGATTCTCTATACCATCTGGAAGAGTATCAAACATATTCACGGATACCACCTCATAACTATTTTCATTTTATTAAATTTACACACACACACACACACACATATATATATATATATATATATATATATATATATATATATATATATATAAATCAAAATAAAAAAGTAAAAAAGCGTCTCTGCTTTAAAGTAAAAATATTCTCGTTAAAATCCTTTCTTGCAAGATGGCAGTACGGACGCATCCCGCTGCCCCTCATGATTTGAGAAATATATACAAGGAAGGAAAATTAATGTTTCCACTGGGATGAATGGATAGTATGGTCTGTAATGCACTAACGTACAGAGTTAGAAGTTCCAGGTTCATATCCCGGTTCAGCATTATTTTTTTCTTTTCATGAGATATATATTCATTCATAGTGTTCTGCTCAAGAGCAGGTCTTTCACTGCGAACTCTGCATTCTTCACTCTTTCTTTAACTCAGCTTTCCTTTTTTGTATCTGCATACAAACCATTTATTTTAATATTGTCTATCATCTGATGTATTTTTCTGCCTCTAACTTTCTTTCCGTTGACCATTCCTTCTAGGGCATCCTTCAGCAGGCAGTTTCTTCTTAGCCAGTGGCCAATCCAATTTCTTTTCCTCTTCTTTATGAGTTCCAGCATTGTTCTTCTTTCACCCACTCTGTCTAGCACATATTTATTTATTACTTTGTCTGTCCATGTTATACGTTCCATTCTTCTCCATATCCACATCTCAAAAGCTTCCAGTCGCTTTTCCTCATTCCGTCGTAATGTCCAAGTCTCTGAACCATATAATGCCACACTCCACACAAAGCACTTCACTAGCATATATATATGACATGAAAAGAAAAATAAATTCATGAGTCGGGATTTCAACCCGAGTTTGTAAACTCTGTACGTTTAGCGCTCTAACCATCTGAGCTACTCAGGAATCTAAACACAAACATTTATGTTTCTTATATATATATATATATATATATATATATATATACCTTGTTCCATTTAAACCTCCCACATTTTAATTAATCATAACTCTCAAAGTATGCGAAATTATGAAATGAGATTGGTATTAAAAGAAAGATAAACTCAAAGAATTTTTGTTTTCATTGTTGCAGTTAATTCATCTGTCGCATGTTGGACAACAATGACATAAAACAAAATGGCAAGCACAAACTGTTTACTGGTATGCAGAGACGGAGTCAATAATTACAGTGCAAAGAAATTACCGGAGAGAATTTGGAGGAAGTGCACTTGATGGGAAGACCATTAAGGCTTGAGAAGTTTCTGGCGACTGGAAGTGTAAAAAAAGAAACAGGAGGTGCTCGTACACGTGTTTCAGAAGAAAAGATTGAAGAAATGGTGCACATATAGAGGTGTTTTAATGTGTGGCTACGAAAATTCTTTGAGTTTCTATTTTGTTTAATACCAGCCTCATTTCATAATTCCGCATACTTTGTTAGTTATGATTAGGGAGCGGATTTTTGTGTTCTAAAAGTTAAGATTGCAACGTAGTATAGCGATAAAATAAATTTAAAAAGGCTTTATATCCAATCAACTGATTTTTTTATAATATAACTTACAAAACCATTTCTCAATAATTTTTGTGTGGGATCTAGCAACATTACATTTATATTTTACGTCTTACTTTTAAATTAAAAAGAAATAATCTAAATATAACACTATTTCTTTTTAATTTAAAAGTAAAATGTGTAATATAAATGTAATAATACTAGATTACACACAAAAATTATTAAGAAACTTTCTGTAAGTTATATTATAAAAAAAAAACATCAGTTGATTGGATATAAAGAGCTAATTACATTAATTTTATCACTATACTATGTTGCAATCTTAACTTTTAGAACATAAAAATCCGCTCCCTAGTTATGATTAATTAAATTGTGGGACGATTAAATGGGACACCCTGTATAGTATTGTCAATTTACACGAGAGGTAGCAAGATATCGTTCCAACTGCCATCTAGTGGCTAACTATAACAAGTTAGAATGTTTTTAAAGATAATATTTACATGTCTCTGGCGGCACTATGGCCCTGGGGTCGACTCAGCCTCTAACGGAAATGAGTACCAGACGCTTGTTTTTGGGTAAAGGCGGCCGTCACGTAGGGCTGACAACCCGGCTGACATAAAGTGCCGATTGTCTAGAAAAAGTGGGAGCCTTAACCTCCTACTACCCCAAGGGCCTCCGGGTCTGTTGTGGGATCACTTTACTTTATTTGCCTTCATTGCTAAATGTCAAATTATAGTTATAACATCTTAATATATAAAAATTACGTGTCACGTTGTTTGTCCGTGATGGAATCCTAGACTATTGAACCGATTTTAATAAAATTTTGCACGCTGTGTGCTGTTTGATCCAACTTGAGACTTAGGAAAGTTTATAACTAAATTTATAGTCGCATTATTTTTATTGCAAATTATTTGTTTATTATTTAACAGAGTTATACTTATCTGTGAGTTCCATACGATTCTAACAGATGGCCGTGTAACGTATTTCGTTTATTATTTAACCAGGTGGTTGTGCTTTTTGTTGCAACCGCGAATTTCAATTGAATTACAAATATTGATTATTTCATAATTTAAGTGTGTTTGTGTTTATTTTATTTTCTATATATTTTATCAATTATATTAATTCCGTGTGTAAGTATTAGTTTTAAGTAATCTGGCTGAAAGACAGCAACTTAATTTAAATTTAACTGGACCGAGAAGAGACATTGGATGGGATGCTGAATCAGTTCTAGAGACCATGAATGATAAGATATCAAGTGAATTTCCGCAAATTGGTATAGGCCTATGTGACATAAATCTTACATTTAAGAAGAATGTCAATTTAAAAACATATGGAGGTCCTAAGGAACGGAATAACAATAACTGTAAGTAAGTCTGTTAGTTATAATAATATGCCTAATATTATAGAAACAATCTCCATGCCTCAATTAAATGAAAAACAAGATGACCATAATATATCACAAGATGATATTACTATACAGACTTCTTGATGATGATGATGAGAATCCAAACTGCCAACAAGTTCGTAGAAAAAAACGAAAGTATAATGAAATCAGCAAGCCTCCTCAAAATATTCCATCAATAAATGTATATAATTCTTATGATACACTTATGGATGACACTGAGAATGCAGACAACATAAATTCACCTCAATCAACAAAACCACTTCCACATAAACCAACACCCGTATTTATACCGGGTGTAGTTAACGTACCAGAACTAAAAAATTGTGTAAAACAAAACCTTTCTGATTTAGATTTCTCACTTAGTTTACAACATAATTTAACGTATACCTTAGCCACAGCAATGCGTCGCCGGGACTTCTATATATATATATATATATATATATATAAAACAAAGTCGGATTAGTTACACTATTTATAACTCAAGAACGGCTGGACCGATTTTTATGATCTTTGATTTGTTGGATTTGTTTCCGCCCCGAACAGCAGATAATTATTAAAACATCGGAAAAATTAACGTAAAAATATTTAATTATATATATATCAGAGATCCGGGTTCGAATCCCGTCCAGGCATTTATTTTTCTTATCATACCATATATATATATATATATATATATATATATATATATACACACATAGTGATTTTGTTATTATTCCTTGTATGATAATTATGAAAAGATATACAGCATATATATTTGTGCAAGTTCTCTTTTATGTAAAGTAAGCAACTAAATAGGTCCTATATACATTGTAACCAAATGTGAGAGAGCTCCTCCGATCGGACCTACGGCGACTGCTACAGGGAATTCTCAGACAAGCTAAACAATAGCCATACGAACAAATAAGTCATAACATGCCAATTGCAATTTAAAGCTATTATAAATAAGTCAAATTGAACAATTTGAAAAAGAATCGAAAGTTCTATTTACTGAGGTACTAATTGTTTAAGGGGGGGGCGATGGGTGAAATTTCTATTTTCTACATTTTTTAAGCTACATACTTGATTTTTTGTACACACATTCATACCATAATGGGTAATATTATATTGAAATTCCATCCTTATAGGCTTGAACGTTATTGAGTTATTGAAGAAAATCCATTTAAAAATTTGCATATTTCAATTTTTAAATAGTCCCACCATTTTTGAGTAAATTTTTATTTTTTTTTTCTATACAACCACTGACTTATTTATAGAACGGCACTATGCATTAACTTTTCTATATCATTATAATAAAGGAAGAAACAATATATGTATCCTCTGCATATGAAAATTAATTTTTTAAATTACTACACATTTTATTTATTTAAAATACTATCAATGTTGTTTCAAAATCCATGCATAGAATTGATAGTGTGTGGGGCATGCAGTTAAAATTTCATGCTTCTATCATTAAATTTGTCAATGTTATTTTGATTTGAATATATTGAAATGTAATGAAAATAAAAGTGTGCGAAAGCCAATTTGAAAGTTTGCATGCAGTTAAATTATAATGTAGCATACATGTCCTCCTACAGTCATTAGGGAGACTTACAAGCGCCATAGGACACTGAAACTTCACCAACTTATACTTTAAGGTACATATTATTTTTAATACAAAAAACAAAAAATGCTAAATTTGACTGAAAATGTAAAAAAAAAAATCACCCATCACCTCCCTTAAAGCTAATAGCCAACTCTTCCTCATGGTGCGCCAGATTTTCCAATAAAGTAAAAAACTAACATGGCGTACACTAACATATCCATTTCTCTCCTAACAAAATATAGGTGAATTCCTGGCATAGAATAGCCTAAAATGTATTTTATAAATTCCTTAGAACACTTCGTTAAATGACTAAATTAAAATTGTAAAATTTGATTACGTTCGAGTTGTGGTAATTCCCCTTAGCTCACTGCACATGGTACGGTATAATGTAGAAATAGTATTTGACTAGATTGTGATAAGTGAAGTGTTAATTGTTTCAGGAGGCCATGGCCAACATTGTAAGATGCTGTGGACTGAAGCATTACAAAACACGCACCGTAAATTGTTTGCCAACTTATTTCGCTCTGAATTGCAAATTCTCTAAATAATTGCAGGATGATTACAAATGTAAGCATAACATTGCGTGGTACTGTTTCTTCCGCATGTTGAAAAATAGATCCAACAATATCCTAACGAATTAACTTACAACAGATTTGGTATACCTCCATTAAATACCGATTTGAAAATAATTTGTATGATATTATATTATAACAAACTTAGGGTTTTTTATTGTCTATCCACGTACATCCTCTTGTCGGACAAGGACGTTATTTAACCACGGCATTGTCATGCCAACTTCTCTCAAAAAGAGTTAAATAATAATAATATGTGAAACTGTTATTCTACCAGATATATTATATGGACGCAAAACACGAATTCTTACTTTAAGGGAGGAATAAAGTTTGCGAGTGTTTGAGAAAAGATCTTGGGAAATTTTATGGTAAAATATACGAATAGACAAGGCTGTTCCGTGGCGCAAGTGGTTAGACGCTCGCCTCTCACCGTTGGGGTCTCAAGATCGAATCACTCCAAGTGGGTTACATGGTGGACGAAACGGAGCTTGGGTAGGTTTTTCTCGGGATTTCTCCTGTTTCCCCTGCCACAAATTTCATTCCACCATTTTTCCATACTTATCTCGTCCATTCATCCGCCCCTGTGACGGTGCGTCAGGAGTGGTCGGGCGGCACCCTTGTAGTTTACAGACCTCTATAAATATGGGGCTTCATCTCATCTCATTCCTTGACCTGACCCTCAGTTCGACACGAGTTGAGAACATTATATATATACATACAGATAGACAGATGAATGGAGAAGACTGCATAACAGTGAGCTACGTGATCTTCATGATAATTCAGACATGATGAGAATAGTTAAGTGTCGCAGTCTGCGATGGATAGTACATGTGGCACGAATAGAAAGAGGGGCATGAAAACCCATTTTAGGAAAACCAGAGGGAAAGCGCCCAAAAGGTAGGCCAGTAACGAGGTAGGATAATACAATTTGGGATAAGTAAATTCTATACTTAGGCCTATGTATTTTGGAAAACATTAATTCACGATAGGGACGTATGGAGAGTCTATATCCCTGCGGGCATGAACTCCGGGTTCGATAGTGCCAAAGTTCGCATCTAGTGACAAGTAGTTAGCTCATCGTCTCAAAGAGACATCTAGTAGGCAAGTAGGTTATTACTAGGATAGGTAGGCCTAACGCCGATTAAATTTTGTTCAGAGTCTCTAGTTTAGCCTAGAGGTTCTTCTACGAGATGAAACATTTTCAGGCTCGGGACCCACGGCTTAAAATCCCTTCCGGAGAACTTACCCATTGGATTTAATTTTTGAGCTATTCATGTTTTGCAACTAGCATATTACCAAGACATTTTTAAGGAAATCAGCATGCCCCAATACATTAGTAATATTACAAGCTTATATTTACAATATTATTTGTAACTTTACTTTCAGTAATACAATTAATTTGCGTCTACAGATTAATTGTTTGAGTAAACTTATGAAAGCTTCTCAAATGTTGGTTATTAATTGCTGATTTGTAACTGACTAATTTTCTCTTTTCTCCCTTATTTCCTTTATTAATTTATATATTTGTTGGTGTCTTGTGTCTGGGCGCATTTAATATGAGGCGGTCAGAGGGCAAGGGGTACAAATGACATTTTTTTAAAATGAGTTAAGTGCAGAAATGGTTAGCTAATATGTCAAACTGTTTGGTGCCCAAGAGATATATGTGTGAGTTTGACAGGTTCTGACATATAGTGGAGTCTTAGAAAATCACTCAGAGAAACAGCTCTTCTACTTGGAGGACAAGGGGTACGTCTGTAGTTGTACTCCTTGGCTTCCAACAGCTAGGTGGACTCAAGCTTACAATGTTGTATTTTTTATGTTTCCAACAAATTTTACGTGAAGATTATTATTGCATTATTAGTGTTTAATATAGCGCTAGTCATTCGTCGAGGTTTATTGATATATCGAATATTATGTCTGAATCAGAATGTGATGAACATGAGCATGAACTTAACCTTAGCCTTCATACTTACTTACTTACTTATTCACTGGCAATATCGAACCCGTAGGTTCATGGCCGCGCGGACGTAAGCTCTCCATACATCCCTATTCCGAGCTAATGCTTTCCAATCATTCCCTGTATAATGTACTTCCCTCAAATCATAGTTAATGTTATTCTCCCACCTCATTCTTGGTCTACTAACTGGGCGTTTTCTCTCTAGCTTTCCTACAAGAAGCTTTCATTCCCCATACGTGTAACATGTCCTGCCCATCGCAGTCTACGAGACTTAACTGTTCTTATTATATCTGGCTTCCTATAAAGACCATGTAGTTCATTGTTATGTAGTCTTCTCCATTCACCTGTCTGTTCATCTCTATTTGGTCCAAACATTTTCCTAAGTACTTTATTCTCAAATACTTGTAATCTCCTTTCCTCCCTTAAAGTAAGAGTCCATGTTTCGCACCCATATAATATAACTGGTAGAATAATAGTTTTATATATTTTCAGTTTAACGTTTTTTGAAAGGAGTTGGGACATCAAGAGTCTCTGTAATGCATAATAGCACGCATTTCCAGAATTGAGCCTATGTTTAATTTCTTTGTGCATCTCATTCCTATTTGTGATTATTGTTCCTAGGTATTTGAATTCAGCCACTTCCTCAAAATTTCCCTCATTTGTCATTAGCTGTCTATTTCCATTATATAATGTATTTCTACATGTGACCATATATTTAGTTTTATTGATATTTACTTCCAGTCCTAATTTCTTAGTGTTACTCAATAGTGTGTGCGTGTTGTCCTTTAGTATCTCCTCGTTATCGGCCAACAATACTACATCATCAGCATAAACTAACAGCTTATTAATACCATTGAGTTGTAAGCCTTCCTCATTCCCTAAAGATTTAATGGCATGCTCTAGTACAAAATTAAATAGTAGAGGAGATAGTGCATCTCCTTGCTTCAACCAATTCTGGATTTCAAAAGTGTCCGAAAACTGTTTGCCTACACGCACGCTACTCTTTGAGTCATTTAGACACATTCGTATAAGTCTAACTAACTTTTTAGGAATTTCGAACTTCAGCAGGATACTATATAATTTCTCCCTCTTAGCCTTCATGGCAAGTAAAATATTTTAACTACTTTATCTATATTTTCACAGTTGTAATACTTTTTAGCAATACGTTTTGAGATAATTGGAAATTATTTAACAATCTAAAGACATAATACAATTTAGATCTACTGGATTTGCAATCTAATAATGTTTATAATAAAGGTATGTTTTTTTTAATATGAAGATTAATCATTGGTGTTGTTTTTGTTTACTTGGCTGATTCCAATGAGGATGGCATTCAAGAACCTGGCATTACAGGACCTACAGAAGAAGAAGAAGCTCCAATATTGCACGTTGGCAGAAAGAGGATTAGTAAATCAGGAAATTGGGTAAAAATAAAGCAAAAAGAGGAAGGAATGAAGGCAAACAGTAAACAGACTCATATATAAGGAACACAAACACAATTTATGAGACTTGTCAGATATTCCTGGAATTTTATATTCTCATTGATCTTTCTCCAAACTAATTTTTGTCACTTGTACCCCTTGACCTCTGACAGTTTGTTCTCCTGTATTGCATGTACATGGGTCGTCGATGATACGGAATCTATATAGATACGATCATGTTTTCCCAAGACTTTGACTCCTGCAGTGAAGGTTGGTGTTGCAGATAACTTTAAATTTAGTATTTCATTAATTTATGGGAATAAGCATTTACTTATTCTCCCTTTTGTTGCACTGTCCCATCTGTTCTGCCATTTCTGAAGTCCTATTTCTTTTTTGTTCTGTTATGAGAGCTGACTTCGGTGTTTTATTATAGACAATATCAGTTTCTTCGTCTTCTGCTGCTTCTTTAGCCAATTTGTCAACCATTTCATTTTGCCAGCTTTTATCCAACTAAAGTAAATTTTCCACTCGCTTTCTTCAAGACGTGTACGTTGATTTCGCTGGGTCATTCTACTTTTTTGAAATATCTACCACTTTCAGTTGAAGTATTAAAATATGTGTACCAGAGGTCAGGGCAATCTCTGTTACATTCCTTGTTTCTTCTCTAGTAATATTCACTAAATATTTAATAAAAGAAGTAAAGAAACAAGCTGATAAAGCAGCACAAAGATCAAGATATATAAAATATTTAATTTGGCGCAACAAACATATGTCAACAGAAAGCAAAACCCGCATATACAAAACGATAGTTCTACCAGTTATCGTATATGGGGCAGAAACTAGGACTGATACAATAAGAACTAAATAAATAATAAGCATATGTGAAATGAAAATCTTAATACTATTCAGGGAAAACATTATTTGATAAAATACACAACATAGAAATTAGGGACAAATGTCATATTCAAGACATAACCAAATTTATTATAGATAGACAAAAATATTGGAAGGGTCATATAGAAAGAATGGAAGACAACCAACTTGCAAAAAGAGCTAAAAAAGATAGACCAATGGATGGGAGAAGAACAAGAGGAAGACCAGCCAAGAGATCGATAGACAGTGGATGCACATCCAATACGTCTTTCTCCGAGGAGTGATTTTAGAAATAAACAGGATGGAAACCTTACAAATTATGTTTAAGTAGAAGAGAATATTCATTTATAATTATGTTTATTTTCCATACTGGAGGCAGCTTTCATGCAAGAAGTTACCTCAGAGATGAAATTCCGTTACATATTTGTTTACGCTTCGGGTATAAACTTTGCACATGAAAACAAGAGATAAAAAGCTATTAATAAACATTGTTGAGTTGAAATTACATAATTCCATGTGATGAACAAACAGTTGAGTCACGCAAACAAAATGACCTGCTACCTGTAACAGTTAGGTCTATTTCTTTTCTTCTATAGTTATTGCATATAAAAACATTAACAACTGCTATACACGTCCCGGTTAAATACATAACAGTTAGAGATACCAAGTTAAAAACATATCATAAGTAATGCCACGAGTGATTTCCAAATTATCGATAAATTCACGACTCACGAAGTGAGGAGTGAATTTATCTAGAGAATTTGGAAATCAAGAGTGGCATTTGTTAGGACTATTTAACGAATAAAATAAAGCTGTTTACTCACAAATCATTATTTAACTACAGTTATTTAAAAATATTTTTATATTTAAAGTAAACGGTGATGTTTGAAAACTAATGAGAAACGATAGGTAGCCTACGCTTCTACTGCTTCTTTTGTTTATCACTGCAACCAGATCATACTATTTATTGCCAAAGGAACGCAATATTGTAAGAATGCTCTCTAGTGGAGAAAAAATGAAACACATCAATCTGTATATTAATTCATTTTTGATGTCGTATACATTTAAGAAAGTGCAAACAGTGGTTTCTTTTTTTGGTGGTATAATCAATTGCTACAAATGTTGACATGTAAGCACTATTATATACAATCTGGTAGCCGTATTTGTTATAGGCTCAGTCACTGCAAAATAACGGTCAGACCTGTTCAGAATATTAAAAAGGAGGAGCTTGCTTAATATATGATAATCCTAACGTTGATAATTATTTCGTGAAACACGTCTCTGATTGGTTGTAATACAGAAATCATTGAAACGTGATTGGTCATTGACTCCCATTTGGGGCATGAGTTAAATAGTCATAATAATGATATAGCGGAGGATGAAACAAATTAGCTAATGCTTTCTTTAAGACTTGTCATATGTTTAATAGGGGATTTAAATCTTTACCTACTAAAAAAATAATATTTATTTTAAATATTTTCTCAGCAACAGAATGAATTCCTTAAATGCAATTTTGCATGCTAACAAACATATGATTGTTTGTTAGCACGGTGTTTCAGAATAAGTTTTACAGACTTCTAGAGGTTGTAGAGGGTACTTTACAGATGAAGTTTTGATAAGGTACCCATGACAGGAAACATATAATTTCGATGTAAAATAAGTAGAAGATCGAAACACAATGGGCTGATATCGTGTGTCTTGTGCTTCAGAATAAGTATTACAGACTTCTAAGGGTTGTACTACACCCGTGGAGTCGGAGGAAGATCTTGCATGAATTCTGGCTACAGCGGAAATTATTGAGCACACGCCAGGTTTTGAGGGGCGTGTGTATGAAAACATGCGTTGCAGGTTCACTATGTGCAACGAACAACAGGGTCGTCACCTGGAACCACTTGTAGTACATCCCCTAGAAATCTTATTCCCCTGATCTTCATGAACATTTGTAAGTATAGGTTTTCAGTTATAGAGAATTTTTTAGCCGTTATCTATTAAGTTCTAAAACCATTAGGAGTAGGAGTCCACCTGGAACGAAACATTTTAATTCGCTCTAGAGATTGTAATTTACGATGTTTTACAACAACACTCGGAATAACTATTAAAATAAACCGAGGTAGGTATTATACAAAATATATATGAGAATAAAACAATTATTTCATCTTAATCCTTCTATAACTCTAGGAAATCATCAATGAAGAGGGAGATCCGACAATTAGAAGTGGGTGTTTACCTGAAATTCGAAATTAAACTACTTTAGCAACCGCCAAGTTTGGTTCGTTGCAATTTTATACCTGATTAGCGTACCCGGCCTGAATGTTAAATTATCGTGTCATGGCCGGACAATAAAATTGTTATTTTTTACCATAAAATTCAGTAATTAAAACGTAATTAGATGTTATTAAATAAGTTCGCAAGAAAATCTCCCACAGCTCAAGATATGTATCCATCCATAGTAATTCTGCCCGAGGGCAGGTCTGTCACTGTAATCTTAGCATTTTCATATTATGCTTTTCAGCTTTGCAAGGGAATTATAGGTGTGGTAGCTTCACGTCGCTTTCCACACTGGTGAAGGATGGTGATGGTAATGATAAGGATGATGATGATGATGACCGGATGATTTTCGGACCCCGTTGTGCACTAACCTTCCTGACATATGTCTTACAGGTGAAAAAAAAACCGAAAAAACCTCTCGCTACCTCGAGACCATAGTGGTGGACATATGTATACACACACACACACACACACACACACACACAAATATATATATATATAAAAATGAATATTTGTTTTTTTGTTCATACTTTATGCGCGGCCACCGTTGATCCGATTGTGATGAGATTTTTTGCAAAATGTCGAGGAGATTCTCGGGATGAACATAGGCTATAAGAGAGTTGAGATACTCAACTCCTACACCCTTAAAAAACACCCTTTATAGTGAAAACGTGAAGTCCCTTTTTTCACCGTTAAATGGCTTACGCTGCCTAAACCATAACAAATACGCAAAATTAATGTACACAGAATTGAATATCTCAAAAAACTCTACAAAAAAGGCGGCGACAGAATATGTTTATCTTTTACAGATAATACACAATAGCCATTTTTGCCTTTCATTGATGCCAAGAAGATCGGGATAAGTAGATTCCCCAGCAAGCATGTGCTGCCATACCATTCATCCGATTGCCATGGGGCTTTTTGCAAAATGTTCAGGATTTTTCCGGGAAGATTATAGGTTATAAGAGAGTTTTAATGCTCAATCCCTTCACCCTTAAAAATCACCTTCTGTAGTGAAAACACGTGAAAAAATGTCGCTTTTTGTAAGCTTAAATGGCTTATGCTGCCTGAACTATGACAGATACACCAAATTATTATACACAGAATTGAATATCTCAAAAAACTCTATAGAAAAGGCCGCGACAGCATATGTTTATCTTTTAAGGATAACTCACAATAACCATTTTTGTCTTTCATTGATGCCAAGAAGATCGGGATAAGTAGATTCCCGGACAAGCATAGCAGCGCATGGCGAGTATTTTTTTTTATGGATAACTCAAAATAACGAATTTTGTCTTTCAGCTCATTTATGCCAAGTACATCGGGATGCGCAGATTCCCGGGCAACGCCGGGTAATCAGCACGGGGTATCTAAAAATAATAACAATATAAATTTATATTTATTTTTCCTTATACTTATTCAACTATATGCAAAAAAAAACACACATTAACATTTATTTAGGTGTAGCAGCGCACGCCGGGTATTAGTTAGTATATATATATATATATATGTTATAATTAAATCTTTAACATTGAGCAATGCAAGCTTAATATGGTATGATAAGAAAAATAAATGCCTGGACGGGATTCGAATCCGGATCTCTGAATCTGTACCTTTACACTACCAGGCGAATCCAATTCAAACACTTATTTTTCTTATATATGTATTATGCTCAATGTTAAAGATTTAATTATAACATCGATAAAGCGTCACTGCTATAAAGTAAAATAAATATTCTCTTTAATTTGCTTACTTGATATAGTCAGCTACTAGATGGCAGTGAAGACAGTGTTCTCGCGACATCTAGTAATAATGGAGAGTATAATACATATATAAGAAAAATAAGTGTTTGAATTGGATTCGCCTGGTAGTGTAATGGATATCACGCTCAGGTACAGACTCAGAGATCCGGGTTCGAATCCCGTCCAGGCATTTATTTTTCTTATCATACCATATATATATATATATATATATATATATATATATATATAAACATAATTTTATTAACATTTAATATTTCATTTATTTAGGCGAAGCATTGCACGGCGGTTATTAACTAGTATTGTTATTTTTTATTTACATAATGTAAGCAACTAAACACGTATATTGATCTAGGTAGAGATAAAAGATAGTAAAATCCATGTGTCACATGGGAATCATAAAAGTTAGTTTCGTTGTTAACATTACAAGCCACTGATTAAGTTAAATCAGGTCCTTGTAATTAGGTAATTTTATTTAACTACCTGTTTAATCCTAGACGTTTATAGTGTTATAATTGGGTTACTGCAGTATACACGTAGGGTTCCAAGTTTTGAACGACAGAGGGTGGCACTTTGCAAAGCAAATTGCAGTTAACAAGGTAGGTCGCACTTAATTTCACTTGTCTATGTACTTATGACCTCTAGAGTGTTAATTGTGCAAGGTCGTGAGGGTAAACGTTGAAACTGTGAAGAGGTCATAGGCCGAGGACCTTTTAAACAATGTATGTTTTGTATATTCCTACGCGCATACCTCTGCTCATCTGTTAAATGTCTTTCGTCTTTCCAGAGTACTTATTAACACTTCGTTGCCAGACTTACAAATATTTTAACTGACTGTAAAACTGTCATCAGAATTTTTATGAATATTCCTAGCGAAGGTCAAAAAAGATTTTCATTCTGAAAAGAATATAAATTTAACACTGAAATTACATATACACTGACAGAAAAATAAAGAAGATATGACATAAGTATGCAGATATATATTTAAGACGTAATGACTAGAGATCGTGGATTCACAAGGTTAGATCATCAAAGAAATATTGACATCAGAAAAAAAAATTGAAAGTCGAAAATATATTAAATGATAATATTCAGATAAAAACAAAACTGGAAACAACATGTTTTGAGGATGGAAAGGGAACTAACTCTACAATATCAACCAAACGGAAAGAGAGATTTGGGAAGGCCAAGACGTAGATGGATTTACCAAGATCACCTTGAGTAAACTGATGATGATGATGACTAAAAATAGGATTTTCATATATTTGTATATTCTTTCTTATATATATATATATATATATATATATATATATATATATAATGAGTGTAAAATGTTAATGTAAATTTAAATACCTTTTACTAAAAGTCCAAAATTCTTCCAATCGATAAACAAACAGTATGAAATATGTTTTAAATTATGTTTCATGATACGTGTAACGTGAATATACGAAAATAGTTGCATTTCCATGCTACATGAGCCATGAAAACACATATAAAATTATCAAGGAATCATCATTATTGCTATTATTATTTTTATTGTTATTATTATTATTATTATTATTATTATTATTATTATTATTATTATTATTATTATTATTATTATTATTATTATTATTATTATTATTATATAATTACGCAAGAAATGAATGCATGGAATATATGTTCAGAAAATTAATGGGCGAATACGATACCGGTAACTGGAGTTTGAAAATAAATTTAGAAAAAAAATTATGGGATGTGGATTTTATACTATAAGATCAGAAGGAGTATATTAGACGATTTGAGGAATTTCAGTTTTTGGGTGTAGAAGTAGATGAAGAGGATAGATAAGAACGTGGCATTAAGAACAGAATAAAGGAGAACAACACCAGCAATGATAAATGTTGTCCTGTGGAACAGATATATAACCAGCAAAAATAAGTTACAAATATATAATTCAATGGTGAGAAGTACTGTCACATATGGATCTGAAGTTTGGAAATTCAATAAAAACTCAGAACAAAACTTATGTCGATGGGAATGGATTTGTTGAGGAGAGCGGCAAGATATTTAAAATTGAAAAAAAAAGTAGATTATATAAGATACAAGCAATTAAATTTATATAGGCATGTACGATGATTGCAGGAAGAAAGGTTACCCAGAAAAAAAAAAAAACATTGCAAAGGTGTTCACCTGGAAGACGAAAGAAAGGAAGACCTCGAAACTCATGGATGCAAGAAATAAGAACTGGAATCATAATAAGAGGACTGGAAGACATGAGTGAATGGATAGAGACGAGTAGAGAAGGAAAATAAAACTTTAGGTACAGAAATATGTAATAAACATTGAAAATCTGTATATAAGTAAATAAAATTATTATTATTATTATTATTATTATTATTATTATTATTATTATTATTATTATTATTATTATTATTATTATTATTATTATTATTATTATTATTTAAATGCATAAGAGGAGAACTACTGTACATAACAGCTGAGTTCCATTGTTACTTTGCAAACAGAAGTGGGAGTATTGACTCAAATTAACCACATAAACAAATACCAAATGCAGAATCATGCCGTAATCATGTTATCTGTAATTCAACACTGAATCCGATTCATCCGCATAGCGGATGAATCCGATTCATCCGCATAGCGTACATGTTTGTGATTCCTGAGAACAATGCAGTGTTCTGTGGTTTCATGATACGTGCAGATAAAAATACATTTTATTTAGTTAGTTTTATGAAAGGGAAAATCTTGAAATGTCAAAGGGACGTGGATACATTGATTCGTTTTATTTTTAATGAAATTCAACATGAATAAAAGAGAAGCGATAAATACATGTATGTAGCAAATTCAAGTCAATAATATAGGATCGAGCGAGCTAGTTCTAGCTGAAGCGTTTGAGACTCGTGCATGCGATGTCCTGGGTTCAAACCCCGGTGCTGACCACACTAACTGAGGTTCTTTCCTGGTTTTTATCATCCGTCACAGCAAATATAGGATTCTAATTTCAATTTAAACCATCCTGATCCTACCGTGATTTGTACCCATGATATTTCCAACTTAAATAATGGTCTGAGAAGTTGAATTGAAAAAATTACAATACTAATTCAGTCCACCGCTGTGGTCTCGAGGTAGCGTACTGCCTTGTCACTTAGCGGGCCCGAATTCGAGTCTCGGTCAGGAAAAGTTTTCTGGGTGAGTTTTTTTTTCGGGATTTATCACACCCCGCCTTTCAGGCGCCTCAAACTCAGAAATGAGTTACAATACGCCAATACCAGGAGAGATGAGAACCTGGGGAATTGAATTTTAAAAAATGTAGTAACTCAGTATGCACAGATATTTTTTGCAACAAAAAATGACACCAGCTTGACTGCTGCGTTCAAGACTCAATTTCCTCGAATGTTCGCCCCGTAACTCCGAAGGCCATTGCATCCAGCGACTGTAATACACTTGTGTTCTTGCATCATTTTATTTGCATGGCGCAGTAAATACGCAAAACAACACATCTTCCTATCATAGTATATTGCGATACAAGTGAGGTAAGCACTTGTTACTGATCGAGAAAAGGTTTGAAAAAAACGAGGCGCATGCGCCGAGTTTTTTCAATTTTTGAGATCTGTTACGTGCTTACCTCATGTGTATTGCATAACATTTTTTTGTCGATGTGACTAATTTTTATTAAATATAGTAATAAATGAATTAAAATATTGGTTGGATGTAAATGACTTCTATGAGAAAGAAACATTTGGTGATCGTTGCTATGTAGCTTTTCATTTGTTTTATTATAAGCAAGGACTGTTGGCTGTGGATACATTTTTATATGTGGTACTGTGATTAGAATCTGTTTGATAATTATATTATGGAAGGAGTCATGCTAGATGGATGATAGAGAAATTGAAGAAGCCTGGAGAGTAGGATGTTCTGCATTAATTCCGGAAAAGTCTAAAGAAAGGTACGAGTTAGTGTACAAAATATTCAAGAAATGTTTTATTTTACTTACCGAACGTGTGCATTTTGAGTCCATATCATCATTGCGATTTCTTTTCTTTGCATAGCAACCAGGTTAGATGTGGGACCGTTGACTTACTTCCAGTAACAACAATATTGGTAAGTATAAAAAATTAGTCACATCGACCAAAAAATATATATTAGCTATTTTAATAATATTCATATTTGGGACCCAGAGTCATAAATAAAGTAATGGACGAATTAAAATTTTGTAAATTCTGAATTTAGTGTTTCTAGAGACTGACTTCTTAATAATTTTTGCGTTCCCTTCTGACATTGCAGAAATTTCTAACCCATTTTTGAGGTTGGGGTGCCTGGAAGGCGGAGTTACGATGTCCCGATGATATGAAAGATGGTAAATGATAATTAAGTACCAGGAGACTCCTTAAACCTAAATTTAACGTAAAATCCAGCACGGGAATAATTCTCTTTAAGGAAAAATTCCTGCAATATCACCGGGAATCGAGTCCGGAATCTCAACTGTAGACAGAAGCTTCAATCACAATACCTTGAGGCTGGCCCCAATTTCAAAATTATATTACCCGATGCTAACTGGAATAGTTTGTAAACTTGAAATGAATTTTTAAAATCACTGAAGTGAGAAAAGTAGTTACAACAGTACATTGATAACTATAGTAAATATTTTGTTGTGGAGTCATCTGAAGGTAGTGAGGCAGGCATGAGGAAACGAAAAGGTCAAACAGAGTACAGTAGTAGAAAGCGTTGAGCAGCAATTTGTTATGATTACTAGACATCTTCAAGATGAATTATAGAGAATTAGAAGAAGCACGAGGACGGCTATTCAGGACACGTCAATAAACGGCAATTACGTATTCTAATTAGACCTAAGTCACGTGGTTTGACCAGGCTAATCTCTTCTTTGTTCTGTGCAATGTACCCACATGTTTTTGACATCGGTTCCGTTTGGCGGGAGTTTTCAACTATGCAGTCCGCCTTCCTAGGAAGCGGCAGAGCTTTTTTCAGAAGAGGCTAGAGAACTTAGAAAAAATATCCTAAAATATAAATAATAATAGGTACACATATTATAGGCCTATATGTTTGTGTGTCTAGATATATATAGAAAGAGAGAGACTTTAGTGTAAACAGTATTTTTCAAAGTAATAACTAATAAGAAACCTTTTCTCTGAAGAATATCCTGAAGCGTGTTTTGTTATTGATTTATCTGTATTAGTCTATATTTAGAAAGTCTAATAAATTGTCACGATCCATAGCACTATGAGGTCAAAGGACGTGTTCTTCTTAGAATATTTCCTAAAATGGATAATTTTATACTTACTGGAAAATCGTTCAGACCTATATAGTGTTAAAATTCTAGAATATACTATGTAAGTTTTCACTACTAGCAATTAGCATGAACTGACTTGACTTTCCCGAATTAAGTTAACTTTTAAAACTATTTTTAGAAGCATTCCATGAACACAGTTTAACCTCTCACCTTATAAGTACTTCTACGTGCCACACCCTAACCGTGCCTTACAGTGGCACGACCTGTCGAGAGAGAGATTTTAAGCTATGGATCATAGTTTTCTTTTTAGACGCACAAGGACATGGAGGACCTCCCGAGTGAGTGATCAGCACAATGTCAGGGTACCCTCCGCAACAACACAACATTAAGACGAAACACGCCATTCACACGCGCACACACACACACACACACACACACACATTAATACTAAAAAAGGCGAATATAAGATAATGTTGACAATGATGGCCAGATGATGTTCGGGGACCGTTTGGGCCTTAAAGTTTCCTGACATTTGTCTTAGATCTGGGGAAAAAACTTGAAAAAATCATCAGCCAGGAAACTTGTCCCGACCGGGGATCGAACCGGGCCACTGTACATGAGGCAGCGACGCTATCCCGAGACCCCAGCGGTGATCGACGCAAGATTAAAAAAAAATCTATTGAGTCATCTAAAATTCATTAACATAATTACTAATAGGAATGAGGTGAAAAAAAAATTAAACATGGGTTCAACTCTCGAAAGATATGTTATTATGCATTAGCCTATATAACTCAGACTTGTCTAAAATATCGTAAACTACAAATAAGTAAAACAGTGATTCTTTCAGTTATATTATACGAAACATATTATCTTATTTTAAGAGAGGTGAAAAGGTTATGGATATTTGAGAGTAAAGTGATGAGGTAAATATTGTAACCAAAGGTTTATAAACAGACAGGTGAATGGAGAAAACTGCGAACTACATGATCTTTATTGGAAACCAGATGTAGTGAGAAAGATTAGGACTCGCTGACTGCGATAGGTAAGGCATGTGACACGAATGGAGAATAAAAGAGAGCCATGGAAACTTCTTCTAGGAAAACCAGAAGGAAAGCGACCAGTAGGTATACCTGGAATGAAGTGGAAGAATAACACTAAGCATGATACGGATGCGAATTATACAGGAAATTATTGAACATATTTGTTCGAGACAGCCATGAATCTCCAGGTTCGAAATTGGCAGTGAGTTAGTTTAGAAGCCAAAGAAGGTAAATCATTTTTTTAAAATACCGTTGCCTCCTTTGATTTCTAGATGCCTTAATTAAATACATTTTGAAGTAAATTTTTCATTAGACAATATGTTTAATAAACCTTTTGGGGGGAAAAAAAAAACGATTTTTCATTGTCGTCATAAAAACATCAGGGCATGGCCTATTGTCCCGTCCCGCTCGCCATTGTAACATATAGTAGGTCATCCTTTCCAGTGTATTCTTGGTCTCCCTATATTTATTTTACCCTGAGATCAATAGTGCATCATTTTTAGAAATGCGATTTTCAGCTATTCTTATAAATGTGTTAATACCAATTACTTTTTATCTCCTTTTTTAAATAATACATGGGATATTTTGAGAATAATATTCGTAGGAAAAATGTTGGGCCAAAAAAGAGACGAATAGACAGGTGAATGGAGAAAACTACTTAATATTGTGCTACATGATACAGTACGTATAGGAAGCCAGATAAATAAGAACAGTTATGTCTCGTAGATTGCGATAGGCAGGACATGTGGCACGTATAGGAAAACCACAAGGAAAATTCTCAGTTGGTAAACAAGAATGAGGTGGGAAAATAACATTATCCATGATTTATGGGAGGTGGATTGTACAGGGGATGATTGGAAGACATTAGCTCAGCATAAGGATGTATGGAGAGCTTATGTCAGAGCGGCCATGAACTTACAGGTTGATAGAGCCAGAGAGTTAGTTGTATCTTGGACCAGAGATAATGAGGAACAGAGTACAAATCCACGCCCTACAAAGACAGACTGACCCAGAATAACGGAGAAAGTTATAATGCGTGTGAGTAAGGTCGCGGTTTTGAAACTCGTTCGATGCATCAAACCAGATTGCTTGGGACTTACTGTCATCTTTTCCTACCTTGGTATTTAATTTATTTATTTTACCTGATGGAGTTAAGACCGTAAGGTCTTCTCTTCCACTTCACCAAGGTTAAATTATACATGTAATAATTAGGCCTATCTACAAGTTCATTAATGATACATAATAGACATAGGCTACACAACATAGAGTTGACAAGGGAAAAATGATGATGATAATAACCATAATAACTAACTCACTGGCACTATCGAACCCTTAGGTTCATGGCCGCGCGGACATAAGCTCTTCATATATCCCCTGTAATATCTGGGTGGTCGATTCCTTCTATAATTATAAGGATTATTTTTAAAGTATAAATAATAATCAAAATAAGTAAGAGTTGTGTCAGGAGGTGAAGATCGTCTTGAAGTTCTAGTAGATATCTGTAAATTTATAGATTAGGAATCAACCCCAGGAATTCTTCGGAAATGTGGTTAGTAGATAGGATTAAACCTAACTATAAGAAGACACAGCGGAGCAGTAGTGAGAAACAAACAGACTTTAATACAAAAAAACGTGAGACAGGGTATCGGTAACACCGATGAAAAAAACTGTCTAACTTACAATCATAAGTTTCATACATATATACCAGTTGAGTAATGACGTAGTTACAATGTATACGTGAGAATCAATTTGGTTGTATTGTACATGTAACCAGATTCTCCCTTTCTGAAAAGCATATTGAATGCGCTTAACCTATGACCTTTTAAAAGCTAAGTCATCATTAGGTAAGACTACCTATTGTGTAACAATCCCTTATACTGCATGACTTTTCCAAATAACTACAAAGGTAATACCTATTTAAATATTCATGACAGAATTCTTTAAAATCATTCTTCAGCATATTTTAACAAAAAGATCAATTAGGTCAATAATTGTGTTAATTTAGGACAGTCATACATTATAATGAATGTTCATATTATAAAATATATATATATTATGATATACTTCAATATATATTATGATATACTTCAATATATATTACACTCTTCCCCCTATAGAAAGTTTTGAATTACATAATTCGAAACTTTACTAACGAAATGTTTTATTTTTATTTCTAGTTCTATGCGCAATACTATCTTTATCTTCTTCATCTTTTGGGGATACATTCTGTGGACAACTGGGGTCTCTAATTCTTTCTCCGATAAGCGGTGATGACTTGAGGGACACGACAGGTGAACTCTCATCATTACCTGTAGTTTTAGTGTATACTACACGATCATGCCCAGAGTAATTATGTATGTTAACACACAGCCTCTCGGTCGTCTCCTTCCAGCATTTTCTTGGAGTCCATTTATCCCATAACCAAAATATTAAAGTTCTGTAGCTCTTACAACAGCAAAAGCAACAACAACAAGTCAAGGTTACGAATATGATCGTACCCATTACAGAACTCCATGTGGTTATATGTATATACCACTTCGAATAATCATTTTCTTCTTGCTGTTTTATTAACTTACCTAAATCATCGGCCTTCATACTGGCCATTCTCAAATCATCTACCGATGACATTAGGTTAGACATAGGCATGTCCAATTGTAATTTCTCGTAGTCGTTAGTTTTTATCCATATCAAAGCAACAGTCGAAGTCAAGAGGTGCTGTCGGTATAAAATCTATGGTTAAGTTACTTACCAAATTACTCATGGCATGTAAGGTTACGTGGGCATTAAAAGCCTTGCAATTCTGTCCTAGCGATAATTTACCTTCCTTTTCAATATTGAGTTGTGTTGATTTGTCGCCACATAACACAGTCATACGATCTGGTTTTGGGGTGACAAATAACCATTCATTAGATAAATATAAGGGAATCCAGTAGGATTTGTTCAATGTGAAAATTCTAGTCTCGCAACTTTTTGGAACTTTAGTGGTGGATGGATGAAGAAGTGAAGCTTCACAATCAGCTTCAGGGGTGTACAAATAAATCGGTATATTTTCTTTACATACATAATGCAAAAGATTAGGACGAAAACATCCTGTTAGTTCATTAGTTGTCATTTTTTTCCGTAATGTTGTCTCAACGGGTCACTGAAAATATATTCTTTGTTTGCGCTTAGAAAAATGTAAATATTACCTTCCTTCTTGACAGGAAAAGGAAGTGTTTTATACAAGTGATACGGAGTAGGAGAGAGAAGGGGTATTTGTAATACATATACTAGATATTTGTTTATAAGAATAGGTGTGAGGTGTAATTAAATTTTGAAGTTCTGAAAAAGAAAAATTAGGGTAGTCCAGACCAGTTGGTAGCGTTTGGGCTTTCATAACATTCTTAATTCTTTCCACCGTAATTAATTGAGGTTGAAGAGTTCCTTGCTCTGCGTGTACAAATGCGTCTATAAGAAGCTCAAAAGAATGCTGGCATTCTTCCACACCTCTAAGAGAAATCCTTATTTGTTCATTGGCTAAACTAATACCTTCTATTTCCTTCTGCAGTGCGTTAATCCTATTAGTGGTATAATTATTTAATTTTATTAAACCATTTTTTAAAATATTTTCATTCCGGTTCACCCTTGCTATAGTTAAGTTAACTGAATTAATGGTTGATTTAATCACTGTAATTTCATCCTTTAGAATATGCAAAAATTCTGCCTGTTCTTCTTCTCTAACTGTGAAATGTGCTTATTATATTCCTCTGCATCAGATTGAGTCAGAGTACCGAATAATATCTTAGCAATATCTCCCATAAAATTTAAAACGCCTCTCTTGCTTCTAGTATTCTGTTCATTAGGTGTTTTTAAATATTCTGTGACTAATTCTTTTAAATTTTCAACATACCTGACTTTTGGTTTTACAAAGTGATTTAAACTCCCACAATCTGTCAAATGATACCACTTTTCTCCCTTTATCTTATCACAATAATCAGTTATCAACCGTAAATGATTTTTTGTCTGTTTCCAAAGATCTCTAGTTGGTTCCAAGTTTATATAACTTACCACTTTCCATTGTATAGGGTAAAATTGTATAATTCCTATCTCGTCAAAGTACACACCGGTCTTCGAATCCAGAGCTTTTACTTCTTGAGCGTCTGTAAGCTTCCCCAACCAAAATGGTATTAACATTTTTAGCGTTACCCATGTGTTATGAAGTTTCATTTTCTTTTCCCTGCAAAGGAAAATATGGCTTTAATCTATTTGAATGTACCGTCTCATATTTGCGTTTACCTAACTTTTGTATTATCACGTTGTGACCTTCAGTAGTCTTAACCTCATATGGACCTTTCCATATTGGATCTAATTTATTCCTATTTTCTACTCTGAGAAGTACTAGATCATCCTTCTTGAATTCAACATAATTGCTTTTCACACGCGATCGTTGTAGTTCTTTAAACTTAATAAGCCTTTCTCTAGCTATCTCATGACAACTTTGCAATTTATTCCGTACATTTAGAATTAAATCGTCGTAATTATATAAAGGTTGTGATTTAGTTTGTAAAATTCCTGGGATATTACATTTTCTTCCATACAATAATTCATAAGGAGAGTATTTAGTAATACTATGGGGGGTAGTGTTGTACGTAAAACTGGCGAAAGGTAACCATTTGTCCCAATCGGCTCCTCTAGGATTGCAAAAACAACGTAAGTAGTTTACTAAGGTCTTATGAGTTCTTTCTAGAGCTCCATTACTTTCAGGGTGATAAGCAGTAGTGCTTAGTTTCTGAATCTTAAATAGTTTACATATTCTTTTAAATAAATCTGACATAAAATTTGTTCCTTGATCAGTTAATATGATATCAGGAATCCCATAAATTAAAATAACATTGTTTACGAAAGCTTCTGTCACTTCTTCAGCTGTTTGTGTCTTTAAGGGTATGACTATTAAATATTTACTTAAGTTATCTTGACAAGTTAATATATATTTATGACCTCTCTCGGTTAGCGGAAGTGGTCCTACCACATCTAAATAAATTTTTTATCCAAGGTTCCTTTTGTGTGTCCGTGACCTCTAAAGGTTGTTTTACTTTCTGCTTCACGTCTTTATTAAATTGACAAATCTTACAAGTTTTAATGTAATTGGTTACGTCTTTCTCTACTCCCGGCCAAGTTATGTATAATTTAATTCGATCGGTAGTTTTATTGATTCCAAGATGTCCTCCAATTGGACAGCTGTGAAATTCCTTGATTATTTCCTTCTTACGATCCTCAGTTAAGTGCGTATTATCCAAGGTGCAACATTCTACAGGGTGTCTACTCAAACTATCTGCGTTTACGTGTCTTTTACCTGCCCTATAAATGAATTTCGAATTCAAATTCTGAAAGTTGAAGTTTCCAACGTATTAATCTCGAACTAGGGTCTTTCACTTTAAATAGCCAGACCAATCCTTTGTGATCTGTCACTACTTGAAATTTACGTCCTAGTAAATAAGGTCTAAAATGTCTGCATGCCCATACTATTGCTAATAGTTCTCTTTTCTACAGTGCTGTAATGCGATTCGGCTTGATTTAAAGTCCTGCTAGCGTAAGCAATGGGTTTATCATCTCCTAACGTTCCTTGACTAAGAATTGCGCCTAAAGCGTATCCACTCGCGTCTGTCGTTACTATAAAGGTTTGTGTGAAATCTGGATACTGTAACAACGGAGCTGTCGTTAATTTATCTTTCAATTTATTGAAGCTATTCTGTTCCGTATCTTCCCACTTCCATCTTTTATCTTTCTTTAACAATTCAGTCAGAGGTTTTGCAATCGCACTAAATTCTTCTATAAATTTTCTGTAATATCCTGCCAAACCTAAGAATGATTTTATGTCTTTAGGTGTCTTTGGAGTTGGAAATTCGGTAACTGCCTGTATCTTATTCGGATCGGGTTTGACACCTTGAGCGGTAACCAAGTGTCCTAGATATTTTAATTCTTCTCTCAAAAATTCACATTTATCAGGTTCGATTTTTAAATTGTGTTTCCGTAACTGATTAAACACTTCCCGTAATTTTTTATTATGTTCTTCTAAGGTTTCGCCCATTACTAATATATCGTCCATGTACACAAAGCATCTATTGCCTATTGAGTCTTGGAGTACCGAGTTCATCATCCTTTGGAATGTAGCTGGTCCCGACCTAACTCCAAAAGGCATTTTCTTGTACTCGAAATGTCCGTTAGGGGTGCTAAAAGCGGTTTTACATTGGTCTTCCTCAGCGATCGGCACCTGAAGGTATCCACTTGCGCAATCTACTGCTGAAAAATATCTAGCCTTTCCTATTTTGTCTAATATATCTTGTATATTAGGAAGAGGATAGCTGTCTCCTACGGTTACTTCGTTTAACTTTCTAAAATCTATACAAATTCGCCACTTTTTCTTTCCAGAAGCATCTTCCTTTTTAGGTATTACTATTAGTGGAAAATTCCATTCGCTCTTACTATGTGCGATAATACCGTCTTCTAACATTTGTGTAACTTGTTTGTCAATCTCCTCTTGATGAGCCTCTGCTAACCTATAATTCTTCAAAGTTATAGCTCTTCTTTAGGAATTGAAGGTGTGGGTATGGAATGTGTAGCAGCTGTTGTGCTTGTTAGTCTATCTCCCGGAAGCTTAAATATGTCCGCGTATTCTGTGCAAATGTTTCGTATACTATGGGCTCCTTCTTTCACGTGTTCAAGTCTCAGATTTTTATTTAATAAATCTAATCTTTGAGGTACGAAATTTTCAACTGATACTTCCTGTTCCTTACTTATTTGAGTGGGCGGTTTAACTAGTTCTGGTATTTTCTTTATTATCTGTGCGTCAGCTGTTAAATTAATTACTAGGCATGTGAATGTCTTATCACATTTTGTTATCCCGTTAGCGCAAATTAGCCCTGGCTGTAAAATTTGCCGTTCTATGAATCTGTTCCCTCTTTCGTTCGTAGGAAATTCCATTAAATTTTCACTATACGGAGGAATAATCATCTTTTTATTTAACATATAACCTTGTTCCATGAGCCAGTCTTGGCCTAAAATTATATCTAAATCTCTGGGTAATTTATCTACTATATGACAATTAACAACTGTATGATTTTCACAATTATTCAATACTAATTGAGTTATCCCATTTACTTTTATAGAGTTCCCACTAATACCTTGTATTTTCATATTACAGTTATCCTTTATAACGTTTCTCTTTAGTGATGTTTCTTTAACTAATGATATTTGTGCACCAGTATCTATCAATACTAAACCTAGGCCATTTTTTAATTGTTCACTTAGGATATACATCTCCCAGGGTCTCGGTTCATAACCAGAGGCGTCCCACTGATTAATAGCATTAAGAGTCCCTACTTCGATCTCACAACACGCTGTCTCCATTGAGGTAGGTTTGGTGTCCTTGGATTTTTCCTTAAATCCACTATCCCAAGTTCTATCCCTTGTGGACGACTCGTAGCGTTTCCCTCTATTATTCCACTGTTTCGAGCCTACAATCTCTTGGCGTTTCTCTCTATTATTCCACTGTTTCGAGCCTACAATCTCCTGGCGTTTCTCTCTATTATTCCACTGTTCGAGCCTACAATCTCCTGGCGTTTCTCTCTATTATTCCACTGTTTCGAGCCTACAATCTCCTGGCGTTTCTCTCTATTATTCCACTGTTTCGAGCCTACAGTCTCTTGGCGTTCCCCAACCACGCTAGGCCCACAGTCACAGAACCCATTTATCGGCGTTCTAGTCAACTTATGCAGTTCGCCTTGCGACACTGCCCAACAAACACTGTCATCTGGGGATTCGTTTGCGTCACTAACTATTTTAGCGGCTTTATCTATCCTATCCTTAAACTTCTGATCAACTAGTTCAGGTAATTCCCCTTCCATATTTACCCTAGTATGATCCCTCAGGCACTCCATGAGTCCTGGCGCGCAGTCAGACGGGAGGATTACCTGCGACTGCTCAGGTAACCCGAATTCTCGTTTCCCTGGCGGCCTCCCAGAGCTGCTCTGTCCCGTCCTCCATGCCTACGGGGTTGCGGTCTCTTACCACATTCTCTACTAATGTGCCCTATCTCATTACAATTATAACACCTTATTTCTTTTGTGGCCAGGTTAACCTCTCTCTTTATCTCTGATCCGTACGGTCTTCTAAATTCCCTTTTTACTGCCCCTGTGATTGGATGTCCTTGTCCATTTTGATTACCCCTAAATCTCGTGGACTTTACCTCGCTTTCTTCCTGTAATGCGGTTTCGATTAGTTGCGCTAATGATTCTTCTTCACCCTTAGCCTTTACTATATACTTAATCTTATCGTCCTTTAACCCTGCTACGAAAGTACCTTTTAAAAATTCTCCTATCAGCTGTAGGCCTCCTTCTACATATCTCGAATTATCGCGTCTTTCTAACCTCTCCAATCTATTTCTGACTTCTCTTCTTAAATCCATGGCTATTCCATCTAATCTTGAACCCCACTGTGCAACTGTTTCATTTGTACTTTGTTTTGAATTAAAGAGTATTCCTGCATAATATTCTAGCGTTCTCCTTACAGAAAAGTTCTCCTCCAATATTGCTTTAACTTGAATCCAAGTTTCTCTCTCTGTCCTAGCTAAAAGTCTATCTTTAGCGTCTCCTGAAATTTTGGATTCTATAAATCTTAACAATAAGGGTTGTTTGGTTGGATGGACTACCTGAACCGCAGCTTCTACTCCTTCTATAAATTCTCTTAAATGTTTGGGGTTTCCATCGAATGTTCGGGGTATCAACTTAACTGCTTGAACTACAGGGATATAGCTTTCCTCGCTAATATCAATATCGCCCTCGCTAGCCATAATGGAATTGGACTCACCTAAAGAAAGATGTAGGGTGGTCTGAGATGCACAGTTCAGAGTCGTAGTGATGGCCTTTCAGCTCCCCTCAGGGTGCGACTCCTCTCGCGGTGCAGGCTGCCAACGGCTGAACACCAAGGACGTCCCTCGAGCGCGTCGGTGGCTGCTGGTGTTGGCCTCAGGACCACTGTCTGCTTTCCTCTGGTGCGTTTACGGGTACCACGGCGCCTGTGGATTACTCTGGAGCGTTGATCCCTCGAGATAGGCTCTGAATTATCTGGGACTAATTGAAGAGTCTCTCCAGCTCGTTCGCACCTTCGGATGTCTCACTGCTCGCTGGTTTTCCAATCCCGATGCGCTGCCACCATGTAATATCTGGGTGGTCGATTCCTTCTATAATTATAAGGATTATTTTTAAAGTATAAATAATAATCAAAATAAGTAAGAGTTGTGTCAGGAGGTGAAGATCGTCTTGAAGTTCTAGTAGATATCTGTAAATTTATAGATTAGGAATCAACCCCAGGAATTCTTCGGAAATGTGGTTAGTAGATAGGATTAAACCTAACTATAAGAAGACACAGCGGAGCAGTAGTGAGAAACAAACAGACTTTAATACAAAAAAACGTGAGACAGGGTATCGGTAACACCGATGAAAAAAAACTGTCTAACTTACAATCATAAGTTTCATACATATATACCAGTTGAGTAATGACGTAGTTACAATGTATACGTGAGAATCAATTTGGTTGTATTGTACATGTAACCAGATTCTCCCTTTCTGAAAAGCATATTGAATGCGCTTAACCTATGACCTTTTAAAAGCTAAGTCATCATTAGGTAAGACTACCTATTGTGTAACAATCCCTTATACTGCATGACTTTTCCAAATAACTACAAAGGTAATACCTATTTAAATATTCATGACAGAATTCTTTAAAATCATTCTTCAGCATATTTTAACAAAAAGATCAATTAGGTCAATAATTGTGTTAATTTAGGACAGTCATACATTATAATGAATGTTCATATTATAAAATATATATATATTATGATATACTTCAATATATATTATGATATACTTCAATATATATTACATCCCTATCCTGAGCCAATATTTTCCAGTCATCCCCTGTATAATCTACTTCCCTCAAATCATAGTTAATGTTATTCTCCCACCTCATTCCTGGTATACCATCTGGGAATTTTCCCTCTGGTTTTCTTACAAGAAGTTTCCATGCACGTCTTTCATTCCCCCATACCTGCCACATGTCCTGCCCATCGCAATCTACGAGACTTTACAGTTCTCATTATATCTGGCTTCCTATAAAGAACATGTATTTCACTGTTATGCAGCCTTCTCCATTCACCTGTCTGTTCATCTATCTTTGGTCCAAAAATTGTCCTAAGAACTTTATTCTCAAATACTCGTAATCTCATTTCCTCCCTTAAAGTAAGAGTCCATGTTTCGCATCCATATAATATAACTGGTAGAATAACCGTTTTATATAGGCCTATTTTCAGTTTAACTTTTTTAAAGGAGTTGGGATGCCAAGAGTCTCTGTAATGCATAATAATATGCATTTCCAGAATTCAGCCTATGTTTCACTTCCTTGTGCATCTCATTCCTGTTTGTGATTATTGTAAAAGTCCTAACATTCCATGTTCCTAGAAACATGTACCTATGTTTGAGCCTTTGGCATAGGTTCCTTAAGTAGTCCCCGCCCGGAGAACCGAATGGGGGACTATTTGACCTCCGGAAAATTTTACCTCAGTTGAACCCATGTCCGCATTTCTTGACGGTTGTAATTTTACGGTGAAAGATCATCACTCTTTCGACCAAGGTACCTTTTTTCGTCTGGCTTATCTTATCACCTTCGACCAGTCCGGCATGCGTAACCCTATCGGCAGCAATGCTACCGCCGACATAGCTCTCGGGATCATTTAAGCACGCAAGCCACTCCAGCACGACAAGGTAAAGATACCAATAATAATAATAATAATAATAATAATAATAATAATAATAATAATAATAATAATAATAATAATACATAGATAGATCATCGGTTGATTAATGTCTTTGCGTCATCCGATTCCCGATAGTCAATTTTATCGGTCCATCCAATCTCCTGGTTGTAGATGTTTCTCCTTCATGTATAAATATATTCCCTGACTCCAGAAAGTTTTAGGTCTTCCTCTGCCTCGTTTTCCCCCAGGTTTCCACTTCAAAACACATTTTGGTAGCCGATCCTCTTCCATTCGCTGGACATGTCCGCACCATCTTAATTGCTGAGTTTTAATATAATCTAAAATAGTGTCTTCAATCTTCATTTTCTCCCTTATAACTGAGTTTCTAATTTTTTCTCTTCTTGAAATTCTTGCTGCCCTTCGTATAAAATCCATTTTCGTTGCCAAAAGATACTTATTTGTCTTTGTTGTTAATAACCATAGTAATAATAATAATAATAATAATAATAATAATAATAATAATAATAATAACCTATAGTTAAGTAATTGACTTGGTGAAGAAAGTGTAAAATATTAAAGAATGATAAAAGTTTACATAAAACACGGTTATGTGCTATTTTGTCTAAATAAATATTTTGTGCTGGGGGGGGGGTTGAAAGAACCCTTAAACCTGCTCTGCTAACCATTTGTAGCACTTTTAGTAACACAACCACGCATCTACTACTATTTGTGGGTTACGAAACCACACTACTGCTACCATTAACGACGTTAGAAAAGCAAAATACGCTCAGCGTAGCACTTGTCCGGGATCGAGTTTTGTTAATGCTGTATTTATTAATGTGATCGTGATATTCAAAGATGTTATCGGTAAGAAAGCAGCCTGCCTCGGGCCCATGAAAGACAGCTATTAATTCATCTTTCTTTTCCTGATGAACATACATACAAATATAGATTCTGATTACTAAATGCATACAGTGAGTGATTTTGTTACAGGATAGTGATCAACTACTATACTTGAATAATAACAAAGGGGCGTTGTATAAAAGATAAGCTTTTAATATAAACAAGTTGAATTTTAAAATAAATAATAAATTAATAACACAAGATGATTCTTGATCAATCAATCAAGCATAGCTTGTAGAAACAACTGAACAAATAACGTACCAGACATAATGCCACACTCACACAGATGTCCAAGCTTCTAGGAATCACTTCTTCCGTACATAGCTGGACTAACTCAAAATCGACCTCTTCTCGGTCTTAATCAACTTGTCTATACATAGACCACCATATTAACTTCCCAGCTGCATGGTGAGTTAGAATTGGATTCTACTTTTGAATCCGCTTTTAAGTAACTAAACGCCGCTTGCTAGGCTGATCGAATGATGAGCATAGAGAACCGAATAGAGCGGCCTCTCTGTGTTAAATTTTGGACGCAATTCCATACTGCTGCGCCATCTGAAAATGACCACGGTACTACGTGAGCATGGCCACGGTGGCTCAATCGCAATAAAAGTACCCTATCCTTACCCATTCTTTTAAAAATAAAATTTAAAGCTAAACACAAGGAATGCTACTTTGTGGACAATTTTAGCATGTTTTATTCTTACTCTCTTCAGAAGAAAATTACAAGAACTTTGCCAACTTTTCAGATGTCTTTAACTATAAATTATTTTAATTTTTTTTTAATTCATCAATTAGTAAGTTGACTAAAATGATTTACACAATTTCATAAGTATTTATTAAAAACCAATTCCATTTTTAGATGAACATAATGAATATGGGAAACCACTATTTATTAGAAAATAATTGGAAATGTTAGACCTATACAACAAAAATATTGGCAAAATTTTTGTAATAATTTTCTTAAGTAAAAATAAAAAATGCAAAATTGTTTACAAAGTAACATTTCTTGTGTTATTTCCATTAAGAAATATCAAACAGGATCTGGATAATGGATATGCTAAGGCAGCACCATTTGACGAGCCTGGTCTAATGAGTCTAATATGCTATTTGTTTTTTTTTTTAAGAACTGAAACCATAAAGTAATTTAAGCACAAGTTTTTAAATGTTCTTAAAATGAAAATTCAAAAATACCTTGGGTTTATAAGAATGTAGCAAAAAGAAATTCTATGCATCATTTCTATATTCTGAACTACTCATATGTGAATGCACGCACATCAACTCTATTTAGTAACCAGACTTGTCTTGATTAGTTTGCTTTTAAAAATGAAATAACATGATTCATTTATTGCCTTGTATTAAAATTAATATTTTTAAAAAATTATACATTTTATAGTTACTGCAGTATGCACATTATTCAAGATGAACAGAATTTTTTCAATGAAACTTCAGTCACATACGTAGTTAAAGATTCAATATTTCAACAATAAACCTAATTACTTTATATATGTAATTTTATAAGAAGATTATTTCACATTTATTTACTAGCTTCCTATTACCCCAAGCCCTATAATGGGATCACCTACCTTTACATTTTGATTACAAAATCTAATAGTTCATTAGAGAAGAAATATGTATATTCTCCAAGGTGTAACAAGCTGAGAATGCCCTTGGCCTACCAGCTAGCTGCTGGCCCAATATCCACCTGCGAGAAGAATCCAAATTGTTTGACATTTTAGGCTTACACACCTATTTAAGCCTAACACAAATGCCTACCTTCATTACTACCAGGAAATCGCTGAATAGTTGAATGTTAGGCCAAATTATTGTTGTTAAAATTGACGGAACAGTTTTGTTCTCTAAGTAATTACCAACACTTCATATTAAGATTTTTTTGCACATGTTAAATAAATGTTATAAAAGGACATAGAAAGTTCTCAACGAGGTAGAAGTAAGGATGAATTAAAATTTACATGACACAATATTAACATAATTTTAAAATTTGTAATTTAAAATATGCTCTATAATAGTTCAAAAATTTGTTTTTAATAAAACACAACCACTTTTCTGCATAGTCTATAATGTACTGGTACGTTCTTTGCAATACACTTGTAGATATTCTTGAAGCGCAACTTCTTTACACCTACTGTAGAGCCTGGAAAAAAAAAAAAAATATATATATATACATACACATATATATGTATATATACATATACAGTGAGTTTCACTTGACCTGCGGTCGTTAGTGGGAAAAGTGACTGCAAGCATTGAGTCATCAACTCACGCTGTCCATGCAATGTCTATGCTAGTGGCCGCAAATTGAGTCAAACTCACTGTATATATAATATTTGTCAATGTCCTTCACAATGAAGGTATTCCCAACCCTTATATATATTGACGATCTAGGATCATACTATTCTAAGTAAGTGTTTTATTTAGAATTCTAGTTATGTCAATGTCCCACATCTGTGGGCATTGGAAAAAAAAATAAAAACCAAGAATTTCATACTCTAATTTTCCAAAGGTGTTACTAATCAAAATATTGAATTCCTGATTTATTATCAAATGGCTTTGGAAATGTAACATTCACAACAAGAATTGTAAAAAGATGGACTTCACACAATATGATCCTGAACCATTGTGTATATGTATTATGTACATGTATACACTTACATATTTTTAAGTTCTTTCTTGTAATATTTCACAAGCAGTCAAAACTTGCATTGAAAATTGAAATTACAATACCTGAAAATACTTTACTTAAAAGGACAGAATACTAATACCATAAATAAACTAATAATAATGATTACACTGTCTTCATTATTACCATTCAGTGTTTATTTACTTTCTTTTTTAAGTTAAGTCTTCAATATTGGAATGTTTCTCCTCTGGTTGGCAACGAGCATTCTAATATGCTATGTATATTGGCGGTTCGTATGATTTGTAATTATATCCAGTTTTATCTGTTGGCACATGTGTATGGATCTACTTAGACTTGAATTTTTTTTTTTGGCTCAACTTTAGATTACTTTACCCTTCAGTTTCCATAGTATATTCTTTTAATACTGTTTCTCTACGTACTACTTCTGCCTTTACTAACATTTGATAATATTTTAAACACTTGCAACAATACTTATAACTTTTTTTATAATTATTAAATATTTATCTATGTATGCAATGATTTCTTCAAAGTTATACAGATTTGTTGTGCATATGCACAAACGCTTAAATGAATTTCTACTAAATGGTGGTGATATCTGTGAAATTGGAATAAAATCAACATTCAAAAATAGATGTTCACTCATTTCATTTTGTTAGATTCCGATGCTAAAAAGTTAGTGAACATTTAATTAAATAATATGCAAGTAAATTGTTTAGTTAGGTAAGGAAGGGGAATTTATTGCAAAGGTTGGTCATATCGATTTCACATCTATGTGGTTCCATCTAGCAATACAACTCTATAAACTTTTTATAAACGTTTGCACATGTGCACTGTTATTCTGCAGGACTTAAAAATTATTAGGAAAGGTAAACAGAAGTTTTTTTTCATTTTTTTGTCACATAATGGAAACTTTATACCTAAATTTCTGTTATCTTTTAAGATTAATTTTTACACTTATGGGTGTTCTGAATAATGCTATCTAACTTTCATAACTGAATCTAATAAGAAACACTAAACAAAAATAATGAAACTTCAAAGTTAGTAAAATGAAGGTAGCAGCATTAGATCCACTCTGAATACCTCAAATTTACTTACCTAAAATTTTATACATGTGTAGACTTCCCAATCACTGTCATACGAAAATACACACATCGGATTACAGCCTCGTTTATTCTGTGAAAGAAATAATGATGAATAAGTACACACATTACAGGTTAAGAAATAAAAATAAATTAGGTAGGCCTATAAACAATTTTTAAGGGGTTATTTTAATGTCATGATGCAAACAAAATATACGGCGTGCCAATTTACATAATTCACAGTTAGGCCCACGGATTATCCTGGTTAGGCCTATTATTTGAAAACACTATTTTGTGAAGTAAAAATTTTTGAGAAAAATTATACCATATGTAATCATTCACCTACCTTCCATTAGCTGTATTTTCCAGCTTCACTTTATCCTTCGGATTGTAGATAACTAATTAATTTAACAATTAACTTCGATGCATCAACAATATTATATTATATTCAACCTCAAAACTTCTCTTTGTGCAGTACATAACAATTCCACCGTTGATTTATTTAAATTTAATTCGAGTTTACATTTTACAACTCGATTTATTTGTACGTCATACGTCAACAATCGATAAAATAGCGACGGTGGCGCGGTCTTAAGATGACCACGGTACTACGTGGAAAAAAAACTAAAAAATATTGCGTCCAAATCTCCCTATAATGATTCAATAGCCTGATGATGAGGTTCGGTAAGAGTACAATGCATATAAAGGTTCACAAGTAGAGGGGATATGCGCTGTAGAGATGCGCGGCAGAAAGGATGAAAAGGGAAGGGGTAGCCACACGGAAAAGAGGACATTGGCATATTTCATAAATGTTCTGTAGTAGGGAGGAGAACAAAGATACCATACTGAACCGCAGAAAAGGCACTTTCGGTTCAATTTAGAGAGCTTTTTTTAACTGTTTTCGAGTCGGGCAGTGTTTGATATACGAGGGGAGGGAATTCCAGATACGGGTGGCTGAAACAAAGAAGCATGAGGAATAGTGAGATGTGGAGGAACAGCTAGAGCTAAATTTTCTCTCGATCATGTTTTTAAGTTATAGTGGAAAGATGGCGAATGAAAGCGAGTAGAAATATAAAGAGGGGTTGAGGTGGATAAAGTGTTGTACATGAAGCAGGAGGCAATGTATCTTTCGCCTGTCTTCCAATCGGAGCCAAGATAACATTTAAAATACTGGTAAAGGTCCATATCAAAATAATCCCTTTTAAAATATTAAATCTCCACAACTCATGCCTGATTAAGGGCCGGATCGAGCGAAGAGATGCGAAAAAGCTCCTTACATCGAAGGTCTGTTAATAAAAATAGCACCGGCAGACTCAAGCAACATCACAGGGGAGGAAATGAAATGAAACGAAATGAATAATAATAATAATAATAATAATAATAGCTTTATTTTACCTGGCAGAGTTAAAGCCTTAAGGCCATGTCTATCACTCAACCAGGTTAAAAAAATACAAAAATGATGCTTACATCTAAGTATAATGAACGAGATGAGTGTGGAGAAAATATGGAATTAAATTTGTTGCAGGCGAAAACGGGAGGAACCCCGAGTAAAACCTGTACATATTCCGTATCGTTCACCATGAAACCAACATTGAGTGAACGAAATGCGAACTCGGGACCCCAGAAGTGAGAGGCGAGCGTATAACCGGTTACTTCACGGAGCCGCCACTGAAAATATTAACTAATTTTAACATTCGGGTTCATTATGAATTATTGGTAATCCCTAATGATTTAATATAAACAAAAAAGGCATTACATTTCTAATATAATCAACATTACATTAACAAATGGATTTATTGACATGAAAAACGTACCATATGCATAAATGGTTATATATATATATTGGATTTCAACAAAATGTAAAAGTGATTAACAAAAAAAAAATCTCACTGCACTCCGTAATTTTTTAAAGCCTGCCACCTAGTTCTGTACAGAAACTTCATCACCATTATATTTCATATCCGGACATATTATTTTCTTTAAAATTTAAAATCCTTAAATATATTTTTATAATATAGTGCACCGTATAGGTGCTGGATCAAACCGTTATTGTTGATAACTATTTTGATTGGAAAGCATAGATTGTTCAAATTGTGACATCTTTGCCCGGGCCCATAGAGGCAAAGAGGAATTCAACTTTCTTTACTCAATTCTCCCAACATGTAATGTTTTCTGAGTTATAAAATACAATCGTGGAAGCTTTGGGATAAAGGAACTAACACCCGCTTGAGCAAACTTTTGGAATTTGACTTTGATATCTGACTTATGTTAACTACTGAATGAATAGACACAGATTAAGTAAAAAGCACAACTAAAGCTATTAATGCGAGTCAAAATATAGTCAGATATAATATAAAGATAAATAAATAAATATTCAATTTACAAAGAAAAAGAAATCATAGTAGATCATCTATACAAAAAGAAAATATGATATAAATTAACATACATACATACATTATCACTCACTCTAGTCCAGCCTCGGGTTGGGGGAAATACTGTCCTAGCGTCCCCACCCTGGCTTACTGGACTAAACAAACAAAACCAGCTCTCCTGAGCTGTTCTGACCAGACTCCAACGGTGACTAAGTAGATGATGATTCGATGTTACAAAACACAGCTATTTATGAGAGTTCACAGGGAGAGGGGGAATGCGTAATAGCACAGGGTGCGCACTAGGAAAGGGGAGGGATAGATAGGAAAGCATTTGGCACTGTTCATAAAGATGACACTCGAGATGGAGACGCGATGACGTATAGTTTGCGCAGTAAGACGTAATTCCTGTACCGAAATATCCATTTCGGTACAATAGCCTACTTTTCCTATAAACCAATTTCCTCTTTTTTTTTTTTTTGGTTCAAAAAAAGTCCGTCGCGCAGGAAGTAGCAAGTTGTTTTCATTGTTTGACAGTTTTGCATCAACAACCTAAGAGAGGGAACATTTGGTGCTTAGCTGTATGATGAAACATTTAGATTAGCATTTACGAAGACTGGCGTAGTTGATGTGGCGACCGCATCGCCCAATGTCTATCAGACGTTCAGACAGCCGAGTGTCTGTCGGGATAAGCAGGCCACCCTATGTGTAAATAATCTCTTGGGGGATTGAAGACACACAAGGGAGGTATTGTGTCACCTTAGGAAACTAAAAGGTCTAAAAGTTAGACCCATGCCCCGGATCTCAACGGCAGAAATAACGTGGCAGTCCTGCTCAAGGGGTTTTACATGAGGAAACAGGCCTGGAAGTTTAGAGGAGGCAGCCCCCCCCCCGCCAGGATACTCAACCTACTTGAGAAAATATACTCCCATTTCTAATACTGTTGAACCGGATTATGGGACGTCCGAGGAAGAGATGGCTGTAACAGTGTGAAAACGGAACAGGCAAGATTGCATAATCCCTGCAAGAAAGATGATGATTTATGAAGATCTGGTTTCATAGCCGTTTGTTGCTAAATATAGAATATCTGTTAGGAATGATGGCGTTTACATTTTTTAAATAATAAGGCTATATTAAAATATTTGGCGCTAAAAGTGTGCGTATACTTACTTCATGAGCCAGTGCAACACATTACATCAAAATCTCAATTTTTCTTTAAATGGCGTTTAGCCGGTTGATGCATAACAATCAAAATTACCTAATGTAGATAGTTGAACACAGTGGAAAGAGAACATGAACCGATGAAAAAAGATCCGCGGTTTTTAGACATTGAGATGTCTGTTTTACTTTCAATTGTTTAAAATGAACTTTCACCTCTCATGGCACTATTTCCTGTGTGACTAAACAATAGCCAACACCTTCTCATGTACTTTTTTCAGCATACTTTGCAGCCTGCAGCTTAGATTGGTATGCACGTTAATAAAAATCTACAGAATTTTTCACCCACTATTTTTTTTTAGGTTATAGGCTTTAGTAAAATTTGAGAATTTTCCTCGTCAATCAATCTTCACGACGTAACAATGGGAAACATTGCGCGCGCACGAACAAAAGAAGTGTACTGTGACGTCAAGTATGTTTCCGCTGTCAACTTAGAATATCCGCTTGTTTAATGTTGACCTACAAAGTTAGCCACGGAATAATGAGGAAACAACCCAGCAATTCGATATGTTCACTCCCTATTGAAACGTCATATCATCAAAATTTGCTATTTTCAAAGACTTCAAGTTTAGTGTTACATTCAGGTCGCTGAAAAACCCAAGTTTTTTCTCTCTCTTTTTTTTTTATCACTCTACTTCATTGTAGGCTACCTTCCTACACTCATTTTGGGAGGCCCTCCATGTCATTGAATATTCGAGCCTGATTTTGCGCTCACAAAACTCGAAAAATAATCGGTCGATTAACTTGAAAATTTGTTCATACAGGTTTTCGGTATGGTGAATGTTTAGTCACTATACTGCAGCCACTGATTCTCCGGTCTTCACGTTTTCAGGACATTGTTGCCGATATGGATATTCAGTGGGAGTGGCCACTTTATGTATGCGGTTAGCAGACATACAACTGACAACATCTCAGCAATTTCAAACCTTACTAGCGCGCTATAGCTGCGTCAAGTGCAGTGATTGGTTGTGACAGATATTTTCTCTGACTACAACCATATCCTTATTGGTAGTAGAGGGCAAATTTCTCCCTTTACTCCTCGTATAACCCAAACTTCAGAGCCGGACATATGATGGCTCGCGTATATCTATTAGGCCTATCCTCTAAAACCATTAGGTGTAGGAGTTTAATTGAAAATAAAATTTTAAAATCCTTCTAGCGCAGGAATCTTACTTTAAAGGAGGAAAAAATATTACGAGTATTTGAGAAAATGTTTGGACCAAAGAGAGATGAACAGACAGGTGTATGGAGAAGACTTACATAACAGTGAACTACATGGTCTTTATAGGAAGCCAGATATATTAAGAACAGTTAAGTCTCGTAGACTGCAATGGGCAGGTCATGTGGCACGAATGGGGAATAAAAGACGTGCATGGAAGCTTGTTGTAGGAAAACCAGAGGGAAAACGTCCAATTGGTAGACCAAGAATGAGATGGGAGAATAACATTATTTGAGGAACATAGATTATACAGGGGATGATTGGAAAAGATTAGCTCAGGATAGGGATGTATGGAGAGCTTATGTCCATGCGGCCATTAACCTATGGGTTCGAAAGTGCCAGTGTGTTAGTTAATTAGTTCTAGCGGTCGCATTTTTTTTATATCTCACAACGAAACTCAGTATATCCTATTAAAATAAACCGAGATAGATATTGTCCAAAAATCAGCGAAATCCGGTCATTAGAATTAGGGGTTTATCTGAAATTCGAAATTAAAAATCCATTCTAGCAACCGCCATGTTTGGTTCGTCGCTATGTATACCACACAATTTAAATAACCCGTAATATTCTTTCAAATTATTAAATTATATATATATAATTTATTTAGGTGTAGCAGCGCACGCTAGGTATTCGGTAATCTATAATAAATATCATATATCATATAATAAAACGTTAGAAATTGTATGGATACCTCATAAGGATGAAAGAGGATAGAATATCAAAGAAGATATTTGAATGGAAAGCTAATGGAACAAGTGGAAGAGGCAGACCTAGAGATCATTGGATAGATGGAGTGAGGAGAAAGTCATAAGGACCCTAGAGATTTGAGAAAAGATGCTTTAGACAGAAACATGTGGCGACGAATCATTTTGGGTTGAAGGAAAACCACTGTAGTATGGAATATCCTAATAAAAAATGTATGATATAATAATTTATATATCATCAGCATCAAGAATTAGACTTTAAGGTCTATTCCAATCTCATCCTAGAATAGGTCTGTCAATCTTTTACTATGTCTTCCTACATTTATTCATCCTAGTGGTTTGGTAATGTTTCGGAATTCTATTGTTATCTATTCTATTGATGTAGTCCATCCATTCATATTTGTATTGTGCAATTCTATCTAATCGTTTGACTATATTTAATTCTCTCTCTCTCTCTCTCTCTCTCTCTCTCTCTCTCTCTCTCTCTCTCTCTCTTAATTTGCTTACTTGTTATAGTGGCTGATAGAGGGCAGTGATATCGAGTTCCCACTACCTCTCATAATAGAGTATATATATATATATATATATATATATATATATATATCCATAGTAATTCTGCCCGAAGGTAGGTCTTTCACTGCAATCATAGCATTTTCATGCTATGCTTGCAGCTTTACTAGGGAATTGTAGGTGTGGTAGCTTCCCGTTGCTTTCCACACCGGTGAAGGATGATGATGATGGTGATAATGATAAGGATGGTGATGATGATGACCATATGATTTCGGGGACCGTTTGGGCCTTAAAGTTTTCCTCACCTGTAAGACAAATGTCAGGAAAACTTTAAGGCCCAAACGGTCCCCGAAATCATATGGCCATCATCATCACCCTTATCATTATCACAATCATCCTTCACCGGTGTGGAAAGCAACGGGAAGCTACTACACCAACAATTCCCTAGTAAAGCTGCAAAGCATAGCACGAAAATGCTATGATTGCAGTGAAGGACCTGCCTTCGGGCAGAACTACTATGGAGATATATATATATATATGTATGTATGTATGTATGTATGTATGTATGTATGTACGTATGCATGTAGGTAAAGAAAAATAAATGTTTGTACTAGATTTGCTTGGATAGCGTAACTGACAGTGCACTGAAGTATCAATTCAGAGATCCGGGTTAAAATCCCCGTCCAAGCATTTAGTTTTCTTTTCATGCCTATATATATATATATATACACATGCGTGATATACGTTTTCAGTGTATATGTGATTGTAAATATTGTAAAAAATGTATTAAAATTGTGTATGTGGTATGAAAATTTACTGACATTGTTTAATCTCTGAGACAGAAAGTAGGATCTGCCACTATAATGCCACATAGGCTACATTTTTATACATGTCGCTTTAAATTTTCATCTATGTCAATAAAAAAAGTTTCATACCTGCAACTTCCTATAGGCCTAACAGCTGAAAAACTACAACAAAACAAAAACTGTTTGGAACAGTTATTAGCGCCAGCTGGACATCTGCCTGCAAATCCCACGCTACCAGTTAATTACAAAGAGATTAGCACCTGCACGTGTGTCATTATTGCATTGAACATCCACATGTACTGGACTTGTGTCGTTTTTTTCATGTTACCACATGACTGGAAATTTCTGTGGGAATCGTGAATGGTACTTCCCATTATACATCAATTACATTTTGTAGTCCTGGATTCAAATGAGGTTATAATTAAGTATTTAATAAAAAACGTCATATTCGAAATATTATTTTATTGTTATACGGAGAATATTTATTTATGTTGATATGTTTATATATACGTACATTAATATGAATCAACTTCTTCTTATTCTTTATTTGTAGGAATTTCATCCTGTTGATTTCCCAAATCACTCCTCGGAGGGAAGTGTATTCGATGTGCAGCCACTGTCTATGGATCTCTTGGATGTCGTCCTCTTGCTCTTCTTCCGTCCATTGGTCTATCTTCTTTAGCTCTTTTTGCAAGTTTATTATCTTCCATTCTTTCTATATGCTATTCCAATCTTTTCGTCTTTCTATAATATTTTTTATGACTTGAATTTGACATTTGTCTAAGAATCAACTGTTATAATTATTTATTAACGAATCTGGAACATTGAACTTATCTCCATGCATATAATAAGAAAACAATATATATATATCCACCCATCCACAGTAATTCTGTCCGAGGGCAGGTCTTTCACTGCAACCATAGCATTTTCATGCTATGCTTTGCAGTTTTACTAGGGAATTATAGGTATGATACCTTTCCGTTGCTTTCCACATCGGTGAAGAATGGTGATGATGATGGCCGGATGATTTTCCGGGACCGTTGGGCCTTAAGCTTCCTGACAGTTGCCTTACAGGTGAGGAAAACCCCCGAAAAAACCTCACCCAGGAGCCTGCCCCGACTGGGAATCGAACCCGGTCCGCTGCGTGACAAGGCAGCACGCTACCTCGAGACCACAGTATATATATATATATATATATATCCATCCATAGTAATACTGCCCTAGGGCAGGTCATTCACTGCAATCATAGCATTCCCATGCTATGCTTTGCAGCTTTACTAGCGAATTGTAGGTGTGGTAGCTTCCCGCAGCTTTCCACACCGGTGAAGAATGAAGGATGGTGATGATAATGATAAGGATGATGATGATGGCCGGATGATTTTCGGGGACCGTTGGGCCCTAAGCTTCCTGACATTTGCCTTACAGATGAGAAAAAAAAACGAAAAAAACCTCACCCAAGAGCTTGTCCCGACCGGGAATCGAACCCGGGCCCGCTGCGTGACAAGGCAGCACGCTACCTCGAGACCACAGCGTGGACACACACACACACATATATATGACATGATAAGAAAAATAAATGCCTGGACGGGATTTGAACCCGGACCTCTGGGTACCCCAGCGTGCTATCCATTTCACTAGTGGGCAAATATATTTCTTATATATATATAACGGCGATTCTTCCAGTTACAGGCCTGTTACACAGATCCGAAACATGGTCTCTGATTTCAAGAGAAAGGAGAATATTACGAGTTATTTGAGAGCAAAAAGGTGAATGGAGGAAACTACACACCAGTCAGTTACATTATCTTTACGATCAATGGAAATCTGAATTAATAAGAATAGTCCCGTAGACTGGGACGGACAGGACATGTGGCACGAATGGGGAATGTATAAGGGATGTAGAAAAATCTTATACGTAATGCAGGGGGAAACCAAATTATACATTTTTATTGATAGTAATATAATAATAATAATAATAATAATAATAATAATAATAATAATAATAATAATAATAATAATAATAATAATAATAGTAATAATAATAAAATAGGTTGGGTGGAATATATATAAGCAAGATGAAGAGTATTTTAGAATATATATGAAATGATATGAAAAATAAAGCTTGGACGAGATTTGAACCCGGACCTCTGGTTTGATACTTCAGTGCGCTACCAATTACGCTACCAAGCAAATCTAGTACATACATTTATTTTTCTTCATATATATATATTATTAAGAGAAGTAGCGGTAACTCGGTTTCCATTGCCTTCTAGTAGCTCCTATAACAAGTAAGCAAATTAAAGAGAATATTTTTATTTTATAGCTGCGAAGCTTCTTTATTTCGATGTTATAATTAAATGTTTGACATTGAGCAATGCAAGCTTAATATGACATGATAAAAATATTTTTTGGACGGGATAATATATATATATATATATATATATGACATGAAAAGAAAAATAAATGCCTGAGTCGGGATTTTAACCTGATTTTCTAAACTCAGTACGTTTAGCGTTCTAACCATCTGAGCTACTCATGAATCCTGAAACAAACATTTATTTTCCTTATATATGTAGTATTATCAATTTACACGAGAGGTAGCGGGATATCGTTTCAACTGATACACACACACACACACACACACACACACACACACACATATATATATATATATATATATATATATCGCATTTTATGAGAGATAATTGAGCTGAAGGAGACTGATAATATATCACATGTTCTGGGAAATCTCCAGATGTTGGGATGGTGAGCAGATGGATTCGATATTTAACAGCACACTGCGGCATGACATCAACATCATAGATAAGTGCAGCCTGCTTTAATATGTAAGTGGAGACCATTGATTCCACATATCTGAACAATCTCTTACAGTTAGGGGCAGCATGCATTATTGTGGTAGTCTAGTGGCTATGTTCCTTGTGTCTAGTCCAGAGGTTCGCGGATTCAAATCCTACTGGGATCGATGGAATTTCAGGATGGAAAAATGGAAAAACCCAAGGGAAATGTCTCCGGGAGGGACTTTAAACCGTGGGTGCCGAGTATGAAGATTTTCGGGCTCGTAAAAGAACCTCAAATCTGAATAAAAGGAGCTCTAAGCAAAATTTAATTCCTGTGGCCTGCAATGGTCTGGAATTTGGGTAATTTTATGTTTAACGATTCTCCTTGCCCTTCATACCATTCACCATCCATCATATCATCGTGATAACGTATATTCGCTTTCCAGGCATCTCAACTTAAAAAGTGGGTTACAATTTTGCTAATGCCAGGAGAGATTACTAGAAATGTCATAAAGGCAATCTGGTGGCATTGGTAAGAATAACTACTTTTCATGAAATTGTCCCTAATCAATTTGTCCTGTTATATGACCGAAAATGAGACTTATGAAAAACTGCAATTAAATATTAACACACATTTTATAAGCTCTCCATACATCACTATCCAGACCTAATGTTTTTCAAGCCTCCCCTGTATAATCTACTTCCCTTAAATCATGCTTAATGTTATTCTCCCACCTCATTCTTGGTCTACCAACCGGGCGTTTTCCTTCTGGTTTTCCTACCAGAAGCTTTCATGCCTCTGTTTCATTCCCCATTCATGTCATATCTCCTGTCCATCGCAGTGAACGTAACTTAGCTTTTCTTATTATATCAGGTTTCCTATAAAGATTTTTTAAAGATTTTTAGATTTATTTATTTAGCCTGGTAGAGTTAAGACCATGTGGCCTTCTCTTCCACTGACCAGGACAAACATATATTACGTCAGAATATAACAATCTCAATTAACTCTAATATTAAATACTAAATAAAAATTTGATCAAAACGATAATATCTATTATATTACGATATATAATGCAACCAGTTAATGTTAGTTAAATTCAAGGCTAAAACTAATAATAAAATATATACAAGCAAGACATATTAAATTGTCCCTGTCTAATGTATATAAAAAACAAATAAAAATAATGAGATATAGAAAACTAATTTTATGATTATACAATATTTAAAACAAAATAATTGTTAATAATACTATTTTCATAAATAATTAGATTTATTAATTGTTAAAATAATCTGCCAGTGAGGTGTATAAGTTATTTTGTTATTAAATAATTCTTTAGTTTGTTTTTGAAGGAAGTTATAGTTTGACAGTCTCTGACATAGGGCGGAAGGGAATTCCATGTTTTGGTAAGTGAGATCGTAAAAGATAATGAATAATATACAGTGTGATGAGGAGGGATATAAAGGACAATGTGCTGATGGGATGGAGTGTCAAGATTATGCGTGTCGGATAGTCTGATGTAGCTCAGTGTTAAGTAGTCTTCTCCATTCACCAGTCTGCTCATCTCTCTTTGATTAAAAAATGTTCATAAGCACTTTATTCTCAAATACTCGTAATCTTTCCTCCTCCCTTAAAGTAAGAGAGCATGTTTCGCATCCATATAATTTAACTGGGAGAATAACAATTTTATGTACTTTAAGTTTAATGTTTTTTGAGAGAAGTTGGGACAAGAATCCCTGTAATGTATAATAGCACGCTTTTCCAGAATTGAGTCTATGTTTAATTTCTTTGTGAAACTCATTCCAATTTGTAATTATAGCTCCTACATATTTGAATTCATCTACTTCCAAAAAAAAAAAAATCCCTCATTAGTCATTAACTGTTCATTTCCATTATATAATGTATTTTTATATGTGACCGTATATTTAGCTTCGAATTGTGACATGTAATAACAAGACTGGCAGTCCAACGGTTTCACCATCTGATCTGCAAGACCACAACATACCATGAACCAAAGCAATCGTGCGAGTGTACATTCTGCAAAAAAAAAAAAAGTGAACGCTACCATATCGAATTATGCAAAAAGAGGACAAAATCATTAAACCAATATGCAAAGCACAAACAGTAAAATCTTATTAATCTTAATGGTCATTTGGCTGCAATAATAATAATAATAATAATAATAATAATAATAATAATAATAATAATAATAATAATAATAATTCATTTAATTGATTTTGTGAATTTTCCTCATCAGTGAGCGCTTTCTCCAACCAATCTTAGTAATTAACATGAATTAAAAATAAATAAATAAATAAATAAATAAATAAATAAATAAATATAAATGACTACGGACTTATAGACTATCAGTTTGCAACAAACATTCACAAAATTCCCTTAATTACAGTTCTCCATCGTTCTCTGTCCTCTGTGTCTTCATCTGATGATGATGATAATAATAATAATAATAATAATATATTTAGTTTTATTGATGTTTACTTCCAGTCCCAATTTCTTACTGTTAAAATGGATTGTTGTGTTGTATTAGCATGCATATATGCTTTGCATGTAAGAATACAAATCTTTATTTCTCTAAAAAAATTTCATCATTTGAGACCATTCTCTTTTCTTAACAGAAGTGATTATAACATATGTAGTACGCAATTAACTGGCTGTGAATCAACGTAAGGAATGTTACATAGAAGTAGCAGAGTTAACGAGGAAATTAATGTTTTAGCAATAACGTACCAAACTTGGAGCAATTGTAACAGTAACTGTGAAAGTTATGCAACCACAGGTTACAAAGTTAGTTGTCTACAAACTTGAAATCTGAGATACAAGAGTCCTAAAGTTACAAAGTTCCTGTGCTTCATCTGATTACCATGTTTACTGTACAGCACTAGAATAATCGAGATAATATGATCTTGTAAACTTGTTTCCCGGACCACAATTTGATAACCACTATTATCAGGAATGTTGAAGACTTCAGGGAAGGGGAGATAAGAACCCGGAGTTTGTACAGGAAATTAAAACTGACCATGGATAATCACGTCAACGCTGGTGACTGATCAATTTTCGGATGCTGGCACGAACTACATGCTATAAAATGTACACGTACATGATAAACGGTGGCAGAAGTGGGATCATTAAACTTAAAATATTTTACAAAAAATGTTCTAACATATTTTAAAATTCTTATTATATTGTTATTGCTTTTATCATTTTCTTTAAGCATAAGATCATTAGGAACGTAATTTAAATGTGGACATGAATATGTCAACAAATTTTGCTCAGAAGCCACTTTTCCAGGTTTCAGGTTATTTACATGCCATACATATATGAAACGGATCCTGCAGCTTTGGTTCTCTTCCGAAGGAATCTATAGTCAGGATTTTTATAGCCTGAAAAATCCCTTTATCTTACACAAGTACGAACCCGCGAATCATAGAACCAGAGTCGAGCATGATATTCATTAGTCAACCAGGACAGACCCGTAACATTACCTACAGTAGATTAGAAACACTATATCATTTTGTAACGTTATATACCTGTCAAATATTACAAAACTTTCAAAAATCATAAATTAATTTTTAATGAGTATATATATATATATATATATATATATATATATTATTCCACCGCTCTGGTCTCGAGGTAGCGTGCTGCCTTGTCACGCAGCGGGCCCGGGTTCGATCCCCGGTCGGGGCAGTTTTTCTGGGTGAGGTTTTCATCGGGGTTTTTCCTCACCTGTAAGACAAATGTCAGGAAAACTTTAAGGCCCAAACGGTCCCCGAAATCATATGGTCATCATCATCATCATTCTAATCATCATCATCTTTCACCGGTGTGGAAAGCAACGGTAAGCTATCACACCTACCATTCCCTAGTAAAGCTGCAAGCATAGCATGAAAATGTTATGATTGCAGTGAAGGACCTGCCTTCGGGCAGAATTACTATGGATGGACGGATATATATATATATATATATATATATATATATGACTTCAAACATTTACTTATTCTAAACTACAACAAATAGAAACAATCCAACGTTCCTGGAAAGAGAAAAGTTCAAATTTCACTATTTTATACATTCAATATGAGCACTATGTGCTAGACGATAAATATCAAAACGGTGGCTCATTTCTTGCCACACACGAATCAGCTGGTCTCTAATAATCGAATTCACAGCTTCAACAATTCTATGTCGCAGATTTTCAAGAGTGTCAGGCATAGGGGGATAAAAACACGTCAGGCATAGGAGGATAAAAACACGGTCTTTTACGTAACCCCACAGATAAAAATCACACGGGGTTAGGTATGATGACCTGGGAGGCCACCCGAGATGAAGTTGATCTTCTGCTACTCCTCTTCCGTTCCAATGTCCTGTTGTGTCGCCATTTTAATACAAACAATCAACATGACAATCAACAGCGCCAATGCGGCCGTGATCGGAACTTCAAACTTTTCTCTTTCCAGGAACGTTGGAATTGTTTTTTGTATGTTTTGTAGTTTGGAAGAAATAAATGTTTGAAGTCTGTTCCTTCGTTTTCAATAACCCTGTATTATTGCTTAGGAAACTTTTTTGGACTGAATAGAGTCGAACAGACGATGGGTGGAGAACACAACATAATTGTAAGCTTTTAAATACAGTTCATAGGTCACACTACAGAGGTTTTTCATTAAAGGGAATTATTATGCGATCGCTCATGGTCCGGTATTTATGTTAAGTTCACCTCTAATCTTAATTAACCACGGAATAAACTGCATAAAACAAATTCACGGAATATGAGTGGCACTTTGCGTGTAGGTGTAAGGGGAGGGGGGTCTTGCCGCCCTTGGTATGATCTGAGGTACGATATCAGTTGCCCACGCATCGTACAATTTCGCTTTATATGAGACACTTCCTGTTGCGCAATTATCCCATAGCAGAAAAAAAAACAATTGTAACTCACAAATATGCTGCCATCAATTTAACTCCTTTGTTTGCCAAGTCGATGTTGAGAAATGAACGTTTATAGGAAACACATTTATCAAATTTATCAGATCAAATGCTGAGATTGTTACAAAATGTATGTAAGATAAACAAAAAGAAATTTGAAAACCAGGGTGAAATACCTCTTAGAAATGTAAAAAATGGTGAAGTAGAAAAGGCAGCAGTGGTTGCTCATGCTTGGTCTGAAAAACATCTAATTGATATAAAAGCTAGTTTAATTAAACAAATAGAAAAACCAAAAGAACTCACGGTTTGACAAAAAAAATCCATATTAAAAAAAAAACACACTTGGGTGGTGTGACCACTCCAACCAAACCAAACCTAACCTACAGTGCATTTGGTCTAGTGATATATATTCTGGCCACCGAAAGTTTGAAATGTCCATTTCAAGGAAGGGATGGACAGCAAGTAACACCCCTACAGTACCGCTATAGGACGATACAAAATCACTTATCCTACTGTGTAAACCATCAGTTCTTATCCCATTTCTTATGGTGCTCTGGCTGTGTAAAAATATAAGTCCGCCAATTGGCTACAATTTTTGTAATTTTCTATATTAAAGTTTTTATTTAATTAAATAAAAATAAAACTTAAGTTTTATATGATATTCAAATGTATTACAATATAAATTTAAGTTTTATTTTTATTTAATTAAATAGATGTGGATTTTCATCAAGTAAACGCCAAATCAATTGATTATTAAAGTTTTTGTTTATTAAATACAGGCAGGGCCTATATTTAGGCTATAAAATGTGATAGAATGGACATGCTAATTGCAGTTATATATATTTTTTTTATTTTATTTCTCATTGTTTGTTTTTAGTCCCGCGCGTAGCCGAGCGGTTAAGGTAGGAAGCCTTGGCGCAGAGCTACGGGACTTGAGCTGGTTCGAGTCTCCATGGGGGAAGAAATTTTCTCATGGTATTTCGGCCAGTATGGGACCGGTGCCCACCCAGCATCGTGAGGCAATTGGGTAGCTACAATAAGTAGCGGCTCCAGGTTGAGGAACCAGCTATAACGGCTGGGGGACTCGACATGCTAACCACATGTCACCCCTACACTGGCTGTTGATCATCTACCTCTGTGATTGACACATGTGGATGTGAAGGGCCAGCAGCCGGCTGGTAAAAGGGCAACCGCTGAAAAGTGGAAAGACCCTCAATCGGATTGTTTGTTTGCTTGGAGGCAGGGATAAACCGTTGCACGCATATACAAAATAATTAATGTTTCCTGTCCATGCGTATTTTGAAAGTGAATGCGAAGACGCTAAACTATTATAGCCCGCTTATTTCTGTAACCAATGTGTGGGATAGAACAACGAAAACCACTGGATTATCCAGGAGTGTAATAGGAAATATTTAATATGATAAACGACCAAATGGAATCTTAGGAAGCCCTGTTAAGAATAGAATTCGCGAAAGCACAAAAACTAAAAATTACAATTTTGATGCAGAAGCATTGCGACGGATAGTGTTAAGTTGTATAAGGAGGGCTTTATTCCCAGTTTGAAGGACATTTACGATGCCGTGAAGAAGAATAAGGTATTGTACAGCACCTATTGTTAGTATATTATTATATTACATTATTTATTATTAGTTTAATAAACATGTCCATCCATAGTAATTCTGCCCTAAGGCAGGTCCTTCACTGCAATCATAGCATTTTCATGCTATGCTTGCAGCTTTACTAGGGAATTGTGTAGGTGTGGTAGCTTCCCGTTGCTTTCCACACCGGTGAAGGATGATGATGATAATGATAATGGTAAGGATGATAATAATAAGGATGATGACCATATGATTTCGGAGACCGTTGGGACTTTAAGTTTTCCTGACATTTGTCTTGGATAAAAACTTCACCCAGAAAAACTGCCCCGACCGGGGATCGAACCCGGGCCCGCTGCGTGACAAGGCAGCACACTACCTCGAGACCACAGCGGTGGACTAATAAACATGTATATTGTGGAAAAATAGCCTAATAAAAAAATATATTGCATTCGCATTGGTAAACCAGTTTTGACTGTTTCATTTCGTTGTGCTTTGTTTAAGGTTCTTCAATTGGGGGGGGGGGAGTTCACGTTCAAATATTCGTAAGGATAATGGATGAGGTGAGGTTGTTTGTGTTGCACACAACTATACTGTAGGCCTAATGACGGTCTTATAAATAGTTACGGTTAGCAAAGCAGATAATAACAAAGCTATTCAATTGCAGTAGCCCATAAATAAGTTCTCAAATATTCCTAGAGTCCACCGCTATGGTCCCGAAGTAGCGTGCTGCCTTGTCACGCAGCGGGCCCGGGTTCGATTCCCGGTAGGGACAGGCTCCTGGTTGAGGTTTTTATTCGGAGCTTTTCCTCACTTGTAAGACAAAGGTCAGGAAGCTTAGAGCCCAACGGTCCCCGAAAATCATCCGGCCATCATTATCATCCTTAACATTATCATCACCAGCCTTCACCGGTGTGGAAAGCAACGGCAAGCTAGCACACCTATAATTCCCCAGTAAAGCTGCAAAGCATAGCATAGACATTCTATGATTGCAGTGAAAGACCTGCCTTCAGGCAGAATTACTATGGATGGATGGATATTCCTATAAATACAATTGTAACCTATTTGTGCACACTTCAACTGTAGTTATAAAATATAGACGAGTGCATTATCTTTACTCAGAAGTTATCATAATTTAGAAACACCGGGTAGATCTTCTCCCACCACTACCGCATCACGTGATTAATTAACCAACTCACTGGCAATATCGAACCTGTAGGTTCACGGCAGCGCGGACATAAGCTCTCCATACAGCCATATCCTGAGCTAATGTTTTCCAATCATTCTCTGTATAATCGACTTCCCTCAAATCAAAGTTAAAATTATTCTCCCACCTCATTCTTGGTCTACCAACTAGGCGTTTTCCTTCTGATTTTCCTACAAGAAGCTTCCATGCACGTCTTTCATTCCCCAAGCATACCACATGTCCTGTCCATCGCAGTCTACGAGACTTAACTGTTCTTATTATATCTGACTTCCCATAAAGACCATGTAGTCCACTGTTATGTAGTCTTCTCCATTTACCTGAAGTAGTCCCCTCTCGGAGAACCGAATCGGGGACTATTTTACCTCCGGATAAATTTTACCTGAGTGGAACCCATGTCCGCGTTTCTTGACAGTTGTATTTTTAGGGTGAAAGATCGTCACTCTTTCGACCAAGCTACTATTTTTTGTCTGCATTACTGTTTAAATTTGACACGGACTTCGTCCATCACTGGACCAAACACACTATAGTATGCAATATTTTTCATTCACTTGTCTGTTCGTCTGTCTTTGGTCCAAAACTTTTCCTAACAACTTCAATCTCAAATACTAGTAATATTTTCTCCTCCCTTAAATCGAGAGACCATGTTTCGCATCCATGTCATATAACTGGGAGATAAGAGTTTAATATATTTTTAGTTTAATGTTTTTGAGAGAGGTTAGGATGACAGGAGTCCCTGTAATGAATATATTATGCATGTTTCCATTCTTCTTGCTTTGAATAGGGATAATAATTACACCCGATGTGCCTATAGACAAATTAATTATCTTTTCCGTTCACCCATTAACCTTGTAGCTAAGCCATACTGGACTACTGTTAGGGGTAGGCGTATTTATGGAGTATGACCCCGTATATTTACGTAATATACAACCACGCAAAGTACATACACTTGTACTATCGTCTGCCCACACCCTTGCGAAGGAAAACAACGCCATTTGTGAACTAGTTTACTAAAAAAAAATCAATATTAATCATAACATAACGAAACCTTTATAATAAGCAAACTGAATTACAGCATGTAGATTGTTGAAGTATACACGGTAAAATTCAGAAATGATGGGCACAACATAAGATGCATTGCAAAATGATATAACCACCATATTTTTCGATACTCTACATATTTTAAATGAAAAATAAAAGGAAGGAGTAGACATTATTGAAATGCGTGTCAAATTACACCCTAACATCAGTTATGCCCGATTTAATTTTCATTGCGGTCCGAGACATTTAAATAATAGACACCAGAAATTAGTTTTTTTTACTTATTTAGGGGTTAAATAAAGCTATAAAAGTTTTATTTATTTTTATAAAAATATATTTTAATCAACATTCATGACAGCTGTTTCGATACCCTGTATCTTCTTCTCATGTATCCATAAATACAAATACATTTTCTTATATATATATATATATATATATATATCCACCGCTGTAGTCTCGAGGTAGCGTGCTGCCTTTTCACGCAGCGGGCCCGGGTTCGATTCCCGGTCGGGAAGCTTAGGGCCCAACGTTCCCCGAAAATCATCCGGCCATCATCATCATCCTTATCATTATCATCACAATCCTTTATCGGCGTGGAAAGCAACGGGAAGCTACCACACCTATAATTCCCTAGTAAAGCTGCAAAGCTAGCGTGAAAATGCTATGGTTGTAGTGAAAGAGCTGCCCTCGGGCAGAATTACTATGGATGGATATATATATATATATATATATTATGCACAAAGAAATTGAACATAGGCTCAATTCTAGAGATGTATGCTATTATGCATTACAGGGACTCTTGTCGTCCCTTCAACAAACGTTAAACTGAAAATATATAAAACAATTATTCTACTAGTTATATTATATAGATAAGAAACATGGACTCTTACTTTAAGGGAAGAAAGGAGAATAAAGTTCTTAGGAACATTTTTGCACCAAAGAGAGATGAACAGACAGGTGAATGCAGAATACTACATAACAGTGGACTACATGGTCTTTATAGGAAGCCAGATATAATAAGAACAGTTAAGTCTCGTAGACTGCGATGGGCAGGATATGTGGCACGTATGCGGAATGAAAGACGTGCATGGAAGCTTCTTGTAGGAAAACCAGAGGGAAAACGCCCAGTTGGTAGACCAAGAATGTGGTGGGAGAATAACATTATCTATGATTTGAGGGAAGTAGATTGCACAGGAAATGGTTTGAAAACATTAGTTCAGGATATGGATGTATGGAGAGCTTATGTCCGCATGACCATTAACCTATGGATTCGATAGTGTTGGTGAATTAGTTAGTTAGTTAGGTCATATTACGCCCAAATGAGAACGACCCACCCCACGATGATAGGGATCCATTTACCTATGTGTCTTAATTTAATGAATAAATCATCAATAGAATCTCATGTGACGTAATCACTCAAGATTAACTAGCGTGTAGAGAAAGTAAAACAGAAATAGAACTTGCTTGGCAGAAAATCTACACATCCCTGAAGCTATGATGTTGAATACAAATGTACAATAAATAAACATGGAATGATTGATGAGTCGCATCTTAACAAAGCCAGAGAAAAACTAAAAAGGTTTCTGTGTGTGAAATGGACCAGGAAGATGCTGATGAGAGCGAGATGGGAGAATATAATGATCTTCAAGCAGGCTGACTGCCCTAACGATGCGAATTCTTCTTCCAAACTCATCTTTCACCCAATTGCTTGCTACTTCCATCATGTTTCCGTCGTTATTCGCTCTCTTGTGGATACTAAGGAAAAAAATGTTACTCAACTGCATATTTATATTAAAACTTGTTCGTACTATAATTATGTTTTATTTACAGTTTTATTTTTACTGATTCCTATCTAATATTGCTTTGCTCATTCTCAAATAAAGTTTAATATGATTAATGAAATCAAGCATAACTTTGCAAAAATTCATTATTACAAGTAATGGCCACAGGTGATTTCCAATTTATCTAGAGGATTCAGAAGGCAAGAGTGGCATTTGTTAGGACTATTTAACGAATAAAATTTAGCTGTTTACTCACAAATCATTATTCAAATATAGTTACCGGTATTTTAAAATATACATATATTTAATGTAAACGGCAATGCCTGAAAACAAATCAGAATCGTGTCGTTATGTTTCATTTGTTCATCCAGTGCAACTTGATCATATAATGTCATTTATTACCATCTGGCATGGGAAACTTAAAATAGGATCGCAATATTGGAACAAGGCACCCTAGTGGAGAAAAAAGTAAACACATCAAACTGTATATTATAACCAACATTATAGGTTATTAATTTATTTTATTAGGAAAAAAATCAGGAAAATCATTAGACTATTTAAAACGCAGTTATTGAATACAGTTCGAAGGAATCTGTTCATCATTTTCTATATTCGATGAATTTGTTGGAGAATCAGTCACTGAAAAATAATGCTCTGACCTGTTCAGAATATTAAAAAAGGAGCTTTCTTAATTATCGTAAAGAGAATTCGATAAAGAGCGAGTTGAAACACGAGTGTCATTGGTTGTAAAATAAAATTCATTGAAACGTGATTGGTCATTGGCTCCCATTTGGTGCACGAGTTAAATAAGTCTTCATTTAGGCTATATAATTCTTCTGTACGTGTGTTTGTCACTCTACTCGTCCTAAACGACTGGATCGAATTTGATGAACATTTTGTGTGTGTGTGTGTGTGTTTGAGTGGGTCCCTCGATGGCTAGATTATCAATTGGACCCTCTAAAACTATTAGGTGTAGGAGTTCACCTGAAGTGAAAATTTAAAAATCGCTCTAGCAGTCACAATTTTCGATGTTTCTGAATTAAACTCAGAATGACCTACTGAAATAAACCGAGGTACGTATTATCAAAAAATGAGCGAAATCCGACGATAGAAGTGGAGGTTTACTTGAAATTCGAAATTAAAAACTGCCTAAACGACTAGACTGATTTTGATGAAATTTTTTGTGTGTTTGAGTGGGTCCTTGAATGGTTTAGATTCACAATTGGAGCTCTAAAACCATTAGGTATAGGAGTTCACCTGAACTGAAAATTTAAAAATCGCTCTAGCTGTCATAATTTTCGAAGTTTCACAACGAAACTCAGTATATCCTATTAAAATAAATCGAGGTAGGTACTAACTGAATATGAGCGAAATCCTATAATTAGTAGTGGAGGTTTACCTGAAATCTGAAATTAAAAACTGACTAGCAACTTTTTATTTTCATGCTTATTTGTGTCAATTATGCTATACAATTCACGGAGTGTTAAACGGCTCATTGAAAATAAGTTATATAACGTTTGGACAGGACAACAACTGTCGGGTCCGCTAGTATACATAATAAAACAATTTACCTTAATAGTAATTCCGCTACAAGAATCAGCAATCAATCTGGGATACAAATATCTCCAATTAAAACCAGAGATGCAGTAATAGTGATAAAAGAAGAAAAGAAACATCCAAATTGATTCCGACACGTGTTTCGTTCTTAAACAGGGCATCATCAGAGCGATCAAATCAAAGTAAAAACGCCACTAAAAAGAAAAACAATTTCCATTATTTTTATAAACTATATCTAAAGGTATCCATAGCTGTAGTCTCGAGGCAGCGTGGCAGCGGGCCCGGGTTCGATTTCCGGCCGGGACAAACATCCTGGTTGAGGTTTTATCGGGGTTTTTCCTCACCTGTAAACAAATGTCAGGACGCTTTGAGGCACAAACGGTCCCCGAACATCATCTGGCCTACATCATCATCATCCCCGGTATGGAGATCTACGGGAAGCTACCACACCTATAATTCCCTAGTTAAGCTGCAGAGCATAGCATGAAAATGCTATGATTGCAGTGTAATACCTGCCCTAGAACAGAACACTATAGAATAGAATATCTAATGGTGGCGTCATATTAAAATCCACGACCATAACACATAAAACACGAAGTGCCCAAAAACTTTTTCGTTTGTAAAATAGAGTTTTTAAACATTACTTTATTTCACATATGAGATACACAGTCACAGTTAATGTGCTACTAAATTCATCATCTTTGATAAGAATCTTGGTGGCTATTCAAAGTCTTCCAAATCAACAGCTACCGAATATGCATATCGATTCTATACGATTAAGAAAGTTATCTTGGGTTTTCCGCGTCATGGATTCAAGGTCGGCCTCTGGCCACTGATTTCGACGTTTCGGCATGATCCCACATGCTATTATCAAGGAATGATAATGCCGAAACGTCGGAAACAGTGACCAGAGGCCAACCTTGAATCCATGACGCGGAAAACCCAAGAAAACTTTTTAATCATATTTACATCCGCGAAAATCTACAATATAACATATATATATATACATCCATCCATAGTAATTCTGCCCGAGGGCAGGTCTTTCACTGCAATCATAGCATTTTCATGCTATGCTTTGCAACTTTACTAGGGAATTATAGGTGTGGTAGCTTCCTGTTGCTTTCCACACCGGTGAAATATGATGGTGATGATGATGGTCGCATGATTTTCGGGGACCGTTGGGCCCTAAGCTTCCTGACATTTGTCTTACAGGTGAGGAAAAACCTCGAAAAAACCTCATCCAGGAGCCTGTCCCGACCGGGAATCGAACCCGGGCCCCTGCTTGACAAGGCAGTACGCTACCTCGAGCCAACAGCGGTGGAATATATATATATATATATATATATATATATATATATATATATATATATATATATAACCAATATCACGAATGGGAAAATTATTTTAAAAAGTTACTATCAAAAAACAGGGTATTTAATTTAGATAACGTTCAAAATATTCCAGAAATAAATGAAGATGGACATATTCAATTGGACATAGAGGATATTAAAATGAATGTTCAATCATTAAAAAATAAAAGATCTAGAGTTCCAGGAAGAATTCCAGCAGAACTATTAAAACATGGATCCGACCATTTATTTGAACGACTGATCAAATTATTTACAAAATTTATAAATGGTGAAAAGTTCCTGAAGAATGGAAACTAGGATACATCTCAACAATCCATAAAAAAGAATTTACCCTAATTCTATTTTGGTTGAAACCAAAATAGAGGTATATTACTGTTAATAATATAATTGAATGTAATTCCAACCAAGGAAGTATGAGCCGAAGTATTCATTCCAACCCCCATCAAAAGACTTTAATGAGCTGTATCCTAATTGTAAAGGAAAAAAAGAAATTCCAAATGTAGAAATATAAGGTATATTTCATATTGAGCCTAAGAAACCAGTTATAAAAAAGACCAATGTGAAAATTATAGAGGTATAACAGTGACAAGTACTATGAGTAGACTCTATGGACGTATACTAAAATATTATTTGAAAAAAAAAAACTATAGTGATATGGAATTAGAGGAACAGTCAGGATTTAGAGCAGGTCATTCCACAACCGACAATTTATTTTGCATTACTCAGGTAATAGAAAAGAAAATGCAATATAGACAACCTTTGCACCTACTATTTCTAGATCTAGAGAAAGCATACGACAATGCCCCTACAGAGAAACTATGGATTGCTTTAAGACGTATGGGAATTAAAACTATAATAATTAAAGCTATACAAAATTTATATGACAATTGCATGTCTAAAATTAAAATTGGCAGTAAATTGTCACATGGTTTTACGATAAATAAAGGTCTTCGTCAAGGTTGTTGTCTATCACCGACTCTGTTTAAAATATATGTACATGAAATATTAAAGAATTGGAGGAGAAAATGTTCTAGCATGGGAATTCCTATTTCAAACAACAAAACTTTATACAACTTACATTTTGCAGATGATCAATTGTTAATTGCACAAGATTATGAGTATTTAGAATATATGACTAGAAAATTAATAGAAGAATATGAAAAATGGGGTTTAAATTTGAACATGAAAAAAAAATTTATCAATTGGTGAACCAGAACAAAATTTAATTTTGGAGACTGGAGAAACAATAAAATCTTGTAGTGAGATCACATATTTAGGAATTAAAATAAATAAAAATGGGAGAAAATGAAGATTGAAGACACTATTTTAGATTATATTAAAACTCAGCAATTAAGATGGTATGGACATGTCCAGCGAATGGAAGAGGATCGACTACCAAAATCTGTTTTGGAATGTAAACCTGAGGGAAGACGAGGCAGAGGAAGACCTAAAACCTCCTGTAGTCAGGGAATATGTTTATATATGAAGGAGAAACATCTACAACCAGGAGATTGGATGGACCGACAAAATTGGCTATTAGGAATCGGACGATGTCAAAGACATTAATCAACCGATGATCTATCTACCAATATCACCAGGACATGAAATGAAGGGTTCGATAGTACCAGTGAGTTTAGTTTAGTTTAATGGGTTTTAACAGAAATAGAATCATGCAGCAAAGCCCTGAGGAATTTCCGTGGTTTTAATGTATTAAAACCGTTTAAAAAATGAAACAGAAATATAAAATGAGATAAAATGCATCTGATAACATTATATGGGAAATTATCAGACGATCACAGACGCATGCAGTAGAAAGTAGACACGGTTTGCCGATAACCAGCCTGAGATCAGTCACTCGGTAAAGCTGCAATCACGGAAACCACGCCCATGGCCTGTTTATATAAAAATTAACGTGAAAACAGCATATGTAGCATGGGAAAAACATTATGTGGGAAAATTTAAGAACCCCTTGCATCAGTTTATACCTAGAAAATTATAACGCAGTTAAATAAATATAGATAGATCATAGTAAAGTAATCCCACTATAGGCCTCAGGAGGCCCTTGGGGTAGTATGAGGTTAAGGCGCCCACTTTTATTGGACAATCGACCCTGAGTGACGGCCACCTTTACCCCCAGAACAAGCGCCTGGTACTCATTTCCGTTAGAGGCTGAGTCGACCCCAGGGCCATAATGCCGCCAGAAGGTTTGGAGCAGTTTAAAAATCCTGACCCCAACCGGGACTTGAACCCTCGACCATCCGGCTTGTAGCGCAGTGTCGTAACCACTATGCTACGGGTTGTTTATTGTCTTTGACATCGTCCGATTCCTAATTGCCAATTTTGTCCGTCCATCCAATCTCCTGGTTGTAGATGTTTCTCCTTCATGTATAAATATATTCCTTAACTCCAGGAAGTTTTAGGCCTTCCTCTGCCTCGTCTTCCCTCAAGGTTTCCATTCCAAAACACATCTTGGTAACCGAACCTCTTCCATTCGCTGGACATGTTAATTGCTGAGTTTTAATATAATATAAAATAGTGTTTTCAATTTGTATTTTGTCCCTTATAATAAATAAATAAATAAATAAATATAAATATATATATATATATATATATATATATAACTAGCTAATTACCCGGCGTTGCCCGAGAATCTACTTATTTCGATATTTTTATTTAATTGCTATACGCCCAGTTTGATTTCGATGAAACAAAAATGGGGCCGCTAGAGCGTTAACGGACTATGGTGTTGTCCCGCTGCCTCCTATGATAAGGAGTCCGACATTGTCTGGGAATCTACTTATCCCGACCTTCTTGGCATCAATGAGCTGAAAGACAAAAATATGTTATTGTGAGTTATCCGTAAAACGATAGACATCTATCGTTGCGGAATTTTTGTACATTTTTTTCAGATATTCAATTCTGTGTACATTAATTTGGTGTATTTGTTATAATTTAGGCAGCATAAGCTATTTAAGTGTCCAAAAAAAGACTCTTTTAGTGCACCGATGACTCCTATTTTGTTATATTTTTAGACTCCGGTCCTATAGTACGTACTGTAATAGTTGGTAGATGAAGAATGAGGTGGGAGAATATCATTAACAATGATTTGGTAACGTGATCCTACTACAGGTCATAGGAGACCCTAGGGATCCATCCATAGTAATTCTGCCCGAAGTCAGGTCTTTCATTTTCATGCTATGCTTTGCAGTTTTACTACGTAATTATAGGTTTGGTAGCTTCCCGTTGCTTTCCACACCGGTGAAGGATGATGGTGATAATGATAAGGATAATGATGATGGTCAGATAATTTTCGGTGGTCGTTGGGCCCTAAGTTTCCTGACATTTGTCTTATGGGTGAGGATAAACCCCGAAAAAACCTCACCCAGGAGCCTGTCCCGACCGGGAATCGAACCCAGGCCCGCTGCGTGACAAGGCAGCACGCTACCTCGAGACCACAGCGATGGACACCCTGGTGACAATAGGATGTAAGGCTCCCATTTTTTCCCAGACAATCGGCACTTTATATCAGCCGGGTTGTCAGCCCTACGCGACGGCCACCTTTACCCCCAGAACAAGCGTCTGGTACTTATTTCCGTTAGAGGCTAAGTCGACCCCATGGCCATGGTGCCACCAGAGGGTTTGGGTCAGTTTAAAAACCCTGACCCCACCGGGACTCGAACCCTCGACCTTCCGGTTTGTAGCGCACTGCCTTAATCACTACACTACGGCGTGCCCCCAAAAATGATTTGAGAAAAGTACATTATACAGGGGATGATTGGAAAACCCAGAGCAAAGATTGCCTAAAATTGTTATGGAATGGATCCCAATGGAAAGGAAGAAGAGAGGAAGACCAAAGAAAACTTGGATTGAAGGGGTACAAGCGACTATGAATATCAGAGGATTGGAGGAAGATCAATGGATGGACGGAGAGGAATGGCGTTTGGTTTCAGGAAGACGGCGACAGCTGCCATGATACCGGATGGTGATGATGATGATGATTGGAAAACATTAGCTCAGGATAGGGATGTATGGAGAGATTATGCCCGCACTGGTTCGACAGTGGCAGTGAGTTAGAGTTAAACTGAGTAGACTCAACCTTGCCAGGTGTTCAATTTTATAATTTGACATGTAGGTATTTTACTTGATTAGATACTTTCCGTAAAATTACCTGCACAAAAACGTTGCCTTTAATTACCTCCAAGAACATGAAGGTTGTATTAACTGGAACCTTTTAACAGAATAAAGTATTTAAACAGTAACTTATATACAGCACTTGCTGAATTGAAATACGGCGTTGGGAGGGGGTGATTTTCGTTTCGAGAGATTAAAGGGTTTATGTCGCAACACGCTACCGCAATTAGAAGCAAGGCTTACACGGTCTCGTGCACCCTCATCCCCGTGTATTTCCAGTCACGAAATCCCTCCTCGCCCTTATCTTAAGAATTCTGTTTTATAAAAACCCAACTCACGTGTTTTGCAGAATACAATTTGAGTAACAACTTTCCACTTTACCTGAAACAAAAAAGAAACAAAATTATAACAGAAACTAAATATTAGTCAAATTTATGAGTTCGATAACCGGTCGGGATAAGTTTCATGGGTAAAGTTTTTCGGGGTTTTTCCCCACCCGTAAGTTTAGTTCGGATTCGTGTGTAATTAGAAATATTTTCCTTTGTTATGTTCTTTCGTAATAATCGAAAATGTTGACGATTCAAATAAATATAGATCTTATACTCGAGTTCGATATTACATATTTTTACATGTTTTACTCAATACTGCATATTTATTAGAATATTACATTTTTTATGTAAATTATCTTCAAATGTAAGTTTATAAAATTGTTGTGTACAGGTAAAATTTCTTTATGATTTGTTCTTAACTCTGTTTGGAGGCTCATTTGAATGACAAATCATAGTCATATCACTATTTGACATTAAAACGCAATACAAACCCTTTATCGTTTTCTAGGGAATAAATAACAAGGAATATCCCACAATTAAACAAAATTCAAACATTCATTAAGGTTTACAGATTTCTTGGAAAACCTTAACCTCCGTTGTTTTTCGTATCTTTCAAAATCGATTCAAATATTTTTTAAAAAAAGTGTGCCATCTCCTCCCGCATCACGATGAGGATGAGTATGAGGGTGAGTATTGTACTTTGAGAGTTGTACATAAGTTACACTGGTCAACATGATTTTTGTCTTGTGAGTACCAATAGTTGTAGTTAATGCAGTTTTTTATCGTGTTTTCAAATATGTATTCGGAATTCCTCCATCACCCACAGTTTTTTTATTTCAATTTCAATTAATGGATTTAAATAATTATTTTTTAATAAACGTTTTTTCGTCCATATGTCCATTGTAAAATAAAACCAAATGAGCTAACTCAAATGGTTTCAGCTATGGAAAAGAGATATCAAGGCAAATGGAATCCTAATATGCTGGCCGATTATTGTTGGAGCATCAAAAGGGATGCTCCACAGGCGAAATACAGCAGAAAATCGTAATTTCTTACTTTCTAGGTGAGTCCGAATGTTCGAATATTGTGTAGTTACTAATGTAGAAAATATTAAAGTGTTTGGAATTATAAAAACGTTGCGTGATGGAGAAAAACCGATATCATATTTGAATTTAGGAGAAAAAATACTATCAGAATCAAATATTTTTCTTTCTGAGACAAAAAAAAAAGTTTATTTTTTGTTGCTCAGTGTAATTTTAACATCTAAAAATAAGTAAATTTATATGAAATTAGCTGCAAGATTATATATATTAGCTCTGTTCTAATATGTCATTTACCCTTTTACATGAATATGCTTCTGGAATGCTTGTTACTTTATCATTGGTAGTATATACCTCAGCATTGCTATAAAATTAGTGTATTTTAAGAGACAAATATGTCATCATAACAAAACAAAGCTTGGACAAAGAAATAACACATTATTTTATTAAAATACTAGCTAATACCCGGCGTGCACTGCTACGCCTAAATAAATGAAAATGAATGTGCTTTTATGTTTAGTTGAATAAGTAAAATAAAAATAATTATAAATGTAAGCCTATATCGTAATTATGTTAAGATTCTCCGTGCTGATTACCCGGTGTTGCTCGGGAATCTACTTATCTCGATCTTCTTGACATAAATGAGCTAAAGACAAAATTCGTTATTTGAGTTATCCATAAAAGAATACCCGCCATGTGCTGTTATTCTTGCATAGGAATCTACGTACTTATCCCGATCTTATTGGCATCAATAAAAGACAAAAATGGTTATTGTGAGTTATCCGTAACAGATAAACATATTCATTAGCTGATTTTTTTGTAGAGCTTTTTGAGATATTCAATTCTGTGTACATTAATTTTGTGTATTTGTTATGGCTTAGGTAGCGTAAGCCATTTAAGCGTCCAAAGAGCTACTTTTTTCACGTTTTCCACTACAAAGAGCGATTTTTAAGGGTGTAGGAGTTGAGTTTCACAACTCTCTTATAGCCTATGTTCATCCCAGGAATCTCCTGAACATTTTGCAAACAGCCCCATTACAATCGGATCAACGGTATGGCCGCGCATAAAGTACAAACAAACAAACATTTCTTTTTTATATTAAGATATATTTTGATTTTTTATAATAAAAATGTAATATTACATATTATTACTATTTTACTACATATTTATGTACATATTTGGAGATTAATATTTCATAAAAATCCAGACTCTACTTGTAAGACAAATATCAGGAAACTTTAAAACCCAAACGGTCTCCGAACACCATCTGGTCATCATTATCATCACCATCATACTGGCTTAATTTGATTTGATTAAGCTTAGGATTAAGACCTCTCCTGGCGCATAATTACTATCATCATCACCTACCATATATCACCATGGCAGAATGACCCCGCCTCCCACGAGCCCAAACTCAGAAGTGGGTTACAATGCCAGGAGAGAATACCACACATGCCGTAATGACAATCTGGCGGAATTGATAACACTGGTCAACATGATTTCTGTTTCATGAGTACCAATAGTTGCATTTAATGCCGTTTTTTATCGTGTTTTCACATATGTATTCGGAATTTCTCCATCACCCACAGTTTTTTTTTAATTTCAATTTCAATTAATGGATTTAAATAATAATTTTTATTAAACTTTTTTTCGTCCATTTGTCCATTGAGCGATGAGCACGGGGAACACTTTCATCAGGAGATTTCAGCTATGGAAAATATATATCAAGGCAAATAGAATTCTAATATGCTGGCCGATTATTGTCGGACCATCAAGAGGGATGCTCCACAGGCGAAATATAGCAGAAAATCGTCATTTCATACTTTCTAGTGAGTCCAAATGTTCGAATATTGTGTAGTTGCGAATGTAGAAAATATTAAAGTGTTTTAAATTATAAAAACCTTGCGTGATGCAGAAAAACCGATATCATAATTTAATTCAGAATAAAAAATACTATCAGAATCACATATGTTTCTTTCTGAGACAATTTTTTTTTTTTTGCTCAGTGTAATCTACTACAAAAGGTTAATACAACATTTCGCCCTCCGGAAACATGATCGATTCTTTAAAGGAAACTGGTTGTAATAAGATCAGTTAAATCGCGTAAACTGCGATGGGAAGGATGCGTATGAGGTAAATATGGGGAATGCAAGATAGGCATGGAAACTTAACTTAGTGGATTTTATAGCCCTCACAAACAGTCGTTGGCGCCTAGTCCCGCCTCACTCCAATCCGTTCTACAAAAGCAGGAACTTCGCCCAATAGGTTGCATTACTGGATTCTGGCATCTATTTCTGCACCTTGCAGTTAAAAGCGACTGCTAATTTTTTTGACATTATATTGGTACATCACATGCTTCTCTGGGAGAAATTTCAAGGTAGGTTTCGGCATGCAATGGTTGACAGTTCCCTTGTGAGATCTCAGGTACCCATTTAAATATTTTAATATTGTATTTGAAATAATAGAATACAAACTTTCAACTTCGTACAAAATTCTAACAAATATATTAGTAAGCAGACTTACTCCCTATATTGATGACATCCTAGGAGATCATCAATGTGCATTTAGAAGAAACAGGTCTACAACAGATCAGATTTTTAATATAAGACAGATTTTAGAAAAGAAACGGGAATATTATGACACTGTACATTAACTATACGTAGACTTCAAAAAAGCATATGATTCAATTAAGAGAGAGAAGTTATATAGCATCCTGCTGGAGTTCGGAATTCCGATAAAGTTAGTTAGACGAATGTGTCTAAATGGCACAAAGAGTAGGGTGCGTGTAGGCAAACAGTTTTCAGACACTTTTGGAATCCAGAATGGGTTGAAGCAAGGAGATGCACTATCTCCTCTACTATTTAATTTTGTACTAGAGCATGCCATTAAATCTTTAGAGAATGAGGAAGGCTTACAACTCAATGGTATTAATAAGCTGTTAGTTTATGCTGATGATGTAGTATTATTGGCCGATAGCGAGGAGATACTAAAGGACAACACGCACACACTATTGAGTAACACTAAGAAATTAGGACTGGAAGTAAATATCAATAAAACTAAATATATGGTCACACGTAGAAATACACTATATAATGGAAATGGACAGCTAATGACAAATGAGGGAAATTTTGAGGAAGTGGCTGAATTAAAATACCTAGGAACAATAATCACAAATAGGAATGAGATGCACAAAGAAATTAAACATAGGCTCAATTCTGGAAATGCGTGCTATTATGCATTGTAGAGTCTCTTGATGTCCCAACTCCTTTCAAAAAACGTTAAACTGAAAATATATAAAACTATTATTCTACCAGCTATATTATATGGGTGCGAAACATGGACTCTTACTTTAAGGGAGGAAAGGAGATTACGAGTATTTGAGAATAAAGTACTTAGGAAAAATTTTGGACCAAAGAGAGAAGAACATACTGGTGAGTGGAGAAGACTACATAACAATGAACTACACGGTCTTTATAGGAAGCCAGATATAATAAGAACAGTTAAGTCTCGTAGACTGCGATGGGCAGGACATGTTGCACGTATGGGGAATGAAAGACTTGCATGGAAGCTTCTTGTAGGAAAGCCAGAGGGGAAAACGCCCAGTTGGTAGACCAAGAATGAGGTGGGAGAATAACATTAACTATGATCTGAGGGAAGTAGATTATACAGGGAATGATTGGAAAGCATTAGCTCAGGATATGGATGTATGGAGAGCTTATGTCCGCGCGGCCATGAGCCTACGGGTTCGATAGTGCCAGTGAGTAAGTAAGTAAGAACAGAAAATGCTATCTCACAGAATGAAACAAAGTGTGTGCTAATTAAGTTATCAGAAGTTATCATTAATTTTAATTAGCTCTCGTTCTCATTTATTTCCAAATGTTTTATTTAGCCGTTAAATAACGATATTTACTTTATGTCATTAGTAGATTTAATTTAATTATTCTATTACCAATTCTTTTCTCTTTCAGCGAATTCCGAAAAATGCTATAGAGATTGGTCCTATGAAAAGATCCTACCTATTAGACAACGAAAATGGACATAACATATATACTTTTTTCTATAGTAATTCTGCCGAGGGCAGGTCTTTCACTGCAATCATAGCATTTTCATATTATGCGTTGCGGCATTACCAAGGAATTAAGCCTATAGGTGTGGTAGTTTCCCGTTACTTTCCACACTGGTGATGGATGATGATGATAAGGATGATAATGATGGCCGAATGATTTTCGGGGACCGTTGGACCCTAAGCTTCCTGACATTTGTCTTATAGGTGTGGAAAAACCCCGAAAGAAAAACCTCAACCAGGAGCCTGTCCCGACTGGGAATCGAACCCGGGCGCGCTGCGCGACAAGGCAGCATGCTACCTCGAGACCACAGCGGTGGACATTATGTATATATATATGCGCGACACACACACACACACACACACACACACACACACATTGGAATCTCTATAACTCGAAATTCAAGGGAGATGCAAATAACTTCCGAGTAAGTTTTCTACTTACTAACAGTTTTGGCTTAAAGGGTTTTTAAGGTTGCGTTTACGACTTACAGAGGTTTAGATTCTATATAGACTCTAAGTTACAGAGGTGAAACAAATAAAAATCCGAATTACCGAGGTAATGTTTATTAGACTAAATAAGTAAAATAAGAAAATAGTCCTAACATGTAATTATTTATGCATGTGCAATCAAATGAAAATCAATTAAAATTAAAATCAAATCAAAGTATGTACATAATAATTATAATTCGTTTGCCTCCACTTTGCGATAAATTTGTAGAAAGAGACAGCTGTGCTCACCTCTCGCACTCGCACCAGTCTTGTCGGTTTTCTTCACCAGATTTTAATAGGGATAAGGGGAAAGAGGAACACTGACAACAGGGTGGGTTCTTTCTTTTGTACCAGAGCGAAAGCGGTCAAGGATCTACCTTTATATTTCCATCTCTCTCTTTGCAAAGTTAAGCCAAATATACAAAAATGTCTTGCAGTAGTGTACCACTCACACTAATGTTTTTGTTCCAACGTTGCTTAAACCACTTAAGTAGACATTCTTCTAAGTTAGGAAAGTCTGAAACTTGTATTTTATTTGAAAAAAAATAGCGCTTTTAATTTGTTTCGGCATTTCGGATAATTTGTTTTTATTATTGTTGACAGAGTACTCATGGGCAAGCCAAATTGTTCAGCGATGAATTTCTTCTTATTTTACAGCTTCTATCACTTCTAACTTTTCAGAAAGACTCAAGAGTTTTTATTTTTCGTTTAATAGCAAACATTTTCAATTTTTTTCTTCACAGATAAGTTGGCATGTATTGGTGTAAGCCAGTAGAAAGCAAGATGTTAACTAAATTATGTTAATAAACAATTATACAAATTAAGATTTCGGTCAGTAGAACTCAAAGGAAAGCCATAACAATAAAAGTAGGCAAATACAAAATATGCAACATAAAATTACACTTGGTGAAAACGTGTTGATTCGACTGGTCTTTTCTTTGAATTAAAAGTTTAAAGTGATCTCACTACAGTCCTCAGGAGGCCTTTGGGGTAGTAGAAGGTTAAGGCTCCCACTTTTTCTAGACAATCGGCACTTGATGTCAGCCGGGTTGTCAGCCCTGCGTGACGGCCGCCTTTACCCCAGAACAAGCGTCTGGTACTCATTTACGTTAGAGGCTGGATCGACCCCAGGACCATAGTGCCGCCAGAAGGTTTGGGTCAGTTTAAAAATACATAGGCTATTTATTTACAGACTTCGAAACAAAGAGGTGATAAAACAGAACATTGATTTTTTCGAGGTCAAATCCATTTTGAGTTATAGAGGGGAAAAAAGAACTGGAATACCTTGAAAGGAATTACGGTGGTTTCGAGTAACAAAGGTTATATAATTCGAATAATGATTTTTTGGCTTGAAGGGAAGGCAATTAGGATTTTTTCGACTTAGAGAGGAATTCGATTTAACCAGATTCGAGTTATAGAGGTTCCACTGTGTGTATATATATGTAGGCTGTAACAGGACCTCACCGAGAAAATTATAGGGATGACAGGCCATGCAGAGAGGATACTTTTTTGTGAAGGAACATATAGTCGCAAATAAGTCGTTTATGAGTTATGCGCAGACAAAAGGTGTTCGCTCATAAGGGTTGGAATTGAATACAAACAATTGTACACGTATCATTTTATTGAAAAATACATGTTTTTACAATAAGTGTTCAAACAGTCGAGCCTGTGCCTCATTGCATGTTTGATATCGTTGCAGCAACGATCGGCCAACACGGCCGATCATAGCAGGATTCTTATTGATGTCTTCAAAACACTTATTGTTTGAAAACTTATTGTAAAAACATGTATTTTTCAATAAAATTATACATGTACAATTGTTTGTATTCAATTCCGACCCTTACGGACGAACACCTTCATCCGCAAAACTCATAAACGACGTGTTTGCGACTATATGTTCCTTCACAAAAATGATCCTTTCTGCATGGTCTATCACCCCTATAATTTTGTCGGTGAGATCCAGTTACACGCTATATATATATATATATATATATATATATATATATTACCTTATATGAGATAAGGTAAATGGTGATATAAAATAATAATCGAGAAATGAAATGACACGAAGGGGAGATGAAATTCGGGAAATGAGAACCCCCAGAAAACCCCGAAAAATCCCGCTATGGCCCACACCACCAATACCCACTATCCATGATACAAAAGTGTAAAGAGGATACCTCAGATAAAGTACCAGCTGGAGGTCTATGCTACAATACAACAATTTTATTTATCTTAAAATAATTCAATAGAAATTTACAGATGTCATGTTTGAATAAATGCATTTCTCTCTTATTAATTCTAAGTATGTATAAAGTATGTGATATAAGTGCGGAGGAGTACACGTACCGCCATATTAAGTTGCATTGTATCCGGGACTGGGAAGGAGGTGGTAACTCGGAAGCGATTCAAGTTATTAATTGCGTTGCCATATCGGGCCCCACACCGCGCGCTACCTACAAGTTATCGTATACAAACAATAAACATTATTTAATTCTGATCTCAGCTATTCCAGTGTGAATGGCAGTTTATGAATATTCTAACGTGAATGTCACTAACTGCATCGATATTTCTTCTTCTTCTTTTCATGTGATAGTGGTCTGTTACGGTCTCAATCCAATATTTGAAGGGTCTGCCCAATGATCTCTTGCCTGGTGGCTGGTAATTTAAGATTTGAGGTGGTATTCTTGTTCTGCTCATTCTTCTTACGTGAGATTTCCAGTTGTTTCTGTATTTTTGTACATATTCCATGGTTGATGCTATTTGTAATTATCTGAGAATCTCAGAATTCCTTTTATGGTCTGTTCTTGAGTAACATGCAGTGCGTCTCTTAAATTTAATTTCTGCCGCAGTTAGTCTTTGTTCATATACACTGCGAATTGTCCAGGCCTCACTGCCGTAACATAATATGGGTCTGGCCAGTGTTTTGTAAATTCTAGTTCGTGTGTGTTTCTGTACTGTGTTTGGCTTGAAACTATTATTTACAATTCCTGTTACTCTGTTAAATTTTATTAATTTTTGTCTAATTTTTTCCCCTCTTCGTATGTAACTTGGTATTCGAGGTACTACATCGATATTTCTCTGTTATAATTCGTGTTACTAACTGGTACCTACCTATATATTTATTCAAGTTTCCCTCGTATACTTACATCATGTTACTTTTCTCATGCATCCATCCATAGTAATTCTGCCCCAAGGCAGCTCCTTCATGCAATTATAGCATTTTCATGCTATGCTTGCAGCTTTAGTAGAGAATTGTAGGTGTGGTAGCTTCGCGTTGCTTTCCACACCGGTGAAGGATGATGATGATGATGGCCATATGATTTCCTGACATTTGTCTTACAGGTGAGGAAAAACCCCGATAAAAATCTCACCCTGAAAAATTGCCCCGACCGGGGATCGAACCCTGGCTCGCTGCGTGACAAGTCAGCACACTACCTCGAGACCACAGCGATGGACTTCCCACGCATAATAACACTTAAAATAACGAATAGTAAATACAATTTTTAAAAAATACGGTCTGAACGTATCATGTTAGTAAGCTTTTAAGTTTAATACTTTTAATTTTTAGCGTGTTCATCTAAGTTGGCTATATTATTAAGCTCACAATTGGACGGCGTTGTGCATGAACCGACCATGTGTCAGTAAGTAAGTTTCCAGAAAAATACGTTTAAAATAAATCTTCACAATTTATTGCAGCGCCAAACTAACAATTCTGGATATTGCAAGGTATTTTTCTTGTTTAAGAGCTATGCAATAACAAACTAAGAGCGGGAACATTTGGTGCTTAGTTGCATGATGCAAAATTTAGATTAGCATTTATAAAGATTTGGTTTCATATTTGTTTATTACAAATCATAGAATATCTGATAGTATTGATAGCCTTTGAATTTTTCTTTAATAATAAGGCTATATTTAAAGATTTAGCACTAAAATTGTGCGTACACTTACTTCACGAACCAATGCAACAGATGCCATCAAATAGATTTTTTTTTAAATCGCGCTTAGCCGGTTAGTGCGTAACATCGTCCAATTAATAACTATTTTCAGATGTTACTTACAGTTAATATGGCGTTTTAGGTCATTTCTATTTCAACTTCTCAATCAATTTTCAGGTATCTTCGTTTCTTTCTTCATAAAGATACCACACGCACCACACACACACACACACACACACATATATAGTGGTGCTTCATAATAATGATATTTAAATTTCATGGGCAAGGCGAGAATGGTGGTCTCCCATTGGTTGGACCTGATACGCAAGTCACGAACTCGCGAGTGAAAAAAAAAAAAAAAAAAAAAAAAGCGCAAACCACCAATATTTCCAGTCTGTCATTCGAGACGTCTCCCCCTATTTCCGTAGAGATCGGTGGCTAGAAGGTTCCATTCGGAAATGTCTAGACAGGTGAATTGGAGGAAAAAATCGGTGAGCAATATGATCTTTATGGAAAATCAGATGTAATAACAAAAATTAAGTCTTATACACTGCGATATGTGGGGTATATGACACGTATGGGAAATGAAAAAGGAACATGAGAATTTATTGCATGAAAACCAGAGGGAAAACACGTAGGTAGGCCAAGAATAGGGTGGGAAAATGACAATCACGATCTGAGGATGGTAAATTGTACAGGTAGTCAGCGATGGGCAGGGGAATTTACGTTGTACGTGTGGGGAATGAAAGAGAGGGATGGAAACTTACTGCAGAAAAACCAGAGGGATAGGGACTAATACGAAGGTCAAGAATGGGGTGGGAGAATAACATTATTTGGAAGGTGAATTACATAGGGAATTTAAGGGAAACACTATTTCAGCATAGGAATTTGTGCATCGGCCACGAAAATCCGGATTCTTCTTCTTCTTCCTTCCAAGTATTAGGCCAAGGCCTGTTACGATCCTATAGTTAAATTTTCCCTCCAGCGTAAATAGTTTGATCCTTCCGGAAAATTCTCATATAAGATTTGAAAGCATAATAATAGTTCCTTCGATTGGTTGCTGGCCAAAAGAAGGCAAGACCAGTGATGGGGCTGCCATCTTATAGCCTCTGGTCAGGCTTTTCTGGAGAAGAAAAGAAAATAAAGGAAAGAAGAAATGGAAGAAAGGAAAGACTCCCTAGCCCTCGGATGCCCTAATAGCGTCGGGGTCGAAAAAACAAGAGTTAACCAAGGGAGGTTAGATAGTAAAGTTAAAAGAGTGCAAAACACAAGTAAGTGGAAGAAATGTTTTGCTCAGCTTGGGCACCTTGTGGTCGCCATCCACATATCCTCTAGATGAGGACCCCTGAGGGTGAAAATCCGGATTCAATAGTGCTAATAAGTTACACTTTTAATCCTATATAATATTTACTATTATTATATATTATAATATTTGTCGCTGCCAATTTTTAGAGTTATTTAAACTTTATGCTAGCCTAAGATTTTATTTATTTATTTATTTATTTGAAGTTCTTTCTTCACCGTAATTTTAAACTTTATACTTTGTTGTAAGGCGTCAATATAATATTGTAAACTTAAATATTAAAAAGATACCTGGCAGGTGCCGTGTCTTGAACTAGGTTATTATTGTTATTTTTTTAATTTTTAAGAACTGTAAGTTTTCCGAAAATTGGCTTCTATTTTAACCTATACTTTTGGACGACTGCACCTTCCAGGTGTATATATATATTAATTTAATCGTTACTGTAAAGGAACAATAAATAGGTCCATAGAAATATATTACTTATATGGTAAAACATAATGACGAATAGAGAAAAGCTGGATATGTGGAATATGAAGGAAGAAGGTAAAGGTTAGGGCTGCGGTTTAACCTATGAGTCAGCGGCAGGGCTGAGGGTTGACATGCAGAGGGTGCGTGAAGACCCCTGAATTATTAAATTCCATCATGTCTAAGCAAAACCCTCTGGGAATGCGGTGCCTTCCAGATACTGTGTAAATAAAACAACAGGCATTTACCATAACTATACATCACTATGGCACCATCAGCCATGGGTGTTGTTCACCATTCACCCTACTGGCTCACAATATCAAAGTGTTTTTTTTATTAAAATGTATGTTAGGTTCTTTGGCTCACTGGTAACATCCTCTGCAATAAAATTAAGTCAAGTTAGATGTGCTCTGAATATCTACACTAACTCACTGGCACTATCGAACCCATGGACTCATGGCCCCGTGTACATAAACTCTCTTTACATACTTATCCTGAGCTAATGTTTTCCAATCAGCTCCTGTATAATTTACCTCCCTCAAAGCCTGATTAATATTATTCACCTACTCAGTCTTGGCCAACCTACTAGGAGCCTTCCCTCTGGTTTTCCTACAAGTAGTTTCTATGTCCCTATTTCATTATTCATTCGCGCCACATGTTCTGTCCATCACAGTATATGAAACATAACTGTTATTATTACATGTGGTTCCCCATATAGCTCATACAGCTCACTGTTATGAAGTTTTCTCCATTCACCTGCCTGTTCATCTCTCTTTGGTCCAAAAAAATTCCAAACAAATGCATTCTCAAATACTACAATATTCTCTCCTCCCTTAAAGTAAGAGTCCACCTTTTCGCGTTAGTATAGCATAACTGCAAGGTTAACAAATATGTGTATATATATATATATATATTATATATATATATATATATATATGGAGAAGGATGGAACGTATAAAATTGACAGACAAAATAAGAAATAAAGAAGTGCTAGACAGAGTGGGTGAAGGAAGAACCATGCTGGAACTCATAAAGAAGAGGAAATGAAATTGGATTGGCCACTGGCTAAGAAGAAACTGCCTGCTGACGGATGCCCTAGAAGGAATGGTCAACGGAAAGTTAGAGACAGAAAAAGACATCAGATGATAGACAATAATAAAATAAATGGTTTGTATGCAGATACAAAAAGGAAAACTGAGTTAAGGAAAGAGTGAACAATGCTGAATTTGCAGTGAAATACCTGCTCTTGGTCAGAACGCTATGTATGCATATATATATTAGTTTAACTTTTTTGAGAGAAGTTGTGATGACAAGAGTCCCTGTAATGCTTAGTACACGTGTTTCCAAGACTGAGACAATATTTAATTACTTTCTGCATCTCATTTATATTTGTAATTATTATTCCTAGGTACATTTGAATTCATCTACTTCTTCAAAATTTTCATTTTCATTAACTGTCCATTTCCATTATGTGATGCACTTCTACGTGTGGCTATAGAGTTTACCATTAACTCGCAGCATGCCAACCTATCACGATTTGTATTTTATATCGGCTACACTGTCTCTCTCGTCATTCAGTATTTTATTTAATTACACTGAACAACAAAAAATAAACTTTTTTTTTCTCAGAAAGACAAATGTGATTCTGATAGTATTTTTTCTCCTGAATTAAAATATGATATCGGCTTTTATCCGTCACGCAAGGTTTCCGAGAGACAAGCATTTACAATTTCAAACACTTTAATATTTTCTACATTCGTAATTACACAATATTCGAACATTAGGACTCACCTAGAAAGTAAAAAATGACGATTTTCTGCTATATTTCGCCTGTGGAGCATCCCTCTTGATGGTCCAACAAAATCGGCCAGCATATTAGGATTCAATTTGCCTTGATATCTGTTTTCCATAGCTGAAATCTCTTGATGAAAGTGTTCCCCGTATTCATCGCTCACTGCGCCAAGATTTTCCGCGAAGAAATCTAGGTTTATTAAAAAAATAATTATTTAAATCCATTAATTGATATTGAAATAAAAAAACCGTGCGCGATGGAGATTTTCCGAATACATATTTTAAAACACGATAAAAAACTGCATTAAGTACAACTATTGGTACCTCATGAGACAAAAATCATATTGATCAGTGTTATTCTTTTCATCGACCCAGGGCATTGAAGTTGCTATTAAATAAAGACGTCAACAATAAATCTGTGAAATTATAAGATTAGAAGTCCCTTGGCCCAGCTGCTAGCTTCATTTCTACAAGTGTCATTAGCAGATGTGGACGATACCTGCCTCTTTGTGGTTAGCATGTCGGATCCCTCAGCCGTTATAATTTTTTCTCAACCTGAAGCCGGTATTTATAGCTACCGAAGTTTCTCATTACGCTGAGTGAGCACCGGTCCCATACTGGCCAAAATTCCGTGAGAATATATCTCCCCCACAGGTATTGAACCAGCGCATGTCCCGGACATTTTGTTCCAAGGTATGATGCCTTATACAGTTTGTGAACGGCGTATGACTAATCTAGACTATTCTATGGCACTGTGCCATCTGTGAACTTCAATCGGGAACAAGTGACTGCTAGCGTCATGTAGGCCACATATTCCCACTAGACCAAATTGCCAACAAATGTATTCACATATAAGGAGATTCTACCCAGGAATTACTTGCATTGGTGGGCAAGTTAGAATGAGAAAATGGGTAAGTTAATGTTAGATAGGCAACTTAATGCTAATTTGTTCAAGTTAGGTTGAAAAAAATAGGCGAATAAGTACACCAGATTAGTTTAAGCTATAACTTGTTTGTTAGCGGGTTGGCTACACTGCATAAGCAATGATTTATACATATTTTACATGGCAAATCTGGCGATTTCAAGTTATTTTGAATTGAAGTTCTTACTTGATTTTAAGATAATTCTCACATTTTTGGGAAAAATGATCAAAATATGTATAGCCTACTTCTATCCACATACTGGAACAATACATTGTCTGATTTTCCGTTTGATTTATTTAAATTTATGTATATGGCATGGTGGCATAGAATCCCCCTAATCTGGGCTTCAAAAGTTCTAAATAGTCTCCGAACACCGTTTGGTCATCAGTCTCATATCCGTCTTGTTTAATATGAATGTAAGAGTGAATTATATGCCTTATATTATATGTTTTTTAAGATTTAAGATTTAAGATTTATTTAGCCTGGTGGAGTTAAGGCCATGTGGCCTTCTCTTCCACTCACCAGGACAAACATATATTACATAAGAATATAACAATGTTAATTAACTCTAATATTAAACACTAAGTAAAAATTTGATCAAAAGATAATATCTAATATACATATTACGATCTATAATACAACCAGTTAATATTAGTTAAAATTAAGACTAAAACTAATAATAAAATGTATACAAGCAAGACATATTAAATTGTCCCTGTCTAGTGTATATAAAAAACAGGAAAATAATGAGATATAGAAAACTAATTTTACGATTATACAATATTTAAAACAAAACAAATAAAAATATTTGTTATTCTTAATATTATTTACATAAATAATTAAATATATTAATATTGCTAAAAGAATACTATCAGTGAGGTGTATAAGTCAGTTTGTTATTAAATAATTCTTTAGTTTGTTTTTGAAGGATGTTATAGTTTGACAGTCTCTGACATAGGGTGGAAGGGAATTCCATGTTTTGGTAAGTGACACCGTAAAAGATAATGAATAATATACAGTGTGATGAGGCGGGATATAAAGGACAATGTGCTGATGGGATCGAGTGTCAAGATTATGTGTGTCGGATAGTCTGATGAAGCGGCGTGATAAATAATTAGGCGATGATGTGTGAAGTATTTATAGAGAAGGGATAGGGAATGGACAGTTCTACGATCTTTAGACGAAACCACGATAATTGTTCCAGGGACGGTGTGTAAACATGGTCAAATTTGCGAATACCACAAATAAAACGTGCGCAAGAATTATGAACACGTTGAAGTCTTTGAGTGGAAATAATATTTAAGTCTGTAAAAAGAGTGTCACAATAATCAAAATGGGGCATTGCAAGTGTTTCTACTAACATTTTCCTAAGGGCGAATGGCAAACAATTTCGTACACGATTTAATGAATGTATTATTGAGAAGACTGTTTTGCATGTATGGTTTATTTGTGTATTCCAATTTAAGTTTTGTCAATAAATACTCCTAGAATTTTTACTGTCTCACTATAAGGGATTTGAACTCCATTTAGTGACACATGCGAAACTGTGTTTAGGTTAATTGTAGATAATAGTCTCTGATGACCCATAATGATTGATTGTGACTTTGTAGGATTTAATTGCAGTCCATATTTAACTGTCCAAGTCATTAGTGAGTCAAGATCCTCGTTAATTTTGGCAACAGCGTCATTTAGTGAATATTTGTCTGTGTGGATGTAGATTTGCATGTCGTCTGCAAATAAATTATGTTTGCAATGCTTTAGGGAGTTAGATATGTCATTTATGTAGATTGAAAAAAGCAAAGGTCCAAGTACCGAACCCTGTGGAACCCCAGCTTTACGGAAGGACCAAGAAGAACATAATGTATGATTCCTATAACAGATTGCTGGCGCTCATGAAGGTAGGAATTGAACCATTTCGTGGCACTATCAGAGAGTAAGAGGTTTTTAAGTTTATGCAACAATAAGTCCAAGTCTACCGTGTCGAATGCTTTACTAAAGTCCAGTAATGTAAGAATGGTAAGTTTTCGATTATCAGCAGCTTCGCGTATGTCTTCGCAAATATTTAGTAGAGCAGTATTTGTATTGTGTCCTGTCCTGAAGCCTGACTGAAATTGATCTAGAAGGTTGTAATCATTTAGGTATTCAGTCAGTTGTTTATGGACTAATCGTTCCAGAGCTTTTGAAAGAGTAGGTAAAATGCTAATGGGTCGAAAGTCGTTCGGGGTTGAGGGCGTTTTAACTTTAGGCAGTGGACGTACGAGGGCTTGTTTCCACAATGAGGGATATGTAGACGTTTGTAGTGAGGAGTTAAAAATATGAGTTATAGTAGGTAGTATAGCTTCGATTATTTTATTCAGTAAAGTAATATTTATACGGTCAGTTCCTTCTGCTTTGGTTTTTATTCGCATGATGGCTTTCTTTACGTCGTAGTCTGTAACATATGAGAAGTGGAAATGTTCTCTGTCGGGTTGATTTGTCAGTGATAATTCATTTATTGTTTGTTCTTTATCCTTTGGAGTAGTAGTTATACCTGTGAAGTGATTATTGAGTGTGTCCAGGGAAACAGGTAATTTGTCTACCTGTGTGTCTTTTCTCCCAATTCCCATTCTATTCAAGTTTTTCCAGATTTCTGAAGTATTGGTATTTGTTAGGTTGTATAAATGTCTAAGTTTGGCGTTTCTTATAGCTTGATTTGTCTTGTTACGTAACTGTTTATATTGAGTGAGACTTGTGTCTGTTTTGTTGAGTCTATATTCTTATGTGCTGCGTCTCTATCAGTCATCAAGTTACGAATTGAAAGAGTCATCCAGGGTGCAGGGCGTCGTTTCACGAGTTTAGTTTTGGTGGGGCATGTCTGTTGTATAATTGTAGTAAAGTCATTTAGTGTCTCAACTTTTTCATCTACAGAATGCAGCGTCCATATTGAATGCCACGGCATCTGCATAGCTTCTTCAATTAGGGTTGCATTGTCTATATGTTTTTAAGTCTCTATACGTAATAGTCTTTCGAGTCGGTTTAGGGCACTGCAGTGAATATGCTAAGAATATAATATCATGTGCTGATATTCCCGGGGCTGGCAGTTGCCCGTGAGTAAGTACTCTGTCTGGATTATTAGTTGCAATTAAGTCAAGTAACGTCTCAGAGTGATGAGTGTGATGTGTAGGTCGTAGGGGTAGGAGTGTCATATCACAAGCCTGGAACGTAGCCATCAGTTGTTGTGTATGTCTGTTATCAGTGTCTAGTATATTTATATTAAAGTCGCCCATAACGATAACGTGTTCATATTGTATTCGCGCGTTTTGTAAAGTGGACTCAATTTCAGCGATGGCTTTTATTTTAGGAGGTTGGTATACTACACAGAGAAGACATTTTTTGAAACTGACAAATATTTCTATGAACATAATTTCGGCAGATGGTTCGTTATTAGATAGATACACAATTTTAGGAGTAAGGTCTGTTCTAACGAAGGCTCCAATACCGCCCCCGCGACTGTAAACACGATCGTGTCTAAGAAAAGTATAACCATCCATGTCAATTAAAGAAGAGGTAATGGTGGGATTTAGCCACGTTTCGGATATGAGAAGAGCATGAATATTTAAAGAGAAGAAAATAGTTCTGATCTCATCTATATGTGCAGTAATACTCTGAGCATTGAAATGGGCTGAATGCAGGCTTTCACGGCCGGTAATCATGATGTTGAGTGATTCCGGGTTCTGTGGCCGTGGTCCATAGTTGGTGTTGATACCAGACGTTTCGCCCTCAACTGCGGAGGGCATCTTCAGTGGCGAGTGCTTCTAGGCGTGTTTCCTGGTCGGAAGCTCTACTTAGAGTGAACGCTGCGGGTGTTGTATTGATACTAGTGGTGGGAGCAGGGTGAGCGGGCGTGGCTCTTGCTGATTGGCTAATGGTCGTCTCCTTGTTGTCCCTAGTGTTGATGCATTTATTTTCTAGTGTACGGTACCAGGCCTTAGACAGTTTAATACCTTCCTCTTTTCTGTTAATATTTTCCTTATGCTTGTGTATTTCTATAGCCTCTCGATATAATCTAGGGAAATAATAGGAAGTTGTGGCTAAAACTTGTGTATCATCGAATAGAATCTGGTGTCCATTCATAATGGCATGTTCTGCTACAGCCGATTTATCCATTTCTCCTTGTCTGCAGTTTCTTTTGTGTTCTGATAAACGGGTGGCTATACTTCTTTTTGTGGTCCCTATGTATGGTTTACCACACGAACAAGGAAGTCGATATACGCCGCAAGTGGAGAGAGGTGGCTGAGGATCCTTAGCTGAGCGAAGGCAGTCTTCTATTTTTCTTGTAGGTCTGTAAACTGTTTTTATGTTGTATTTTCGTAGGAGTTTTCCGATACGATCTGTGACTCTTTGTACATATGGTAAGTAGGCTATGCTGGTTGAGGGTGTGTTATCCATTCTGACGTGCTGTCTTCGTGGATGTATGGTTTGTCTTATTTCCTTGGATGTGTAGCCATTTTTCTGGAAACAATTGAATCGGCTGTAGCAGAACATGCCATTATGAATGGACACCAGATTCTATTCGATGATACACAAGTTTTAGCCACAACTTCCTATTATTTCCCTAGATTATATCGAGAGGCTATAGAAATACACAAGCATAAGGAAAATATTAACAGAAAAGAGGAAGGTATTAAACTGTCTAAGGCCTGGTACCGTACACTAGAAAATAAATGCATCAACACTAGGGACAACAAGGAGACGACCATTAGCCAATCAGCAAGAGCCACGCCCGCTCACCCTGCTCCCACCACTAGTATCAATACAACACCCGCAGCGTTCACTCTAAGTAGAGCTTCCGACCAGGAAACACGCCTAGAAGCACTCGCCACTGAAGATGCCCTCCGCAGTTGAGGGCGAAACGTCTGGTATCAACACCAACTATGGACCACGGCCACAGAACCCGGAATCACTCAACATCATTGAAATGGGCTACCTGCAAGGAATTAGGGTATGTGGACAAAGCTATTTCTAAAGCATTCCTTGAAGTAGTGGGGTCGAGAAGGGGAGTGGGAAGGTTATTGTCCTGTAACCTGTCAAAGACTGTCAAAGGAAAATCATCATTTAGACGAAAAATGGTCGTAAAATATTTCAACAAACTTACAAACTAAACTTGGTATCACGTCACTAAGAATATCTTAATTTTATGTACTATTAATAAAATGTTTAAAGTGATAACTGTCGGTTATTCACTGGCCGTGTTTGCACTAATTATATTTCTGAGGCCCGGAGAATGATGCGTTTGTTATCTCCTTCTTTAACATGTATTGCTCCGTCAATTGTCCACACATTTGTTACACCATAATATTATATGTTCGTCCTGTCTCGGAGGTGGCCCTGGCTTGAGATAATCCCTCACTCGGGGAGGGTCTCCATTTTCCTTGTGCGGTCAAAAAGTATCCATGTGATCCAAAATGTAAAAATAAATTCTCCCGACAGGTCTATCAATAAAATGTCCGGACGACTTGGGACACTTTAAAGTACCTTTAAATAGAGAGTTAAAATTAAGAATAAGAAATTGTATGCATGTTGGGCGATCACTAAAAGACAAGAACAAAGATTGGAAGCAGCTGAGATGAGATTTTTAAGACATATAGCAGTATATACTCTGCTGGATAAGAAAAGGAATGAAGATATAAGAAAGGAACTAAATATTTTCAAACTTACAGACCGAATAATTAAATATAGGAACGACTGGAAAGAACATATTGATAGAATGCAGAAGAAAGATTTCCAAAATTATTGCTAAATTATAAACCGCACGGAAGGAGAAATGTTGGACGCCCACACAGAAGATGGTCCGAACAATTTTAACAATTCTAGCTTTCATGGAACCGGAACGAGCCAACAGGCTTAATCCCTGGATGATAATGATGATGAAATTGTATACATTATTAATAAAACCCAAATCACCAAACTAAAATATTAAAATAGTCAAAGCGTTTCGATAGCGAAGCTATCATTATCAAGACAGTTTGGTGATTTGGGTTTTATTGGCAACTAGCTGATACCCGGCGTGCGTTTCTGCGCCTAAATAATTTAAATGTGTCTTTATGTTTAGCTGAATAAGTAAAAAGAAAAATAATTATAAATTGATATCGTAATTATTTGTTGATTACCCGGCGTTGCCCGGGAATCTACTTATCCTGATCTTCTTGGCATAAGAGAGCTGAAAGACAAAATGGTTATTGAGAGCTATCCGTAAAATAATACCCGCTGTGCGCTGTTTACGCTTGCCCGGGGATTAGTCATACCGATCCTCTTGGCATCAATGAGCTGAAGATAAAAATGGTTATTATGAGTTATCCGTAAAAGATAAACATATGCTGTCGCGGACTTTATTTGGTACATTTTTTGAGATATTGAATTCTGTGTACAACAATTAGTTGTATAAGTTATGGTTTAGACAGTGTTAGCCATTTAACCATCCAAAAAGGTCCGAAAAACACGCTTTTCACTACAAAGGGTGATTTGTAAGGGTGAAGAGGTTGAATATTACAATTCTCTTATAGTTAAACCTTCCCCGGAAACTCCTGAACATTCTGTAAAAAGCCCCACCACAATCGGATAAACTATATGGCAGCGCATAAAGGACAAACAAACAAACAAACAAACAAACAGACATACATCCATTTATATGTATAATACAATTTTATTACCATAAGTAATGCCACGAGTGATTTCCAAATTATCGATAAATTCACGAGTCACGAAGTGAAGAGTGGCATTTGTTAGGATTATTTAACGATTAAAATTAAGCTGTTTACTCACAAATCATTATTTAACTATAGTTATTTTTAAATATTTATATATTTAATGTAAACGGCGATGTTTGAAAACAATTGAGAAACGATTGGTATGCTTCATTTGCTTATTTTGTTCATCACTGCAACCAGATCATAATATTATTTATTGCCAAAGGATCGTAATGTTGTAAGAATGCACCCTAGTGGAGAAATTTATAACCAACGTTATAGGTGTTAATTAATTTCTGATGGCCTATGATGTAAATATGCCAATTATATTTTTCTGCAACGTCATTTCCTGGAAAATAATTCGTTTAAGAAAGTGCAAACAGTGTTTTTTTTGTGGTATAATCAATTGTTACAAATGTTTTTATATTATCTCACGCAAGCGCTTTCTGCTGACATTCATGCACTATATATACAATCTGGTAGCCGTATTTCTTCGAGAGTCAGTCACTGCAAAATAATGCTATGACCTATTCAGAATGTTAAAAATGAGGTGCTTTCTTTAATATGATAAACTTTCGTTGATAAATTCGAGGCGAAACACGTCCGTGGTTGGTTGTAAATAAAAAATCATTGAAATGTGATTGGTCATTAACTCCCATTTGGGGCATGAGTTAAATAGTCACCAAGAAGATCCTAATTATTAATAAAGAATAAGAAAGATTATGAAAAAAAACAATAGGAAGTAACATTACGAGATTCAACTTAATACATTAATTAATTGGGTCTGAAACTTATTTTATAGGAAAGGTTATTATATAGAATACAAAATGACTGAAGATGCATAAAGCATTTGACTGTGTTTGTTCACTCTGCAAAAAAATGTCAAAAGCTAAGGGGATATTTGCGCTGTATCAGTGATGGCCAGATGACAGTATCTAATTCATACCAGAACGTGTTTCTCTTGATTGGGAAAATGTAAACTATGGTATCACTGTTACCACTGCCAGATATTTTAATTAACTGAATTTTCAACCCCCCCCCCCTCTCTCTCTCTCTCTCTCTCTCTCTCTCTCTCTCCTCTCTCTCTCTCTCTCTCTCTCTATCTCTGTCCTGCTGGAATATCTGTATAACTGGAAACAATATTCCCTCCCCAAGCTCTGTGAGAATTGTTCAACCGCACTGGATTAAACAACTAAATCCTGTTTCTAAATACAAGCAGGAATGCACACAGTTCCTAAGTATCTTCTAGTCCATCCAGTTCAACATAAATTCTATACTTAACACATGACATAGGATTTGGTTTAACTTTGAACAGATACATAGAGTTTCAAAATATAGTTTACAAACTTTTAACTTCCCTAATTTCACTCTCATATTATGAATTCAAGTGGGAAACATTTTAATTAATATTGTTTGTAATCAATTGATTTGGTGTTTACTTGATGAAAATCCATGATGTTTGTTTATTAATTAAATAAAACTATCAAAGTTTTATATGATTTTCATAAATACAGTAAAACTTGTTCAAAGCGGAATCGCATTGGCCACATTTTTGTTTTCCACAATAGACACAATTCCACATTATAAAAAAAAACAAAAAAAATATTAACCAATCTTAGATTATAGACCAACGTATATGTCTTTTTAAGTACCTTGGATTACTTGTAGTTCCGCTACCTTTGAAAAGTGAAGTATAGTATGTATGAGCGACTTCGGCGGTAACGCACGAAAAAAAAAACTCCCGTTTCGTCAGCGTTAAAAATGTCTCTTAGGTGCGTATCTTGAAATTAAAGTAGGCAGTTTCGGTGTTCCGCTCACTAACTAAACTTTCGTCCACATCCTTTGATTCTCCACAAATTTCATTCCACACTATATTGTGTCGTCTTTTAAAACTGTCCAGCCAACCTGAAGGTGCCTTGTAATCGTTATTCTCTAGGGCCGGGATTTAGCAACAGCTAGAGTTTGATTTTGGAGCATCGGTCCGGAAATTTGGAGATTCATCTTCGATCATTTCCAATTTTCGTTTAATGATATTCGTTTTAGCCATCTTTATTCCGTAAATTTATTATGCTACCTGTGAAAGATCGGTCTCAGAACTTAAACTAATTTAAGATTTTACAGAACAATAGTTATTTGTAAGAACAGAAATCTGCATTACGCACAACATATGGGCAGTGAGGCCGTAAAATAATTTCAGGTACAGGGAGAATATATACTTCACCCCGCGGCAGGAATCATTCCTTTTTTTTTGGCATAACGGAAATTCAATCAAATGGAAACGAATTTATTTCTCTGGATTTCCGCTTGATAAACATTTTTTCATGAATTGTGTAGAAATAAATCTTCCGTTTTCGCGTTGGACAGATTCCGTTTTATGCAAAAAAAATAAACGTAAAATTACTATTACCAAAAACTTTGTTCACATCGGACCATTTTCCGCCTTATTTCACCGTTCCGGATTAAACAAGTTTTCTTGTATTTATTTTATTCAACATACGTAACAGCTGTTTCGATAAATTATATCTTCTTCAGATAAATATCGTCCGATGAAGATACAGTATTTTGAAATACCGGTAGTAAGAATGCTGAACAAAATAAATATTTATGAAAATCATATAAAACTTTGATAATTTTATTTAATTAATAAGAACATACTGTTTGTATTAATATAATGTACTGAACCTGGTGTTGTGTTCAGATTTTCTGGCTACAGTTCATGCGGTCCAGGTTCGATTTCCGTTCAGACCACACGAATGTTTCCTTAAAGATAATTATTCCTATGGTCGGACATGGTCTGAAATTTAGGTTTTGTTTAGGTTTGAGGACTCTTCTGGTGCTTCGTCCTCGTTTACCACCCATCTTACGAGGGCGATTTCAAAAGTTCTGCACACGGCGCATGCGTGACCTATACGGTGGCCTAATCGAGTTGAAATTTACATCAGTTGTTAATCAGATTTTAGGTTTGACGGCTGTATATGTGCGTCTTGGTTAGCTTGATTGTATAATGAATAATTCAGTTTTAAAATGAAAGAAGAAACCGAGTCAGGTCGGATTACACGTAGTGACCAGCGACCCTACATCAAAATTGAATATTTACTTGTAAAGAATCCAATTGAAATTCACAATGCTTTGAGGGAGGTGCACGGAAACAATGTAGTGGATCGTAGCACAGTATCACGATGGGCTACTCGTTTCCGTGAAGGTCGGATAAGTACTGAGGACAACCCAAGACTTGAACTGCAACAGATACACTTCTGAGGTTATTGTTAATGACAATTTTGAGAGAGGATCGATGAAAAACATGTGAGGAAATTGCACATGAGGTCAGAATGTCTCTGTCACTTCAGTGTACCAGAATCATTACTGAAAATTTAGAGATGAGAACATTTTCTGCCAGATGTGTTCCTCATCATCAGAGTGCAGAGCAGAAGGCAGATCGCAAAAGAATCGCAGAAGAATCGCTTCAACGTTACCGAACAGAAGGAGAGCAGTTTCTGAAAAGGATTGTTGCACTTGATGAAACCTGGATACGAGATTTTGAGCCAGAAGTGAAGTCTCAGTCATCTCAATGGAAACATTCAATAAGGTGACCCGAGTGATCAGACAGCTCAACAAAGATACTAAGATATCCTAATCCGTAATAAGGGATTTGCCAAAACCGTTGGGAAAGCTGTCATGAGAAACAATGGCGATTATATACCACAACAAAGAGCCTGAAGAGGTATTTTGACAAGTTAAACATTTTAATTTTGTTCAATTTCATTCTCCTTCATTGTGCAGAACTTTTGAAATCTTCTTCTTCTTCTTCACGGTTTAGGCTTATTTACTAGCCTGTTCCGGCTCCAAATTGCTGCTATTTCCATCTTTTCCTTGGTCTTCCCAAACTTCTTCTTCCTCGTGGTGAATAGTTGTTATGCTGCTTTTGGTATTCTATGCTCAGTCCAGCCTTGCCAAGTGGGTTTTCCATTTTGTTCTGTATTTCTCTATTGTTGTGTTTACTTCCTCTAACTTTAGTTTTGTTTTCTTATTTCTGGGTGTGTGTTTTTTGTCTTTTCTTTGATATCCTGCTATTGGTCTGAGTAATCTCATTTCAGCAGCTTGTATTCTGGCAGATGTGTTGTGACTTTTGAAATCGCCCTTGTATTATCGGGGTAACGGAAAAACTCCGCTTTTCAGGTGTGAAACCCAGAAATATCGAAAGATAACCTGATGGCATTGTACAAAAATTCACTGAGATTATCGGGAAGTTCAATTGACTGTTCTTCCCTCTTTGATTTAAAAGCGTTTTCCCTAAGCACGAACTATTGTATAATAAAGCTTGTTTAACTTGAGAGAGAGAGAGCGAGAGAGCGAGAGAGACAAGAGATATAGAGATAGAGAGAGAGAGAGAGAAGGGAGAGAGAGAGAGAGGAGAGGAGAAGAGAGAGAACGGAGAGAGAGAGAGAGGAGACGAGGAGGAGAGGGGAGAAGAAGAGAGAGAGACGAGGGTAGAGAGAGAGAGAGGAGAAAGAGAGAAGAGAGAGAGCAAAAGAGAACGAGAGAAAGAGAGAAAGAGAGAGAGAGAGAGAGAGTGAGAGAGAGAGTGAGAGAGAGAGAGAGAGAGAGAGAGAGAGATAAAAGGATAGATCGTTGACCGCTTTAGTTTAGATACAAAGGAAAGAACCCACCCTGTTATCACATTTCCTCTTTCCCCTTATCCCTATTAACATCTCGTGAAGAAAAACCGACAACACTGGTGCGAATGAGAGAGGTGAGTACAGTTGTCTTATTCTACAAATTTCTCGTAAAGTTAAACCAGAGAGACTGTAACTAACTCATAAGCACTATGGAACCCTAGGTTCATGGCCGCACAGACATATGCTCTCTGTTCATCCCTATCCTGAGCTAATGTTTTCTAGTCATCCCCTGTATAATCTACTTCCCTCAAATCATGGTTAATGATAAGCCTTTGCCGTGGATTCCCTGAAGTAGTCCTTGACTGGAAAACTGGAAGGGGGATTATTTTATCTCCGGAAAATGTTACCGCAGTGGAACCCATATCCGCGTTTCTTGACGGCTGTATTTTTACTGTGAAAGATCGTCACTTTTAACGCCTTCGACCTGTCCGGCGTAGGTAACCCTTTCGGCAGAAATGCTACCGCCGGCATAGCTCTCGGGGTCATTTAAACGGCAAGCCACTCCACCATGACAAATTATACTCAAATACTCAAATGTTTTGTAACCCCATTAAGTAAGAGACCAATGTTTCACTCGTGAACCATAATAAAGCTTCGTTTCTTGTAATGTAAGAATGTGTATGTTTATTATGCTATATAATTTGCTAATCACAGATATGAGACAAAGATAAAAAACTAGTATTTTTATACTCGTATATGGAAAATAGGACTTGTAATTCAAACACCCTGTTTTTCTATCCACTCACGCACGCAAGATGTGTATGACAGTAGATAATGTAGACAAACGACCAACGACCGCTAAGAGTCATGCAGCTTAAAAAAATGTGGGAGACGCAAACAATTGAATTTCCATGGAGACCATAAAATCGTGAACAAAGTACAGTCATTTACATGTAAAAAGTGTGTTAATATCTCGTCGAGGACTTTAACCTCCTTCTATTCCATTAGAATAACGTTGAGTCACAATAATCGAAAGTGATTAGGTCCATAAAAGTGAGTCTTCTCGATATAGCAAAGTTTATATTTGGACTGGAAGTAGGCTGTGCTTTAACATCTGATTTGAATTACAGTAATTTTATCGCTCTTGCTCTGACGTGGGACTTTGTCATTCTATTTGATTTAGAGACAGCTTGTCCTCCGCTAAATCAGACGCTCGCAGATTCCATTTGAAATAAGATCATTAATTTTTTCTTTACTTTTTTTATTCTTATTCTACTCTTATAGCTCTGAAGGCGTCGCAGTTTTACAGAAACCCTTCCATTCATTTCTATTTAAGGATATCATCTTGGTCTTTTCCATGTCACTTTTCTGTTCTTTATTTAGGTTCCTTTATACCAGGGGCGCCAAAACTACGGCCCGCGTGCGGAACGGCCCTCCATCACTTCTTATCCGACCCCTGTAGGTCTGTACATGCATACATAAATACAAAGTGTTCTGCCCAAGAGCAGGTATTTTACTGCAAACTCAGCATTCTGCAATCTTTCCTTAACATTTTTTTATCCGCATACAAACATTTATTTTTAATATTGTCTAAGACGGGGAAAAGTTAAAGACCATGTAAATGAAACGGGTATTAAGAGTTGGAAAAACAGCGCCATCACGTCCGGTTTATGAGCTCATGAGAGAGACCTATTTTATAGAGGACATCAGATTACAACACAGATCATCATCTACAGAACCCTATCACGAGCTAATTAATATCAGGGAACACAAGAACAGGAAGATAGACCTACATCACATCAGCCTTGGTAGATGGCAGTTGGAACAGAGGGTGTAAGACCTAGAGACACGTAATAACAATACTCGCAATACACGGTTTACACCATAAAATTTGTGCGAATAGGAAATTCCACGAGCCGACAGAAGATTGTATGCTATGCGGAGAAATATATAGAAAATACCATATCATAACGTGTACAAATAGCACAAAAACGATAGACTACAGCAAAAACTAAACTCAAAACCAATGCTCAACTCGAGCGTACCTTTCTTCTTTTTTAATATAGTTCTATCATCTGAAGCCTTTTTCTGCCTCGAACATTTTTTCCGTTGACCATTCCTTCTAGGGCATCCGTCAGCAGAGAGTTTCTTCTTAGCTAGTGGCCAATCAAATTTCTTTTCTTCTTCTTTACGATTTCTTGCATTGTTCTTTCTTCACCCACTCTCTCTAGCATGTTTTTTTTATTTTGTCTGTTCCATCCGTAGCATTCTAATAAATTAAAATATGCTAAGGGTATGCCTATAATGTTAGTCATCAGTAATTACTAAGAACTTGTGAAATACGTTATAACGACATAAAGAAAAGTGGCAAATCAACATACGCTTATTAAAGGGCATAATAATAATAATAATAATAATAATAATAATAATAATAATAATAATTTTTATTTATATACAGATATTAATGTTTACACATATTTCTGTGCCTAAAGTTTTATTTTTCTTCTCCACTCGTCTCTATCCATCCACTCCATGTCGTCCAGTCCTCTTGTTCTCATTCCTGTTCGTATTTCTTGCATCCGCGAGTTTCGAGGTCTTCCTTTCCTTCTTCTTCCAGGTGGACACCATTCCAAAGTTTTCCTGCATAACCTTTTTTCTTGCATTCGTCGCACTGTACGTGCCCATACCAATTTAATTTATTACATCTTATATAATCTACTATTAAATATCTAGTATTCATGTGACAGTATTTCTAATAACACTGAGCAACAAAAAAAAAACTTTTTTTTTGTCTCAGAAAGAAAAATTGTAATTCTGATAGTATTTTTTCTCCTGAACTCAAATATGATATCGGGGTTTCTCCATCACGCAATGTTTATGAGAGACAGGAATTTATAATTTCAAACACTTTAATATTTTCTACATTCGTAACTAGGCCCTACATAATATTCGAACATTCAGACTCACCTAGAAAATAATAAATGACGATTTTCTGCTATATTTCGCCTGTGGAACATTCCTCTTGATGGTCCAACAATAATCGGTCAGCATAATAGAATTTCATTTGCCTTGATATGTCTTTTCCGTAACTGAAATCTCCTGAGTTAGCCCATTTGGTTTTATTTTACAAAGTTTATTAAAAAAATAATTATTTAAATCCATTAATTGAATTTGAAATAAACAACTGTGGGTGATGGGGAAATTACGAATACATATTTGAAAATACGATAAAAAATGCATTAAGTACAACTATTGGTACTCACGAGACAAAACTCATGTTGACCAGTGTAAAATAATAGTAGTAATAATAATAATAATAATAATAATAATTATTATTATTATTATTATTTATTTATTTATTTATTTTAGCGGGTTTCACAATGTTTGACAACATCTCCCTGCGCCCAATTAATCTACTGTCATTCTACTCCACATCTCTCTGTCATCCCAAACTCCATCATCCAATTCTTTTTCCCCTCATGCTGCTCAAAACACCATCAATCCACGTTATTTTTGACCGTCCTCTTCTTCTACCAGGTGGCACCCATTCTAGTATTATTTTTGGAGATCTTTCCTTCCGTCATTCTTTTGACATAACCATACCATTTTAATTGTTTGCTTTTTTTATGAAAGTCATAATTGAAGTTTGAACATTCATATTTTGTTTAATTGCACTGGTTCTTATTTTATCTCTTCTAGCAAACCCAATAATTAATAATAATAATAATAATAATAATAATAATAATAATAATAATAATAATAATAATAATAATGATAAACGTGAAGCATACAAAAAATTATTGTTTACAAAAAAAGATGAAGATAAAGTAGAGTATCATAGCAAGAAACCCTCCATGGTATCTTTACCTTGTCGTGGTTGAGTGGCTTGCGTGCTTAAATGACCCTGAGAGCTATGCCGGCGGTAGCATTGCTACCGATAGGGTTACCCATGCCGGACTGGTCAAAGGTGATAAGCCAGACGAAAAAAGTACCTTGGGTGAAAGAGTGACGATGTTTCACCGTAAAAATACAACCGTCAAGAAATGCGGACATGGGTTCAACTGGGGTAAAATTTTCCGGAGGTCAAATAGTTCCCCATTCGGATCTCCGGGCGGGGACTACTTCAGGGAACCCACGCCAAAGGCTCAAACACAGGGACATGTTCCTAGGAACATGGAATGTTAGGACTTTATACAATACCGGGGCACTAGAGATATTAACGCTTGAATTAGATAAATCTCCCTTGGATATAGTCGCTTTACAGGAAGTTAGGTGGCCAGGAGAAGGTAGTCAGGAATCAGGAGGCTTTGCATTATACTACGGGGGTGCAGAAAGACCTGCATTTGGAACGGGTTTTTTAGTCAGAAGGAGGATCCTCTCCGCTATCCGAGATATTAAGTTTGTTAGTGATAGGGTATCATACATAATTCTAAAGGGTAAACAACATGATTTTATAATTGTAAATTTACATGCCCCCACAGAAGATAAAGATGACAACATCAAGGATGAGTTCTATGAAGAATTAGAATGCTTATTTGATAGTCTTTCACGATATCATATGAAAATTATCTTTAATGCAAAAGTGGGGCGGGAAGATATATTCAAACCAACAATAGGCAAATTCAGTCTCCATGAAGATAGTAACGACAATGGGGTTAGATTAGTCACATTTGCCACATCAAAGAATCTCATTGTTAAGAGCACAACATTTCAGCATAAGGATATTCATAAATACACCTGGACGTCCCCAAATGGAGAAACTCGGAACCAGATAGATCATGTATTAGTGGATAAACGCTGGCACAGTAGCATCATCGATGTTAGATCAGTTAGAGGGACAGACTGCAATTCGGATCATCATCTGGTCAGAGTGAAAATCAGACAACGGCTATCGCTTATGAGAGGAACAAACGCTAAAGATGATTCTGTAAAATTTGAATTAAAAAACTTGAAAAATGATGAAATGCGGCAAGAATACCAAATCAAAATTGCTAATAGATTTGAAGTACTGGAATCTTCAGATGACAATGTGGCAAACGAAGAAGAAACTGATATAAATAAAGAATGGGAGGCTGTAAGAGACACTATTAAATTGTCAGCATCAGAAAGCATTGGTTGTTTAAAAAAGAGGCAAAACAAGAAATGGTTTGATGAGGAATGTGCCGGCATTGTAAAGAAAAGAAAGCTAGCAAAAATGAAATGGTTACATGAGCCAAATGAGGTAAATTTAGAGCAATTGGGTAGTATTAGACGGGAAACCACCAAGTTACTAAAGAGTAAAAAGAGAGAATATTTGAGAGAGAAGAATAATGATCTTGAAATGAATGCAAAAAATAGGAACATTAGAGAATTATATCAGGGAATTAGTATAGAGAAGAAAGGGTTTCAGGCTAGAACAAACATAATTCGGAATGAAAATGGGAATATGATTGCAGATTCCAACAACTATAGGGGCATCTCATTACTTTCAACTTCGTACAAAATTCTAACAAATATATTAGTAAGCAGACTTACTCCCTATATTGATGACATTCTAGGAGATCATCAATGTGCATTTAGAAGAAACAGGTCTACAACAGATCAGATTTTTAGTATAAGACAGATTTTAGAAAAGAAATGGGAATATAATGGTACTGTACATCAACTATATGTAGACTTCAAAAAAGCATATGATTCAATTAAGAGGGAGAAGTTATATAGTATCCTGCTGGAGTTCGGAATTCCTAAAAAGTTAGTTAGACTTATACGAATGTGTCTAAATGGCTCAACGAGTAGGGTGCGTGTAGGCAAACAGTTTTCGGATACTTTTTAAATCCAGAATGGGTTGAAGCAAGGAGATGCACTATCTCCTCTACTATTTAATTTTGTACTAGAGCATGCCATTAAATCTTTAGAGAATGAGGAAGGCTAACAACTGAATGGTATTAATAAGCTGTTAGTTTATGCTGATGATGTAGTATTGTTGGCCGATAGCGAGGAGATACTAAAGGCCAACACGCACACACTATTAAGTAACACTAAGAAATTAGGACTGGAAGTAAATATCAGTAAAACTAAATATATGGTCACACGTAGAAATTCAGTATATAATGGAAATGGACAGCTAATGACAAATTAGGGAAATTTTGAGGAAGTGGCTGAATTCGAATACCTAGGAACAATAATCACAAATAGGAATGAGACGCACAAAGAAATTAAACATAGGCTCAATTCTGGAAATGCATGCTATTATGCATTGCAGAGAGCTTTGATGTCCCAACTCCTTTCAAAAAAACGTTAAGCTGAAAATATATAAAACTATTATTCTACCAGTTATATTATATGGGTGCGAAACATGGACTCTTACTTTAAGGGAGGAAAGGAGATTACGAGTATTTGAGAATAAAGTTCTTAGGAAAAATTTTGGACCGAAGAGAGATGAACGGACAGGTGAATGGAGAAGACTACATAACAATGAACTACATGGTCTTTATAGGAAGCCAGATATAATAAGAACAGTTAAGTATCATAGACTGCGATGGGCAGGACATGTGGCACACATGGGGAATGAAAGACGTGCATGGAAGCTTCTTGTAGGAAAGCTAGAGGGAAAACGCCTAGTTGGTAGACTAAGAATGAGGTGGGAGAACAACATTAACTATGATTTGAGGGAAGTAGATTATACAGGGAATGATTGGAAAACATTAGCTCAGGATAGGGATGTATGGAGAGCTTATGTCCGCGCGGCCATGAACCTACGGGTTCGATAGTGCCAGTTAGTAAGTATAATAATAATAATAATAATAATAATAATAATAATAATAATAATAATAAGGTATTAAGTAAAATCACCTAATACTGATCAGGTTGTTAGACAGCGACTTAGGCCTATGACCTGCTAAGGCTAACCTTGTTGGTATGGGTGTTCCATACCATAGTTCACATCAGGCGTAATCAATAATAATCAATCAATTACTCAATGTGCAGCAAATTGACTGTCAATAATATGATAACGGCTGTATACCTTGCCATGTCTCCTGGGAGAACCAGGTTTGATCCCTGTTACACTTCCTGCACTTCATCCATCTTTCTAAATTTATATTTCTGCGGTCACAGAGAATATGTCAAGTATAAAATGGCTAAATTAATTAAGTGTACTGTGAAAATTAGGGCTACGATTTTTATGATATAGCATATATATATATATATATATATATATATATATATATATATATTTGGTAAGAGCGATATGTTTCTTAAATATACACAATTGCCTTTTATACCAAAACTAATTGAATTAAAATACTTTGTTAAGTAATATTTATGCATATTTGACCATTTATATGTGTCAGAGCATATTATAGCAATTTATTGGTCATATTCATCATATTTTTACTCTTTTAAGTAGTAGAGACAATTTATCCTACAATTTATTTCTTCCGTGTTCATTTGAGTTGTAATTTTTTTTTCAGAATTTGTTTCATGTAAAATCTATCTTCATCTCATTATTTCGTTTCAATTAACAGTATCGACTTTTTTTCCTTACTTATATTCCTGAACAAATGTCTATGTATTCTCTCGCGACAAAGAAGGTAGCTATTGATAATTTTAATAAAATAAAAAGCGTGCTACAATATTAAATTCCATACTTTAGTTTGCGTCTCATTTGCACTTTAATCTTAAGTAAATAGTTAATTGTCACAAACTGATTTACTAATTGATTTTACAACTGAAATCAATTCTTAATTATAAAATTATTTGGTCATATTTTTTTACGTTACAGTGCACTACCACGCTGTGTAGACCATTCACACTAGGAGAGAACTATGGCTGCCGTTTTTAACTGCAAAACACAGAAATCGAAGCCAGAATCCAGTAATGTCAATACAATGTGCGGAGCAGATGGACTCCCTGCTTGAGTAAGAGAGGAGTGGAGATAGTCGGGAAGGCAGGTAATAAGGGTTATCCAATCTTCCAATCGGGAGTTGTATTACTTCCCTATAGTTTAAATGCGAATACAATATGAACATGTTATCGTTATGGGCGACTTTAATATAAATATACTAGAACTGATAACAGACATACACAACAACTGATGGCTACGTTCTAGGCTTGTGATATGACTCTCCTACCCCTACGACCTACACATCACACTCATCACTCTGAGACGTTACTTGACTTAATTGCAACTAAAAATCCAGACAGAGTACATACTCATGGGCAACTGCCAGCCCCGGGAATATCAGCACATTATATTATATTCTTAGCATATTCACTGCACTGCCCTAAACCGACTCGAAAGACTATTACGTTTAGAGACTTAAAAAAAACAGACAATGCAGCCCTAATTGAAGAAGCTATGCAGATGCCGTGGCATTCAATATGGACGCTGCATTCTGTAGATGAAAAAGTTGAGACACTAAATGACTTTATACTACAATTATACAACAGATACGCCCCACTAAAAACTAAACTCGTGAAACGACGCCCTGCACCCTGGATGACTCTTTCAATTCGTAACTTGATGGCTGATAGAGACGCAGCACATAAGAAATATAGACTCGACAAAACAGACACAAATCTCAATCAATATAAACAGTTACGTAACAAGACAAATCAAGCCATAAGAAACGCCAAACTTAGACATTTATACAGCCTAACAGATACCAATACTTCAGAAATCTGGAAAAACTTGAATAGAATGGGAACTGGGAGAAAAGACACACAGGTAGACAAATTACCTGTTTCCCTGGACACACTCAATAATCACTTCACATGTATAAAGGATAAAGAACAAACAATAAATGAATTATCACTGACAAATCAACCCGACAGAGAACATTTCCACTTCTCATATGTTACAGATTACGACGTAAAGAAAGCCATCATGCGAATTAAAACCAAAGCAGAAGGAACTGACCGTATAAATATTACTTTACTGAATAAAATAATCGAAGCTATACTACCTACTATAACTCATATTTTTAACTCCTCACTACAAACTTCTACATATCCCTCATTGTGGAAACAAGCCCTCGTACGCCCACTGCCTAAAGTTAAAACGCCCTCAACCCCGAACGACTTTCGACCTATTAGCATTTACCTACCCTTTCAAAAGCTCTGGAACGATTAGTCCATAAACAACTGACTGACTACCTAAATGAACACAAGCTTGTAGATCAATTTCAGTCAGGCTTCAGGACAGGACACAAAGAAATACTGCTCTATTAAATATTTGCGAAGACATACGTGAAAGCTGCTGATAATCGAAAACTTACCATTCTTACATTACTGGACTTTAGTAAAGCATTCGACACGGTAGACTTGGACTTATTGTTGCATAAACTTAAAAACCTCTTACTCTCTGATAGTGCCACGAAATGGTTCAATTCCTACCTTCATGAGCGCCAGCAATCTGTTGTAGGAAATAATACATTATGTTCTTCTTGGTCCTTCCGTAAAGCTGGGGTTCCACAGGGTTCGGTACTTGGACCTTTGCTTTTTTCAATCTACATAAATGACATATCTAACTCCCTAAAGCATTGCAAACATAATTTATTTGCAGACGACATGCAAATCTACATCCACACAGACAAATATTCACTAAATGACGCTGTTGCCAAAATTAACGAGGATCTTGACTCACTAATGACTTGGACAGTTAAATATGGACTGCAATTAAATCCTAAAAAGTCACAATCAATCATTATGGGTCATCAGAGACTATTATCTACAATTAACCTAAACACAGTTTCGCATGTGTCACTAAACGGAGTTCAAATCCCTTATAGTGAGACAGTAAAAATTCTAGGAGTATTTATTGACAAAAACTTAAATTGGAATACACAAATAAACCATACATGCAAAACAGTCTTCTCAATAATACATTCATTAAATCGTGTACGAAATTGTTTGCCATTCGCCCTTAGGAAAATGTTAGTAGAAACACTTGCAATGCCCCATTTTGATTATTGTGACACTCTTTTTACAGACTTAAATATTATTTCCACTCAAAGACTTCAACGTGTTCATAATTCTTGCGCACGTTTTATTTGTGGTATTCGCAAATTTGACCATGTTACACCGTCCCTGGAACAATTATCGTGGCTTCGTCTAAGAGATCGTAGAACTGTCCATTCCTTATCCCTTCTCTATAAAATACTTCACACATCATCGCCTAATTATTTATCACGCCGCTTCATCAGACTATCCGACACACATAATCTTGACACTCGATCTCATCAGCACATTGTACTTTATATCCCGCCTCATCACACTGTATATTATTCATTATCTTTTACGGTCTCACTTACCAAAACATGGAATTCCCTTCCGTCCTATGTCAGAGACTGTCAAACTATAACATACTTCAAAAACAAACTAAAGAATTATTTTATAACAAACTAACTTATACACCTCACTGATAATTTTCTTTTAGAAATATTAATATATTTAATTATTTATGAAAATAATATTAAGAATAACAAATATTTTTATTTGTTTTGTTTTAAATATTATATAATAGTAAAATTAGTTTTCTATATCTCATTATTTTCCTTTTGTTTTATATACACTAGACAGGGACAATTTAATATGCCTTGCGTGTATACATTTTATTACGAGTATTAGTTTTAGTCTTAATTTTAACTAATATTAACTGGTTGTATTATAGATCGTAATATATTAGATATTATGTTTTGATCAAATTTTTACTTAGTGTTTAATATTAGAGTTAATTAAGATTGTTATATTCTGATGTAATATATGTTTGTCCTGGTGAGTGGAAGAGAAGGCCACATGGCCTTAACTCCACCAGGCTAAATAAATAAATCTAATCTAATCTAATCTAATCTAAATGAGAGATTTTGTGCTGGATTTAAATGCCTTGCAATTTAAAACGGCAGATACTTTTTTAGACACGACCTTGGTACATCACAACGCTCCTCTGGAATAAATTTCAAGTTAGGTTTCAGCATGAAATGGTTGGCAGTTTCCTAGTGAGAAGAGAGCTGATTTCATACCTGTCATTCCAGAACAATGGGCAATCAAAGATAATATGTTCAACATCTGGCTGCTAATATCACAATTACAACTATAGGGTTTTTTCATGTCTATAAAATAGTATTGTCTTATAGGAACATTGTTGCCACTTGTCGCCGCAGACTGGGTGACAGATATGGAAATATAATTATCTCCAAGTTTTGTTGAAAGAGAATAGTTCAATGGCATCTCTATTAGCCGCTGTTCCGGTAATTGAGTTCACCTCTTAGCTTTATTAAACATGTGGGTTATAATTATACGTTCCATAATAGTGCTTTTTTCTTTTTTCATAAAATCGGGTTCCCACCTTCTTGACAAAGTTGTAGGTGAAACTATTTAACTAAATTATTTATTTCAAATGAATTAACTGATACATTAATCTCACATTAAAGGACACGTTTACTAACAAGAATTGCTCCGTAACATCAATGCTATTTTCTAGACGATAAAACCCCTGTAGCATTTTCTTTTGTGTTAAATCATTGCAGGTATTTGCCAAAATTTTCGTGACCTGTGAGGAATCGTATTAGTACGAAATTTGGAATGTATTTACATTTTGGTCAGTCTTAAATACTAGGGAAGAATAGCTATCAGTCAACGTTCCTGTAATAGGCCTGCTATTGAGGAACAAGACGTTACTTTATTTCGATTTCAGGAAATAAATGTGGCAGAGTTCATTCTTTTTAGTATTCACGGTTTCAAATTATCTCTCGGTATTACGAAAATCTGTTTTATATCTGCCAGAATTTAATAATATACTATTAATTTTACTGTTACATTGTATTTATTTATGTCAATGAAATTTGCTACGAATGCGAATTGATATACAATTCCCCTATGTAAAACAGCACACCCCTGACATATCTTCCCACACTGCTATGTAACCTAGCAACGTACAGAGAATACACTGACAAAATTGCGATGTCTTTGTTTTCTACATTTTGTTGTTACGTCACTTCCATCCTGTTTACGACGTCATTACATTTCATTATGTCGCAAACAAATGAAGCACGTTTCCCGTTTTGCTAATTATTTTAAGCTATATATTTTCTCTCACAAAATGAAAACATCTAAAATTAAGCACATTGTTACACCAATACTTGAAAATGCAAACAAAATAATAATTTTTTCCATCACACGACTACATAGCTATTATTTCCAACATATTCATTCCTAGGCATTTAATAAAAATAGATGTTAATATTTCTGAGACAGTGTATGATGCGTGGTCGGCCGGCACCATTGTCGTTCACAGACTTCTAAAAATATAGGGGCTTCATCTCATCTCTTCCCTCGACCCGACCCTGATTTGGACACGAATTCAGGATGTTGACATTTTTAAGTCGCGCTTATAAAATTATCTTATTATTATTATTATTATTATTATTATTATTATTCACGGTTTAGGCTTATTTACTAGCCTGTTCCGGCTCCAAATTGCTGCTGTTTCTATCTTTTCTTTGGTCTTCCCAAACTTCTTCTTTAAGGAGGCAGCCCCTCCAAAGGACTAACACTGCAGAACGCTAGTAGCGGCACCTGCCAACAGGTACATTACATTTTTTTTAGTTTTATCTTACGACTATTCACCTTAACGGAATTTTATATGAATTTTATTAATATTAAATAAAATGTGCAGCTACAATAGCTATGGGACCCGACATGCTGACTACATATCACCCCTACATTGGCTGAATGATCGTCTACTTCTGTGATTAGCACATGTGAATGTGAGGCCCAGGCGGCTGGTAGACCAAGAGCTTCCTAGGCTAACGAGCCGTGGAGTATTAAGCAAGAAATACAAGCCTATTTATTATTATATGTATAAGATATATGCATATGTCAATACAGTATGTAGATTAAGTAAATAAAGTTTTCTGATTTATCGGTGGTATTAACCAATCACAATGCTTGTTAAAATCGTAAAATGATCGCATGTATATCCATCCATCCATAGTAATTCTGTCCGAGGGCAGGTCCTTCACTGCAATCATAGCATTTGCATGCTATGCTTGCAGCTTTATTAGGGAATTGTAGATGTGGTAGCTTCCCGTTGCTTTCCACACCGGTGAAGGATGATGATGATGATGATGATGGTCATATGATTTCGGGAACCGTTTGGGCCTTAAATTTTTCATGACATTTATCTTACAGGTAAACCCGGATAAAAACCTCACCCAGAAAAACTGCCCCGACCGGGGATTGAATCCGGGCCCGCTGCGTGACAAGGTAGCACGCTACCTTGAGACCTCAGAGGTGGGCATTATATATATACAGGGCTATTCAGAAAGAAGACATAGACTTTGAACATTTATTTCTTCCAAACTACAAAACATATATAAACACAATTCCAACGTTCCTGGAAAGAGAAAAGATCAAATTTCTTTTTTTTTTCTACATTCAATACGTATGAGAATCATGTGTTACACGACAAAATATCAAAACAGTGGCTCATTTCTTGCGCACGCGAATCAGCTGGTCTCTAGTTATTGAATTCACAGCTTCAACAATTCGATGTCGCAGATTTTGAAGAGTGTCAGGCATGGTGGGGAGGGGGGTAAAAACACGGTCTTTTACGTAACCCCACAGATAAAAATCACACGGGCTTAGGTCGGGTGACCTGGGAGGCCACCGGTAATGAAATTGATCTTCTGCTTCTCCTCTTACAATCCAAAGTTCTGTTGTGTGGCCATTTTAATACAAACAATCAACATGACAAGCAATAGCGCCAATGCGGCCATGATCAGAACTTCAATTTTTTCCTCTTTCCAGGAGCGTTAGAATTGTGTTCCAATTTTTTGTACTTTGGAAGAAATAAGTGTTTGAAGTCTGTTCCTTCTTTCTGAATAGCCGTATATATAAGAGCGTAGCCCCATTGTTGAGCCATAGTCTCTCCTTTGTAAGGAGTTACTAGACCAAGTTAATTTTTTAGTTACATTTGCTCATAGATGTAATGGATGTCATGCGGTCAACACACCGACCCAATGAGACATCTAACAGACAACTAAGGTATTACTAGGTCGGTAAATTTTGCTTAAAGACCTCTTTATTCAGGCTTAAAGATCTTTTACTAGCATGAAAACCTTCAGACTCGGAACCCACGGCTAAAGGACTTGCTCCTTGGATTTTTCCGTCCTAAAAAATCAATCGACCCCGGCCGGGTTTGAACCCGCGACTCTCGGAACTAGAAGCAAGGAGCATAACCACTAGTCCACCGCGGCCGACATGTAGCTAATAAGGAGAAGTCAAAATTCGCTGATAATCTTTTTTTTTATAATTCCGCCAATGCAAGAATAGAGCTCAAGAAATGTAAGACAACCTGGTGGCAGTGAATATAAAAAATAGTTACTTAAAATGTATTCATTATAATGGTCGACGGAGAGAAATTGTTACCCACACATTGTAAACATACTTTCTCTATACTCGCTGTTTGTTCTGTAGGCCAGGGAGGGCCTCACTCCCACAAGAGGTCAACTTTCCAGTCTGCCTGTCTTCCACTTCCTCTACCATCACGCTATTCGTAGTATACTAGTTTATATCCCTGATCACTGTTAATGTAGCAGACTGTTTAATGCACTTTGAGATAACAGTTTATTTACACAGCCATAAAAAAAGACACTTTTTTGCAGGACGCATAGCTGCTGTATACCTGCATTATGACAGTATTAACAACACAACAGTTTGTAATGTCTCCCAAGTTGCAAATTACATCCTACACTTCACTTTACAACCCTCTCTGACGTCATGTTGTAAATCCACCTCTACAAACTGCTACTTACAGTCTTCAGTAGACCAATAATCTCCAACTAGCGATCGGCGCTCGCTCTTTTGTACGTAAACTATAGATATAATTGAAAATCAATGAAATGGAATCTTATTTTTAACACAAAATTGTCATTAAGTTCAATATCCGACAATTGTGAAATCCCAGATGACGAGGTCGATGGATTTTCTCAGGGGAAAAGAATCTCAAGTTGGGTGAAGTGGGGGAATATCGATTACTTTAGCAATTAGTCGAATAATTGAAATATTATTCGTAAAAAGGAATTCAAAAGATCGAGAATTGTTCACTGTTCTGTTACTTTCTTAGATATATATATAAAAAATAAAAATATACTATCAACTAACATCTGAAAATAAATATTTTAGACACTTGGATAATTCCGATCACCTTATTGAAAGCTAAAGAGAAAGCTACAATACATAAAAAGCAAAAGTTACTGTATCTGCGAACAAAAATCACGCACGTAATTACACTGGTCAACATGATTTTTGTCTCATGAGTACCAATAGTTGTACTAAATGCAGTTTTTATCGTGTTTTCAAATATGTATTCGGAATTCCTCCATCACCCATAGTTTTTTATTTAAATTTCAATTAATGGATTTAAATAATTATTTTTTAGTACACGATCCATTTGTCCATTGTAAAATGCAACCAAATGATCTAACTCAGTAGATTTCAGCTATGGAAATGAGATATCAAGGCAAATGGAATCCTAATATGCTGGCCGATTAATGTTGGACCATCAGGAGGGATGCTCCACAGGCGAAATACAGCAGAAAAATTGTAAATTCTTACTTTCTAGGTGAGTCCGAATGTTCGAATATTGTGTAGTTACGAATGTAGAAAGTATTGAAGTGCTTGAAATTATAAATTCCTGTCTCTCGGACACCTTGCGCGATGGAGAAAAACCGATATCATATTTGAATTCAGGAGAAAAAATACTACCAGAATCGCATATTTTTCTTTCTGAGGCAAAAAAGAAAAAAAAGTTTATTTTTTGTTGCTCAGTGTTATTAGCTGTCATAACTAGGGCTGAAAAAAAGTACTTGTTTAGGCTAGGCTGCATCGTACTTAGATCGCTATGTTTATAAACTGCACGTTGACACGCTCTACTCGGGACAGACCTCTAGTACAGCCCGCTTTGTGTAGGAATGGAATCATCTTTGAACAATTTTTGTTTCGTCATTCTGATACAACCACACGTCACGTAAACAGGTTATTGTTACTGAGGAGGGTCCAACATACACACTCCCCGCTCCGAGCAGGCAGTGGAGACGCTTGACAAAGACACGCATTTTGTAAACAATGTGTATAGAAATTAATTAACATCCTGATAACGATACTTTTTTTTTCAGCCCTAGTTACTCGTATAACCACTGCACACTGCATGAAACTTCTGGGCATGAAGTGCACCTGGACCACAATTTTCTGTCCCGGGCCTACATCACAACAAGTATCTTCCATCGGGTGGTTAATTTCATTGTTTAAACGTTAATAATAAAAGTAAAAAGATATCCGAACAATGTCTGAGTCACTTCTACCACTCGAGGTAATTCTGATTATTATTGATTGGAGTTACCCCAATGTGCCATGTTGGAAATAATTTAGCACCATTTCTAATTGCAGTTACATGTTGAAACTGTAAGTAATTATTTTATATTAATATTCATTCTGTTATCACGTGATCTCAAAAATTAATATATTTAATTGTTAAATACCTAACGTACCTGGCATAAATCAACTTAGTTTCCTTACAAGAAAAGTGTACGAAACACGAAATGTTCACCATACAAAGATGCTGTTCAACTATCTTTGACTTTATACACACTGCTTGAAATACTTTGCAGAAAATGCCAGGAATATGCAGAACGCGATTATAATAGTGGTTTCTGAATGAAATAGTGATCGGAATTACCTCCATGATCTGAAATCCCCCACTTTTTCCCTACGGCTTCCTTCGGCAGAGAACTAAATGCAAAGTCTAAATAGCTAGTCTATATTCTAGTCGACGCCCTATATTTTCACATTATTATTATTATTATTATTATTATTATTATTATTATTATTATTATTATTATTATTAAATTATTAGATTTGTGAATGTGTGTTGCAAACTGATAGTCTAGTAGTCATTTATGTATGTTTTTTTAATTCGTGTTAATTACTAAGATTAGTTGGAGAAAACCCTCATTGATAAAGAAAATTCTCAAAATGAATGAATTAATTATTATTATTTTATTCATTGTTTCAGGTTGTCATTTCGACATTTCTGGTGCTCTTTCCTGACATTGGTTTAATTGTAACCTACTTCTGAAGTTAGGGTGCCTAGAAGGCGGAGTTACGTTACACCGATGATATGATGGATGATAAATCATAATGAAGCGCCAGGAGAGTTCTTACCTAAATCCATCCATCCATAGTAATTCTGCCCGAAGGCAGGTCCTTCACTGCAATCATAGCATTTTCATGCTATGCTTGCAGCTTTACTAGGGAATTGTAGGTGTGGTAGCTTCCCGTTGTTTTCCACACCGGTGAAGGATGATGGTGGTGATGATGATTGCGATGGCCATATGATTTCGGGGACCGTTTGGGCCTTAAAGTTTTCCTGACATTTGTCTTACAGGTGAGGAAAAACCCCGATAAAAACCTCACCCAGAAAAACTGCTCCGACCGGGAATCGAATCCGGGCCCGCTGCGTGACAAGGCAGCACGCTACCTCGAGACCACAGCGGTGGACTTCTTACCTAAACTTAACCTAAATTCCAGACCATAGGCAACCACAGGAAAGATTCCCTTTAACGAAAAATCCCTATTGTTTGACCAGGATCGAATCCGGGACCTCATGAACAGAAGTCAGAAACGCAGACCACTAGCCAACAAGGCTGGTCGTACTGCATTGTTATTATTATTATTATTATTATTATTATTATTATTATTATTATTATTATTATTATTATTATCATCATCATCGTCATCATTCATATTTTATTATTATTATTAATATTCATATTACCTAAGTATTAATAATAATAATAATAATAATAATAATAATAATAATAATAATAATAATAATAATATAATCATCAACCATCAACTTCACGGATTAGCTATTTGCCTGTTCCGATCTCTCATCTGTTCATCCCAGCGCTATCATGGTCTTGCTATCGATATTCGTCCTGCAGGATCTTTGGTATCCTATCCTCTGTCATTCTTTGCAGATGTTCTATCCAATTGTTCCTGTGTTCTTCTATTTGTTGAAGAAGTGATTGTACTTTTAGTTCTTCTCTAATTTTCTCATTTCTAACATGCTCTTCTCTTCTACAACCTTTCACAGTCCGTAGTAATCTCATTTCTGCTGCCTGAATTTTACTTTCTTCTTTTTTTTTCCTTCAGGACCCAGGCCTCACTTCCATAAATCGCCACTGGTAGTGCCATCATTAAGTAAAATCTTAATAATAATAATAATAATAATAATAATAATAATAATAATAATAATAATAATAATAATCGCCATAATCATTTTCACTCCAATATTTAGACAATTCGCCTGTTCCGAATTCACAATGACTCCTTCTATCTCTTCCTATGCCTTCCTACATCCCTTAATAGCTTTCATTTATAATGATATGCTATCTTGGACAATCTTATTTCTTCCATTCTCTGAACATGCTGTTCCCAGCCGACGCAGTGTTATTGAATTCTATCATTTATTGAATGTATTTATAATTCTCTTCTTATTTCTTCCTTTCTTATGTGGTCCAATTTTGTGCATCCTTTGGTCCTTCTTAGAAATATCATTTCTGCACTTTGTATCCTATGATGATGATGATGATAATAATAATAATAATAATAATAATAATAATAATAATAACTAACTCACTAGTACTATCAAACACGTACGTTCATGGCCGCGCGGACATAAGCTCTCCATATATCCTTGTCCTGAGCCAATGTTTTTCAATCATCCCCTGTATAATCTACTTCCCTAAAATCATAGTTAATGTTATAATAATAATAATAATAATAATAATAATAATAATAATAATAATAATAATAATAATAATAATAATAATAATAATAATAATAATAATATATTTTTATGGGAACCAAATATAATAAGAACAATTAAGTATCGTAGACTGCAATGGGCAAGACATGTGACACTAATGGGGAATGACAGAGGGGCTTGAAAACTCCTTGTAAGATAATCAGAGGGAAAGCGCCTAGTAGGTAGGCCAAGAATGAGGTGGGAGAAAAATGTTAACGATGTTTTGAGATTAACCATGATTACAGGGGAACATTGGAAAACATTAGCACAGGATAGAGATGTATGGCGAGCTTATATCCGCGCGGTCATGAACCTATGGGTTTGACAGTGCCAGTGAGTTATTATTATTATCATTATTATTATTACTATCACTTACTTACTTACTCGCTGGCACTATCGAACCCGTAGGTTCATGGCCGCGCGGACATAAGCTCTCCATACACCCCTATCCTGAGCTAATGCTTTCCAATCATTCCCTGTATAATCTACTTCCCTCAAATCATAGTTAATGTTATTCTCCCACCTCATTCTTGGTCTACCAACTGGGCGTTTTCCCCTCTGGCTTTCCTACAAGAAGCTTCCATGCAAGTCTTTCATTCCCCATACGTGCAACATGTCCTGCCCATCACAGTCTACGAGACTTAACTGTTCTTATTATTTCTGGCTACCTATAAAGATCATGTAGTTCATTGTTATGTAGTCTTCTCCATTCACCTGTCTGTTCATCTCTCTTTGGTCCAAAAATTTTCCTAAGTACTTTATTCTCAAATACTTGTAATCTCCTTTCCTCCCTTAAAGTAAGAGTCCAAGTTTCGCACCCACATAGTATAACTGGTAGAATAATAGTTGTATATATTTTCAGTTTAACGTTTTTTGAAAGGAGTTGGGACTTCAAGAGTCTCTGCAATGCATAATAGCACGCATTTCCAGAATTTAGCCTATGTTTAATTTCTTTGTGCATCTCATTCCTATTTGTGATTATTGTTCCTAGGTATTTGAATTCAGCCACTTCCTCAAAATTTCCCTCATTTGTCATTAGCTGTCCATTTCCATTATATAATGAATTTTCTACCTGTGACCATATATTTAGTTCTATTGATATTTACATCCAGTCCTAAGTTCTTAGTGTTACTCAATAGTGTGTGCGTATTGTCCTTTAGTATCTCCTCCCTATCGGCCAACAATACTACATCATCAGCATAAACTAACAGTTTATTAATACCATTCAGTTGTAAGCCTTCCTCACTCTCTTAAGATTTAATGGCATGCTCTAGTACAAAATTAAATAGTAGAGGAGATAGTGCATCTCCTTGCTTCAACCCATTCTGGATTTCAAAAGTGTCCGCACCCTACTCATTGTGCCATTTAGACACATTCATATAAGTCTAACTAACTTTTTAGGAATTCCAAACTCCAGTAGAATACTATATAACTTCTCCCTCTTAATTGAATCATATGCTTTTTTTGAAGTCTACATATAGTTGATGTACAGTACCACTATATTCCCATTTCTTTTCTAAAATCTGTCTTATAATAAAAATCTGATCTGTTGTAGACCTGTTTCTTCTAAATGCACATTGATGATCTCCTAGAATGTCACCAATATAGGGAGTAAGTCTGCTTACTAATATATTTGTTAGAATTTTGTACGAAGTTGAAAGTAATGAGATGCCCCTGTAGTTGTTGCAATCAGTTTTATCTCCTTTCTTATAAATTGGTACGATAATTGATTCCTTCCATTCATCTGGAAGAGCTTCTTTTTCCCAAATCACACTAAGCAACCAGCGTATCTTGTCCATCAATTTTTCTCCCCCTGCTTTTATCAGTTCTGCTGGGATCTCATCTAAACCTTATGCTTTATACATCTTAAGTTTTTCAATCGTCATTTCAACCTCTAATGCATTTCGTTCTGCGACTAGCATTTCTGCTGTCTGTAAATTATCTTCGTCAATGTCCTGTTCTGTATGTACATTTAATAGCTGATTAAAGTAACTTTTCCATGTATTTAATATAGTCCTGGAATCTGCAATCATATCCCCATTTTCATTCCGAATTATGTTTGTTCTAGCCTGAAACCCTTTCTTCTCTATACTAATTCCCTGATAGAATTCTCTAATGTTCCTATTTTTTGCGTTCATTTCAAGATCATTAATCTTCCCTCTCAAATATTCCCTCTTTTTACTCTTTAGTAACTTGGTGGTTTCCCGTCTAATACTACTCAATTGCTCTAAATTTACCTCATTTGGCTCTTGTAATCATTTCATTTTTGCTAGCTTTCTTTCCTTTACAATGTCGGCACATTCCTCATCAAACCATTTCTTGTTTTGCCTTTTTTTTTAAACAACCAATGCTTTCTGATGCTGACAATTTAATAGTATCTCTTATAGCCTCCCATCCTTTATTTATATCAGTTTCTTCTTCGTTTGCCACATGTCATCTGAAGATTCCAGTACTTCAAATCTATTAGCAATTTTGATTTGGTATTCTTGCCGCATTTCACCATTTTTCAAGTTTTTTAATTCAAATTTTACAGAATCATCCTCTCATAAGTGATAGCCGTTGTCTGATTTTCACTCTGACCAGATGATGATCCGAATTGCAGTCTGTCCCTCTAACTGATCTAACATCGATGATGCTACTGTGCCAGCGTTTATCCACTAATACATGATCTATCTGGTTCCGAGTTTCTCCATCTGGGGACGTCCAGGTGTATTTATGAATATCCTTATGCTGAAATGTTGTGCTCTTAACAATGAGATTCTTTGATGTGGCAAATATTACTTTTCAATACAAATAAAATTCATATCAAATTCCGTTGAGGTGAACAGTCATAAGATAAAAATTAAAAATTAAAATGTACCCGTTGGCAGGTGCCGTCGTCCTCAACTTTGTTAATATGATGTATGTAATATATTATTAACTGGAGGTCTTTCGGAAGTTAACTTTCATCATCAGCAGGATGAGTATGCAATACTAGTAGTTAAGACGCTGTAGACATTGCAGGTCCTGATGCGTCTACAGTGTCTTAACTATTAGTAGCGCATACTCATCCTGCTGATGATGGAAGTTAACTGCCGAAAGGTCTCCAGTTAATATTTTACATACATAATTTTAACAAATTTGAGGACGACTGCACCTGCCAACAGGTACATATTAATTTTTAATGTATTATTATTATTATTATTATTATTATTATTATTATTATTATTATTATTATTATTATTATTATTATTATTATGGGGGGAAGTAGATGGTCAATCACCACTTAAACAGTTTAAACAGGGTTTGCCAATAAAATTTCATATTCGAAAAGGGGTCGTTAGGCAAGAATATAGAGTTTCATTTATATGTAAACTTGAAAAGTCTCGAAATGTTACCTCTAGCAGTATCACTAGTTAGAACAATCACACAAGACACCATTTTCTTAGACATTCTATCACCGTGTAAACCCACATTTAGAAATGTCATACTTGAACGAAGTAAAAAAAAAGGAGACCTAGATAACGTTAACAGTTACCATGGTAACAGTGATATGATAGCTTGACATTCTCAACATTCAAGCATTAACAGTTACGCAAATGGCTGCAAGCTATTCGACATGCTAGGTTACAGCGACTCTCATATAACTGAATGACGTCATTAATTACCCTCGTAGTTTATTCCCGAATTATGAACGGCTTTGTTTTTTTTTAAATGCTTACTGTAAACTATATTTTAACCCGTTATAGGTTAATGCAGCATTCTATGGAAATATCCGTAGAAAAAGACTACCAAAGACAAAGCTATTACGTTAGCTGCCAATGGACATATAACAAGGAGACTCTTTAATTCTCTCGTATTGAGAAAATTAACTTGACAACAAAATATTATTAGTCAGCCGTGGTGGACTAGTGGTTATGCTCCTTGCCTCTGGTCTCGAGGGTCGCAGGTTTAAATCGAAGGAGCAAATCTTCTAGGAGGAACATTTAGGACGTGGGTCCCGAGTCTGAAAATTTTCAGGCTCGTAAAAGTTTCTTAAGGGTGAAATTTCTATTTTCTACATTTTTTGAGCTAGAGACCTGATGTTTCGTACAAACATTCACTATATAATACATAATTATATGTTTAAGAATCATTCTTGTGAGACATTAATTTTACGAGTTATTAAATATCATTTTTTTTAAATTGCATATATTACAATTAAATGGAATCCACATTTTTTTAGTAAAATGTCTGATTTTTTCCTACAAGTCCCCTAAAATATTAAAAAAAACGTCATGCTTTAGAATTCTTATAATGTGAATACAAAGGGCAAAAAATAATGTTGTACCTCATGCGTGGAATTACAAAAAAATAATAATTGCATACATTTTATTTTTTATTTCTTAAAATACTACTTCAATCATGAAACCCATAAACTACTTTGTTACCCATTGTTTTTAGGACATGCAGTAAAAATTTGAACATTCTAGGACAATATTTCTGAATTCCATTCAATTTTGAATGTAAAAAATGCAGTGAAAACAAAAGTGTGCAAAAACAAGTTTAAAGATTTGCATGCAGGTGGCATTTAACTGGCGCAGCCTTTTTTGACTCTGACGTAATTTAAGGCACTTAGAAGCACCATAGGCCTCAGAAACTTTGCCAACATATACATTAGAGAATGGGCTATTTTTTTAGTACAAAAAACAAAAAAATGTCAATTTTGATCTCAATAGTCAATTTTTCACTCATCACCTCCCTTAAGCCTGAATTAAGATTTAAGATTTAAGATTTATTTAGCCTGGTGGAGTTAAGGCCATGTGGCCTTCTCTTCCACTCACCAGGACAAACATATATTACATAAGAATATAACAATCTTAATTAACTCTAATATTAAACACTAAGTAAAAATTTGATCAAAAGATAATATCTAATATACATATTACGATCTATAATACAACCAGTTAATATTAGTTAAAATTAAGACTAAACTAATAATAAAATGTATACAAGCAAGACATATTAAATTGTCCCTGTCTAGTGTATATAAAAAACAGGAAAATAGTGAGATATAGAAAACTAATTTTACGATTATACAATATTTAAAACAAAACAAATTTAAAATATTTGTTATTCTTAATATTATTTACATTAATAATTAAATATATTAATATTGCTAAAAGAATACTATCAGTGAGGTGTATAAGTTAGTTTGTTATTAAATAATTCTTTAGTTTGTTTTTGAAGGATGTTATAGTTTGACAGTCTCTGACATAGGGTGGAAGGGAATTCCATGTTTTGGTAAGTGACACCGTAAAAGATAATGAATAATATACAGTGTGATGAGGCGGGATATAAAGGACAATGTGCTGATGGGATCGAGTGTCAAGATTATGTGTTGTCGGATAGTCTGATGAAGCGGCGTGATAAATAATTAGGCGATGATGTGTGAAGTATTTTATAGAGAAGGGATAGGGAATGGACAGTTCTACGATCTCTTAGACGAAACCACGATAATTGTTCCAGGGACGGTGTAACATGGTCAAATTTGCGAATACCACAAATAAAACGTGCGCAAGAATTATGAACACGTTGAAGTCTTTGAGTGGAAATAATATTTAAGTCTGTAAAAAGAGTGTCACAATAATCAAAATGGGGCATTGCCTCTAAGCAAAATTTACCAATGTCAACATCCTAATAATAGCTTATTTGCCTGCTATAGGTCTCATTGGGTCGATATGTTGACCGCATACCATTCACGACATATATGGGCAAATAAGGTAACTAAATTAACTTGGTCTAATGACTCCTAACAAAGGAGAGGCTATGCCTCAACTTTGGGCTACGCAATTATAGATAAATACAAAATATTACTAAGTAGACGTTGAAAAGAAATTCGGGATAAAATAAAATGAATAAAATCCCTTGTCACAAAATAATAAACAGTTTGGAAGAAGGAAAAAATCATGTAACGAATTGAACAAAGAACACAAGAATGTTGGGACAAATGATGATATGGCCGAAGAAGATTTTGTATTGAAAACATCCTGGAAGATCAAAGAGAGGAATACCAAGATCTAAGTGGAAGGAAAATATGCTGAGAGAGATCAGAACCAGCATACTGAATTGGAGGATGTATTGAATGGAAATAAATGGAAGACTAGGAGTGGAAAAGCGCCCTCTTACGCAGGAACCCCAAACTATGTAACTATCTATCTGTATATCTACTTATTTATGTTATAAATTAGTCCACCTCTGTGATCTCGGGATAATGTCGTTGCCTCACACTTAGTAGGCCAGTTTCTATCCCCAGTCGGGCCAAGCTTCCTGTATGAGAGTTTTTCGGGGTTTTACATCAGCTGTATATAATTTTAATAAAATAGCCATAAGATATAACATGAAAATCAATACAGAGAAAACAAAAGTAATTGCTTTTCAAGGAAAATACCCTGTACGTAGCAAAGTTTGTATGAATTAAAAAAATACTGGAATGAGTAAATTCATGTACATACCTGGAATACACATTAACATATTTGGATGAAGTAGACATAGCAAATAACATTATTAATTTTAATAAAACCATGGGAACAATAAATTCAGTAATGAAACCTTCGCTAGTCCAGAGAGATACCAGAGTACGGTTATACAAAACCTTAGCAAGACCTGCAATTTGCTACGACAGTGTGGCATGGACTTTGAGGAAAGGAGAGAGAGCAGGATAACTTCTAGTGAAATGAGATTCATGAGGTATACAGCAGGATATACCAAATGGGATCACAACCGCAATAACGATATTTTGAAGGAACTACGTTGAGAACCGGTCATTGAACCAGAACAAGTGGATGAATCATTTGCGACGAATGAGTTCAGATAGAGTTCCACAAGGCCTTGCTTCGTTATTGTCCAACAGGGAAGAGATCTCTAAGCCGTCCAAGGAAACTCTGCATACAAAATTCATCGGTGAGATCGTAACAGGCCTATAGGCCTAAGGCTTGGTTGGATGAAGAAGAAGAAGACTTCAGCTGTAAAATAAATGTAGTGAATATGGATTAATGTCTCGCGCCGTAACCGTGTTGTTAAGGCATGATGCCTTGGCGCAGAGCTACCGGTACGGGACTTGCGCTGGTTCAGGTCACCATGCGGAGAAATTTTCTCGTGGTATTTCGGCCAGTAGGGGACCGGTGCCCACCCAGCATCGTGAGGATTTTTTGTAGCTATAAGAAGTAGAGGTTCCAGGTTGAGAAATACCAGTTAAAACGGCTAAGTGACCCAACATGCTGATCACATATACCTACACTGGCTAAAGGATCGTATACTCCGCGAATACCACATTTGAATGTGAGGCCAGCAGACGGCTTGTAGGCCAAGGGCCTTCTAGGCCTGTCGCTCCATGGAGTTAAGTTTAATGGAATCATTAATAGCATTTTCATTAGCACAGAAATCTCCCACATATGGATAATGCTAATCAGTCACCTCTTTATTAGTCTATCTCGTTTTTTTTTGTATAATTACTTCTCTCAATTCATGTTTAAAGTTATTCTCTCACCTCTTTCTTGACCTGCCTACTGGGCGTTTTCCCTCTGGTTTTCTTACAAGGACTTTTCATGCGCCTCTTCCATTCACCATTGGTGCCACATGTACTGTCAAATCGCAGTCTACGAGACTTAACTGTTATTATTATATCTGGCTTCCCATACAGATCAAGTAGCTCATTGTTAAGAAGTCTTCTCCATTCACCTGTCTGTTCATGTCATTTTAGTCCAAACATTTTCCTAAGAATTTTATTCTCAAATACTCCTAAATTTTTGTCCTCCCTTAAAGTAAGAGTCCATGTTTCACATCCATATAATACTGGGAGAATAGCTTTTATATATTTTCAGTTTAATATTTTTAGAGAAGTTGGGACGAAAAAGTCCCTGTAATGCATAATAGCAGGCATGGAGTCTATGTTTAATTTTTTCTGCACCAACTGCTATTTTAATTTTTTTTTTTCAATAGCTGAAAACATATAAAACTATTATTCTACCAGTTATATTATATGGGTGCGAAACATGGACCAATTAGTGTCGCATATTCTGTCACCAACATACAATTTGTTTGTATAAGACAATGGTGAGACCAGAAACCTGAATATATCATAGTAACCAATATACTTCCGTATTTACATCATATATATATATATATATATATATATATATATATATATATATTCTGCCGTGATAGCCTCGATTTTCCTTTTAGGTTATTCAGGCGTAAATGAGCACAATGAATTTATTAAAATTTCACTAAACACTTTATTGAATTCTTCAATGATCAACAAACTACTGCTCACAGATACAAATTACTAAGAATCTTCTTTTAATTGTTATCTCAGTAAGAACCACTCACTGATAAATAAATTCGCCACAACTTATCCTCACACTGTTCGCCACAAGACTCACTGTCATGGACTGACTGCGGTCTATTGCCTCTGTCCTTACATAAGGCGCGAACAAATATCCAGGAACAGCTTCTAGGCAGTTCGATGCCCAAAATCCTCTAGCATGAATCTTTCTCCAAAGAAGATAGAGACACCGGTAGAACCATCTGGCAACACACTCCAGACAATTCTGCTGGCTTGCGGGTAATCTAACTCGCCAGATGCGACTCGCCCGCGCAATTCAAACGTCGCTATGCGCGACATGTAACAATATATATATATATATATATATATATATACTGTATGTACACATACAGTTTTATGTTGTATACAAATGGAAGTTGGTATATTTGAGAGAACAATATATTTCTAAACCGGTCAATGGATCTTCATTAATAGTTGTATATACAAGTTTTCAGGTACAGAGAATGTTTAGACGTTATCAATTATGTTCTAAAACGATTAGGTGTAGGAGTTCATCTGAACCGAAAATTTAAAAATCGTTCTGGCAAAGGCAATTTTCGATGTTTCACAACGAAATTCAGTATTTGCTATTAAAATAAACCGAGTTAAGTATTATGCCGAGTTAAGTATTATCCCAAGAACTAAAGAAGATAGACCAATGGACGGGAGAAGAACAAGAGGAAGACCAGTCAAGAGATGGATAGACAGTGAATGTACATCCAATACGTTTTCCTGCGAGGAGTGATTTTGGAAATAAACAGGATGAAAATCCTACAAATTATGAGTAAGATGAAGAATTCCGACAATTAGAAGTAGGGGTTTATCTGAAACCCGAAATGGAACCGCCATGTTTCGTTCGTCGCAATATATACATATAATTTAATTAACCTTTAATATTTCATTTATTTAGGCGTAGGAACACATGTCGGGCATTAGCTAGTCTACTATAATTAGGATATTGGAAGGACTTACTCTCTCTTTACCTTAGTTTAACCTCTCCCTTTTTAGGAAATTTTATATGCCACAATTCACCCACGTCATATAGTGACGCGATCTGTCGAGAGAGGAATTTAATTCTGGATCACACAATACTTTTTGATTACAAAAGGGCATGGAGGCCTCTCTGGAAGAGTGATCGGGTCATTGCCATGACCACCTTCGAGACAAAACGAACATTTAAGACAGGGCATACCATTCACTTAATCATTCATACTAAACAAAGCGAATATGTATTGGATTAGTGAGATAACCAATGGTATTCAGGGACCATTTTGCGGGCTTATTTTTTTTTTTAAATTCAAGGTAAAACATTGACGTCATTGATTAAAATGTTAAAATTATAAAATTCGTTCCTGTTGTATCAGTCGTCATCAACAAAAACAAACTTCTATTTATAAACCATTGTCAAACATTAAAAATGTAGGCCTTTCAGAAGACATGTTTTATCATCAGCAAGTACAATGGTACTTTGTAGATGCTGATTACACTGAGCAACAAAAAAGAAACCTTTTTTTTTTTGTCTCAGAAAGAAAAATATATGATTCTGATAGTATTTTTTCCCCTGAATTCAAATACGATATCGGGTTTTCCCATCACGCAAGGTTTCCGAGAGACAGGAATTTATAATTTCAAACACTTTAATATTTTCTACATTCGGACTCACCTAGAAAGTAAGAAATGACGATTTTCTGCTATATTTCGCCTGTGGAGCATCCCTCTCGATGGTCCAACAATAATCGGCCAGCATATTCGAATTCCATTTGCCTTGATATCTCTTTTCCATAGCTGAAATCTCGTGATGAAAGTGTTCCCCGTGCTCATCGCTCACTGCGCCAAGATGGACAAATGGACGAAAAAACGTTTATTAAAAAATAATCATTTAAATCCATTAATTGAAATTGAAATAAAAAACTGAGGGTGATGGAAAAATTCCGAATACATATTTGAAAACATGATACAAAAACTGCATTAAGTACAACTATTAGTACTCATGAGACAAAAATCGTGTTGACCAGTGTTATGGAAGGCTGTCTTCTGAAAGGCCTACATTTTTAATGTTTGATAATGTTTTATAAATAGAAGTTTGTTTCAGTGGAGGACGTCAAATTCATGAATTTAATATTTTAAAGTTTCTTGATTATTGTCTTAAAGGTGAGGAAAAATCCCGAGTAAAACCTCATCCAGGAAACCTGTCCCGACCGGAGATCGAACTCAAGCCCGCTGCATATAAGGCAATGATGTTACCCCGAGACCATAATAGTGGATTAATTTATTTGTCACGACAGTAAAACAGACAAATTGTTTGTTTTGTAGAAAGGCGTATGGCTGAATTAATTGTATATAAAGATGTCTGTCACCAGGACACGAGAACAGAAAGATGTAAAGGCATCACTTGATGCTTAGCGTCCTGACGCTCAACATGCGTCGAGTTGACAGACAAACTGCCGGAATTACCGGAGCGGTTCCTGACTGATTTATACCTCATCAGTCTGAGTTTCACGCAATAGTGTCACAAGTACAGATTCAGTATTTTTAATTAATGATCTCTTTAACATATAATGTCATTAGCGTCAAAATACATCTCTGGGCGTGAAAGGGCCGACAAATATTGCACAGATGCCTCTTTTTTTTCAGCATGCAGTTCTTTTACTTTTTTGGATCAATTTTAGTGAATTTCGAAGGAATGAAGTGGGGATTCCATATCACCATTCCATCAGCATTATATATATGTCCACCGCTGTGGTCTCGAGGTAGCGTGCTGCCTTGTCATGCAGCGGGCTCGGGTTCGATTCCCAGTCAGGACAGGCTCCTGGGTGAGGTTTTTTTCGGGGTTTTTCCTCACCTGTAAGACAAATGTCAGGAAGCTTAGGGCCCAACGGTCCCCGAAAATCATCCGGCCCTCATCATCTTTATCATCATCATCGTGTGGAAAGCAACGGGAAGCTACCACACCTACAATTCCCTAGTAAAGCTGCAAAGCATAGCATGAAAATGCTATGATTGTCGTGAAAGACCTGTCCTCGTGCAGAATTACTATGGATGGATAAATAAATATATATATATATATATATATATATATATATATATATATATATATACTAGCTAATACCCGGCGTGCGCATGCTAGCTCTAAATAAATGATGCGTTTTCTCGTTTAGTTGAATAAGTAAAAGGAAAAATAATTACACATTTATATCGTTATTATTTTTATATTCCCCGTGCTGATTAACCGGCGTTGGCCAAGAATCTGCTTATCCCGATCTTCCTGGCATAAATTACCTGAAAGACGAAAATTGCGTTTTTTATGTTTATTTGAATAAATAAGAGGAAAAATAACCATAAATTTGCTCTCTTCGTTATTGCAGCTAAAACGACCAATGAACTAGTTCATTCTATTTCCGAACTACCTTTCATACAATCCAAATAGTAAATAGTATTTCATCTTCCAAAATTTAATATTCAAGCAATCACTATAAGTAAAGTCATATCGCAATTATTTTTAGATACCTCGTCCAGTTTACCCGGCGTTGTCCGGGAATCTACGTATCCCGATGTACTTTGCATAAATTCGTTGAGTTATCCATAAAAGAATACCCATCGTGCGCTGTTATGCTTGCCCGAAAACCTACTTATCCCGATCTTCTTGGCATCAATGAAAGACAAAAATGGTTATTGTGAGTTAAAAGATATACATATGATGTCATGGACTTTTTTTTAGAGTTTTTTTTAGATATTCAATTCATTGTAAATTAATGTTGTATATTTGTTATGATTTAGGCAGCTTAAGCCATTTAAGCGTCAAAAAAAGGGACCTTTTCACGTTTTCACTACAAAGAATGAATTTTAAGGGCATAGGAGTTGAGTATCACAACTCTCTTATAGCCTATGTCCATTCCGGGAATCTTCCGATCAGGTCAGGTCAGGCCAGATTAGGTTCGTTTAGGTCAGATTTGGATATATTAGATTAGGTTTATTTAGATTCGGTTCGGTATAGTTCGGTTCAGTTAGGTCCGGGTTGGGACAGTGTTATGTCCGGGTTAGGTCAGGTTTAGGTCAAGTTTAGGTCAGGTTTAGTTCCGAGTTAGGTCCGGGTTTGGGTTCTGGTTCGGATTCGGGTTCAGTTTGGGTTCGCATTCAGTTTGAGTTCGGGGTCAGTTTTGGTTTTAGTTTTGGGTTCAGTTTTTCTTAGTATTGGTTTCGGGTATTTTTTTTCTTGGATTCGGGTTTTGGTTCGGATTTTGATTTAGGATTTGGGTTCGGGTTAGTTTCATGTTTGGTTCAGTTTAGGGTCAGTGTAGTCTCAGTGTAGGTTCAGTTTAGGTTCGCTTTAGGTTCGGTTTAGATTCGGTAGGAACAATTTAGGTTGAGGTTAGGTTCAGTGTAGGTTAGGTTAGGCTCGGGTTAAATTTGTGATAGGTTCAGTTTAGGATCTATTTAGATTCAGTTAGGATCTATTTAAGTTGAGGTTAGGTTAAGGTTAGGTTCATGTTAGGTTTAGGTTATGTTCAGGTTATGTTAGGTTAGGCTAGGTAACGTTAGGTTCGGTCAGTATAAGTCATGTTCAGTCATGTTGGTTCAGTATAGGTCAGGTCAGGTCATCTAACATTTAAATTGGCAAGACACGAATATCTTGTGTCAATTATTTAAATGTGGCGGATCGCAGTAAGAACGAAATCAATCATAACTGTTATTATTAGGTATGTTGTGTCGTTTTTAAAGGTGTAAGGAGTTGCATATCACATCTCTTACATCCTACGTTCATCCCGGGAATCTCCTGAATATTTTGCAAAAAAGCCCATCACAATCGGGTCAACGGTATGGCAGCGCATAAAATACGAACAAACAAACAAACATTTTTATACATTAAATAAAACAATAGAAAAATAAATGAACAGAAATTACTCACATTTGCATCAAATTACATAGTAATGTACAATAATAACTTTGAGTTTTATATGATTTTGTTTTCTTTGTGGTCCGGAATATATAAATAACTGGCAGTATGAATTATTGTTACACTAATTTAAGATTAGGATACTTCTAACATTGTATTGTCCACTTAATTGAATAATACTGTAATGGTTTTGTTAGAATTGACACTTACTATCAGCAAGTACCAACCAGTAAAACTGACATTACTTCAATAACTGAAAAAAATATGGACTACTGTATAAATCTTATATACAAAAATTAATTAATCAATAAAAATTAATGTTTGTATGTTTGTTCGTACTTAATGCGTGGCCATACCGTTGATCCGATTGTGATAGGGTTTTTTTGCAAAATGTTCAGGAGATTCCCGGGATGAACATAGGCTAAAAGAGAGTTATGATACTCAACTCCTGCACTCTTAAAAATAGCCCTTTGTAGTGGGAAACGTGAAAAAAGTAGCTCTTTGGACGCATAAATGGCTTACGCTGCCTAAACCATAACAAATACACAAAATTAATGTACACAGAATTGAATATCTCAAAAAGCTCTACAAAAAAGTCCGCGACAGCATATGTTTACTCTTACGGATAACTCACAAAAACCATTTTTGTCTTTCATTGATACCAAGAGTCACTTATCTCTTACGGATAACTCACAATAACCATTTTTGTCTTTCATTGATACCAAGAGTCTCGCGCCGTAGCCGAGTGGTTAAGGCAAGAAGTCGTGGCGCAGAACTACGGGATTTACGCTGGTTCGAGTCTCTACGAGGGAAGACATTTTTCTCATGGAATTTCGGCCAGTATGGGACCGGTGCACAGTGGGTCGGAAATGACATCTAGGGGGGGGGGAAACTGTTTAGACTCACTCTCATCAATTTATCTTTTTTTTTCCCCCACTCTAATATAATTGTTATATGACGGTTCTTAACTTATCTGCAAAGGAGGGTACAATTCTAATGTTTATGAAGACAATTTAAACATCGGAAGTTGCCGATGTTTAAGAACTCATCTGGTCTGTATCCCAGTTGCGGTATTAGCGTTGTGTGTTCATCCGATTTGGATGATTTTATTTTTTCTGTGTGTTTGAGTGGGTCCCTGGATGGTTTAGATTCACAATTGGACTTGGTAGGTGGCGCGGCGATCGGGTTATAGGATTTTTTTGTGTGAGATGCGTAGTCATCTGCATTATCGTTATGTTCCGACATAAATATGTGACGTCATCATTCACACTTCTTGAGCCACAACAGAAGGCTGTAAGAGGTTTTCTTGCGAACTTATTTAATAATATCTAATTATGTCCTAATTGCTGAATTTTATGGTAAAAAAGTAACATATTTTTATCGTCCGCCCATGACATGAGAATTGAACGTTCGGGCAGGACAAAGTCCGCCGGGTACGCTAGTAGACTATATAAACATAATAATATCCAGGAAGACATAAATGAAAGAATGCAAATTACTAAGAATAGTACATCACGATGCGAGGTTGGGAAGTGGTTTTTACAGAATCGAGGAAAAATGTTTAAAAACATATCCGATATTCTGTAAATCACTTCACAAACGTGCGTTGTACATTATTTTTTGCGCGATGGTGTTTTCAAAATAATAAATAATAGTAAAATAATAACATTTTTGTTGGAAATATTTGCGTTCATTTTAAACAATTGACTAACGTTAACAGCGTGGGCAATATTTATTAGTTGAAACAACAGGAGGCCTTGAGAACAATTATTTATAAAATGGCCGCAAGTAGTATTTATGTTATATACTGTTTCAAATAAAGTTCAGTTCATTTAAAATGCAGTAATTTGTTTCGTATAATGTATATTAACACTACCGTTTGGATAATTTATGTATATACATTGTACGTAGTATACATAGAGGGCAGTGGTTTTACTTCCTGCACGTGGATGTGAATGTAATATTACAGTATAGTTATTTAGGTTGGCAACCCCGAAATGTAGGGAGTTGAACTTTCAATAATGGTCGCCATTTGCTGGTAAGTAAGACAAAACGCACTATCGCGCAAAAATGTCATTTTTTAATAAATAGAGTACTTAAATTCAAAATATCCGACACGCGAAACAAAAACCATATTATATAAAACCCTAGCTAACACCCGGTGTGTGCTGCTGCGCCGAAATAAAAAAGAAAATGAATGTGTTCTTATGTTTAATTGAATAAGTGAAAGGAAAAAATTATTATAAATTTATATCGTAATTATTTTTAGATACCCCATGCTGATTAACTGGGATGCCCGGGGATCTACTTATCCTGTTCTTCTTAGCATAAATAAGCTGAAAGACGAAAATAATGTGCTTTTATATTTAGTTGAATAAGTAGAGTGTACAATTTATTTCGTAAATATTTTAAGATGCCTCGTACTGATTACTGGACGTTGCCCGGGAATCTACTTATTCCAATCTTCCTGGCATAAATGAGCTGAAAGGTGAAAATTAAGGTGTTTTTTATGTTTAATTGAATAGGTTATAGTAAACATTTATGTCCTAATTATTTTTATATACCCCGCGCTGATTACCCAGCGTTGCCCCGGAATCTACTTATCCCGATCTTCTTGGCATAAATGAGCTGAAAGACGAAAATAAATGTGTTTTTATGTTTAAGTAAAAGTGAAAAAAAAATGATATCATAATTATTTTTAGATACCCTCTGCTGATTATCCGACGTTTCCCGAAAATCTACTTATCCCAATCTTCTTCTCATAAATGAGCCAAGAGAAAAAATAGTTGTAGAGCTTATATCCGCGCGGCCATGAACCTACGAGTTCGATAGTGCCAGTGAGTTAGTTAGTGAGTTACCGTAAAAGAATACCCGCCGTTCGCTGCTATGCTTGCCCAGGAACCTACTTTTCCCAATCTTCTTGGCATCAGTGAAAGACAAAAATGATTATTGTGAATTTTTCGTAAAAATTAAACATATGTTTACGCGGACTTTTTGTAGAGTTTTTTTAGATGTTCAATTCTGTGTACATTAATTTTGTATATTTGTTTTGGTTTAGCCAGCGTAAGCCATTTAAGCGTCCTAAGAGCTACTTTTTTCACGTTTTTCACTACAAAGGGTGATTTTTAAGGGTGTAGGAGTTGAGTTTCACAACTAGCTTATAGCCTATGTCCATCCGGGAAATATCCTGAACATTTTGCAGAAAGTCCCATCACAATATTGAATGAACGATATGGCAGCGCATAAAATACGAAAAAAACATTCATTTTTATATATTAGATTAGATATTATTTCCATTATTGTTCAGTTTGACCAGATAATCAAATGTTTAGTATGTAATATTATTGTTTTTTTATTTAAATGTAACATATGTTTATCCAGATGAGTGGAAGGGATTCCACATGGTCTTAACTCCACCAGACTAAATAAATAAAAAATAACGCTACATCATCAGCATAAACTAACAGGTTATTCCATTAATATTAATTGATTTATAATTCAATATCTTGCAGTTAATGCCGTAAAATACAATACTATTAAACTGCTTTATAAAGTACATTAAAATCTTTGAGTATATTAGGATAATTCAGTATGAAAATGAATTAGCTGATGAACTCAAACCTCCCTGATGGTACACGAACAAACGATTTGTAATGCATGACGTCATGAGGCGGTTTAAACAGGTGAACGATACCACAACTGAAATGTCTCATCCAAGGACAAGTTTCATTTACTTTGTCTCGCCAGTATAGCCGCAAGAACTGAGTGTTTTATCTCCGATAGTACTGCATGTTGCTTAGACCTTCGCTTGCCTAACAAGGCAAACTTCGGTTCAATTCCTGGTCAGTTCAAGGTGTGAATATGGGAATCACGATGTAAAAAATATATTCATGGTATTAAATAATTTTAACTTATCATTGACTTAGCGAGATATGCATAATGGTCTGCTCCTGTTTCGGAGATACGTAGGACTGAAATATTTATATTAACTAAAAAACTAACTCACTAGCGCTATCGAATCCGTAACTTCATGGCCGCGCGAATATAAGCCCTTCTTACATCCCTATCCTGAGCTAATGTTTTCCAATCATCTCGTGTATAATCTGCTTCCCTCAAATCGTGGTTAATGTTATTCTCGTACCTCATTCTTGGTCTACCAACTGGGCGTTTTCCCTCCGAGTTTCCTACAAGAAGCTTCCATGCAAATCTTCCATTCCTCATTCGTACCACGTGTCCTGCACATTGTAGTCTACGAGGCTTGTAAACAAATAGCGAATGAAGTGAAATGTTCTGGGCTGCAATTCTATTCTTCTCTTGTAAGTAAATTGTGATTACGTAAATTATTAAAACGAAATAATTAGTTGTTAAATATGCTGCCCTATAAAATATAGACAACAACTATAGGCGGAGGGGACTAGAAAAAATTAGTAGAAACTAAAAATAATCAATACATCAAACATGAAACATACACGATTCACGCATTATAGGGATTTTATGGAACTTGTTTCACTTTTGATGGGAATTAACTTGGCCTTGATATGTGTTGAAGCAATATAATTTAATACTAGCCCTATTGACTTCTAGAGATGATGATTCAGAAATACATACGTAAATAATTCCTGATGGTCGTCATAAAAACGTTTTACAAACTAGCTCAACATTTACAGCACGCCATAAAACTACATTCTCACTTTTTTACACTCAAACGAATGTAAACAATCTCACTTCCTCTTAGTAGACGCATACAGTAATGAGTCGGCCTAATTTTGGCGCCTAAGAAACAGTGTTATGATTTTCTATTTTAAATTCTCATTTAATAAATCTTTAGAGGCATCAAAGAATCCCTATATAATACTAAATACACCAGGCCAAATAAATAAACAGGCAACTATGCAACACAAATGAGATTTTTTCTTACATTATTAGGTTCAACTAGATTAGAGAAAAAGAAAACATAGTTATAAAGGCAACATTAAGAGTCACACAATAATAATAATAATAATAATAATAATAATAATAATAATAATAATAATAATAATAATGAACCGTAGATGGATGAACTGAGAAGAAACATGTTCAGCAGAGACCTCAAAGAAAAAGATGCTGAGGATAGAAATCTGTGGCGGAGCAAAATGCATTTGGGCTGTAGAATAACTACTGAAATGTAGAGAAAATCCTTAAATAAAAATAATAATTTAATTTCGGTTTACTCAAAAATCTATAATAAAAAATATAGCCTATATATTTACAGACAAAATTAAGACACTATAACACTGTAAATAAACCAGAGCTCTATGGAGCAGAAACAAATATATTCGAAATATAGCGGGAAAAATAGTGATATATATATATAAGAAAAAATTGTAGGTCCACAACTCAAAAGTGAAAAGGAAATGAAATTACATACAGACATTCATAGTGACATTAGAAAACGAAGGTTAAGATTTTATGGGCTTATTAAACGAATGAACTGAAATAGACTTACAAAACAAATAAAGGAATTCTACGAAAATATAAGTAAAGCACCAGTGGATATATGAAATGGATTGATGAAGCTAAAAAATTACTTAAAATTGGCAGAAATTACTCAAGAAGATATCCTAAACAGAGATATATTTAGAATTAAGGTGTATAAGTAACAAGTTGACCAAGAGAACAAACCGAAGAAAATAAAGCTGGAACAACATGGACACATGAGAGAGAAAGCAAATCCATAGCCAAAAAATGAAGGCAAAATGGATTAAAAGCAAACGCCTCTAAGTACTTTGTGTAGTCCTACATTGGCTAATTCGCAATAAAATAATAATAATAATAATAATAATAATAATAATAATAATAATAATAATAATAATAATTCACTTCAATTTGAGAATTTTCTTCATCATTTAGGGTTTTCTCCAACCAATCTTAGTAATTAACATAAATTAAAAAAATATATTAATATAAATGACTACGGACTTACAGACTATCAGTTTGGAACAAACATTCACAAATTTCCCTTAATTAAAGTTCTCCATCGTTCTCTGTCCTCTGTGTCTTCATCTGTTACACCAAATTTCCTCATTGAATTTTGAATGTTGTTCTTCCAAGTTGTTCTTGGTCTTCCTTTTCTGTTCCTTCTTTCAATTTTCCATGCATAGACGGCCTTTGGTATTCTTCCATCCTGCATTCTTCTTATGTGTCCATACCATTTTAGCCTTCTGTGTTCAATCTCATCCATTATATTTCTTTCTGCATTCATCCATTTTCTAATTTCTGTATTTTTATTTTTTTCCAGTCGAGATTTTCTGGCAGCTCTTCTCCAAAAATCCATTTCAACTGAAGTTATTCTGTTGACATGTTGTGTCATTGTCCAAACTTCCGATCCATATAACATTATACTTTCTAGTATAGATTTATAAATTAGTTGTTTTGTTCTGTTAATGATGTTTTTTACTCCATAGTATAGAGTTTAACATTCCTATGGTTTTTCTTCCATTATTAATCATTGCTATTTCTTTATTTGATGTTCCATCTTTCTCTATAATTGATCCCAAATAACAGAAACTATCGCTCTTCTTTATCTTTACCCCATCAATATATAATTCATCTGGGTCATTTGTTAAATGCTCTGTTATATAATAATAATGATAATAATAATAATAATAATAATAATAATAATAATAATAATAATAATAATAATAATAATGGTTTATTTAAGCTGGCAGAGTTAAGGCCATAAGGTCTTCTCTTCCATTAACCAGAGAATAATAAAATCAGAGTAAAGTAATAAATCAATGAAATGAAGCAAGGAAAGCTTCATAGTTGAATATGCATAGGTATATACAAAATGCTGAAATATAGGAGACATACAGACTTATCAGAAAAATTTAACAATCTTTACAGCGAATGAATCCAAACTGATTACCAGAAAAAAAATTATTGTACAAATATAAAGGATTCAAAACAGAGGAAGACCAAAATAACGTGGACCTGTCAAATACGTCTTGAATTTTATAAAAAAGGTAAAAAAAATAACCAAAACCTAATATGTCCATGATGATAAATAATTAGTTCTTAGGAACATTTTTGGACAAAAGAGAGATGAACTGACAAGTGACTGGAGAAGACTATATAACATGTTCTTCATAGGAAGCCAGATATAATAAGAACCGTTAAGTCTCGTAGACTTCGATGGGCAGGGCATGTGGCACAAAAGGGGATTCAAAGAGGGGCATGGAAAATTGTTTTAGGAAAACCAGATAGAAAACGCCCAGCTGGTAGATCAAGTGTGAAGTGGAAGAATAATATTAATCATGAGAAGTAGATTATACAAGGGATGATTAGAAAACATTAGCTCAGGATAGGGATGTATGGAGAACTTATGACCCTTCGACCATGAACCTACGTGTTCGATAATATCAGTGGCTTAGTTATTATTAATTAACTCAATATTCTAGTTCGAATATTCATGCATGAGCGGACATAAGCTCTCCATACATCCCTATCTTGTGCTAATAATTTCCAATCATTCCCATAAGTAATGTCACGAATGATTTCCAAATAATCGATAAATTCACGATGTCACGAAGTGACGAGTAAATTTAACTAGAGGAGTTGGAAATCAAGAGTGGCATTTGTTAGGGCTATTTAACAAAATAAAATTAAGCTGTTTACTCAAAACGCATTATTTAAGTATAATTACCGGTATTTTAAAATACTTATATATTTAATGTAAACGGCGATGTTCGAAAACAAATCAAAACTGCGTCATTATGTTTCATTTGTTCATCCAGTGCAACTTAATCATATCATATTATTTATTGTCATCTGGCGTGGGAAACTTGAAATAGGATCGCAATATTGTAAGAATGTACCCTAGTGCAGAAAAAATGAAACACGCCAAGCTGTATATTATACATTATAACCAACATTATAGGTTATTAATTTATTTTTTTTAGGAAACAACTCAGTAATATCATTATTTAAAAACACAATTATTGAACACACAATTATCAAATGTATAGTTTGAAGGAATCTGTTCATTATTTGCTATATTCAATTGGTTGTTGGAGAGTCGGTCACTGCAAAATAATGCTCTTACCTATTCAGAATATTAAAAAGGAGGAGCATTCTTTATTGTAGTAAAGATAATTCGATAAAGAGCGAGGTGAAATGCGAATGTCATTGGTTGTAACACAAAATTCATTGAAACGTGATTGGTCATTGATTCCCATTTGGGGCATGAGTTGAATAGTCAGTGAAACATTATGAATCCTCTTTTGTGTTAACAAAATTTATGTCTGGAGATGGAAAATTTAAATCTTACCTAAAAGGTTTTATATTCCATCTCAAAATAGATATATCTGCTCCTGTCGAAATGATAAACAAACTGTTGAACACCTTATAGTAGACTGTCCATCTCATGGATATAAGCGTACGTTCTAGATGTTTATTTAATTGTATGTAACCAAATGTTACGGAATCCAATAATAAATAATTGGAATTTTAAAGCGGATATGTTGCTACACAGCATTTAAGTCATTTTAAATGTTATTTTCACCACATATAATTATCTTTATTAGTACTTGTTTTATAAGTTTTCATTTTATTAGTTCTCGTTTCGTTCATTTGTTTTTTTTTTTCATTTAAAATTTGAAATCATGTGTATCTTCAATTTTCTTGTAAATTTTAACTACGGCCCTAACATCATCATCATAGTACATTCACGAATTTAGGCCATTTGTTGACCTGTTTCGGCCTCAAGAGAAAAACCATCCAGAAGTATTTTGAGTGGATGTCCTGGTCTTCTTCCTGCAAGTTGATATCTTAACATTTGTTTGGGTATCCTCTGATCTTCCATTCGATGAACATGTTGCATCCATCTTGACTTATTGAAATTTTGTTTTCTAAAGGTTCCATGAGTAATTCTTCTAAGATGTCTTCATTTTTTTTTGTGATCTAGTAGTGTGTATCCTGCAGTCCTCCGAAGGTATCTCATTTCAGCAGATCTAAGTCTTTGTATATCCTTCTGTTCCAACGTCCATACTTCGCTACCATACAAAAGAGTTGGAAGAGCCAGTGTTTTATACACTTTTAGTCTTGAATTTTTTGGACTAACTGTGACTTGAAGATATAATTAATTAACCCTAAAATTCTTTTAAAAAATTTATATTCTTGCATTTACATCCTTTTCTTCTTCATATGAGATATTGCATCCAAGATATGTAAAATTATTCACCTGCTCCAAAATTATATTGTCAAGTACAATTTTACTTCTGACAGGATCTATACCTTGAAATGCCTAACACACGTTTGTAAAATAGGGCTACAAATGTTGGAGATTTAAAAAATAAATAAATAATAACTGTCGTTTCCATTACCGGTATATAATGTATTTACACGTTTGACCATATATTTAGTTCATTGAAACGTACTTACAATCCCTACTTCTTAATATATTTAATGTAAAGCGTGTGATGCTTTTAGTATTTCATTCCTATCTCTTTAATACCAACAGCTTGTACCAACAGCTTATTAATACCATTGAGTTATACGCTTTCTTTATCCTGTAATGCATAATTGCATTATTATCTCTAATTTGAGAAATAACAAAATTATTCAGAAAATGTACTGTATGTTATACTGCTATTAACTAAACGATATAAATCATGTACACTCTTTTTTATATCTTACTTCAATTTGGAAAGAAACATGTGTTACTTTAAAAAATCATCAGCTGGTGAAGCAAGTCTGAAGTTTGTCTCAGAAGCGCGCAGAGATGAGAGGAAAATAATAATATTCAACTCCCGAAGATAAAAAAGAGTCTGTGGTGACATGTGGTATGCCTCTCGGATATCTTATGAAATATTAATTCCTTTCCCACCCTGTCGCTCGCGTGCCACAGACAGAGCTACCCTTCAAATGTAAGTACACAACTGAAACTCTGGATAATATTTTATACTCCTCTCTTTATTACAGTCTGAACAAAAATGTAACTTACTCACTGCTACTATCGACCCTGTAGGTTCATGGCCGCACAGATATACTATAATAGTTTCCCATTATTCCTTATATAACCCATCTGCCTCAAATCAATGTTAATGTCGTTCTCCCATCTCATTCGTGTTCTACCTTTTGCGAGCTTTCACTCTGTTCTACCCACAATACATTTCCAAGCAACTATTTTATTCCCCATTCGTGTAACATGTCCTACCCATTGCTGTCTACAAGTCTTAACAGTTATTATTAGGGTCTACATCTAGTTTTCCATAAAGATCGTGCAATTCCTATAATAAATAATATATTAAAAGCTAAATTAGTACAAAAATCCACATGAATAATGGGGGTGTGGGGGTGTGGTAGGGTGTGTGTGGGTGGGGTGGGGGTGTGTGGGGGTGGGGGTTCGTGGGGTGTGTGGGGGTGTGTGTGGATGTGTGTGCGCGCGTGCGCGCGCGCGTGTGTGTCACGATCATATTCGGTGTCTACTTGGTAGGATCGATAAGCTCTGTAGAAAATTTTAATAAATCTAATAAGTCTTAAATTGGCGAGAAACTAATTTTTCGTGCCAGTTATTTAAATGTGTCAGACCGCAGTGAAAACAGAATCATGTAAAACGTAAGTTATAGCCTACAGCAATAACACTTACTTGATACATTGTGTGATTCAACATACATTTAAGCAATTTCTAAGCATTTTCTATAGTCTTATTAAAACTATTAAACAAATTAAACCAATATAGGATAAATTGCTAATTTAAGGATTAAATATTGAAAATTTATGTATGAAAATGATATTATAAACGTTTGTAAACAAGACGAGATACAATATGAACATATAAGTAATGTTATTTGCTATTTTTTAAAGATGGATTATACAACAAATTAATAATGGTCTTGTGGTCAGTGCTTCTGAATATATTACACGATGTCTCGGGTTCGATTTGTACTCAGACTACAATGTTTTTCCCCCCTTAAAGGGAGGTATTCCTATGTTCGGCTAGAATTAAAAAAAAATAGGTTAAGTTTATAATTTTGATTCTCCTGGCGCTTCATTGTCATTTATCACCCATCATACAATCGGGATAACGTAAATCCGCTTTGCAAGGTGCCTCAACAAATATAATAATAAACATAATAGGCCAATACTTGGAATCCACTATTCGTATTAAAGTAGCCCTATATGTAGAAAAATGTTATTCATACTTTATTTTCTCGGATGTGTGTTGGCAACTCTTAAGATAAATATAATCAATCATAGTCAGATGCAATTTTCCATAATGAATCACTAACTTACAGTGTGGTATATTGTGCAATGACCAAACTCTGCCCCTACTTTTTTTTTTTTGAGGGTGAGATTTTAATGTCATGACGTGTTGATGAACTTCCTGGGATATAACATATTTTATCTAATTCCCAAGGTATTAAGGTTGTTCCCATAAAATTATTTCTAAAAAGATAACAGATCTTCACTGATCCTATCTAGTGGACACCGAAAATGACCATAACCAAGATTTATATAGCCTATACAGTGTGTGTGTGTGTGTGTGTGTGTGTGTTTTAACGCTGTAGCGGTCTATTTTTTCGGAACCAAACTCGGCATACAGTAATCAATTAAAAAGTATGGTCGAGTTCGTTAGCCAGCAAATCGGACCATTAGAAGTAAAAGTTCGCCTGAAACAAACATTTAATAAACACTCTAGCGGTCACAATTTTCATTTTTTCACAACGAAACTCAATATATTTTTTTAAGCCCATGTTTTCTCTTTACAGAGATTTAGGCGCTCTCCCCCTACAGGGAAGAATTTGAACCATACTAATTATACTTGTTATACTTGTTTTCGTATAGATGTCATTTTGAGTGGTCCGTGGTCAGCGTTCCGCCTCATACTGACATCTAGGAAACCAAGGTAGTACTAGGACGGGAAAATTCGGTAAATTTTTCTTAGAGGACTTTTCATTCAGGCTTAAGGATTTTTTACGAGCCTGAAAATCTTCAGACTCGGGACCCACGGCTTAAAGTCCCTCCCGGAGGACTTGCTCCTTGGATTTTTCCATCCTAAAAAATCCATCGACCCCGGCCGGGTTTGAACCCGCGACCCTCGGGGCCAGACGCAAGGAGCATAACCACTAGTCCACCGCGGCCGACTAACTCAATATATGTCATTAAAATAAAACGAGGTAGATATCCTAGGAACATAAGCGAAATCCGACCATCAGAACTCGGAGTTTACCTTAAAAAATAACAGTTGTAGCATCCGCCAAGTAATAAACTATAAAAATAATTATGTTCATACGACGTTAAAAAAATCGCTAAGATTACAGCCATACACGCCATTAATCTTGTATTAATGGTATTTTTTGAATTAACAAATTAACAACTGACAATTTTCTGTAAAACAAAGCAACGAAATTAAAAAAAAAACTTTTCTTGGATCAGACTGTCCTTACGTTTATCCACACAGACATAAATATTAGATTTTCGCAATAGACTGAAGCTTGAATTATATGAAACTTATGGTAAGATTGCTATTATGCATTACAGGGACTCTTGTAATCCCACTCCTTTCAAAAAACGTTAAACTAAAAACATATAAAACTATTATTCTACCAGATATATTATATGGATGCGTAACATGGACTCTTATTTTAAGGGAGGAAATGATATTACGAGTATTTGAGAATAAAGTTCTTAGGACAATTTTGTGCCAAAAAGAGATGAACCGACAGGCGAATGGAGAAGGCTTACATAATAGTGAGCTACATGGTATGTATACGAAGCCAGATATAATAAGAACAGTCTCGTAGAATACGTTGGACACGACATGCGGCACGAATGGGAAATGAAAGAGATAGCCTACATAGAAACTTCTTGTGGGAAAACCAGAGGGAAAACGCTCAGTTGGTAGACCAAGGATGAGGTGGGAGAATAACATTAGCCATGATTTGAGGGAAGTAGATTATACAGGGGATGATTGGAAAACATTAGCTCAGGATAGGGATGTATGGAGAGCTTACGTCCGCGCGGCCATGAATCAACGGGTTCGATAGAACCAGTGAGTTAGTTATGGTTAAAAAATCAAAACATTAAAGTTTGGACGAATTGGTCATCTTTACAGAGATACATTCATTTTAACTAAAATATATGGTAAAATAAGAATATATTGGATAGCCTAACATTAGATGGATTGCTTGAACGGGAATTGATGATTTTGAGAGTACAAGAATGACATGAATAAAAACGGATATTGTAGGGACGGTCAAGATCTGTAACAGACTGTAGTATATTAAAAGAAGGAGAAGATGAAATATTATATTTATTTTAAAAATATAATTGGAAGTAACGTTAAGAGGTTTACTTAATAATCAGGTTATTTAGTCTGTATATTTATACCTCTTATGGTTGTTTTGGTTGAACACATGTTTCAAGGCTTGTTAGCCCCATTTTCAGCAATTGCATTTATTTATTTTATTAATTATATTTATTCCTTATACTGTCCACCGCTGTGGTCTCGAGGTAGCGTGCAGCCATGTCACGTAGCGGGCCAGGGTTCTATTCCCGGTCGGGAGGTGAGTTTACTTCGGGGTTTTTCCTCACCTGTAAGGCAAATGTCAGGAAGCTTAGGGCCCAACGGTCCCCGAAAATCATCCGGCCATCATCATCATCATCCTTCACCGGTGTGGAAAGCAATGTGAAGCTACCACACCTATAATTCCCTAGTAAAGCTGCAAAGCATAGCATGAAAATGCTATGATTGTAGTGAAAGACCTGCCCTCGGATAGAATTTATATGGATGGATGGATACTGTAATCATATCTGAAAAATTAAAATCAAAAGTATTTAAGAGTTAAGGTGTTAAAAAATCAGAAAAAAGAAGAATAAATAAAAAAGAATAAGAGGTTGAAGAGAGAGGGTAAGGAGAAAGATAAAAAAATAAAGAAGAGCTATGTTTAAAAATGTGGAAATTGTTATCCTGTAAAAGTATATTTTTCGAGAACATAATAGCCAACGAAGTATAAGGACATTCCACTTATATAGTTAAGTAGATACAAATTACCCTGGGAGGTGGCATACATGTGTCACTGACCCACAAAAATGTTGATGTTCACTTTTATATCCTTTCACTTAAACCGGTTGCTAGGCAACAAGTAACAATTATCATGTACACTTAATAACCAGTGATTAAGACAAATGAATGCATTTTATGAATCTCTTTTGTCTAAAGATCTAGGACAACAACCAGTTAGACCAATGTAAATGTTCAACAAACTAACAGTTGAATAATTATAATAATTATTAATGTAACTAGTTGCACTTTTCATTACTAATAATTTTGCTGTAAATAATGAATTGCATTACACAATTTGGTCTTTAAAATTCTTCTTCTTGTTCTTCTTCTTCTTTTGCTCTCTGCAGGTGTAGGCAAATCGCCTATTCGGTCAATCCATTTGTTGTACACTCTAATTCAACCCAGGAAGTTACTACAGACCTTACGGGCTAAGCCAGGGTAGATGTTGCCAAACTCATAATAACGGTATTTGTTTGTTTAGGGAAGGATGGAGGGGCAAGGTTAGCAGTACTTTTTCCAAATCTATGTACTATACATTTAAAAACATAGTTTTTCTTTTACGGCATGCAAACTAGTTGTATAATAAATATGAGAGTCGACACTTTTACACATGATTAGTACAGATCCGCACGAGCTCAGTGACAAGTGGTAACTGTCTTTTTCTTTAAGAGGGAGTGGCTTGGACGACTACAACTTTCAACTCTGTACCTGCTGTGTTGCATACTTCAGTTTTATTTAAGGATTTCTCCTAAGAAAATATCGTTAAAATAGAAACCCGCTCCCTATTCCAAACGCACAGTAACTTCCTGGGTTGAATCTGACTGTAGGATGTCCCTAGGTCTTTCATAGACCGTGGTGGTAATATAGTGTTTTCAACGGTATATAACTGGTCTTCTGGCATTCTCAAAACAAGGTGTTTCATGTAATCTGATATTTTAATTTTATTTTTTAAAGGTCGATTTAATCTCAGCGGTTTTACGAATATATCAATTCTGACAATTGCATACCGAAACCTATTTTGAAATTTCTCTCAGAGAAGTATTGTGATGTACCAAGGCCGTGTCTAAAAAATATATGCCGTTTTTAACTTCAAGTTCTAAAATCAAGCGTCAAATCTCTCATTTAAATTATAGGGAAACACTACAACCGCTGAATTGGTAGATTGGATAACCCTCACTACTTGCCGTCCGCGCCGCGTCCCGCCTCAATCCACTATGCTCTTATGAATGAAGGGAGTCCATCTACTCCTTACAGTGGGTGGTCATTGCTGAATTCTGGATTTATTTTTGTGCCATGCAGTTAAAAAGGCAGATTTTTTGGGGGGGGTACGTAATTGGTACATCATAACGCTTCTCTGGGAGAAATTTAAGGTAGGTTTAAGCATGCATGTCCCGCGCCGTAGCCGAGTGGTAAAGGCAAGGTGCCTTGGCGCAGAGCTACGGGATTTCCGCTGGTTCGAGTTTCCATATCCATCCATAGTAATTCTGCCCGAGGGCAGTTTCACTTCAATCATAGCATTTTCATGCTATGCTTTGCAGCTTTATTAGGGAATTGTAGGTGTGGTAGCTTCCCGTTGCTTTCCACATCGGTGAAGGATGATGATGATGATGACCATATGATTTCGGGGACCGTTTGGGTCTTAAAGTTTTCCTGACATTTATCTTACAGATGAGGAAAAACCCCGATAAAAACCTTACCCAGAAAAACTGCCCCGACCGGGGATCGAACCCGGGCCCGCTGCGTGACAAGGCAGCACGCTACCTCGAGACCACAGCGGTGGACAGTCTCCATATGGGGGGAGAAATTTTCTCATGGAATTTAGAACAGTATGGGACCGATGCCCACCCAGCATCATGACGCATTTGGGTAGCTATATTTAATAGCGACTCCAGGTTGATAAAACAAGCTATAACGGCTGGGAGATCCGACATGTCGACCACATGTCACTCCTACACTGACTGGATATTCATCTACCTCTGTGATCAACACATGCAGATGTGAGGCCAGCATTCGGATGGTAGGACAAGGGCCATGGAGTTTTTTTTGCAATGATTGACAGTTCCCTTGTGAGTAAAGAAAAATCTTATATGTCAGCTGCTCTGTCGAAAAATATTACTTCAACGTCCATGTCGTGACACTGGGCAATGCAACCAAATGATTACGGAAGAGAGTGAAGGCAAGTATACAGTGCCAAACTGGACCCATTTGGTTAATGGAGCAGACCTTTACAGAAAAGCATGCAAGTCTAGAGGTATAGAGATGGCAATCCTACCACTGGACTTACCCATATATAATAATAATAATAATAATAATAATAATAATAATAATAATAATAATAATAATAATAATAATAATAATCTTTATGGTAGGCCGTCGACCTGTTCCTCTCTTATTATACTTACTTACTTACTTACTCACTGGCACTATCGAACCCGTAGGTTCATGGCCGCACGGACATAAGCTCTCCATACATCCCTATCCTGAGCTAATGCTTTCCAATCATTCCCTGTATAATCTACTTCCCTCAAATCATAGTTAATGTTGTTCTCCCACCTCATTCTTGGTCTACCAACTGGGCGTTTTCCTTCTGGCTTTCCTACAAGAAGTTTCCATGCACGTCTTTCATTCCCCATACGCGCAACATGTCCTGCCCATCGCAGTCTACGGGACTTAACTGTTCTTATTATATCTGGCTTCCTATAAAGACCATGTAGTTCATTGTTATGTAGTCTTCTCCATTCACCTGTCTGTTCATCTCTCTTTGGTCCAAAAATTTTCCTAAGAACTTTATTCTCAAATACTCGTAATCTCCTTTCCTCCCTTAAAGTAAGAGTCCATGTTTCGCACCCATATAATATAACTGGTAGAATAATAGTTTTATATATTTTCAGCTTAACATTTTTTGAAAGGAGTTGGGACATCAAAAGTCTCTGCAATGCATAATAGCATGCATTTCCAGAATTGAGCCTATGTTTAATTTCTTTGTGCATCTCATTCCTATTTGTGATTATTGTTCCTAGGTATTTGAATTCAGCCAATTCCTCAAAATTTCCCTCATTTGTCATTAGCTGTCCATTTCCATTATATAATGTATTTCTACGTGTGACCATATATTTAGTTTTACTGATATTTACTTCCAGTCCTAATTTCTTAGTGTTACTCAATAGTGTGTGCGTGTTGGCCTTTAGTATCTCCTCGCTATCGGCCAGTAGTACTACATCATCAGCATAAACTAACAGCTTATTAATACCATTCAGTTGTAGGCCTTCCTCATTCTCTAAAGATTTAATGGCATGCTCTAGTACAAAATTAAATAGTAGAGGAGATAGTGCATCTCCTTGCTTCAACCCATTCTGGATTTCAAAAGTGTCTGAAAACTGTTTGCCTACACGCACCCTACTCGTTGAGCCATTTAGACACATTCGTATAAGTCTAACTAACTTTTTAGGAATTCCGAACTCCAGCAGGAAACTATATAACTTCTCCCTCTTAATTGAATCATATGCTTTTTTGAAGTCTACATATAGTTGATGTACAGTACCATTATATTCCCATTTCTTTTCTAAAATCTGTCTTATACTAAAAATCTGATCTGTTGTAGACCTGTTTCTTCTAAATGCACATTGATGATCTCCTAGAATGTCATCAATATAGGGAGTAAGTCTGCTTACTAATATATTTGTTAGAATTTTGTACGAAGTTGAAAGTAATGAGATGCCCCTATAGTTGTTGCAATCAGTTTTATCTCCTTTCTTATAAATTGGTACGATAATTGATTCCTTCCATTCATCTGGAAGAGCTTCTTTTTCCCAAATCATAGTAAGCAACCAGCGTATCTTGTCCATCAATTTTTCTCCCCCTGATTTTATCAGTTCTGCTGGGATCTCATCTGAACCTGATGCTTTATACATCTTCAATTTTTCAATTGCCATTTCAACCTCTAATGCACTTGGCTCTGCGACTAGCATTTCTGCTGTCTGTAACTTATCCTCCTCAATGTCCTGTTCTGTATGTACATTTAATAGCTGATTAAAATAACTTTTCCATCTATTTAATATACTCTTGGAATCTGCAATCATATTCCCATTTTCATTCCGAATTATGTTTGTTTTAGCCTGAAACCCTTTCTTCTCTATACTAATTCCCTGATAGAATTCTCTAATGTTCCTATTTTTTGCGTTCATTTCAAGATCATTAATCTTCTCTCTCAAATATTCCCTCTTTTTACTCTTTAGTAACTTGGTGGTTTCCCGTCTAACACTACCCAATTGCTCTAAATTTACCTCATTTGGCTCGTGTAACCATTTCATTTTTGCTAGCTTTCTTTTCTTTACGATGTCGGCACATTCCTCATCAAACCATTTCTTGTTTTGCCTCTTTTTTAAACAACCAATGCTTTCTGATGCTGACAATTTAATAGTATCTCTTATAGCCTCCCATTCTTTATTTATATCAGTTTCTTCTTCGTTTGCCACATTGTCATCTGAAGATTCCAGTACTTCAAATCTATTAGCAATTTTGATTTGGTATTCTTGCCGCATTTCATCATTTTTCAAGTTTTTTAATTCATATTTTACAGAATCATCTTTAGCGTTTGTTCCTCTCATAAGCGATAGCCGTTGTCTGATTTTCACTCTGACCAGATGATGATCCGAATTGCAGTCTGTCCCTCTAACTGATTTAACATCGATGATGCTACTGTGCCAGCGTTTATCCACTAATACATGATCTATCTGGTTCCGAGTTTCTCCATCTGGGGACGTCCAGGTGTATTTATGAATATCCTTATGCTGAAATGTTGTGCTCTTAACAATGAGATTCTTTGATGTGGCAAATGTGACTAATCTAACCCCGTTGTCGTTACTATCTTCATGAAGACTGAATTTGCCTATTGTTGGTTTGAATATATCTTCCCGCCCCACTTTTGCATTAAAATCTCCTAAGACAATTTTCATATGATATCGTGAAAGGCTATCAAATAAGCATTCTAATTCGTCATAGAACTCATCCTTGATCTTGTCATCTTTATCTTCTGTGGGGGCATGTACATTTACAATTATAAAATCATGTCGTTTACCCTTTAGAATTATGTATGATATCCTATCACTAACAAACTTAATATCTCGGATAGCGGATAGGATCCTCCTTCTGACTAAAAAACCCGTTCCAAATGCAGGTCTTTCTGCACCCCCATAGTATAATGCAAAGCTTCCTGATTCCTGACTACCTTCTCCTGGCCACCTAACTTCCTGTAAAGCGACTATATCCAAGGGCGATTTATCCAATTCCCGCGTTAATATCTCTAGTGCCCCGCTATTGTATAAAGTCCTAACATTCCATGTTCCTAGGAACATGTCCCTGTGTTTGAGCCTTTGGCATGGGTTCCCTGAAGTAGTCCCCTCCCGGAGAACCGAATGGGGGACTATTTGACCTCCGGAAAATTTTACCCCAGTAGAACCCATGTCCGCATTTCTTGACGGTTGTATTTTTACGGTGAAAGATCGTCACTCTTTCGACCAAGGTACTTATTTCGTCTGGCTTATCACCTTCGACCAGTCCGGCATGGGTAACCCTATCGGCAGCAATGCTACCGCCGGCATAGCTCTCAGGATCATTTAAGCACACAAGCCACTCCACCACGACAAGGTAAAGATACCATGGAGGGCTTATAATTATTATTATTATTATTATTATTATTATTATTATTATTATTATTATTATTATTATTATTATAAAAGAAGAATATGAAAAATGGGGACTTTATATAAACATTGAGAAAACTAAATATCTGTGTTACGTGGGTATTAACGGGTTTATAGGTAATAAAGGATGTGGGCGCCAGGATTACCGAAAGGATATCTCCATGTATGAGATCTTAGGTTGCTCAGGTTGGTATCGGTAGAGTTGAGGTTCGTTATCAGGGATAAGCAAGGAGCTGGCCTTCGCAAGAATACGCGAGATGAAGTTTAATAAAAATATTTTATTAATCGATGGACACTATACATATGTAAGATTGTTGACACATTTGATGTCGGACAAGGTATTGACCGCAGTAACGCATTTAGAACTCCAGATGGAATCTCTACTCATCTAACACGGATTAATCAATTTCAAGTTGAAGTTATGTTTGTATTATGTTACTTTGATCGCCATGCCGGTGCGTCTGTCCCGACTCCTGCCTCGGTGAGTTCCGCCGGACTAAGGACGCCGAACTCTAGAACTGCTGAACTCAGAAATGCAGAACTAACTTATAATTATTGTTAGGTATAAGGTAAACTTCGTTACCCTCTCTGTGGCATCGTGTCGTCATGAGGTCATTACCTTGTCGCGATACAACACTTTATTTTATTGGTTGACCACGATTCCTTAGTACCAAAGAAGGAATCGCCGTCTTTCCATTGGATAAGGATCCACCATGTTCCCTGTATGGACACTCCTTTGAGTCAGTGGCCTTTTCCCGCCTGTTTGCTAGGCTTCGCGTCCTCGCGGTTTGTCGAGTTCGTTATAATGGGTTGTTTACTCGACGCTGTAGTTCCCCAGCCATAAATCATGCTTTGTTAATGACCTGTCAGCGAAGCTCGGTTTAAGATCTTGGATTACTGGTCCACAAAGAAATGCCCAGTAATCCTCTAGTAAAATAAGTTTTCCAAAATTTTAACTCTTTTATAGCCGCGTCTAGAGCCTGTCGCTTAACAAAAGCGGTACCATGTACTTGTTAAATGGTTTCCTTAATTACTAACTGATCGTTTATTCCTAATTCTATCAACTTCGTTTGATTCAATTTATTTTAATTCAATTATATGAAAATCAAATCCTCGTGTTCTCACGATTACATTCCATATAAGTTTCATATACCTGCGGTTATTATTTCATCCTTTAGACATTTAACATGATAATAATACAGGTCCTAATTAATTTATTATTTTAATTTATTAATCTAGGAGTCAGAGTGAAAGATTCTGCTTCAAGTGCCCTATATAATTGATAATCAATTTATGCTTGCGTAAATTTTATTAATTATATAAATCTCGCCTATATATATTATCGGGTCTTGGTGGAACCTTGGTGCACATAAATAAATTCAAAACATATGTTTACATAACAACAAATTATCTTTTAAATTTACCCTTCTTACCTGTTTTGTCAATAGTGACAATTTGTAAACAATCTACCTGCTTGTCAACAATTTAAAACTAATAGTGTCAAATCACAGTCTTGTTTGCACACGCAAATAATGGGATTCTTAACTGGGTATTAAAATCACTTCACACGCAATTCTTATCCCAAAAAAATAAGGTAATTTAAAAATTTACAATTATTTAGACATGTTCACCGATATGCAGGTTTGAACGTGTTTTGTGTATGCTATGAACCAGTATTTTCTTTTGCAAAAAATCTGCGTTCAATAAATTTAAAAAAAAAATAATAAAGATAACATGATCAAATAAATATTTATATATATATGGACCTGTTTTCCTACTTGGGTCGTAGATAAAACAATTTTTATATGTCCTTTCATTTTAATAATCGTTACGTAAATTCATAGTATTACATTAGAATTGCTATTAGCATTTGTTATATGTATTCTTGGTCAAATATTATTATGTTTATCAAACAATAATAATTAATCCATTCATTATTTATAAAATGAAAAATGTTGCATAATTATGGTTAGCTTGATTATTTTTATATTTGTATTTGCCGCTCCTAGCGTTAAAATTCATTTGATGTTTATAGGCGTTCTTATTTACGCGTTCTTGATGTGGATATTTAATCATTATTTTGATAAATTATTATACTCAATCTTTTATTTAAATAACATTTAGGCATCTCTAGTCTTTCCAATTAATCAAAGCAAATCTCGCTTTATTTTTGTCAATTAACATATTATCTGGTTTGCACAAATTATTCATAAAATACAGAGTCATAAAACAAATTATAATCGTCGATCATTTTCTTTCATACATCATAAAACATATCTTGTCGCTGAGGGTTCTACTGCCCTAAATATGTGTATACTAGACACAAAGAAAATATACGAAGTCCACTGGCTTACGTATACAAAACAAAAGAATAATCGTACTGAGGTCCTATGTTATCCTAGTCGATTTCTCAATAATATCACTCTGTATATAATTAAACACCTACTAAAATTCGTGCTTTTGGTTCATTAGCTAATTGATCGTCATTAAGACAAATCATGCTTCAACATCTCATCAATTCTATTAATGCCTTCGGTGCCTTTTATTTTTATAATCAAGTACATTTTTATGTAATCATAATAAACTTTAGCGTAAAATAAAATCGCTTTTATCCAAATTAGTATAATACGTTATGGATTTTATAGAGTCCACATTAGGAGCGTTTATAGAAATATTTAAATGTATATATAAAAAAATGTAAATCATTCTCATCATTAGAGTTCACGTCATTTAAAATTATTCAATGAAAGGTTAATTCAATCTTTATATGTTATGATTGTTATCGCCATAGTTATTCATAATATTATCAGTAATTACTCATGATTTTTAATTACACAGGTCCATGTTGCTTATAAATTCCAAAATTAAATGAAAATCTAACCCAGTTCCATTTGAAAATTCCTACATCTATCATTCATCATTATTGCTGTAAGATTAGTATGGACAAATTATTTACCATCATTTGTCTTCAAAAAAAATATATATAAAGAAAATCTCTTAATTAATAATTAATAATTGACATTCTTCCTTGTATTATCATAATGAGCAAGATGAAATCTGCCCTTATCTCGCCATCTTTTGAATTGAGTTTTAATTGAATTTGAAATACACAATATGTCGGTATTCTCATTTAGTTATAATAAAGTTCTTAATATGCAAGATTACTCTTGTGACTTTCTTACTTCAACGATTATTTAATATTATTCTCTATTAATTTACACTATAGCTATTTTCTTTAATCAATTAGTCCTGGGTTCGATTACATACTGGTTCATGCATTTATTGTCCCCTTTACTGAGCAAATATAGATTGCATTATAAATATGTTAGAGTTATCCATGATGGCCAACCTCTTGTCAAAGTTAAACAAATTATTCGCGCTTTTATCCATTATCGCTGTGCGGTATGGTTGCGATGACTTCGCGTTACTCATATTGTAATCGCGCCTAATTTTTCGCCTTGTGGCTACATTTATTTGGCTATTAGCAATTTGCTCGGAGGTACGCTTGTAACCCATTTATTTGTAAAAATCTGTTTTGCAAATACTTGGGTTCTTTGTTCTAACCCGCATACACCGAACCAAGATACATCTGGCTTTGGATCTTTCAAATATGTGAAAAACTTTAAGTAATTGTTAAATGAACATCTACTTTTCAAATGTCTTCTGCGAGCTACCTGCGTTTCAAGTTTCACGCTTGATTTATTTGCAATATCTCTACCGGCTACAAAAAGATCTTTCATATCTGGTGTATCTTGTTCCGACAGTTTACAATTAGAAACATGCACACATTTACACTCAGTATTTTCAATTATTACTTTACGTTTCATTAACACGTCTTTAGGTATTTTCCCCTGATCCCTAATGATTTCTTCTGTTTGATCACTCGTTGATTTATTTATTTCTACTCTACTCCTACAGTTCTAATTTCCTCATGTATTTCTGTTACTGATTCCCTGCTAACCTGTTTTGTTTCCTCTAAGTCTTTAGGGTTTTCATCCGTTTTGTTTACTTTATTCCCATATTCGCTACTGATTCATCTATTTTTGCCCCTAACATCTCTCTATCTTTTCTCATCTCATCCCTTAATGTTTGTCTAAACGCCTCTAAATCGTTTTTGCTATTTCTCTTCCCCGCTTCTAAATCCTGTTTCCAACTCCTCTCAGTCGCCTCTAATTCCTGTTTCCAACTTCTGTCCATTGCCTCTAATCTTAACATTATCATTTTCATATATTTTATAGGGCCATTGGTTGAGTTTCCCTTATCCTCCATTTTATTTATTTTTGATTCCTTTCCTTTTGTTCTAATTTAGAATTTCACACGAGTATTTAAAAGAAAATATGTATTTCTACCTTTTGCTGGTCTTTTGTTCTTACTGTTATTCTGCCATCTCTCCGGGCTGTCTGCTCGTCCCTTGTCCTCCAGGTCAGCTTCCAGGTCCATTCATCTGCTTCACAGTCCAGGATCTCTTGCCTTAGTGGGATGATTTCTCGTCGGTACGTTCTTGGTGTTTCGATGTTATCACCAATGCTTACGACGAATATTCGAGCGCCCCACGTTGGGCGCCATTTACGTGGGTATTAACGGGTTTATAGGTAATAAAGGATGTGGGCGCCAGGATTACCGAAAGGATATCTCCATGTATGAGATCTTAGGTTGCTCAGGTTGGTATCGGTAGAGTTGAGGTTCTTTCTCAGGGATAAGCAAGGAGCTGGCCGGCACAAGACTACGCGAGATGAAGTTTAATAAAAATATTTTATTAATTGATGGACACTATACATGTGAGATTGCAGACACATTTGATGTCGGACAAGGTACTGACCGCAGTAACGCATTTAGAACTCAAGTTGGAGTCTCGAATGAACAAATTATAAGTGAAGTTAGGTTTGTAGTTTGTTAATTGATCGCCATGCCGGTGCGTCTGTCCCGACTCCCGTCTTGGTGAGTTCCGCCGGACTCAAAACGCTGAACTTAGAAATGCAGAACTAGAACTAACTTAACATAATTATTGTTGGTATAAGGTAAACTTCGTTACCCTCTCTCTGGCATCGTGTCGTCATGAGATCATTACCTTGTCGCGATACAACACTTTATTATATTGGTTGACAACGATTCCTAGTACCAAAGGAGGAATCGCCGTCTTTCAATTGGATAAGGATCCACCATGTTCCCTGTAGGACACTCCTTTGGGTCAGTGGCCTTTTCCCGCCTATTGCTAGGTTTCGCGTCTTCGCGGGTTGTCGATTTCGTCATACTGGGTTGTTTACTCGACTCTGTAGTTCCCCAGCCATAAATCATGCTTTGTTAATGACCTGTCAGCGAAGCTCAGTTTAAGCTCTTGGATTACTGGTCCACCAAGAAATGTCCAGTAATCCGCTAGTAAAATAAGTTTTCTTGAATTTTAACTCTTTTGTAGCCGCATCAAGGGCCTGTCGCTTAACAAAAGCGGTACCATGTACTTGTTAATGGTTTCCTTAATTATTAACTGATCGTTTATTCCTACTTGTATCAACTTCGTTTGATTCAATTTATTTTAATTCAATTATATGAAAATCAAAATCCTCGTGTTCTCACGGTTCGATTACATATAAGTTTCATATACCTGCGGTTATTATTTCGTCCTATACATTTAGCATGATATATAATGTACGTCCTAATCAATTTATTTATTCTAATTTATTGATCTAGAAGTCGGAGTGAAAGATTCTGCTTCAGTGTATAGGAGAAGAAATGGAAAATATAAATTTCAACAATAGAGAAGAACTAAAACCTAGTATTGAATGCACTTATTTAGGGACAAAATTAGACCATTCAGGCGATAACACAGTGGAAATTAAAAATAGAATCGCACAAACAAAACAAGTAATAAATGCTTTAAACTCTGTTTGGTGGAGCAAAAGTATTACAGAAAATAGAAAATTACAAATATATCAAACCATAATTCAGAGCATTTTAACACATGGTGCTGAAGTCTGGCAAATTCCTACCAGGGAAATGAAAAGAATTTTAAATACAGCCATGATACCGGATGTTTTAAGCAAATCAGCTGGAAAATCTAGAATGGATAGAATACGAAATAAAGAAATAAGGGAAATTGTGGGTGTACAAGAGGAGCCGGACATCATAGACATTACACAATAGAAAAGATTAAAGTGGTGTGGCCATGTTAAAAGAATGCCAGAGCAAAGATTGCCTAAAATTGTTATGGAATGGATCCCAATGAAAAGGAGGAAGAGAGGAAGGCCGAAGAAAACTTGGATAGAAGGGGTACAAGCAGCTATGAATATCAGAGGATTGGAGGAAGATCAATGGATGGACAGAGAGGAATGGCGTTTGGTTTCCGGAAGACGGCGGCAGCTGCCATGATACCGGATGATGATGATGATGATTATTATTATTATTATTATTATTATTATTATTATTATCATTATTATTATTATCATTATTATTACGAGTTAGTTTTTACCCTCTTCACTTAAGTTTATAAAAAAATTAAACATGTAGGCCTAATATTGAAAATCGTGTAAAAAAATGGTAGTGGTAATTCTAAAATCGATTAATTACTTACCCTGCTGTATCTCGCATGTGCATTGTTTTAATTATTGACATGGCCTTGTAATTCATATTTTGAAGCTAATAGCGTTGATTGTGAAATTCTACTGCAGTTCATAAATTGCGGCTTGTCGGGTCGCAGAGTGATTTGTGATCATTTTGTTATTAATGAGCTTTCGCATGTCATTGCGCGCGAGGCCATGTCCCTAAACAACCAGAGCTAAATTGGATTTATTTATAACTAAATACGATAGAGATTCATGTTTTGTTTGAAATTTTATATTAATGATAAAGAGATAAATAAAAAATCCCCACGCAGGAACTGCTTAAACTAAGCGACTTCCTCAGTAAGTCCAATTTGTGTTACGATTTTACTAGTTTACGGAATATATCATCGTCATCATAGTCCATTCATGAATTTAGGTCATTTGTTGACCTGTTTTGGCCTCAAGAGAAACATAATCCAAAAGAATTTTGAGTGGACGTCCTGGTCTCCTTCTTCCTGCAGGTTGATATCTTAACATTTGTTTGGGTATCCTGTGACCTTCCATTCGATGAACATGTTGCATCCATCTTGACTTATAATCAAAATTTTGAAACCAGACATTCTAAATTGGGGGAAAAAAATAAATAAAAAAATAAATAAAAAATAATCAGAAATACAATCATCAGACAACAAATGAAAGTCCAAAATTCAATATTATTTTTTGTGAGATGCAGACAACTAAAATGATCACATACTTAGGATGCCAGAGAAAAGATTACCCAGCCAAGCTTTGGAATGGATCTCACTAGAAAAGGAAAAAGAGGTCGACCTAGATTTAAATGGATGGATGATGTAAGAAGAGGTATGAGGGAGATAGGTATGGAAGAATTGGAATGGGAAGATAGAGAAGAATTGAGAAAGAAGATAAAAAATTAAAAAGCTTTGGGCACATGAATGTTTTATTACATTGTAAACCTGTTTATAAATAAATTTTGTTTTCTAAAGGTTCCATGTGTTATTCCTCTAAGATGTCTTCATTTTTTTATGATCCAGTAGTGTGTATCCTGCAGTTCTCCGAAGGTATCTCAATTCAGCAGATCTTAAGTCTCCACAATCCTTCTATTTCAATGTCCATAGCGAAGTATACTTCGCTACCATGCAATAGAGTTGGAAGAGCCAGAGTTTTATAAGGTCAGTTTCACCAAGAGAGGTAACTGTATTACGCCAGTTTTCCCCATGTATAATGCATAGTTTAAACTGGCGTAATACAGTTACCTCTCTCGGTGAAACTGGCCCTTAGACTTGAACGTTTTTCAACTAACTGTGGGTTGAAGAGCATAATTTAATACCCTAAAAATCCTTAAAATTTTGATATTTTTGCATTTACATCCTTTTTTTTCGTATGAGATATTGCATCCAAGATATTTAAAATTATTCACCTGCTCCAAAATTTTACTTCTGACAGGTATTTGTTTACTGTAATTAAATCGTAATTTCAAGACCAATAAAATCAGAAATAGCACGATAAGGGAAATTGTGGAATTAAAAAGAAAATAATATTAGAAAAATAGAAGAAAAACGTTTGAAATGGTATGAACACCTCATAAAAATGGAAGAAGATAGATTACCAAAGAAGACCCTTGATTGGAAATCTAATGGGAAAAGTGGAAGAGGCAGATCAAGAGAACGATGGATAGATGGAGTGAGGAGAAGTATGGTAGCTAGATATTTGAGGGAAGAAGATGCTTCAGACAGAAACCTCTGGCGACAAATCACTTTGCGTTGAAAGAAAAACAATGTAGTGTGGAATACTCCTAATAGAAACATTAAATCGTATGTATGAAGTTATGTTGTGAGAAAACAAACACGGCTGCCGCAATACGGATTTTTAGATTACAGCTTTCAGGTAAATGTCGACTACAAATGGCCGAATTTCGATGTTTTTTTGAGGAATATATTTCTTGTTTTATTTCAGTGACATATGCTAGTTGTTGCGAAACATCCAAAATTGCGGCCGCTATAGCTATTTTTATTTTCGATTCAGGTTAAGCCCCACTTCTGTTGTTCACAATTTGCTCTATTCCGGGTAAATATAGCCCTATTCTCACAATTGTCACCCATATGGAGATCTAAACAAATCTCAAATGTAACTAAATTAAGATTATGTAATAACAACGTGAAAAGTATATTGCTATATGGGTATGAGACTTGGAAAGGAACAATCTTATACTACTTCCTTCACAGTAGCCTCTGCCCGCTCCTGGAATTTCCTTCCTCAAGATATCAGGGGTTGCCGCACACTTGGAACTTTTAAGTCACGCTTATACAGTTAGCTGTTGTCTAATAATTAATTTTTCACTATTATTTAAATGTATACTACATCATTAATATTTTCTCCTTTTTTATATATCTTGTGACATATTATATATTTAATTCGTTAAATCTAGAGTAAATCAAAATACATTATAAATATTAATTGTATTGTTTTTGTAACATGTAATCGTTTATGTTTATTGTAATTTAGATGTAAGACTTTTTTTTTGTATTTTTTAAAACCTGGTTGAGTGGGAGACAAGGAAGGTCTTAACTCTGCCAGGTAAAATAAAGCTATTATTATTATTATTATTATTATTATTATTATTATTATTATTATTGTTATTATTATTATTATTATTATTATTATTATTATTATTATTATTATTATTATTATTATTATTATTATTATTATTATTATTATTATTATTATTATTATTATTATTATTATTATTATTATTATTATAAAAAATTCCAAGTACATATAAATAGATATCTGAGTTTTATTTTGAGAATCTGGTGCTCAAAAACGATATCAAACGAGGAATTATGGAAGATAACATTACAGGATGATATCTGGAAGGATATTAAATATCGCAAATGTAAATAGATTGCATACACTCTCAGACGAGTACTAGACATTGTGCCAAAGAAAGCACTGGAATGGAATCCACAAGGATTTCCTAGATAAAGAAGAAGACCACAAAATTACATGGCGCAGAACTGTAACAACAGAAATTGAACAACAAGGAAGAGATTGGAAAGAAGCAAGAAATTTGGCAAAAAAAAACAGAGTCCCGTGACGTGCTTTCACAAAGGCCCTATGCTTCCAAAAGCAGTGACAGGAATTACTACTACTACTACTACTACTACTAACTAACTAACGAACTAACTCATTGGACTATCGAACCCGGAGGTTCATGGCAGCGCGAACATAAGCTCTCCATACATCCATATCCTGAGCTAATGTTTTCCAATCATTCCCTGTAAAATCTAATCCTTCAAATCATGGTTAATTATATTCTCCCACCCCATTCTTGGTCTACTAACTGGGCGTCTTCCCTGTGGTTTTCGTACAAGAAGCTTCCCTGCACGTCTTTAATTCCCCATTCTTGCCACACGTTCTGCCCATCGCTAGTCTACGAGACTTAACTGTTCTTATTATATCTGGCTTCCTATAAAGATCATATAGTTCACTGTTATGTAGTCTTCTCCTTTCGCCTATCTGTTCATCTCTCTTTGGTCCAAAAATTTTCCTAATAACTTCACTCTCAAATACTCGTAATCTCCTTTCCTCCCTTAAAGTAAGAGCCCGTTTTCGCATCATATAATATAATTGGGAGAATAACAGTTTTATATATTCTCAGTTTAACGTTTTTTGAAAGGAGTTTGGACGACAAGAGTTCCTGCAATGCGTAATAGCTGCATTTGCAGAATTGGGCCTATGTTTCCTATCTTTGTGCATCTCATTCCTATTTGTAATTATTGTTCCTAAGTATTTGAGTTCAGCCACTTCTTCAAAATTTCCTCCATTTGTCATTTGCTGTCCATTTCCATTATATAATGTATTTGTATGTGTGAACATATATTTAGTTTTACTACTAATCTTTAAGGAGCTTGTCTGGATGACCCTTGCCTACACGGAGGTTTTGGGAAATGTATGTTGCAATGGATAACGCAAATCAAGGTGGGAAAACTCGGGTCGAGTGTGTCGCTGCTTCAACGCATAATATGAATGATACAAATATTGTATTAGAGCTACTGTATATATTCTCATGTTTGGGTGTAGAAATGCTATTCTGATATGTAGATGTTTGGAAGTTCACTAAACGTCCTTGTAAAGGGCTAAGGTCGTATAAACGCATTCCTGGGCGGGAGTTCGATTCCCGGAGGTCGCGACGCTCTATAATTGCGCATTGTTGTGACACAATCTCTCGAGTATGAAGGTTGCCTACCACTTCCGGCGGTACTTCCGGTGCTTGCTTGGGGTGGAGTGCAGGTGGGGAGAATGACGTAACAACCTGGTCATACACATATAGTGCAATAATGACTCAAGTACATATACTTCTTCTTTTGTTATTAAAATATATTCTATCTAATCTATGGGGCAGGTGAATGGAGAAAATTATATAACAGTGAGTTACACGGTCTTTATAGGAAGCCAGATATAATAAGAACAGTTAAGTTTCAACTCCACCATTGCCGGTCCCAAGTCCGGATGAGAAAGGAGGAGGGGGAGGAGTAACACCTCGTTAATAAAAACCTAGGTTCAGCTGACCCGGCTGATAGTATCTTCTTAGGGTCCATAGCCAGGGTTACGGTGAAGACCCCAACGGCGGATGCAGCAGAGTAGGAGATGGTGCAGACGGCAGACGAGGCAATAAATGGCTGCAGTGAAAGCAATTGATCTATGGTGGACTCCTGAGAAAGTCTCTGGTCCTCCACGTTGGGGCTTGATGCTATGGGCCAGCTCCTCATATATTAAAAAAAAATAATGCTAAAAAACCAAAAATTGTATATTTTGGTTGAGGATACCTGTGTATATAAGAGAGAGAATCCTGAAATAAATAAATAAATAAATAATAGTTAGGCCTCGTAGATTGCGATGGACATGACATGTGGCAGGAATGGGGAATGAAAGAATGCATGGAAGCTTATAGGAAACCAGAGGAAAAACGCTCAGTTAGTAGATCAATAATGAGGTGGGAGAATAACATTAACCATGATTGATGAAAGTAGATTATATAGCAGATAATTGGAAAATATTAGCTCAGAGTAGGGATGTATGGAGAACTCATGTCGTGCGGACATGATCCTACGGGTTCGATAGAGCCAGGAGTTAGTTATTTAGTTAGCCAATTTATTAGAATCGGGCCACCGATCTTTATATACAAAAATTCAGCCTCCATATGTTTGTGCTCGCAAAACTCGGAAAGTGGTCGATATATTGATTTGAACATTTTTAAATACATGTTTTCAGGTACAGAGAGTGTTTAACCGCTATTTATTAAGTTCTAAAACCATTAGGTGTAGGAGTTGAAGAAGTAATTTGCTGTCCCCCGTTGTGGTGACATTTTGAAGAAGGATTTGTGTCCCAAAAAGAATTACTGGTTCAGATTAGGTTTGATTTTCGGTAGAGCCGGATTCTCTTCTCAAGGTCGGAAGTGGTACGCTGGATAGGAAAACACTTTAAAATCACTGAAAACTGTTTCTTGTAGAAATAATTACAAATTTATTCACTTTGTAGATTCTCAGCAGATTAAGTAAATTTAAGTGGTATTATTCTACACTATCAATTAAAATAAATTATTTTCTTGTCTGGAATCAATTACTCTTGTATTAAATATTATATTTTATCTTGAGAACTCTTCTTGCTTCTATCTTTGTGGAAAGTTGTCTGCAGAATGACTAGTGTAATTCTTTTGTAATTTTAAAGAACATTATTACATCAGATGATAGTAATTTTAAATTCTATTGGTTAATAGTCCATTAAATATAAGGTTTAAATTTGATTTGTTAAATCAAAAAGTTAATTGTTTTAATATCCAATCAGAGTTTAGTTTACTTTCATTTAAAAATATGAGGTTAAGCAGGTGTTCTTAATACAGTTATAACAGAAAGCTTTATTATTCTGACAACAATGACAAAACAATTTTAAAAGCATTATTTACAAAAACTGTACAATTTCTTTAATTGTTACTGAGACACTTTTATTCAACAACGAACAACAATGAATTGTTTAGATGTTTTTCTGTATTTAAGTTATATTTAAATATTAAAAGAATTTTAAAATACAAAGTTATTAACTTTAACTTTTATATTTATTATGATATTAAAATCCTGCTATAGAGTTCACCTGAAACAAAAATTTTAAATCCCTCTAGCGGTCTCAATTTTCTATATATCACAATGAAACTCAGTATATCCTATTAAAATAAACGCAAGCAGATATTATCTAAAAATCATCAAAATTCGACCATTATAAGTGGGGTTCTCCTGACATCCGAAATAAAAAATTGACTCTATCAACCGCCATATGTTTTATTCTGGCAATGTATAATTTCATTTATTTAGACGTAGCAGCGCACGCTAACTACACTCTAATTCAACCCAGGAAATTACTAGAGACCTTATGGGCTATGCCAGTGTCACCCTACAAACAGAGGGTACATGTTGCCAAACTCATAAGAACGGTATTTGTTTGTATAGGGAAGGAAGGAGGGGCAAGGTTAGCAGTATTTTCTCCAAATTGATGTACTTTACATTTAAATAGCATAGTTTTGTTTTACGGCATGCAAACTAGTTTTATAGTAAATAGGCCTAGGTGAGTGACACTTTCACACAGGATAGTACAGACCTGCACGAGCTCAGTGACAAGTGGTAACTTTTTTCTTCTTTAAGAGGTGCTGGCTTGGACGGCTACAACTTACAACTATGTACCTTTGTGTTGCAATCTTCAGTTTTATATAAGGATTTCTCTCAAGAAAATACTGTTAAAATGGCAACCTAGTTTCCTATTCCAAACACACAGTAACTTCCTGTGTTAAATATGACTGTGCAAGGTAGTGATATTATAAATGAAGATTAGTAAAAGAATTACTTTATTTAACGACGCTTTTAATATTCGAGACAAGAACTCGCAATTCAAAGTTGTATGTGTAAGGTTATAAGTGCATGTAATAAAATAAATAGTTATATTTCCAAAACTATGCATTCAAAATGGATAAAGTTGGTAGCATTTGAAAGAGAAGGTTGAAAGGTTTAATTCCACGTTGTTGCGTCACGCATTGCGCGCATGCGAAGATTATTTTTCATACGACTTTTCTTATCGCATTTTTCGTCTTCGGGAAGAACTAGTCACTATGCGGACATCACAGACATAATTATTGTCGTGTGTAGTGGTCGGAAAATCCTTGCATCGTAATCGAACACCGATACGCCTAAATTGAATTTCTGGTTTGATATCATCGGTGACAGACGTATCGGTCCCCTTTATTTTTATTTATTGATTTATTTCGTTAAGACAATCACTGCAACCAGGTACCTCGATATGTTGGAGCTGTATGCTGTATCTCAAACTCTCTGATGGAACAATTTTCCAGCAAGATGGGGATCCACCACACTTCGCCAATAATAATTAAAACAAACGAAAACGACGTTTTTTTTCCGTTTGTTAAGACGATCACTGCAACCATGTTGGAACTGTATGCTGTAATCGCAAATCCCTGATAATTTTTTAGCAAGATGGGACTCCTCCCTTCGTCAACATAATTAAAAAACGACGCATCGGTCTCATTTATTTATTCTTTGTTAAGACGATCACTGCAATCACATACCTCGATAAGTTGGAGCTGTATGCTGTGTTTCAACTCCCTAATGGAACAATTTTCCAGGAAGTTGGGACTCCACTATACTTCGCCATCACAATTTTTAAAATAAATGAAAATTATTAATCTTATAAGGTGATATATAGGCCTATATTGTACACACGTGATTTGACGTGATATAACAAATATTATACCATATCTTACCAGTTTGAGTAAAATATACATAAATTAAAAAAAAAGATTAGGTATAATATTTTTCATTTATATATATATATATATATATATATATATATATATATATAGGCTACACACACACACACATTTTTTCCCACAATGACATTTCAATTGATGTATGAAGGAAACCAGCTGTTTTAACTTTATTAAAAATCATATCAAATAACTAACTCATTTGTACTATCGAACCCGTAGGTTCATGACCGCCCGGACATAAAGCTCTCCATACATCCCTATCCTGAGCAAATGTTTTCCAATAATCCCCTGTATAATTTACTTTTCTCAAATCATGGTTAATTTTATTCCACATATCATTGTTTTCCCTATGATTTTCTTACAAGAAGCATCCATGCCCCTCTTTCATTCCCCATTCGTGTCACATATCCTGCCCATCGGAGTCTACAAAACTTAATTGTTCTTATTATATGTGGATTCCTCTAAAGATCATGTAACTCCCTGTTAAGTAGTCTTCTGAAATCACTTGTCTGTTCATCCTCTTTGGTCAAACATTTTTCCTAAGAACTTTCATCATTTTTTCTCCTCCCTTACAGCAAGAGTCCACATTTTGGATCCATACAATATAACTGGGAGAATAACAGTTTTATATATTTTTAGCTTAATGTTTTTTTAGAGAAGTTGGGACGACAAGAGTCCCTATAAATATCAGGAAGTAATTTTTAAAAATCTAGTATAAATTTTATTGCTGCATCTATCATATGTATAAGTGGAAAAATATTTATGTAATGTGAATTTCATGATAGAACTGTAATTTAATTTTCCATTAGGGACATTATCAGGTCTTTAATATCAGCTGTATTACTTTCAAGATCTCTATTGCATGAGAAGCAAGAAGGCGAATGGAGATCATCAAAGAGTCTACGCTTTGGATATTACAACTAAGCCTACTATAAGTATATTTATTAAGAAAATGGTTTTGTATATTTTGAAGTTGAGAACTGCGTCCTGGCTTAAAAACAGAGAAAAAAGTTTCACAAACTTGTTTTTAAAACTTTAAATACTAGTTAAGAGTAACTTGCAAAGTAGGGGGTTAGTAAAACTAACAGGTGTGTAGAAAACAAAACACCTATAGTATGGTTAGTACAGTATGAAACTTTTCAATTTTAAGTTGTCAGGTTATTAAGCGTAACAAGTAGAATTCTCACACTTGGGTGACGTCCTGAAACCGAATCTACTTGCTGAGGGAGCAAAATCATTATTGCATGAGAATGCGACAATTAAAACAGGTTTTGCCAACTTAACAATATCTAATTCCATACTAGCCTATATTATTTTTAATTTGTTTATATAGCAACATTCATTCGATTGCAAAAACGAAATCGTAGACATGACAACTGTTTCACAATGTTTGTTTCCATAAAAACTATAAAAAGAACTGAAAATCTACGGCATTTATAAATTAATATTGCCGATAATCATTCAGACTTGTGTTTTTATTGCCAAACCACTGGATTATTCGTACTTCAGATTCTGCATAATAATAATAATAATAATAATAATAATAATAATAATAATAATAATAATAATAATAATAATAATAATAATAATAATGATAATAATAATAATAATAATAATAATAATAATAATCATAATAATAATAATAATAATAACAACAATGATGATCATGATGATGATGATAATCATGGTAATGGTAATGATAATGGTAATGATGATAATAATAATAATAATAATAATAATAATAATAGGCCTAATAATAATAATAATAATAATAATAATAATAATAATAAACAGGTTTTAAATGTATACATCTTCTGTGTCCAATATTAGGTTTCATTCTCTTCCTCCATTTATCTCGATCCATCCAGTCAATATCCTGCAGTTCCCTGTCCTTCACCAAATTCATAATTCCCTCTATCCATGTCTTCTTAGGTCTCCTTCTTCTTTTCCTCAGATTTGGAATACACTCCAAACTCCTAACTGGCAATCTATCTTCATTCATCCTCTTCACGTGTCCAAACCATTGTAATTATTTCCCACAAATTGAATTATTGTTTCTTTAAATATTTTTTATTTTTTATAATACTCTTTCTAAACTATGGATTGCTTTAAGACGTATGGGAATTAAAACTATAATAATTAAAGCTATACAAAATTTATATGACAATTGCATGTCTAAAATTAAAATTGGCAGTAAATTGTCACATGGTTTTACGATAAATAAAGGTCTTCGTCAAGGTTGTTGTCTATCACCGACTCTGTTTAAAATATATGTACATGAAATATTAAAGAATTGGAGGAGAAAATGTTCAAGCATGGGAATTCCTATTTCAAACAACAAAACTTTATACAACTTACATTTTGCAGATGATCAATTGTTAATTGCACAAGATGATGAAGATTTAGAATATATGACTAGAAAAGTAATAGAAGAATATAAAAAATGGGGTTTAAATTTAAACATGAAAAAAACTAAATATTTATCAATTGGTGAACCAGAACAAAATTTAATTTTGGAGACTGGAGAAACAATAAAATGTTGTAGTGAGATCACATATTTAGGAATTAAAATAAATAAAAATGGGAGTTATGAAGAGGAAATAAGAAATAGAAATAATAAAGGAAAATTTGCAATTGCTTGCCTCAATGGAATATTGTGGGATAAAAATATAAGTAATAAAAATAAAATGAATATATATCATACAATTGTTAAAAGCATCATTACTTATGGAGCAGAACTTTGGTCATTAACAACAAAAACAAATAAGTACCTTTTGGCAACGGAAATGGATTTTATACGAAGGGCCGCAAGAATTTCAAGAAGAGAAAAAATTAGAAACTCAGTTATAAGGGAGAAAATGAAGATTGAAGACACTATTTTAGATTATATTAAAACTCAGCAATTAAGATGGTACGGACATGTCCAGCGAATGGAAGAGGATCGACTACCAAAATCTGTTTTGGAATAGAAACCTGAGGGAAGACGAAGCAGAGGAGTCAGGGAATATGTTTATAGGCCTATATGAAGGAGAAACATCTACAACCAGGAGATTGGATGGACCGAAAAAATTGGCTATTAGGAATCGGACGATGTCAAAGACATTAATCAACCGATGATCTATCTATCTAATACTGTTTCTGATCCTGTCTAATTTAGAAATCGTGCAGATTTTCTTAAAAATATATTTCTGTAGATTAAAAATTTGACTTTAATTTCGCACGTTTCTGATCCATAGGTCATTAAACATGTTATATTGATTTACAAATATGGATTTTAGTTTCTTTGAATACCTGTTTACTCGTATCCTACAAAATTCCATTCATCGACCTTTAACTATACTTTTTATTTCCAATAATAATAATAATAATAATAATAATAATAATAATAATAATAATAATAATAATAATAATAATAATAACAACAACAATAATAATAATAATAACAATAATAATAATCTTCCCCTCGAGCAGTAAAGTAAGCTACATAAAATTAATTTAAACAATATAGTACAATAATTACCCCAAGATGAATGGCGGTAACAGCTGAAATAAATAAATAAATAAATAAAGCAAGTAAGCTATAGTCTTCTCGATCATAAGAGAAAAATGTTACTGATATTGCAGAAGAATTAAAAGTAGTCCATTGTTTATTTTACCTACAACAATATATACAACAATTGCTTCAGCATGTGAAAAGAATGAAAGGTTACAGAATACCCCGACAGATGCGTCACTACATATCCTAGGGTTAGAAACCTATTGGGAGACCTCTCAAGAGACTGTTAAAGGCATTAGAGGCCACAAGGTCTATTACGTGACAAGATGATGATCTAATTCATAAAAAATGGTGAGAATATAACCTAGGTATTGAAAGCTATTACATATTTATACTATAACTTACTACAAATCGGAGAATGATGTCCCATTCAAACCTCCCACATTTTACGAGTAATTAATTATAACTCTCAAAGTATGCCGAATTATGAAATGAGGTTGGTATTAAGAGAAAGATAAACTAAAAGAATTTTTGTTTTCATTGTTGCAGTTAATTCATCTGTCGCGTGTTGGACAATAATGACATAAAACAAAATAGCGACTCCTCAGCAACGAGCACAAACTGTTATCTGGTATGCACAGATGAAGTCAATAATTACAGTGCAAATAAATTACCGGAGAGAATATGGAGGAAATGCACCTGATGGGAAGACCATTAAGGAATGGCTTGAGAAGTTTGTGGCTACTGGAAGCGTTAAAAAAGAATCAGTAGGTGTTTCAGAAGAAAAGATTCAAGAAATTAGAGCAGGATTAGTGTGTGGCAATGAAAATTCTTTGAGTTTCGATTTCGTTTAATACCGGCCTCATTTCATAATTCCGCATACTTTGTTAGTTGTAATTAATTAAAATGTGGGAGGTTTGAATGGGACACTCTGTATATTATTATCATCGAAACAAGTCGCCGGACTAATAGCGTTTATTTTCCTTAAAACAAAAGTTGTAAACAAGGTTTAATTAAAATGATTAACTTCTCATAAAAACATCTTTCTGTTACGAGCAGAATGTCTGTCACTTCAATGTATTACAGCGGCGTCAAGGGGAACTCTTTAAAACAAATGACATTAGACGCTGCCCTTTAGTTATGTAAATGAATTACAACTTTTTTTTTACTAACCGGGGTTAATTAAGGGTAATTTTATATTAGCATAGACAGAGAGAGAAGTAATGTTCCAACCCTCTAATGAAATTCCACCCTTAGAATACAAAAGTGGTACCATTTTTTCCAAGCATATTAAGCCATATTTCTCGCTAATGACAAAAGTCTAGTTCTTAATTATAGCAAATGCAGTAATTTAAAATTTATAGACGCTTTTTGAGGCACTGCATTCCTAAGTTTATTTAATGTCTAATACATAAACTGCAATTTTCTGGAAACAACCCAACATACGTGAATTGAAACGTGCACTTGGAAAAAAAAAAAAAAAAAAAAAAGAATGAGCGGACTCTTGATCTCGAAGATTTGAAGTTTCAACGCGCGGTTCACTCGAGTAAGCTAATTGAACAGTAGAGCTACAATACGTTCTTCTTCCTCCAATGAAGAGTATTATTTTATGAGCATCAAGCTAGTGAATGCTTAGCTCAGTGCCTTATGGTTTGCTTCGTATGCAAGAAGTCACAGCTTCGATTCCCAATGCGGTTATTTTTTTAAATTCTTACAATGGTTACTATTTTAATCTCTCTGTCCACTCTTAAAGAAAAAATCGAACTATGTATTATTATTATTATTATTATTATTATTATTATTATTATTATTATTATTATTATTATTATTATTATTAGGCTGATGAAATTCTCGTATAAGACTTGAAAGCATAATAATAGTCCCTTCGATTGGTTGCTGGCGAAAGGAAGGCAAGACCAGTGATGGGGCTGCCATATTATAGCCTCAGGTCAGGCTTTTCTGGAGAAGAAAAGAAAATAAAGGAAAGACTCCCTAGCCCTCGGATGCCCTAATAGCGTCGGGGTCGAAAAACAAGGGTTAACCAAGAGAGGTTAGACAGTAAAGTTAAAAGAGTCTGGTATAAGTAAGTGGAAGAAAGGAAGAAATACCAGATCGGTTAATGATAAAAGTAAGGAGCAAAACATAAGTAAGTGGAAGCAATGTTTTGCTCAGCTTGGACACCTTGTGGTCGCCATCCACATATCCCCTAGATGGGGACCAAGTTATGAAACCAGCCCTTATACAAAAAAACACCAGATTACGTTTATATAACACTTTGGCTAGACCAGTATTGACCTATGGTAGAGAAGCATGGACACTAAAAAGACAACATGAAAGCAGAATAACGGCTTGTGAAATGAGATTCATGGGCAGAACAGCGGGTTACACCAGATGGGATCGGAAAAGGAACACCGATATCTTAAAAGAATTGAAGACTACGCCAATTTTGGAATATATTAAACAATACCAACTAAATTGGAAACACCATCTTGAAAGAAAGAGTTTATAATTATAATCGAGTTTATAATTATAGCTACCAAAAGGACGAAGATCTCTGGGCCGTCCTATGAAAAGCTGGAGGGAAAATTTTCTATAGGATCGTAACAGGCCTTTGCCTAATACTTGGGAGCAAGAAGAAGAAGAAGAATTATTAGGCTGGTCTTGACGAACGTGAAGTAAATATTTTAATTGAAGGATGCAACTTTTTCCTGACAAATATGTAATAAATAAATACAAGTCATTATATAAGTACAGGTACATAAATATGTGAAGTTATATTTTATTACATAATTTATAGCATTATTATTAAAATGTGCTACACATAAATTTATACCGGTAGCTAAACAGTGTTATATAGTTTACAAAGGCAGGGATATTACTTAAAATAATCTAAAGTGGACGTAGATTATGTGGCTGGAATTTAATATTATAGGATGTGTTTTGCGGAAATACAAATAAATAATAAAAAAATCACTGTCGAGAGATTTGAACCCTGGCTCTTATATATATTTCATTTTCTCGTAATTGGATTAACGATCTACGCTACTCGAACAACGAATAGGTACGAGTCGTCTAAATCCTGGCTGACTCGTTTACTTTTACACTATGCACGAGAGTTGAACTTTAGTTGAAATATCGCAAATTGAGTAATATTGTATACGTCCAACATTCGTAAATATCTAGAAACATATCTCTTTCACTGTTCTTTAACTAGTTAAGACTACTAAAACCACAGCGTATTTAAAACACATTTAACAATGTGTTACCTCGTGAACCACAGCTTTAGCTCTTCGTGCATGCGCTGTGGGCCATGACAGGGACTCTGCGTTTTGAAGCCGCTCATTTTTTTTTTTTTTTTTTTTGCTAAGTGCACATTGACGTAAGAAACAAGATAATGGCAACTTGTCTTCAAAAAACAAAGTTATCCACATTAAAATATACTGAACTTTGATAACCACACTTCTTTCCATTATTGTACAGATTCAATATAATTTATGTTCACTTAAAATTGTCATCATAATGCATCATTCATGAATGTTGACATGTTTCGGTCTCAACTAGACAGGTATAAAATTCGTTTTTGTGGACGTCAAGTTCATCGTCGTTCTCGTGGGCGATACCGAAGACCTGCATTAGGGATCCTAGTTGATGACATTTCAGATATATGTTGCAGCAATCTGTCTCTGTAGGTGCATATCTTTTCTTCTAAAAGTTGCATATGGAGTTCCTTTAAAACATCTTCATTCCTCTGATGGTCAAGTAGAGTATATCCAGCAGTTCGGCACATGAATTTCATTTCTGCAGCTCTTAATCTGGCGATGTCTTTCTTATTCAGAACCCAGATTTCACTTCCATACAGGAAATTCAAAAGGGCGATAGTTTCATATACCGGTAATTTGAATCTTAAATGTTTTTTACAGGATGTAGTTTTTTACAAAATATTATTTATTAAGCCTAATATTTGTAAAAAAATCTGAATTCTATAGTAAGATCGTTCTCGCCTTGATAGGAGATACATCCTAGGTAGGAGAAGTTATTAACTTGCTCTGAAATCGGATTCTCAAACACCAATTTACTACATATTGGATCAGTGCCTCGGAATGTCATTATTTTGGTTTTATCATAAGTAATGCCACGAGTGATTTCCAATTTATCTAGAGCATTTGGAAATGAAGAGTGGCATTTGTTAGGACTATTTAACGAATAAAATTAAGCTGTTTACTCACAAATCGTTATTTAACTATAGTTATTTTTAAATATTTATATATTTAATGTAAACGGCGATGTTTGAAAACATATGAGAAACGTTATGTTTCACTTGTTTATCACTGCAACCAGATCATATTATTTATTGTCAAATGATCGCAATATTCTAAGAATGCACCCTAGTGGAGAAAAAATGAAACACATCAAACTGTATATTAATTAATTTCTGATGTTCTATGATGTAAATATGTCAATTATATTTTTCTGGAACGTTATTACCTGGGAAAAAATACGTTTAAGAAAGTGCAAACTGTTTTTTTTTGTGGTATAACTAATTGCTACAAATGTTTTATATTATCTCCCGCAACCGCGATAAGATTACATTCGTGCACTATATAAACAATCTGGTAGCCACATGCAATTACTGTAAAAATAAAGCTATGGCCTATACAGAGAGTGTTAAAAAGGAGGAGCTTGATTTTGCAGTGATAAAATTAAAATGATAAAATCGAGGTAAAAAAGACTGTGATTGGTTGTAAATAAAAAATCATTGAAATGTGATTGGTACTTGACTCCCATTTGGAGCATGAGTTAAATAGTCAGTTGAAATTTCCATACCATAGTCTTTTATGATGTAAATAAGCCTTTTTCTGTAACATATCTTTTGAGTTAACAATTATTACTACCTAGTCGTCAGCAAATATACTTAATATTGTAATTATTAAAATTATCTTATCTGTAAAAAAAAAAAAACTCAGTATATGGAGAATTCTCATGCGAACATGAACTGTCGAGTTTGATAGTGCCAGTGAGTTGGTTATTACAAAAATAAAAAGCGAATCCAATTATTCTCGGATGATCCGAAAATAAAAAAAAGCGATCCCGCTACATGTCTTAGATTTAGAAGGTTCTTAGACAGTAGGAGTTTAAGGCTCCCCCTTTCTACAAAAAGCAGGATATGTCAGCCGGATTGTCAGCCCTACATGATGCATGTGTAATATCATAAATTTAACCGAGATACGTACGGTATTTCACGTGGAATCTGAACTGTACCTAATTCAATTTCTTCTCCAATAACTATGATAAACGAGTGTGTACGGGTGTATAAATAGTGGAAAGAAAATCTTGAGGAAGAAAAAAAAACTTCATTGCAAGGCTAATAAGACTATATGCTTATTTCCTTACAAATATCGTGGGTGTCGTGGTTGACATATCGCCTCAAGAGACATCTAGTAGGCAACTAAGATATTACTTGGATGCTATAACGTCGGTTAGATTTTGCTCAATGACCCATTTTTCCGGCTTGAGGATCTTTTACGAGCCTGAAAATCTTTAGACTCGGAACCTACGGTTTAATGTCCCTCCCGGAGGGCGTGTTCCTTAGATTTTTAACCTAAAAATTCCTACCCTGTCCGGAAATTAATACTAGGCCTATATCAGATATATATATATATATATATATATATATATATATATATATATGATATGAAAAGAAAAAAGAATGCTTGAGTCGGGATTTGAACACGAGTCTCTAACGTCTGTACCTTTAGCGCTCTAACCAACTGAGCTACCCAAGAATTCCAATACAAGCATACAATTTTCTTATACATGTAGTATTCTCAATATATATATATATATATATATATATATATATATATATATATATATCATCCGGTATCATTGCAGCTGCCGCCGTCTTCCGGAAACCAAACGTCATTCCTCTCTGTCCATCCATTGATCTTCCTCCAATCCTCTGATATTCATAGCTGCTTGTACCCCTTCTATCCAAGTTTCTTTGGCCTTCCTCTCTTCCTCCTTTCCATTGGGATCCATTCCATAACAATTTTAGGCAATCTTTGCTCTGGCATTCTTTTGACATGGCCACACCACTTTAATCTTTTCTATTGTGTAATGTCTATGATGTCCGGCTCCTCTTGTACACCCATAATTTACCTTATTTCTTTATTTCATATGCAGGCCTCTATATTAAACAGGAGAGCTTTGTTATGCGTCACATGAAATAGATTCCCTAAAATACTCATTTTGAAGACATGCCACTATTAAACCAGATGGGTGCCTGAATTACAAATCACATTTTCATATGACCAGTGTTATGATACACTCATTTTTTTTATTTGTTTAATTGTATTTGAGATTAGCGAATTTAGTAGCGTAATACACAGGTAAAATAAAGCTATTATTATTATTATTATTATTAATACACAGTATGTTCCGCGTTGCAAATGAGTGGTTTAAGGCATCGTGCAATTCGTGCAGAGGTACGGCACATGCACTGATTTGAGTTCCATGGGGGGTGGAATTTTCTCTAGAAATTTCAGACAGTATAGGACCGGTTGCATACACAGAGTCTTTTTTGAACTTGGATAGCTACGATAAACAGAAGCTTCAAGTTGAGAAAACCAACCATAACGATTAGAGAACCGACATGCTGATTACATGCCACGGCTATTATCTTCCACCTCTGTAAATGACACATGAGATTGTTAGGCTAACAGTCGGCTGGTAGGTCAAGGACCTTCTAGGCCTCTTGTACCATGGAGTGAATCTTTAGTATCTTTTCATAAGTAATGCCACGAGTGATTTCCAAATTATCGATAGGACTATTTAACGAATAAAATTAAGCTGTTTACTCACAAATAATTATTTAAATATATTTATTACACGCTTTATATTAACTTGCCCTGTATCTATCTATGTAACTGAATCTTTTAACGCGATTTTCGCCCGCTTAAAATTATTGGATCGACTTGAAACTTTGCATACTTGTAAAAGACCCGTGACAATACAATAATTTCATATTTTGTTTCTAAAATCATGGCCAGAATCATCAGAAAATAAAAAAAAAAGTGTCTTTGTAGCTATGTAACGGAATTTTTTAACACGATTTTCACCCATTTAGAATTATTGGATCGACTCGAAACTTTGTATACGTATAAAGGACCCGTGACAATGCAATAAATTCATATTTATTTTCTAAAATCCTGGCCAGAATCATCAGAAAATAAAAAAAATGAAAACTGGTATAATAGGTTGCGGACTTGTCGACTTTTTAGTCAATCGTTATAACAGCTCAGATGGTAGAGCCGTGAACTCTAACGGTATATAATTTCAGTAATCCATAGGTCGCTGGTTCAAATCCGGCTGGGAGGTTTTTTTTAGAAGATTATTACTTTTAGCTTATACTACAATAGTAGCCTATCGAATTTAAAGATATTTACATTTTTATCTTATTCTGTAAAATATTAAAAATAAAAAATAAATAATAGTTTTAAAAAACTAAAAAAACACGCTTTATTAGAAAACCGAACTAAAAAATTGAAAAATAATTTTAATTTCCAACACGCTTGGGATAAATAATTTTACCATCAAAAGCGTGGGGTGCTTTTTATGATTTTTACATTTTCTTCTTAGAGACTTTACTTTTACCAATACCTGTTTATTATCAAATATATTAATTGATATAGAGCACCCCACGCTTTTGGTGGTAAAAATATTTATTCCAAGCGTGTTGGAAATTAAAATTATTTTTCAATTTTTTAGTTCGGTTTTCTAATAAAGCGTGTTTTTTTAGTTTTTTAAAACTATTATTTATTTTTTAAAATATTTATATATTTAATGCAAACGGCGATGTTTGAAAACAAATGAAAAACGTTTGTCATGCTTCATTTGTAATCACTGCAACCAGATCATATTATTTATTGTCAAAGAATCGCAATATTGTAAGAATGCAGCCCTAGTGGAGAAAAAATGAAACATATCAAACTGTTTGTAACCAATATTATAGGTTAGAAAATAATTTCTGATGTCCTATGATGTAAATATGTCAATTATATTTTCTGGAACGTAAATACCTGGGAAATAATACGTTTAAGAGAGTGTAAACAGTGGTATAGTTTTATTACACGCTTTATTAGCTTGGCCTCTATCCATCTATGTAACGGAATCTTTCAACACGATTTTCACCCACCTAAAAACATTGGATCGACTTGAAACTTTGTATACTTGTAACGGACCAATGGCAATACAATAATTTCTTAAATAGTATAAAATATATAATTGCGGAATTATCGACTTTTTAGTCCATCGTTGCAAGAAATTAATATTATATCCTCTGGTAGCTCAGTTGGTAGAATGGTGGACTGTAGTGGTATATAATTTCAGTAATCCATAGGTCGCTGGTTCAAATCCGGTCCAGAGGTTTTTTTTAGAAGCGTATTACTTTTAGCTCATACTACAATAGTATCAAATTTAAAGATATTTACATTTTTTGAAAACCAAACTAAACAATAGATAATAGTTTAAAAAACTAAAACAGCATGCTTTGTTAGAAAACCGAACTAAAAAATGAAAAAATATTTTAATTTACAACACGCTTGGAATAGAATTAAAGTGGTCAACAAAAAGTCATCTCCAACACATCTAGAATAAGACTAGAGTAGAGTTATCTACAAAAAAAAATAATTTTACCATCAAAAGTGTGGAGTGCTCTATATAAATTAATATATTTGATAATAAACAGATATTGGTAAAAGTAAAGTATCTAAGAAGGAAACGTGAAAGCCATAAAAAGCACCCCCACGCTTTTGATAGTAAAATTATTTTTTTTTTGTAGATAACTCTAGTTTTATTCTAGATGTGTTGGAGATGATTTTTTGTTGACCACTTTAATTTTATCCCAAGCGTGTTGGAAATTAAAAATATTTTTCATTTTTTAGTTCGGTTTTCTAATAAAGCGTGTTGTTTTAGTTTTCTAAACTATTATTTATTGTGGTATAATCAAGCTACCATTTTTTCTGTTATATCTCGCAAGCGTTATCTGGTTACATTCATGCACTATATATACAATGTTGGAGCTACATGCATTCCATGATTCTTACTCTTAATATATATAAATTACTATATTCAACGTATTTATCAATGCAATATAATGCTATTGATCTGTTCAGAATATTAAAAAGGAAGAGCTTTCTTTAATATGATAAACTTAATTGATAAATATCGGGTGAAACACGACTGTGATTGGTTGTAAAACAGAATTCATTGAAACGTGATTGGTCACTGTCTCCCATTTGGGGCATGAGTGAAATAGCCCATAAAAATAACTATTGTCAACTTATATAATCTCTATCTAATTAAGTAACAATTAAATCATTACTTTTAAAATTCACGGTTAACCAACGTTGAGGTTATTGATTGAAGAATTAAAATTTTAAATTCGTACCTGATGTATCAGTCGTCCTCAACTAAAACAAATATCTGTTTTAAAAAATTCGTCAAACATTAATGTTTGACGAAGTTTTCTAAATAGAAGTGTGTTTTTTTAGGACGACCTATACATAAGGTACAAATTTTAAAATTTTAAAGTATTAATAATTAAATCTTCTTCTTCTTTTTCTAGCTCTACAGCACTTTATGGGCCCTATCTGTGTTAAGACACTCTTCCATGCATCCTTGTCCAACGCCCTCTTTCTCCATCCCCGGACGCCGAGCTTTCGGAGGTCCTCCTCTACTCCATCCATCCATCTCAGCTTCGCTCTTCCTCTTCTTCTTCCTTTATCTAGTCTCAGTAGTAAGTTTTCTACTGGTATTCTCTTCTTCTCCATATTCATTATATGGCCCACCCATCTCAGTTTGCCAATTTTAATAACATTTACAATATCTGGGTCTGAATACAAATTGTATATCTTATCTACCATAATCCACGATCATTTATGGGTCTGAGTAAAAGTTGTAGATTCCATCGTTATATCTTATCCGCCATACTCTTTGATCATTTATGGGTCCCAGGATATTCCTCACGATTTTCCTTTCAAATGTTCTCAGTCTTTCTTCATTATCTCTACTATGCGTCCAGCATTATTAATAATTAAATATACACCTAATTTAACTTTACTGAAAAAGAAGATAATAAAAGTAAGGAAACACATACCGGTATTCATTTTTTTTCCATACAAACCCTATACTTTGTCACTAAAATAAATAAATTCATTGTCATCACTGGTGGCGTAATATTATGGGCCCTGGCTTTTTTCATAAACTCTCTCCACTTGTCCCTATACACGGACAGTCTCATCCAATTTCTTTCACCAATCTTCCCAACATACCAGGCACAGTCCGTTCATTTATTCTCGGGCCTTACTATTCCTCTCCTACTTCATTGTGAAGAAGTTCTACGCTTCTCTATCTTCATACATTATTTGCAGATACCCAGCACACATGAGCCCGCTAATTTTGATCAATCTAACCAAATTGTGTCCTCCAATTTGTTTATATAATTCAACCTAAAATGGGGTATGAACTCAATCATATTTATTTGCCGAAGTCGCAAATAAAAGAACACATAATGACAATATGGAACAATGTATTGCTATATAGTACCATAGGAACATTGACGTAAGAACTGTTATTTCCGATTATTTATGACAAACCACCAAAATGGAAACACATTGTCCAAAACTTTGTATTAACACAGTTCCTCACGGAAAATTTGGTCAATGTCTCCAGAGATTTAACTTCAAAGAGAATCCAAGTTGAAACTATGGTATTATCAACCAGAGTGTTGAACATATTATCTTTTATTTCCCTTGGTCTGGAGTGAAAAGTACGAAAGCACCTCTCGTCTCAGCAACAACGCCTGTATAAATTAATCACCTATTAGGGAAGTGCTTTCAAACAGTAAATAACTAAAAACTTTTTAAAGTCTTCATAAATAAGATCCATAAAAAACTTTGGTTTTAGATGAAATTACTTAATGTATCACAACTTTGTCTCAACCTAATATACCTTAAACTTTTAAGAAATATCAAACAGTACCTGAGATCTCAACAATCAGGAGTGCAGTTTTGTAGGAGGAATTTCGAAAACTTCAGTTTCAGCTTCTGCTTTCAGTTTGGTACTTAACTGAGAACAGGAGATGAAACACAAGTTATCGCAAGGCCTCCTACAAAACTACACTGCTGATTATTGAGGACGACTGAGATATCAGGTACTGTTTTACATTTCTTAAAATTTTAACATAGTGACCTCAACGGAGTTTGGTAATATATTTTTAAAATCTTGACTAATATACATTGAGGTGAAATGGGGTTTGGAAATGTTGGATAGTGAAGACGACGATTCTTGTTCCTATTTAACTCAGTTTAACCTCTCACTTTATAGGTACCTTTTATATGCCACACGCCACCCGGGTCTTACAGTGAAACGACCTGACAAAAGTGGAATTTTTAACTGTGGATCACACACAAACTTTTTTTAGACAAGGACATGGAGGGCCTCCCCGAACATTAAGACGTAACATGTCATTCATATACACATTCTAACTAAACATGGCGAATATGATAATGATGATTATGATGGCCAGATGATGTTCGAGGACTGTTTGGGTTTTAAAGTTTCCTTACATTCGTCTTACAGGTGAGAAAAAATCTCGAAAAAAACATCACCAGGAAATTTGTCCCGAACGGAGATCGAATCTCAGACCGTTGCGTACGCTATTCCAAGACCATAGCTTTGGGCATGACAATGACCATAATATTGATGATGATGATTATGATGATAATGATAATAATAATGATAATAATAATAGGCCTAATACTTTTATTTTAATATATTTTTCTATTTTATTCTTCGAATAATAATAATAATAATAATAATAATAATCATCACTATCTTCACTTCAAGGTTTAGACGATTCGCCTGTTCCGAATTCACAACGATTCCTTCCAGCTCTTCCTAGGTCTTCCTACATCCCTTAATAATACTATTGCTTCCAGGCAGTATAAATGTAAACAGAAATGTCTTCGATGTATAGTTACCAGTTTCTGTTTACATTCTCAAGAAGTTTTGATGTCTCTAAGTGTACGTCTGGTCTTGACGAATTTGGACAGCCTTGGCTAATTCGGCAAAACACAGAATTTGTTACATAGTGGATTGTTAAACAAAACATGAAAGTGTGAAAGTCAATAAATTACACAGAGCAAATTTGTCAAAGAGAATGGAAGTATGCCAAAGAGAATATAATTTGCGTGCTATTCCAAACCACACAAACGTCCATGAAACAATATAACACTAAATTTCTCTCAGCGTGAGGCGTAAATTTCCTAAAATACCCCTTAACAAAGCCGCCCCATAACAATAAACCAATTTAAATTTCTCTAAAACTGTTATAAACATTTCACAACTTTTCAAAACTAAATTAATTTTTAACCATTCATCGGGAAATATGATTTCATGCAGTCAAATCAATAATCAAGACTGCAAGAAATAATTAACTCCAAGAAAGAACAATGGGTGAACGATGAACATACACAATTAGAAAAATACAGATTGACCGAGAAGTGAAACATTAGCAGAATTAAAGCTTTGGTTAATTATACAGCGTGTAATGCCCGATGTATAGCGTCGGCGCTTTACGCTCGGCGTGATACTGGTTTCACATGGAGCGTATATCGTTCTTCCAAGGATTGTATTGTCAGTTTTGTGCTCTGTTGTCCTTCACTCATCTTTCTTTTTTTGATCAGCTGATTGTTTAACCCGGGGTTCTCTATAAGTAGCGCCAGGATTTTTATGTAATAAAAGATAAGATTGCAATGCAGATAGTATATGATATTCAACTGTTTGTGTGTGAAACCAAAACAAAAGACAGTCATAAGTCTAACTTCTCATTATACTACGTTACAATCTTAACTTTTAGTACATAACAATCCTAGCCCTATTTATAAGTATTGAATATACTTTGTGTAAATAAAAAATTAACTTAAGTAATTCAACATTAACAAAGCTTTACCTTAACAAAACTAAGTTCATATCAATTTTAATAAGTTGAACAATGCCAAATAGTGTAATATACAATTTTTATAATTATTTCATGCACCATGCATTAATGGTTAATTATTTATATTGGGTTTTCTGTAGGGTTAATAAAGTGTAGAGGATATAAAATATACACATGGAACAGCTGCACAGAAATAGTTCTAACTTTTCACACCAGATAGCATGCTATTAGAAATCCTCCTCTTATCGTACAGAACTCATTGATTTGAAACAAAACTAATTAAAATTCCTCGTTAAATTTGCTAAGTTACAAAATAAGCGCTGTTTTGCCGACATTTTGTCATAAAATCTTCGTTTGTTTTTAACAATAACACCAGTGATTGCAGATAATAGCTTCTGTATTCTTTGAAAACGCCAGCAAATTGCGTCCGGAATTCAAGTATAGTTCAGTTCAGGCTTATGTAGCAGCTTTTGAGGGGTTATGTTTTATGGTGCGGTAAGAGGGGAGGGCGAGTTGCAGATACTGCCAGCAACTACACTCAGTTTTGAACACATAATAGTTACTACACGTTGCTTTTTTTTTATCTACAAGGCTAGTTCTGTGTTAGTGAATATTTATGTTTTCTCATATGTTTGGAGTTTTCATTATAGAATAGTGTTTTTTATAACAATTTATTATTATTATTATTGTTATTAAGATTTTTTTTTTCCATGACTACTACTTCCCTTCCCCTCTCGGCAATGTTCCCTCCTGTCACCTGCCTTAGGATTCACCCAGACGGCTACACTTACTAGAACTGGACTATAGTTCAAACACACGACACATCACATCAGCGTAGAATTCTCGCGCCAGCGCTAAACGTCGTAGAGAAACCACATACATTAAAAAAACAAGGAGAGCGATTACAACGACGATTTGAGCTGGCCATATGCGTCATAGATAAACCATAGCTTTAGATTAAATAATGAACACGACTGCATGTACACTGTGGGAATATACAGAATGTCCCATTTATCTTGACACCCGAAATATCTTCGTACGTAAGTGCAAAATAAAAATTGTTTTATACAAAATTTGTCCAACTACGAAGGGGAAATGATACTGCTGGTTAGTGAACATTGTAGTGTTATTTATTAACAAGATATGAATACTAACTTTGTTTTTTTCAATGGCAGTACGCATTTTTTCTTGGATGCGTCCAAGACCTACTCAAAAAAAGTATCACAATGTCCCGTTTTAATAAACTGAACCTTGTTAATGCAAACATAACGTGGAATAACTTCTGTCATATTGCAGTACTAACTAACTAACACTGGCTTTATCGAACCTGTAGGTTCATGGCCGCGTGGACATGAATAAACGATACCGCGTTTCTTGACGGTTGTATTTTTACGGTGAAAGATCGTCACTCTTTCAACCATGCTACTTTTTTCGTCTGGTTTATCACCTTCGACTTATCCGGCATAGGTAACACTTTCGGCAGCAATGCTACCGCCGGCATAGTTCTCGGGGTCATTTAAGCACGCAAGCCACTCCACCACAAGGTAAAGATACAGTAGGCTTGTGATTATACGAGACAGGTTTACGCTAGCTAAAGAATCTCCGCTCTCAAAGTGATCCTCATCAAAACAAAACCATGTGACCTGCTCGCTTTACATTGGTTATGGACACCGATGTACGATATAGAAACAATAAGTACGCGAAAAACTAGTTCCCTTCATTAAATAAAAAATATGTCCTCTGAACATACTTGCTATTCTTCGTGAATGAAAATAATAATATTCAAAACATAGGAAATATTCTAAAATATACAAAATGGCTGAATATGTGGGCCGAGTCTTCTGTTGCTGTGTCGCCATCTAAATTTTTAAAACACAAGTCTGGGAAACCTTTGACTAGTGGAGGAGGAAAAAAATATGTATTTTAAATGTATTTCACACGTTCAATGAGGAATCTCACTACCTTTCTTGTACTCTTCTCCATTCAACGGTCACTTGTCTTATATACCGTAAAACGGGGCTACTTTGACATATTTTCCAAGCTGTTTAAGGTCTAACTCGTATGATTTATGCCGAAAAAATTGAATGTATAGTTTATTGTACCAATTGAATCTTAGACTACAAATCCCATTTGGTACTGTTCTCCTCAAATAAAAACTTAGTAGGACAACAATGAGTTTTTTTAGGTCTGTTTTGCTCATGTGCTGCGGCTACTTTGACATCACATTTGTTTTCACCATAATTCAAAGTAGATCCTCTGTATGTACTATTTTGACACCAATTTATAGTCTCTAACCATTATAATAACGTGTAACTCCTTTCCACACAGAAAATCAACTTTCGATATTCCTGGTTTATCTCCTGGCATGGCGTACTTGTAACCCACTTCTGAGGTTTGGGCTCCGGGAAGGCGGGGTTCGTTGCCCCGATGACATTATGGGTGATGATGATGATAATGGTGTGCCAGGAGAGTCCCTAATCCTAAGCTTAACCTAAGATGAATATGAATGATGATGAATGCGATGGCCATATGATTTCGGGGACCGTTTGGGCCTTAAAGTTTTCCTGACATTTGTCTTACAGGTGAGGAGAAACCCCGATAAAAACCTCACCCAGAAAAACTGCCCCGACCGGGAATCGAACCCGGGTCCGCTACGTGACAAGGCAGCACGCTACCCCGAGACCACAGCGGTGGATTACTAAGAAATTAATTTTATCCTTGCTAGCAATTCATTGTTGTTGAAAGTGACACAGATGTGTCTCCAACAAATAACATCCGCTTTTAAAACAACTTAATCATTCGTGCGCCTTCAAGGAATTATCTACACCATTGCATTGTTGTCAAAATAGCCCAAAACAAGCAAGAAATTTAAAATGTCAAAGAAACCCCAATTCTGACAAAGTTGCTACTCGAGTCAAAGTAACACCGGTTTACGGTACTTCATACGTGTTCCCTGTCAATGTGACAGTAATTGTGGCGCGAATAGCTGAATGATACAATTGGCGTTTGTTTATGTTAGGATCACTCTGAGAGCGGATAAGGTATAATCTTTAGACGGCACTGTACTGAATAGTCTTATGTTTATCTCCAACAGTGTCCTCTAGTCAAAACACGATAACACCACTGCGACCCCGATCGGTAATCAAAACGTGAAACAGCTGTGATACGTATAAATAAAAATGGATAAAATAAAATGCAATTAAATAAATATTTATTAAAAAATGTAATAGTTTGGATTTTTATAAAACCTTCCATGACGCGACAGGCCTAGATGTCCCCTAGCCTACCATCTATCTGCTGGCCTCACATCCACATATATAATTTAAAAGATGGAAGCTCACGCAGTCAGTATAGGGGTGACATATGAGTAGCATTCCAATCCCTCAGTCTTTGTAACTGGTTTTCTCAACTTGGAATTTGTATAAAAATAGAAAGTAAAATACATTCGCTAGAATACATTTTAGTATTACAAGTGTTAATGGGAGTCTTTTGAAATAGTAAAATAACGCTTGGTAATGATTGCATGAAACAAGGTAATTTATGGACAACGTTAATAACGCAAGAATCCGTCATTAAAGAGGGTAATATCGTGTCCAATATAAAAAAATCTTATATCCCAAATAATAATTTTATTAATATTATTTATTGCCTTCTAGTACTGTTATTAATTTCGCTGTTAATTTTTGGTGACAATCACCAGTCAATGAATTTTGATTTACAACCAATCACAGTCTTTTTCACCTCGATTTTTATCAATTTAATTTTATCATATTAAAATCAAGCTCCTCCTTTTTAACATTCTGAATAGGCCAGAGCATTATTTTATAGTGACTGGCTCTCTAAGAAATACGTTGAATATAACAATTTATTTATTAAAATGTAAGAATCCTAGAATGCAAGTGGCTCCCAGATTGTATATATAGTGCACGAATGTAACCACATACTGCTTGCGAGATATAATAGAAAAACATTTGTAACAATTGATTATACCACAAAAAAAACACTGTTTGCACTTTCTTAAACGTATTATTTCCCAGGAATTTACGTTTCAGAAAAATATAATTTCCATCATAGGACTTCAGAAATTATTTAAAAAACTATAATGTTGGTTATAAACAGTTTGATGTGTTTCATTTTTTCTCCACTAGGGTGCATTCTTACATATTGCGATCCTTTGGCAATATATAATATTATCTGGTTGCAGTGATGAACAAATGAAACATAATAAACGTTTCTCATTTGTGTTTTCAAACATCGCCGATTGCATTAAATATATAAATATTTTAAAATAACTGTATTTAAATAATGATTTGTGAGTAAACAGCTTAATTTTATTCGTTAAATTGTACTAACAAATACCACTCTTCATTTCCAAATTCTCTAGATAAATTCACTCGTCACTTAGTGACATTGTGAATTTATCAATAATTTGGAAATCACTAGTGGCATTACTTATGAAAATACTATTTTCTTTGTACAAATTAGATGATCCACGCATTCTCATAGAGTTGAACGTTCCCTTGTAAGAAAACAAACAATATTCAGCAGTGAAAGAAAGAAAGAAAGAAAGAAAGAAAGAAAGAAGATAGAGAGAGACAATCAGTAAACTTCCACAGTGGTACGGTTGGAATTTTAAAGAGCTAAAGAAAGTGGGCGAAAATGGAGAATCTCTGCTCGTTATGTTATTTTTTAAAAAAATATTGTCAACTTTATTCAAATTACAGCAATATTCTCCTGAATATCTTATTTACAAACGCACTTAATGACGTCTATTTCTGTTCCTTCTATCTAAACTGCAAACGAACCCTAGTTTCCAGCACGATATAATATTACAGCACAGACATATAAAACAGCCGGCATTATTTTCTTAAACGAGTATATTATATTTTTTTCGAGGCAAATTGGCTTTTTAGCATTTCATTTTTCCAATATGATGGACAATGAATGAAGAACATAATAAAAATTGATAACTATTTTTATTTTATGAAACTTCTTTTATTTCAATTATATTAGAATTAATAGAAGAAGAACCTAAAATTATTGTTCAGTTGCATAATAAATGAAGATCTGTATCTAAACCATCGAAAGCGATTTCACAGCTCGTAATTCCATAAGAGAAAATAATTACCATAGAAGAGTGGCCAGAAGGAAATCGTTTGTCAATTAAAGAAAAGTAAATTAAATAGAGAATAAAATTATCCACTATACGATCTCATTTTACACTCACTGTATATCATCATCATCAAGTAGGCAAGGATAAAGGCCTAGTAGCCTGTTCAGGTCTCATTATCCATTTAGTTTTCTTTTAAGTGATCGTTTCCCAATTGGGCAATATTTCAATATTAAATTGTACAGTCAACTTTAAGCTCTAACTATTTAACTCATGCCCCAAATGGGGATCAATGACCAATCACATTTCAATGTATTTTGATTTACAATCAATCACAGTCTTTTTCACCTGATTTTATCAGTTTAATTTTATCACTTTAGAATCAAGCTCCTCCTTTCTTAATATTCTGAATAGGTCATAGCATTATTTAGCAGTGACTGCATGTGGCTACCAGATTGTAGATATAGTGCACGAATGTTAACACATAGTGCTTGCAGGATATAATATAAAAACATTTGTAACAATTGATATCACCACAAAAAAAAAAAAAAAAAAAAAAAAAACTACTGCTTGCACTTTCTTACCTCCATGTGAGGTCACATATTTTATTCTATAGCCACCTATTATGATCAAGGGAAATGGAAAAACAGATTCTCTAAAAAAACTGTAAATATTAGTGTCAGCCGTATAAGATATGGGACCTTTTTCATTAGAACATTGTTAGCCTACAAAATATAGGGCTATTAATCTAATTCTACACCATAACTAACTCACTAGCACCAACATAAGCTCTCCATACATCCCTGAGCTAATGTTTTCCAATCATCCCCTGTATATTCAACTTCTCTTAAATCATAGTTAATGATCTCTCCCAACTCATTCTTGGTCTACCAACTAGGCATTTTCCCTCTGGTTTTCCTACAAGGAGTTTCCAAGCCCCTCTTTCATTCACCATTCGTGCCACATGTCCTGCCCATCGCAGTCTACGAGACTTAACGATTCTTATTACATCTGACTTCCCATAAAGAGCACGTAGCTCATTGTTATGAAGTTTCTTCATTCACCTGTCTGTTCATCTCTCTTTGGTCTAAAAATGTTACTGAGATCTTTATTCTCAAATACTGTTAAACTCCTTTCCTCCCTTAAAGTAAGTCCATGTTCGCATCCATATAATATAACTGGGAGAATAACAGTTTTATATATATATTCAGTTTAATATTTTTGAAAGGAGTTTAAAAAAACCTCAACTCGTATCCAACTCAAGATCAAGTCGAGGGATGACAAGAGATGAAGCTCCTATATAGAGAGATCTGTGAATGACAAGGGTACCGGCCGACCACGCCTGACACACCATCACAGGGACAGATAATAAGAATAAGAATAAATTTTATTTACAAATAAATGCAGTATACAGTATTGACACCCGAATGAGCAAGTGCTCATGCTCGGGCGCAGTTCAGTTACACGAATAATACAAATAGAATATATACATTTAAAGTTAGGGGCCAGTTTCATTTTTACATAAATTGACACGTAAAATAAAAAAAATAATGTATTGGGAGTAAAACTTATTCTAACAAAAGAATTAATGCAATGGAGAATGATATACATAAAATAATATAAACCATATAATGTGATGGATTATAACCAATAATACAGAAGAAAGTAATTAGTAATATATTAGGTTATAATAATAAGCAAAAATAGATGCTTCATATTTGTTATTTTAAAATGTTCAAATGATTATTTTTTCACTTAATTAATTTAAAATAATTAATTTAATTGCTTTTTTTAAAACTAGCTGTGTTTAGTTTACTTAGCTCTGGATTGGATCTAATTAAATCAAGATGAACGAAATGGATGAGATGAGTACGGGAAAATGATGGAATGAAATTGTGGCAGGGGAAAACGGGAAGAAACCCCCGAGAAAAAACTGCCCAAGCTCTGTTTGCTCCACCACGAAACCCGCACGAAATACCGGGACTCGATTTCGGGACCCCAGTGGTGAGAGGTGAGTGTCTAACCGCTTTCGCTACGGAGCCGCCATTGAAAGGACCTTCATATGTAAGGGATATGAGCGCTGTTTTCAGACTACAAATAAATGTGTGATTTTACTAGCAGCTGTTTAAGGCTTGGAAATTAGGTAGAATGTACATATAATAGGAGAATGAAAAGACGACATTTCAGAACTGGGAGACAGCTTGCAGGGACAAGATAGGCACACCTCACTGCACCACGTACAAGCGAATAATTGCATTTCTCTCTTATCCGGAATAACTCCAGCAATTCCCTTAAAAAAATAACCTTTATTCAATTCTTCACTGTAAGAACTAAGTACATAAACGACGTAAGTAACGACAGTTATGAGAAGACTCACTAACACAAGTGAAGCCGGTGATGCACGGCCGTGCAGACATTAAGCTCTCCAAACACCCCTATCCTGGTATCCTGTTTTCAATCATTCCCTGGATAATTTACTATCATCACATCATGGTTAAACGATAAAGTTAATTTTTATAAATATTTGGGTACACAAGTGAATAATTCCGCAACCTATTATACCGGTTTGTATTTTTTGATTTTCTGATTATTCTGGCCAGGATTTTAGAAAAAAAATGAAATTATTGTATTGACATGAGTCCTTTAGAAGTATACAAAGTTTCAAGTCGATCCAATGATTTTAAGTGGGTGAAAATCGTGTTGAAAGATTATGTTACATAGATAGATACAGGTCAAGCTAATATAAAGCGTGTAAAAATAAGCAAAGGCAAACCTGATGGAAGAAGATGAGATAATACATACAGATTTTGAACATAGTACTGTGATCAAATAAATACCAGCATCCTGACATAACGACATAGCAAGCACGTAACAGGAAGTTATCAAGCTCGAGGAAGTAGCGAATTGAAGTATTATATTACACAAATGTAATACTGATAAACAAGCGATGGAACTGGGACACCATGCATGCTTCACGATGTAAATCATGCTATTCTACATGTACTGAATTAAAACTACTGCATTATTTAAAAAAAATGGCGCGTCTTGCATAATTTAAATTATAAATAACCTCAGCTCTGGTTTCTTAAATCCATCCACAAGACAAACTAGGGCTCATGTAGTCCCACACACTCAATTGTATAAGGCTATTCAGAATCAAAAACAAATAACGAACTAAACAAATTAATCATAAATGAGAACATAGTAAACCATATAAGATCTCTCAGAATTGGTTGGCTTGGACATTTGATAAGAATGGATGGTCAGAGACCGGTCAAAAAACTCTACTAATGGAAACCTATAGGAGGCAGAGTTGTAGGAAGACCGAAGATCAGATGGGAGGATGACACAATGAACGATCTAAGGAAAATGAAAGTGACTAATTTGAATGTGGCAAGAGACAGATTGGCATGGAGGAGGATTGTTGAGAAGGCCAAAACTTTCACTTCTGAAGTTGTCGTGCCTTAAGATGATGATGATGATGATGATGATGATGATGATGATGATTCAGAAAGAAGGAACAGATTTCAAACATTTATTTCTTCCAAACTAGAAAAAATATAAAGAAAATTCCAACGTTCGTAGAAAGAGAAAAGTTCAAATTTCACTATTTTATGCATTCAATATGAACACCATGTGTTACACGACAAATATCAAAATGGTGGCTCATTTCTCGCCACATACGAATCAGCTGATCTCTAGTTATCGAATTCACAGCTTCAACAATTCGATATCGCAGATTTTCAAGAGTGTCAGGCATAGGTGGGAAAAAAACACGATCTTTTACATAACCCCACAGATAAAATCACACGGGGTTAGGTCTGGTGACCTGGGAGGCCGCCGGTAATGAAGTTGATCTTCTGCTCCTCCTCTTCCAATCCAACGTCCTGTTGTGTCGCCATTTTAATACAAATAATCAACATGACAAGCAACAGTACCAATGCGGCCGCGATCAGAATTTCAAACCTTTTTATTTCTAGGAGCGTTGGAATTGTGTTCCTATTTTTTGTAGTTTGGAAGGAATAAATGTTTGAAGTCTGTTCTTTCTTTCTGAAGAGCCTTATATAGTAAGCGGTTGGTATATTCTGACGAATCGGCCGCAGTGGGCTAGTTCCGAGGGACGCGGGTTGAAACCCGGCTCCATCGACTCGGTGGATTTTTAGGATACAACGGCTGGGGACCCGATATGCTGACCATATATCAGTCCTACACTGGCTGGATATACCTCTGTGATGAACACATATGGATGCGAGGTCAGCAGCTGGATGGTACCAAAGACCTTTTGGGCCTGTTGCCATGAATTGTAGTTTTAGCTATGATGGCGATGATATTAATAAAAACAGTTAAGTCTCATACACTACGATGGGCACGACATGTAGTACGAATTGGGAACGAAAGAGGAGCATAGAAACTCCTTGATGGAAAACCAGAGGGAAAGCGCCTAGAAGTAAGCAAATAATGAGGTGGAAAAATAGTATTACCATGATTTGAGGCAGATAAATGATACAGAGGATGATTGGAAAACATTAATTCATGAGGGATGTATGGAGAGCTTGTCTCCGCTCGGCTATGAATCTCCGAGTTGGATCGTGCTACTGAATTAGTTACCATCTAACACGGGTAACTTAACATATTTGTGCTGTAGTCACAAGATGAACTTATTTGTTATCATGGAGTAAAGTAAACCTTCTACATACTCGTGTCTACGTCAATGATGGTAATCAATTTCACTTTTTTAAGTCAAACTCCTGAAATTACCTTCATATATTTGATGTTCCATCCTCCAATGTCATCGTTACCTTGTTATTATTATTATTTAATATCCGAAATTTATAAACCCTATTTCATCTAAGGTAAAAGTAAAGTGATCCCAAACAGACCCGGAGGCCCTTGGGGTAGTAGGAGGTTAAGGCTCCCACTTTTTCTAGACAATCGGCACTTTATGTCAGCCGGGTTGTCAGCCCTGCGTGACGGCCGCCTTTACCCCAGAACAAGCGTCTGGTACTCATTTCCGTTAGAGGCTGAGTTGACTCCAGGGCCATAGTGCCGCCAGAGGGTTTGGGTCATTTTAAAAATCCTGACCCCAACGGGACTTGAACCCTCGATCCTCCGGCTTGTAGCTCAGTGCCTTAACCACTACGCTACGGCGTGCCCCCATTTCATCTAAGGTAGATTAGGGTTATATTTTGTTACAAAGTTGTTAGTCATTATATAATTTTATCATAAGTAATGCTACGAGTGATTTCCAAATTATCGATAAATTTATGACTCACGAAGTGAGGAGTGAATTTATCTAGAGAAATCAAGAGTGGCATTTGTTAGGACTATTTAACGTATAAAATTAAGATGTTTACTCACAAATCATTATTTAACTACAGTTATTTAAAATATTTATATATTTAATGTAAACGGCGATGTTTGAAAACAAACGAAAAAAAGATTGGTACGCTTCATTAGCTTCATTTGTTCATCACTGCAACCAGATCATATTATTTATTGCCAAAGGATCGCAACATTGTAAGAATGCTCTCTAGTGGAGACATTTCTTCTTCTTCTTCTTCTTCTTCCTTCCAAGTATTAGGCCAAGGCCTGTTACGATCCTATAGAAAATTTCCCCTCCAGCGTAAATAGTTTGATCCTTCCGGAAAATTCTCATATAAGATTTGAAAGCATAATAATAGTCCCTTCGATTGGTTGCTGGCCAAAAGAAGGCAAGACCAGTGATGGGGCTGCCATCTTATAGCCTCTGGTCAGGCTTTTATAACCAACATTATAGGTATTAATTAATTTCTGATGTCCTATGATGTAAATATGTCAATTATATTTTTCTGCAACGTTATTTCCTGGGAAATAATTCGTTTAAGAAAGTGCAAACAGTGGTTTAATTTTTTGTGGCATAATCAATTTCTACTAATGTTTTTACATTATCTCCCGCAAGCACTATGTATTTACATTCGTGCACTATATATACAATCTGGTAGCCACATGCAGTCACTGCAAAATAATGCTATGGCCTATTCAGAATATTAAAAGCAGGAGCTTGATTTTAAAGTGATAGAATTCTTCTTCTTCTTCCTTCCAAGTATTAGGCCAAGGCAAACTGATAAAATCGAGGTGAAAAACGACTGTGATTGGTTGTAAATAAAAAAAATCATTGAAATATGATTGGTCATTGACTCCCATTTCAGGCATGAGTTAAATAGTCTAAAATTAAAGTTTTGATGAACTTTATTTATACAAACATTAACAAGTCTGTAGTTATTTTCTGTCATAAGCACTTCTGTAATGGGTGGCTCATTTAGGTGGCGTTATTTAGTAAACATGAGAATTCGAATTTTTGGTTCCAGAAGAAAGAACAATCAAAGACAATATGTTGAACGCTTTGGTTGCTAATACCACAATTACAAGTTGCATTTTCTCTGTTGTTAAATCTCTGGACGTATTGGCCCAATTTACCGTGACGAGTGAGGAATTTTGTTAGTATAAAATTTGGAACGACATGTTTGCATTTTATTCTGTCATAGATACTTGGAAAGAACATTTGTCGTGTTAATGTGCCTGTGGTACCATTGAGCAACACGTTGTTCCATCTTACTATTATATAATTCCACATCCGCAGTGACTGTATGTGGCTACCAGATTGTATATATAGTGCACGAATGTGCTTGCGGGAGATAATATAAAAACATTTGTAGCAATTGATTATGCCACAAAAAAATGAAACCACTGTTTGCACTTTCTTAAACGAATTATTTCCCAGGAAATAACGTTGCAGAAAAATATATCATCATCATCATCATCACTCCAGGGATTAGGCAATTGCCCGTTCCGACTTCATATTGCATCAGCCCAACGTCTTCTAGGTCTTCCAACATCACGCCTTCCTCTTGCTTGATAATTTCTGGCTAACAATGGATATCTCTCCTTGCTCATTCCAACCATGTGATCAATCCATTTCTGTCTGTAATTCGTGACTTTATCCAATAAAGGCTGTACTTTCAATTCTTCTCTTATATCCTCATTTCTTATTCTATCAAGTCTTGTACATCCTTTTACTTGTCTTAGGAACCGCATCTCTGCCGTCTGTATTCTATCCTTCTGTCTTTTCACTGGAGCCCAAGTTTCACATCCATACAATATTGTGGGAACCGCCATAACATTATACATTTTTATCTTGGTTTCTTTTCTAATTTTATTTTGAATGTTCTCTGTATTGTTCCACACACCGTCTGAAATTTATTTATTTTGGAGTCAATATCTCTTTCCACATTGTAGCCAACATCACAGCCCAAATATCTGAAACTAGACACCTGTTCTATACTTTGATTTTCTAAAATAATTTTGGTTCTCACTGGATCTCTTCCTCTAAAAGCCATGGTCTTCGTTTTCCTTACAGAAATTTTTAGATCGTATAATTTACATATTTCATTTAATGCATGCATTGATTTCTGTAAGTCGTCTTCATTTTTCTGTATTATGATTACATCGTCAGCAAATAAAAGATTATTTATGCACATTTTATTATCCATTCTTATTCCTGGATTTACTAAAACTTTCCATTTATTAAAAATATCGTCTATATATATATTAAACAAAGTGGGTGATAAACTACATCCTTGTCGTAATCCAGTATTTGTTTTGATTGCATCTGTTCTTTTGAATCCGGTATCTATAATTATATTTGTGTCTTCATATAATGTCTTTATTGTTTCAACAAGGCACAGCGGGTATCCTTTCATTCGTAATATTTCCCATAATTTTTGTCTGTTTACTCGATCGAAGGCCTTATCCAAATCTATAAATCCTATGTGAGTTTCTAAGTTATGTTCTCTTCTCTTTTCTATGAGTTGTTCAGTGTAAAGACATTGTCTATACATGACCTTCCCTTTCTGAATCCACTTTGATTTTCACTTATTATTACTTCTGTTATGTTTCTCAATCTATTATTTATTATTTTCGTATATATTTTGTAGCCAGTATTCATTAAGCTAATCCCTCTGTAATTCTCGCAATTTCTCCGGTCTCCTCTTTTGAATATATTCTTGACAATTGCTGTTTTCCAAGTGGTTGGAATCCCATAGGTCTGCCAACATATATTAATTAGATGAAGTATTCGTAGTTTACACAATATTCCACTATATTTGATTAATTCCATATTTATATTATCTAATCCTGTTGCTTTCCTATTCTTAGTGGTTTTCAAAGCCATTTCTAATTCATTTATGTCTATTACATCAATATTTTCCACTTTTATTTCTTCCTCATTGTTCTCTTTTCCTTCAATTTCCTCCTTTTTCCAAAGTTTTTCATAATGCTGGATCCATTCTTGTTCTGGGATTATATTCAATCTGGCAGAATCTTTCTCAGTCTGATTTAGATGTTTCACTAATTTATAACCTATTTCTTGTCTTCCATACATATCATGTTCTACTGAGCTTATAAATTTATCCCATGACTCCTGATGGGATTTTCTTATAATGCTTTTAGCAATTCTCCTTTTCATTTTATATTCTTCATAAGATTCTTCTGTTTTCAGTCGTAAGTATGTATGATATGCTTTTTGTTTTTCATTCACTGCATTTGTATATTCGCATTCCAAGTTCTCAAGCCCTTCCTATTCCTTATTATATTTTTCTTTCCTAATATCTCATTTGCTGTTTTATGTATTACATTTGATATATTTTCCCATTCAATATTTATATCTTCTGACGTCGCTATCTCTGATATATATTTATTCATTCTGCTTTCATAATGTTGTCTAATACTTTGATCTTGTAATAAAATATATTTTATATACTTCTTCTTGGTTTCTTTTGTTCTTTATGTTATTTTTCCGCCATTTAGCTATTATGTTTATTTTGCTTATCACGAGATAGTGATCAGAGTATATATCGCTGCCTCTATGTACTCTCACATCTTTTACCAAGGCTCCTAGCTTGTTGTTTACGATTAAATAGTCAATTATTGATCTTGAGTTATATCCACTTCTTGTATATTTATGTATGTCCTTTTTTCGGAAATATAATTGACATATTTACATCATAGGACATCAGAAATTAATTAATACGTAAAATGTTGGTTATAAATTTCTCCACTAGAGTGCATTCTTACAATATTGCGATCCTTTGGCAATAAATAATATGATCTGGTTGCAGTGATGAACAAATGAAGTCAATGAAGCGTACTGTGATTGGGTTTCACCTCGATTTTATCAGTTTAATTCTATCACTTTAAAATCAAGCTCCTCCTTTTAATATTCTAAATAGGCCATAGCATTATTTTGCGACTTCAGGAAGTAAATATGGCAGAGATTATATGTATACTGTGAATTACAATATTGTGGACTTTGTTAAATCATCCACATATTCATTTCCTGATATCCCGTAATGCCCATGTACCCATGATGGACAAATATGTTTTGAACTTTGCTTCACCAGTTCCCTAATCTCAAAAGATATTGGATTATTGTTATATTTATCATCAATTGCTTTCAGGGCTGTTTTGTACCTTGTTCGTGATAGAGAGGTTTGCATACTTAAATGACACCGCCCAGCAGTTCCATTATTACCAGAAGTTTAATCCGTTCCGGAGAGGTCAAAAAGATAAGCCAGTCTGAAAAAGGTCATTTTGTCGGTAAAGAAAATATATGGTTTCTTACTTTAAGATATGTGATAATTTTACGAGTATTTGAGAATAAAACGCTTATATGTAAACACCTTGCGCCGCTGACCACTTTCACGTTTTGCGCATATTGATAGTATTGGGGGTCAGTTGCAGGGTTGCTAATTTAGCCATTTTTGTGCTAGATCTGGCCATTTTGAAAACATAATTACCTACAGATTTATGAATTGCCTTTTCTTTAGCCACTTCTAACCATTTTTTGTTTATTTTATTATATTCTATAAATTCAGTAATTACTATGGATGGAGATTCACACATTTTGCCAGCACAAAAAGAAATTAAGATAATGAGTACCTTCTTTCCAAGGAAGAACACACACAAAAAAGTGGACATTCCCTGAGGGTATTATGTACTAATCAGATAGACATTGTATTAATACAGAACAGGCTCAAGTATGCAATTTTAAATATACATATGCGGGGAGTAGGTAGTGATTCAGACCACCATTCAGTGAGAATAAATTTTGAACAAAAAATACCCCATAAAAATAGAATTTATAGTGAAAAGATGATAAAAATATAACTTACAAGGAAATTGTCAACCGAAACTTAGCTTGAAATTTCTCAAAGAAGAGCGTTTTGATGTACCAAAGCCGTTTCCAAAATATTATCTGCCGTTTTTAAATGCAAGGCAAAGAAATCGAAGATAGAATTCATCAATAGCAATCCACTGTGCGAAGCAGATGGACTCCCTGCGTGAGAAAAGGAGAGAGAAGTGTGTTGGGACGCGGCGTAAGGGGGGGGGGTTGTCAGGGTTTCCATTTCACCAATTCTGGAGTGTTATTACTTTCCTGTAGTTTAAATTAGAGATTTGGCGCAGAATGTTAGAGTCTTGAAGTTATAAAGACACTTTTTTTTTGGCATGACCTTCGTACATCACAACTCTTCTCTGGGATTAATTTCAAGATAGCTTTCAGCATGCAATGGTTGACAGTTCTCTTGTTAGATAAACTTAAAGAAAAATAAATTAAAGAAAACTTTTTTAAAATACATAATTACATAATACAGGGTGCGGCATAAGTCAGTTAACCACTGCACATGATTTCAAGGGGGGGGGGATGAGATTAGTAGAAACTGGGGTTTCAATACAGTACCTTCAGAATATAATCTCAAAGACCACTGCCTCAAGTAACACTGGTCAACATGATTTTTGTCTCATGAGTACCAATAGTTGTACTTAATGCAGTTGTTTTATCGTGTTTTCAAATATGTATTCGCAATTTCTCCATCACCCACAGTGTTTTTTTTATTTAAATTTCAATTAATGGATTTAAATAATTATTTTTAATACACTTTTTTCGTCCATTTGTCCATTGTAAAATAAAACCAAATGAGCTAACTCAAATGATTTTAGCTATGGAAAAGAGATATCAAGGCAAATGGAATCCTAATATGCTGGCCGATTATTGTTGGACCATCAAAAGTGATGCTCCACAGGCGAAATATAGCAGAAATTCGTAATTTATAACTTTCTAGATGAATCCGAATGTTCGAATATTGTGTAGTTACGAATATAGAAAATACGTATTATAGTGTTTGAAATTATAAATGCCTGTCTGTCGGAAACCTTGCGTGATGGAGAAAAACCGATATCATATTTGAATTCAGGAGAAAAAATACTATCAAAACCACATATTTTTCTTTCTGAGACAAAAAAAAAAGTTCCTTTTTTGTTGCTCAGTGTAATTTGCTAACTTTGAATAAATTTGGTTGTTGTTATTTGTATACATGTCGTAAGCTACATGAAATAATACATTTGCATTTTCGATTAAATGCTGCACCTTGTATTTCGTTGTAAGGATATCTTTATTTTCTTAGAATAGACTTTGTATTCGTAATTTAGTCACTATTTATAATTGCAGTATTTGCAATAGAGTAAAAGAAAGAGTATTGACAAAAAATATATTTCAGCGGTATAGACTGGTAAATCTGTTTTCTAGGTTAATACAGCTTCCTTCATGGATAAAACTTGCATTTTATCTATTTCTAGTCATTTCTAGGAGCACGGTTTAGCTACTTATTCTCACTGGGGGTTGTCAACCTTGGTCAATCGTGCTGTTGACCTAGTGTGTTAGATCGTTTCTACCAGTATTGTGTTAAATTATATCCCCATGATTGAATAACTCCCAGTAAGAGTAGTAAGAGTGACTAGTGTAATAATCAAGTCTTTTGGACCCCCTCCCGCCTCCGTGCCGAAGCCGAGTGGTTAAAGCAAGACGTCTTGACTCAGAGCTATAGGCCTATACGGTTTCCACTTTACAGTAGTTCGTCCTTAATTCCTGCTACCTTCCCATTATCCTTCTTCCATATCCCTCTTCATCATGGCATCATATATTCCCCCATACCATGTTCTTCTGCTTCTCCCCTCTTCATTCTGCTTGGCACCATCCAATCTAACACTGCTCATCCGACATCAATTGTACAGTAAGATCAGTAAAGTATTGGGCAGCAGACGCGGGGTTTATGCTGTGCAATGAAGAAGGTTTACACGTGCAGACACGGGACTTGAAATTTGCCCTGACTCAGCAGTACACGAGTTCATCCCACGCATTCACGATCACAGTCAGATAGTGTGCTTCGAGTAGATAAGATGCTCGGTCGCATTTCCTTCTGAATTGAATGACGTGTGCATAACTGTACACTGTATAATGGATAATAATTTTTCTACATGAACAACGTGTATTTATTTATGATCAATATTTGTTAACTCAGTCTGCCAGCCAAGTACGATTCCCGAGTGTAAAAATTCCGTCACGTTCAACAGTTCATAATCTGTACAACACATTTTATAAAGAGGTGTCAAAAATGTATGGACAACGAAGGTGAAAAGTTCCAGCACCTGCTTCAATAAAGTTAGTAAGTAGACAATTTGTAAAATAGTTACGAAAATGTGTGTGGTTGTATCACCGCGATCCTACACTGTCCGTTTTCCGCCGCAAGTGCGTCAGTAGTGTATAGTGAAATCCCCGCGTCTGCTGTCCAGTGCTATACTGTTCGCACTGTACATGTCCATACCACTGTAAAGCTCTCTTTGTCAGCCTATCTATAACAGTTTCTTCTTCATCCACTTCTTTTCTAATATATATATATATATATATATATATATATATATATATATATGTGTGTGTGTGTGTGTGTGTATTTATAATGTGTTGTACCCTGGATATTCTCATACTGCTCCGCAATCCATCAATTTCTGTCTCCAAGACTCTTTTCTGCATACTTTCATTAACTGTCCAGCTTTCTGATCCATGTGAAAGTATACTTTCTATTATTTTTCTATTATTATTTGTATAATCTTTTTTTTTATGGTCAGATTTCTATTCCATAAAAGATTATCAGGGAATATTCCTTGCACGATTTACTCTGTTAATAATATTTTTTTCACAAATAGCAGATTTATCTATTATAGAACCAATATATTTGAATTCTTCAACACATTTACTTGCCAAAAGCAAGATACATTCTGTAAACCAATGAAATCAGAGCACAAATTCAGCTTGCTGAAAATTAGCTTAGTTAAGGTAGTTTCTGCTTGACGGACTGAATCACAATCACCCTGGAATAGGTAGACTGCTATTTGCGCTAGACAAACCGCCACTGGAATCACCCTGTACATTAATAATGAATTTAGGACGAGCACCGAGATTGAGGACAACCCTGACAATGTGTTAGCAAACAGAGCATACATCTCCGTCATGACACATCAAATTGCATGAATTGCATATAGCGGAGATAATAGCACAGCGTGTTTACACCTAAACTGTTACTCGTAACAGCTTGGCGGAACTCACGTCCCTGTTATAACACTTCGTATTAATTATTACTAATAATATTATACTCAGCCATCTGCAAATAATAATCATATTCTTAAGTTCCGATCTATTCTATTTCGTTAACAATTCTCTCAAAACTTGAGTCTTGTTTTACGCATAAGCTCAATTTCTGAAAATGCATGCATTGGAGGGATTCTTCTTTTAACTTCTCTAAAGAAAACGTTAAAATGAAAATATATAAAACTGTTATTCTTTCAGTTATACACCGTGTTTACAAATATAGTATCATACTTTAAACTACTACTATTGTATATCTGGCTTAACTTGGCAAAGAGAGAGATGGAAATATAAGGGTAGATCCTCGACCGCTTTTGCCCAGTTACAAAACAAAGAACCCACCCTGTTGTCAATTTTGTTTTCCCCCTTTTCCCTACTAACATCTGGTGAAGAAATTCCGACAACACTGGTGCGAGTGCGAGAGGTGAGCACAGCTTTCTCTTTCTACAAATGTCTTGCAAAGTTAAGCCAGACGAACTATACGTCGCTTTGGATAATCGTATCTAAATGAAATTGGTGACAATCAATAGAGAAACTCAAAAACGTTTTTGCTATACCTCATGGAATTGAATGTGGCCCACGAGTGACGCTGCAGACATCGCTGTCTGCTAAATATCCAACAATCAACCCATATCGACCACAAAAAAACATGATTAAATTCAGTTTGTTTCTGTATTATTGTCCATTATTCTCCATTGTTGAATTTGTTTATGTGCACAAAGCGTTTTGAGTCTCTCTTTTGATTGTCACCAATTTAATTTAGATACGATTATTCAAAGCGACGTAGTAGTAGTTTAAAGTATTACACTATATTTGTGAACACGATGTATTGTATGGATGCGAAATATATAGCGCCTACTCTTACTTTAAGGGAGGAAAAAATTACGAGTATTTGAAAATAAAGTTCTTAGGAACTTTGGACCAAAGAGAGATGGAATGGAGAAGACTACATAACAATGAGCAACATATTTATGGAAAATCGGTTAAGTCTCTTAGACTGCGATTGGCAGGACATGTGGAACAAAATGGGAATGGAAGAAGGGCATGGAAACTTCTTGTACGAAAAACAGAGGGAAAACGCCCAGTTTAGTAGACCAAAAATGAGATAGGATAATAGTATTAACCAATATTTGAGAGAAATAGATTATACAGGGGATGATTGAAGAACATAAAATCAGGATAGGGATGTATGGAGAGATTATGCCTACACGTCCATGAACCTACAGGTTCGACAGTGCCAATGAGTGAGTGACTAATATATAATCATCCTAACCATGATTTCAGGGAAGTAAATCACATAAGGAATTTTTAGAAAATATTTCGGGATATGGAAGAATGGAGAGCTAACGTCCGCGCGGCCATGAATGTCCGGGTTCAGTGCCAGTGAGTATGATGGGTAGTTAAATATTCGAATTTCGTCACTTTTTGATAATTTCTTTATTTGTTAACACCCCATTCTTATTTAATAATATATTTCTAAGATGGGCAGGTCATAAACAGAGGAAGACCAAAAATGAAGTAGTTAGAAGAATTATATGTGTTAAGCCATAATGAAGACGGAGAACTGGAATTTGATATGGATGGACTGAGTACTACAGGAAGTTATTTTTTTTAAACTCAAGAATTAGTGGATGGTTGCCAAAGATAGAGAAGCGTGGAGAAAAATTCTGAAGGAATCCTTAACCCACCCAGGGTTGCTGTGTTACTGATGATGATGATGATGATGATAAAAATTTTGCATATATATTTTTTCTTTTAAAAAAGAGGATTTCTTCATAAAAAGTACATGTACGAGTAGAATACTTTATCTACTCTATCAGTTTATCGAATTGACTTCCTAATAATAAAATTACAAAATCAGATTTTTCTTTAATTTTGTTTTATGTGTGTGTGTGTGTGTGTGTGTGTGTGTGTGTGTGTGTGTGTGTGTGTGTGTGTGTGTGTGTGTGTGTGTGTGTGTGTGTGTGTGTGTGTGTGTGTGTGTGTGTGTGTGTGTGTGTGTGTGACCAAATACTTTGTTTCACTATTTACTTCTGGCCATAGTTTCTTACAAAGCTACTGTCAACCTTTGCATGCCGAAACTTACCTCGAAATTTCTTCCGGAGAAGCACTGTTGTATCAAGGCCGTATCAAAAGAAAAAAAATATATATATATATATGAAGGCAAATATGATATGAAAAGAAAAATGAACGCTTGAGTCGGGATTTGAACCCGAGTCTCTAAACTCTGTACGTTTAGCGCTCTAACAATCTGAGCCACTCAAGTATCCTAACACAAACATACATTTTTCTTATATATGTAGTATTCTCAATTCACACAAGAGGTAGCGGGAAGTCGTTCCAACTGCCATCTAGCGGCCACCATAACAGGTAAACAAAATTTTAAAGAGAATATATATATATCTGCTACTTTTAACTGCAAAGCACTAAAATCCATAGCCAAATCTATAATTTAAACTGTAGAGTAGCAATAAAACTCCTGACATGGTGGATTGGATAATTCACACAACCAGCCCACCCCGCCGCGATCCGCATCACTATACTCCGCTCTATTCAAGCATGGACATCCGCCTGCTTCGCACAGTGGGTTGCTATAACTGAATATTGGCTTCAATGTCTGTGCCTTGCAGTTAATATCGGCAGATAATTTTTTTGTACACGGCATTGGTATACCACAACGCTTCTATTAGAGAAATTTCAAGGTAGGTTTCAGCATCCAATTGTTTGTTGATATTTCACTTATAAATATTATTTAATAAAACGTGTTTCAGTATTTCCTCGTATAGCCTACATCATTTATAAACTCTTTAGTCCCTTTGTATCCCTATAGGACCATGATACGTGAGAGGCTGTATGCATTTCTCACCTTATAAACAACTGAATATAACTCTTGACTACTTTTATGACGTTCTTCATGTCCATAATTTTACTGTATTTCTTTCTTTCTTTTTTTTTAATTACTTCGTAGCCCTTGAAACCTATTTTAGCATAAATGATAAACAATACATTCCCACACAAAATATGCCTTAAAAATGTTGCCACTTCATAACTTACGTAATAATAAAAAAAATATAAATCTCCAAAATAGTTTTGGATACATATTCCATCCATCCATAATAATTCTGCCCGAGGACAGGTCTTTAACTGCAATCATTTCATGCAATGCTTTGCAGTTTTACTAGGGAATTATAGGTGTGGTAGCTTCCCGTTGTTTTTCACACCGGTGAAGGGTCATAATGATGGACGAATGATTTTCGGGAACCGTTGGGCCCTAAGTTTCCTGACATTTGCTTTATAGGTGAGGAAAAACCACGAAAAAACCCTCACCCAAGAGCCTGTCCCGACCCAGCTGAGTGACAAGGCACAGCGCTGGACGGATACATATTAAGACTCCCAAAATAACGTTTAATGTTATTCTCTCACTTCATTATTAGGCTACCTACTAGGCGCTTTCTACAAGAAGATTCCATGTCCCTATTTCACTCCTACCCCATTCTTGGTCTACCTTTTAGGCACTTTCCTTCTATTTTTCTAAAAGAAGTTTGCATATACCTATTTCATTCCCCTTTCGTGCTATACGTTCTGCCCTTTGCCATCTATGGCACGTCTCCAAATTATTAATACACCCAAAAGCATATTTAATGTTATTCTCCTATCCCCATTCTCAGTCTACTTCTGTTTTTATACAAGTGTCCATTCGCTATTTTACTGCCCTTTCATGTCCATTACCATCTATGACACGTCTGCAAATTAATTTTGGATTCACATAAAGAATCCAAAAACCAAATTTAAGGGGGAAGATACCTTGTATCTCCGTCATGTTAAATGTTCTAATTGTAATGTTCCTTTTCAGAACAACTGTTAACAGTAGAACATTAATTTTTTCTCGCATATACATGCACTATTTGGCAATATGATGACATTTTTACCAGAACACAGCATTAAAAATGAAACATTAAGATTTTTTTAAAAAACAATGCATTTTTTTGGTGAATTTTGAAAAGGAAAATAATTATTGGTGCCCTTAATAATAATGTTAACATATTGAAAAAATGCCAGATTATGCCTAAGTACAAGACAAAGAGCCTGTGAATATTTCATTTTCTCTGGGATAAATAGTTTCAGAGAAAAGGAACAAAAGGCTCACAAAAACAAAAACTAGCGGGAAATTGAGTTTTAAGTTTTACACTACTCACACTTCTACTCTGTAGCATGTCCTTTAAACCCACACTTAGGACCTTTAAATACGTTTGTAGTACAAAACCAATTTATATTCATATAGAACATGTTTCAAGGTACGAATATGAGCGAAAAAACAAAAATTCACATTTGGCCCATTTATAAAGTATTGAGTTTGAAGTTTTACACTCTCACAGTCCTACCCTTAATGTTATTCTCCCACTCCATTCTTCGCCTACCAAATAGTCGCATTCCTTCTGTTTTTCTTCAAGACGTTTCCATGTTCTTCTTTCAATCCTAATTTGTTCCTCATGTTCTCTTTGATGTCTACGAGACTTAATTGTGTTATTATATCAGGTTTCCCACGCAGGTTAGTTACGCAGTTTTCTCCATCCTAAAAATTCCATCGACCCCTTTCGGGTTTGAACTAGTGACCCTCAGGACCAAAGGCAAGGAACATAAACACTAGTCCACCGCGGCCACACTACCAACAACTCTGAACGAGGGAACTTCAACAATGTGCTTAATAATGTGAAATGTAGTTTTTGGAGAAGAGCTGGCAAAAAATCTCGACTGGAAAGAATTAGAAATACAGAAATTAGAAAATGGATGAATGCTGAAAGAAGTATAATGGATGAGATTGAACACAGAAGGCTAAAATGGTATGGACACGTAAGAAGAATGAAGGATGGAAGACTACCAAAGGCTGTCTATGCATGGAAAATTGAAACAACGAGCGGAAAAGGAAGACCAAGAACAACCTGGAATAATAACACTCAGAATTCAATGAGGAAATTCGGTGCAACGGATGAAGACACAGAGGACAGAGAACGATGGAGAACTTTAATTAAGGGAAATTTGTAAATGTTACAAACTGATAGTCTATAAGTCTGTAGTCATTTATGTATTTTTAAAACTCGTGTCAGTTACTAAGATTGGTTGGAGAAAACCCTCAATGATATGGAAAGTTATCAAAATGAATGAAAAATGTAATACAGCAGTAAATGTAACGTTAAGTGCTGAAAAACTTTTGACTTTTGATCTTATGACATTATTGCAGAATGTGTACGCACATTCAGAATGCATCAAATCCCACAAAATGTTTATGAAGACAATTTTTTCTGCATCACTCATCTAATCAACCCCTAAAACGAACCAATTTCCCAAGAAATCTCGCCTCATTAACGTTTTAAATTGTAACCTGAAGTTCTCTTCCAAACCAATCTCTCGGTCCATTAATTCTATCCCAACCCTTTCCGGAATCGGATCAATTACCTACTTCAAAAATTATAAGATCGGTTTATATCTCCGAGACAACTTGAACCCCCTTTTTCTAGGTAAGACGCGAAGGTCGTGTCATGAACAGACATTCCATGAATTTGAGAATGTGTGCCTCCACCCTGACTTACTCCACCCTCTGTCTCAAAACACAATGTTCTCATTTACATAACAACCTGTAACCATGACAACACACAAATGAACATCGGTGTCAATATATAACAATATCCATACTCACAATGTTCGAAACTAAGTTTCACTTGTAATGTAAACAAAGCAGATGTAAGACTGCATTTTCATTGGTCGAATAATAATGTTATATTTAAGCCTGTAAGAAAATGTAGTTCTTCCCTCTCTAATACTCGAAAAAAAGAAAATAAAAATAATGAAAATATGCATTTTCAAGCGCATGTCTATATAGGCTAAGTTATATATAATAATTAAAAAATATATATTTACAATATATTAAATGAGCATTGTTATCTGTTCATCTTTCTTCGGTATTGGCACATTGAAGGTTATACGTAATATATTTGGCGTGCAGCATCTTCAGAACTGACGTACACTTAGCAAAAAAAAGAAAAGAATGAGCAGACTCTTCATCTCGAACAATTCAAGTTTTAACGCGCGATTCACACGAGTAAACTAACTGCACAGTAGATCTACAATACGTTCCTGTTCCTCCAATGAACAGTATTATTTTACACGCAACAACCCAACAAATGCTTAGCTCAGTGTTTTATGGCTTACTTCGTATGCAAGAAGTCACAGGTTCGACGATTCCCGATGAGGTTATTTTTTTTATTGTTAGCATGCTTTCTATTTTATTGTCTGTCCACTCTTAAAGAAAAACTATTTGAAAGTATTACTACCTATTATTATTATTATTATTATTATTATTATTATTATTATTATTATTATTATTATTATTAGTGGTGATAGTGGTGGTGATGGTGGTGGTGGTGGCGGCGGTGGTGGTGGCGGTGGCGGCGGTGGTGGTGGTGTTTGTGGTGGTTGTGGTGGTGGTGGTAGTGGTAGTAGTACTGGTAGTAGTAGTAGTATTTTTATTGTCCATCACATGTGGACTATTATTAGGCTGGACTTGACCTATATAAACTAAATATTTTAATTGAAGGGTGAAACATTTTCCTCACTAATTCGTAATAAATATATAAATAAATACATACATATATGAAGATATATTATCATTTATTACATAAATTTATAGCAATATTATTGAAACATGGTACTGAACACACAATTAAATTTATACCGGTAGCAAAATAGTGTTATAGAGTTTATGAAGGCGGGAAAATTACTTAAAATATTGTAAAGTGGACGTTGATTACGTGGCTGGAATTAAATGTTATAGGATGTATTTTGCGGAAATACAAATAAATAACAAAAAATCATTGTCGAGGGATCTGAAGCCTGCTCTCATATATATATATATAATATATATATATATATATATATATATATATATATATATATATATTCGTAATTGGATTAACGATATACGCTACTCGAACATCGGATACCAGACGCAGTCGTCTAAATTCTGGTTGTCTTGTTTACTTTTACATTTTGCACGGGAGTTGAACTTTATTCGAAACGTCGCAATTTGAGTAATATTGCTTACGTCGAACACTCGTAAATTATAAACATGCCTCTATACTGCTCTTTAACTTTTTATATTATTCAGGATTGTTTCTGTTATATACACAGGTATCCTTAACCAAAACATACATTTTTTTTTCTTCCACACTTCCTGATCTTGTGTGTCTGCTTCTGTCATATTTCTCTTCTTCATGTTGTCTTGAATTCCCTTTATCCACGTTGGATTTGGTCTACCATGTTTCCCTTTTCCAGGAGGTATCCATTTGAATACTTCTTTGTTTGTTTCTGTGTCCCTTCTTCTCATTATATGTCCATACCATCTTAGTTGGATTGCTTCAATATCTTGTACAATATCCTTTTTTCATCACCATCATCATCACCCGGTATCATGACATCTGCCGCCGTCTTCCGGAAACCAAACACCATTCCTCTCTGCCCATCTATTCATCTTCCTACAACCCTTTGATATTCATAGCCGCTTGTACACCTTCTATCCAAGTTTTCTTCGGTCTTCCTCCATTCCATTGGGATCCATTCCATAATAATTTTAGGCAATCTTTGCTCTATCATACTTTTGACAGGCCATACCACTGTAATATTTTCTTTTCTGTAATGTCTATGATATCCGGCTCCTCTTGTACACCCATAATTTCCCTTATTTCTTTGTTTCGTATTCTATCCATTCTAAATTTTCCAGCTGATCTTCTTAATTTCTATCCTTTTCTACATTCATAATTTTTCTTATTGCATTATTTTTTAATTTGTCTAATGTTGTTAGTCTTGCCGATCCTAATAACTCTTTAACTTTATAAGACGATTAAAACCAAATACAGGGTATTTAAAACATTTAGCAATGCGTTACCTCATGAACCACAGCTTTAGTTCTTCGAGCATGCGTAATGGGTCATAACAGGTACTCTACGTTTGAAGACGCTCATTTTTTTCTATTTGTTAAGTGTACATTATTCTAAATTGCAATGGCCTACAATTATATTTTAGCATATGTGCTTTTGGTATGGCTTCATATGTTGTGGTTGTACTATAACTGGCAACAATGTTGACTAAAGATTCAGCTCTTTCATTACCTGGTAACTCTGTATGCCAATTTTCATTAACCAAACTTGATTAAATTAAGACCAAAAGTAAACAATAATAAATGAGTGTGTGTTGTTTTAGTACGAATGGGAAAATTAAAATGAACACTCACAAGGAAACCAACATTGTTTAAACATGAGTAATTTTCAAGGAAAAAGAAAACTTCTATACATTTTTTTATGCGATAGTACGTTATGTAGTACTTACAGCAATGGCGACCATGATTGAAAGTTCAACTTCCTACATTTCGGGGTTGCCAACCTAAATAACTATACTATAATATTACATATTACAAACCTCGTGCGGGAAGTAAAACCACTGCCCTTTATGTATACTACGTACAATGTATATACAAAAATGTATATCCAAATGTAGTGTTAATATACATTATACGAAACAACTCACTGCATTCTAAATGAACTGAACTTTATTTGAAACAATATAAAACAATTAATACGTAGGCTTACTTGCTGCCATTTTATTACTGATTGGTGTCACGGCCTGCTGTAGACTCAACTAATAAACATTGCCATCACTGTTAAACGTTATAATGAAAGCAAATATTTCCAACGAAGACATTATTTTACTAAATTATTATTTTGAAAACACCACCGCGCAAAAAATAATGTACAACGCACTTTTGTGAAGTATTTTACAGAATCTCGGAAATTAAAAACCTCGCTATCGCTCGGTTTTTAAAGTTTTCCTCGCTTCTGTAAAAACCACTTCTCAATCTCGCATCGTATATACTATTATCTAATTACATAACAGTTTCCTCAACACACAGCTATTTTCCAATCTTACTAGTGATTGCTGACTGCTCCCAGTTCGTTCTGCTTGGAACATGGGTGCTCCTCTAGTGGGAAGTTTCTTAACCTAATTTAGTTACGCTTATTTCCCTATAGATGTCAGAGCGTTACAAGTGGTTAGTATATCTCGTCGATGAAATATCTAGTAGAAAACTGAGCTATTAATTAGATGGAGAAAGATCGGTTAAATTTTTCTCAAAGGTATTTTTATTCAGCCTTGAGGTTCTTTTACGAGACTGAAAATCTTAAGACTCGGAACCCACGGCTTAAAATACTTCCCGGGGGACTTTTCCTCTGGATTTTTTCGATCCTATAATTTCATCGGCTCCGGCCTAGTTCGAACCCGCGACCCTCGGGTCTAGAGGCAAGGAACAAGACACCGCGGCCGAATATTAAATTATACTAGATAATATCCGGCGCGCGCTGCTTGCCTAAATAAATTAAATATAAAGGATTAATGAAAATATATGGTAGGCTCTATACACTACAATGAACCAAACATGACCGTTGCTAGTCAGTCCCCACTTCTAATAGTCGGATGTAGATGATTTTTTTAAATACGTACCTCAGTTCATTTTATTACGATCTACCGTATTTCGTTATAAAACAAAAATTGCGACCGCTAGAGCGATTTTTAAATTTTCATTTCAGATGAAGTCCTACACCTAATGGTTTTAGAACATAAAATATAGCATAAAAACCCTCTCCATGAAATAATATATAAGCTACATGTTCCAACTTTCATGGTGATCCATTAAACGGTATCGAAGACTATTGATCTCAGATATACCAACATCCTAATATATCCATCCATAGTAATTCTGCCCGAGGGCAGGTCCTTCACTGCAATCATAGCATTTTCATGCTATACTTCTAGCTTTACTAGGGAATTATAGGTGTGGTCCCGTTGCTTTCCACACCGGTGAAGGATGATGATGACTATGATAATGATAAGGATGATGATGATGATGATGATGGCCATATGATTTCGGGGACCGTCTGGGCCTTAAAGTTTTCCTGACATTGTCTTACAGGTGAGGAAAAACCCCGATAAAAACCTCACCCACAAAAACTGCCCCGACGGAGGATCGAACCCGGGCCCGCTCGGTGACAAGGCAGCAAGCTACCTGGATACCACAGCGGTGGACAAAAATAGTCCTACAAAATATACATATGATAAATACAAGCTATAATAAATTCTACTACTACTATTACTATAATAGCTATGATAAATATAACCATTGATGAAATACAGTGGTGTAGGTACACAGTGATAACCTTTACGATGGACAACACAAGATGGCCAAAGAATTCAAAATGAAAACCACCAAGGAGAAAGAGACTGGGTCAATCGAAACATAGTTGGGAGAATGATATCCAGGAAGCCATGAATGGAAGACGATTGGAAGAGGACTATTTAGACAGAAACAAATGGAGATTTGGAACATAGAAACAACTCCAATTGTAACAATCTGCAAAACAAAATAAAAATGTTTGAAGCAAGACTAAGTTTTGTCTCAATTCTAAGAGTAGCGGTGGTAATCCAATTCCATTAGAGTTTCCCTCCCATTTTGCAAACTTGGCAATATTGTCTGTAACTTGCTAATTCATCCTAATAAAAGAATGTCAGCATTTTTAAACTTTTATGTAGATTCGCAAACAACCTATCTACCGAACCAAATCTGACAGTACAAGTCCTGGTGCAACTAGAACAAGTGAACTATAGGCCCTTACTGCTACCACATAATAATAATAATAATAATAATAATAATAATAATAATAATAATAATAATAACAATAACAATAATAATAATAATAATAATAATAAGGCTGAATTCAAATACCTAGTAACAATAATCACAAATAGGAATGAGATGCACAAAGATATTAAACATAGGCTCAATTCTGGAAATGAGTGCTATTATGCATTGCAGAGACTCTTGATGTCCCAACTCTTTTAAAAAACGTTAAACTGAAAATATATAAAACTATTATTATACCAGTTATATTATATGGGTGCGAAACATGGACTCTTACTTTAAGGGAGGAAAGGAGGTTACGAGTATTTGAGAATAAAATACTTAGGAAAAATTTTGGACCAAAGAGAGATGAACAGACAGGTTAATGGGGAAGACTAAATAAAAATGAACTACTGTATATGGTCTTTATACGAAGTCAGATATAATAAGAACAGTTAAGTCTCGTGGACTGCGATGTGCAGGACATGTTGCGCGTATGGGGAATGAAAGACTTGCATGGAAGCTTCTTGCAGGAAAGCCAGAGGGAAAGCGCTCAGTTGGTAGACCAAGAATGAAGTGGGAGAATAACATTAACTATAATTTGAGGGAAGTAGATTGTACAGGGAATGATTGGAAAGCATTAGCTCAGGATAGGGATGTATGGAGAGCTTATGTCCGCGCGGCCATGAACCTATGGGTTCGATAGTGCCAGTGAGTAAGTAGGCCTAATAATAATAACAATAACAATAATAATAACCAATAGCTTGAATAAATTATTTGTCTGACAATGAAAGTCCAAAATATATTATAATAATAATAATAATAATAATAATAATAATAATAATAATAATAATAATAATATACCAAGAACTTGATTATATATTATACAAGCTAATACCTGGTGTGCGTTGCTACGCTGAAATAAATAAAATGTTTCAATGTTTAGTTGAGTGAGTAAAGAAAAAATAATTATCAATTTATATCTTAATTATTTTTAGATAACTCGTGCTGATTACCCGGCATTGCCCGGGAATATACCTATCCCTATCTTCTAGGCAATGGTTATTGAGAGTTATCCGTAAGAATCTAGTCATCCCGATCTTCCTGGCATCAATGAGCTGAAAGATAAAAACGATTATTATGAGTTATACGTAACATATGCTGTCGCGGACTTTTTTGTATTTTTTTATATTAAATTCTGTGTACATTAATTCGGTGTATACGTTATGGTTTAGGCATCGTAAGTCATTTAAGCGTCAAAAGAGTTCCGTTTTTCACTACAAAGAGTGATTCTTAAGGGAGGAGTTGAGTATTACAACTCTCTTATAGCCTAAAAATTTCCCGGAAAACTCCTGAACATTTTGCGAAAAGCCCCATCACAATTGGATGAATGGTGTAATAATATATAAAGGACAGACAGACAAACATTCGTTTATATATATATATATATATATATATAGATTGTATAAAGAAATGCTGATGATGTAGTATTATTAGGCGCTAGCGAGAGAAGATACTAAGCGCCAACACGCACACTCTATTTGAGTAACACTAAGAAATTGGGGCTGGAAGGAAACATCAAAAAAATTAAACGTATGTTCACATATAAAAATAGGCCTATATAATGGAAATGGACAGATAATGACAAATGAAGGAAATTTTGAAGAAGTAGCTGAATTCAAATACCTGGAAACAATAATTACAAATAGGAATGAGATGCGCAAGGAAATTAACAGGCTGATTTCTGGATATGCAGAGATTCTTGTCGTCCTAACGTCTAAACTGAAAATATATAAAACTGTTGTTGAACTCTTATTTTAAGGGAGGAAAGAAGGTTACGAGTATTTGAGAATAAAGTTCTTAGGTACATTTTTGGACCAAAGTGAGATGAACAGACAGGCGAATGGGAAAAACTACATAACAGTGAGTCTGGTCTTTATAAGAAGCCAGATATAATAGGAAGTTAAGTCTCATAGATTGCGACGGATGCGAAATGTGGAACGAATGAGGAATGAAAGAGGTGCATGGAAGCATTTTGTGGGAAAACCAGAGGGAAAGTGCCCAGCTGGCAGACCAAGAATGAGGTCGGAGAATAACATTAACCACGATTTGAGGGAAGTAGATTATACAGGGGTAGATTGGGAAAACATTTTTTTCAGGATAGGGATCTATGGAGAGCTTATGTCCGCGCGATCATGAACCTAACTTACTCTCTGGCACTATCGAACCCGTAGGTTGATGGCCGCGCGGATATAAGCTCTCCATACATCCCTATCCTGAGCTAATGTTTTTCCAATCATTCCCTGTATAATCTACTTCCCTCAAATCATAGTTAATTCATTCTCCCAACTCATTCTTGGTCTACCAACTGGGCGTTTTCCCTATGGTTTTCCTACAAGAAGCTTCCATGCACGTCTTTAAATTTCCATTCGTGCCACATGTCCTGCCCATCGCAGTCTACGAGACTTAACTGTTCTCATTATATCTGGGGTCATGAACCTACAGGTTTGATAGTGCCAGTGAGTTAGTTAGTTTAGTTATAACCTTACTATAAAAAATATTATTTCAGTGAGTTATTATTTTTATATACCCTGTATCTGAAAATAGTTTATCTGATGGATGAAGTGCCCCTAGGAATAGGGGCGCATACAAACCCTTCCCTGCTTCAAATTTCCGCAGTAAATTACCAATTTCAAAGTTGTGGGAGGATAATTTCCCTTATTTCCTCCAATGATTGGTAAATTTCCCAGCAGCGCGTATTTTATTGGCTTAAATTTAGTGATTCTATTATAGTAGCAATTTTTCTCACGAAATAGGCATCACCATGTCTAGTTGTTGATCATCTCATAACTCGAAGTCATTTTACTACAATTTCAATTTCTTGGAAATTCGCAATTACTACTACATTCTCCAAACTCATTTTACTTAAAATAAATAATAATTTTTAAACTCAGCCTCCGAAAGTTCTAAAAGGAGACCATATTTTTTATTTATAATACCAACATTTTAATTATATTATTATTATTATTATTATTATTATTATTATTGTAGGCTGCGATGGGCAGGACATGTTGCACGTATGGGGAATGAAAGACTTGCATGGAAGCTTCTTGTAGGAAAGCCAGAGGGAAAACGCCCAGTTGGTAGACCAAGAATGAGGTGGGAGAATATCATTAACTATGATTTGAGGGAAGTAGATTACACAGGGGATGATTGGAAATCATTAGCTCAGGATAGGGATGTATGGAGAGCTTATGTCCGCGCGGTCATGAGTTCGATAGTGCCAGTGAGTAAGAGTAAGTAAGTAAGTATTATTATTGTTGTTGTTGTTGAACAAGTTTTAAATGTATACAACATCTTCCTGTGCCCAATGTTAAGTTTTGATTTTCTTCCTCCATTCATCTCTATCCTTCCAGTCACCATCCTGCAGTTCCCTGTCCTTTATCACAAATAGCCTAATTTGTTAGGACTATTTAATGAATAAAATTATGCTGTTTACCTGATATTTAAAAAAAAAATATATATATTTAATGTAAACACCGATGTATGAAAACAAATCAGAAATGTGTGGTTATGTTTCATTTGTATATTCATTGCAACTTGATCATATTATTTATTGCCAAATAGGTTCGCAATATTATAAGAATGCACCCTAGTGGATAAAAAATGAAACACATCAAACTATGTATTATAAACAACATTATAGGTTATTAATTTATTTTTTAGTAAACAACTCAGTAAAATCATTATTTAAAAACGCAATTATTGAGCACACAATTATCAAATGTGTAGTTCGAAAGAATCTATTCATTATTTGCTATATTCAATGTATTTGTTGGAGAGTCAGTCACTACAAAATAATACTCAGAATATTAAAACGGAGCAGCTTTCTTTATTTTGGTAAACAGAATTCGATAAATATCGAGATGAAACACGACTGTGATTGGTTGTAAAACAAAATTCATTGAAACGTGATTGGTCATTGACTCCCATTTGGGACATGAGTTAAATTGTTAAAGAGAATTCATTAAGACCATATGACCGCGGTAGACTAGTGGTTATGCTCCTTGTCTCTTGTCCCGAGGATCGCGGGTTCAAACCCAGCCGGAGTCGATGGATTTTTAGGATGGAAAAGCCCAAGGAGCGAGTCCTCTGGGAAGAACTTCAAGCCGTGGATCTCGAGTCTGGATTTTCAGGCTAGTAAAATATTCTTAAGCCTGAATAAAAACGCTTCTAAGCAAAATTTACCGATCTCGACGTCCTAGTAATACCTTAATTGCCTGCTAGATGTCTCATTGGGTCGTGTGTTGACCGCATGCCACTCATGACATCTTTAGGGAAAATACACTTGTCTAGTAACTCCTAACAAAGGAGAGACTAAGGTCCAACATTGGGCTGTTACGTCATTGTAGATAATAAAAAAATGAGATAGAAATGTTACGAAAGAGTTGGATGGAAATAAAGCAATTAGGCTATAAAATATATGGGGTCTCACAGTAAATTTACAAAAAACAGAATATTTGGCAATAAATAGCAATGAAAGAGATAGTTTAATATTGGAAGAAGGATTTCAAATAAAGCAAGTGAAACAAACTAAATATTTGGGAATAATTATGGATAACATTGAAGGTGTAGGCAAAGAGAACATAAAGCATAGAATTGAATTGAGTAGCAAAATAATATCATCGTTAATTCCATATGGTGGGATAAGCATATTTGGAAAGACACAAAAAAGAAATATTGGTTAAACATTAGTGGAATCTGTTGCAATGTATGGAAGTAAGGTATGGACAATCAATAAGTACTACAAGAATAGACTAATATCTCTAGAAATGGATTATTTACGCAGAAGTGCCAGAAAATCAAAATTAGAACATGTCACAAATAAGGAAATTAGAAACATACTGGAAGCAGAAGAAAGCATAATTGAAAGAGTTGAGGAGAAGGAATTAAAGTGGTTAGGACATGTTTTAAGAATGGAAGATGAGCGATGGCCGAAGCAACTATATCAATGGCAACCGACCAGAAAGAAGACCAAAGTTAACATGGAAGGAAAACATGAAATTAGTAATGCAAGCAAGAGGGCTAAGCATTAAAGATGCGCAAGATCGTAAGCTTTGGAAGTTTGGCGCGGGAAGACGGTAGCAGGTGTAATAACCCGAAGACATATAGATAGATAGATAGATCAAAAAACAGAATATGCTGGCGAGAATTCATTAAGACCTTAGAGTTCCCACAGGAGTGAGTGGATCAAACACGAACTATTAATATGCACTCAGAAATCCAATCTATGATAGTACCAAATATGTTAATACGTATAAAATGAATTAGAAAAAAAAAACTTTCTAAAAGCTTCATTTTAAAAGGTAAATGTTATGCAATGCACAACAAAAGAAATAAATGCAATAGATAAACTCTATTAGAAGCGTAATCTATTTTCACTGAAGTAACTGTTTTGTTTCGGATCGCGCAGTGAATGAGTGATAGTGAATTTACTCATCGGTACGGAACGAGTCGATTCACGTTGAATTGACGTGACGTAATGAGGCGTCACTGTACTTCCATTGTCTTGTGTTACGAAGTTATCAACATGTGGTCCGTATACCTGTTCTAGAAGTGCAAAAATAGTCCTACAGCTACGAATTCGTTAATTTGTCAGAAGAATAAATAAAGGCAAAATCTTAAAATAGACATAATTAAACAATACATTAGAATTACCGCCTCACTATGATGGTTGTCCAGCGGCTCGCTTTGTTTTCCCCGCAGCAGTTATATATAGTTAAATACAAAGATGCCGACTACCGCCACTATAATAATTCCGCATGTTAATCATTGTCAAGCATTGTCGCGCGGCACCCGCTTTTATATAAACTTATAGCCTGATACTTCAGGAAAATTATGGATGTGAAACACTTTCTTCAATTTCTGTGCTTAGTTGCTTTTGTTAATACACAGTATTTTTTTTTCTACATTGCTTCTCAATAGCACATTAAAATTTATGAAATTATTAGAAATAGTAAAAGCGTTATAAAAATGAGAAACCATCATAGTGAGGTGATTATACTATCGAACCTACAGGTTCATGACTGCGCGGACATAACCTCTCCATACACTCTATCCTAACGTAATGTTTTATAATCATTATTTTATAAATCTCCTCCCTCGAAACCTGGTTAATGTTGTTTTTCCACAGCTGCCTACTGGATGCTTTCCCTCAAGTTTTTCTTAACAAGTTTAATTCCTATCTTTCATCACCATTCGTGCCACATGTCCTAGTCATCGCAGTCTACGAGATTTAACCGTTCTTATTAAGCCTTCAATTGGTTCCCATAAAAATAATATATTTCACTGCTAAGTAGTTGTCTATATTTACCTGTCATTTCGTCTCTCTTTTGTCCAAAAATGTTCCTAAGAACTTTATTCTCATATACTCGTAATATATTCTCCTCCCTTAAAGTAACATTCCAGGTTTCACATCTATATAACTGGAAGAATAACAGTTTTATATAAATTTAATTTAACTTCTTTTTTAGAGAATTGGGATGACTCCGTAATACATAAAAGCATGCGTTTCCAGAGTTGAGCCTATTTTTAATTTATTTCTGTAATTCATTTCTGTTTGTAATTGTTGTTCCTCGGCATTTGAACTTTGCTACATTTCAAAAGTTCCCTCATTCTCCAAACGAGCTATGAAGAAAATAATTGGTAAGATTTTGTGTGCTATTTTCTATTATTTTTCCTATTTTTAAAATCGTTTAATATAATTCTCCAAGCGCGACAGGCCTAGAAGGCCCTTGGCCTACTATCCGGCTGCTGGCCTCACGTCCACATGTGTTAATCACAGATGCAGACGATCATAAGTCAGTGTAGAGGTGACATGTGGTCAGCATGTCGGGTCCCCCAATCGTTATAGCTGGTCTTCTCAACCTGGAATCGCTACTTATTGTAGCTACCCAAATGCCTCACGATGCTGGGTGGGCATCGATCCCATACTGGCCGAAATTTCATGAGAAAATTTCTTCCCCCAAGGGGACTCGAACCAGCAGCAAATTCTGTAGCTCTGCGCCAAAGCATCTTGCCTTAACCACTCGGCTAGGCGCGGGGGACGTTTTTTAGAATATATTTTGGTCTTTTGAAGATCTTTTATTGGAATTATATAGGTCCTCAACTTCCGAGCCCTGTTCATGACCTACTGTATTTATGGTAGAAATCCATGACATGCAGCTACGAAGGACGATTGACATGATTGATCTCATTGGCTAGGAGATTGACATCCCGGGGACTCGCGTGGTTAGCGAGATGCAATCACTAACTTTGATTTAAGTTTCCGTAACTACCAAATACAAATGTAGCATTAAAGATTAATTCTCCAAGTTTTGGTTTGCAACAATGAAAACAAATATAGCCGATGTTGTCGATGCTCATTGTAAGAGTTATTGATAAAACAAGGCAATTCAAAATGAATGGAGCAAAAGTAAACATTCCTGTGGCTACTGTTTTTAATTTATTTTACAAACACAAATTTAGCATGAAAGGTTAATGGATATTCACAGATGTTCAGTGTGGGCTCCATTTGTGACACGACTTTTTTTTTTTTTTTTTGCCAGAGCGCGCTTGAGCGGTTCCAAGGTAGCTTGAACGACTGAGTTAACCGCGCGCAGAGTTAGATGTTGTAAGTCCTGTGGAAATAGGCCTATATGTAAGCATATGCTATGTTACTCACATACCCCCATAAGAAAAACTCGTATGATTTAAGGTCGGGTGCCAACATCAACAGCACATCATTCAACCCAACGCGATCAATCTTCAATCTAGCAATGTGGAAGATACTCAATGAGATGAGCACGTAAGAAGTTATGTCAAAATGGTGGGGCACCGTCTTGGTAATAATGAAGTAGGTACATACTTTATAACGCTACAACCGCCATTTTTATCAATAACTCTTACAATGAGCATCGACAACATCGGCTATATTTGTTTTCATTGTTGCAAACCAAAACTTGGAGAATTAATCTTTAATGCTACATTTGTATTTGGTAGTTACGGAAACTTAAATCAAAGTTAGTGATTGCATCTCGCTAACCACGCGAGTCCCCGGGATGTCAATCTCCTAGCCAATGAGATCAATCATGTCAATCGTCCTTCGTAGCTGCATGTCATGGATTTCTACCATAAATACAGTAGGTCATGAACAGGGCTCGGAAGTTGAGGACCTATATAATTCCAATAAAAGATCTTCAAAAGACCAAAATATATTCTAAAAAAGGCCTAAAAACTGGAAAAAAATAGCCTAAAAATGCAATTCAAATTAAATAATAATTATAATTTGAACTGCATTTTTAATTAATGTAATAAAACAATATTTAAAAAATAGAAAATTCTAGTGATATGCAATATACACTGTGAAAAAAATGATGACTGATATGCTTCTTCTTTCATGCTATATATATAATATATATTAATTCAACAGAGTTTGAAAACGAAATTCTATGTTCATCAAAAGAAAGTTCTTGGATAATTTAGAATGTGAACGATTTTTTTTTTTCACCTATAATGAATTCAACGAATCCGCTATGGAAATCCGGATAAATAAATTCAAATTAGAATAACTAGAAGCAAATTTGGTTATTTTCTTAATAGAAGCATGATTTGGCTACACAAATGGTATAAATATAGTCGAAAAAGGCAAAGTTGAAAAAAAAGCCGCCAAAACCTTAAAAAAAGAGGTTTAAAAAGGGCCAATAAGTCAAAAACTGTCGAAAAAGAAATGAAAGGACAAATAAAACCCAGCATTTTCTGGCCTACAATGACGCAAAATGTGCATATATATATATATATATATATATATATATATATATATATATATATTATGTTGGGCCTCGTCTTCAGGCATAAAATGTAAAAAGAATTTTTTCCTCAACTTCCGAGCCCTAGTCAATGTTAGGTCTATACTATTCAGTTATTTTATAAAATGGTTGTATTAATAATTTTATATTGCTAAAATATAATCACGAACTTAATATATTTTGGTCATAAAACATTGTAGCCTCTGAAGCGTAAATTAGCAAGGTTTATACAGTCCTTGTCTGTCATCCATAAGGAGAAAATAAAGGTAAACGACTTCTGTTTTTTAAAAAATCAGAAAACCCTTCAAGCTAAGTACATTATTACTCAAACTAATGTAGACAACAGAAGGTTAAAAGAAAAGAACAGAGCGTTAGAAAAATAACCGGAAGAGATTTGTTACACACATTATCACTTAAAACCCAATCACCAAACAAAAATGTTAAAGTCGCGACATATATCGATAGCTAAGCTATCGTTACCAAGACTGACTACTGAATGGATGAATAAAAGCAAGCTAAAGTTGTATAAAAACAAAACAATTTACAATTCAAAGTTATTGTTACATTAACATACCCCTCTTTTTTTTAATGATGAAAATAGGGCCCCTTTCTTTGTTTATATATATATATATACTTTCAAGAACGTAAAAAAAATATTGATCGATCTAACCAGTCTAAGATTACTCGTGTCGATAACAGTAATCTTACACTTGTTAGATCGGTCAATGATTTTAAATTCCTAGTTATTTATGTACAAATTAATTGTAGGACATATATCATCTAAATATGCTATAACATTATCTTCTTACTTTACTTATCAATAAAACTAAAATATATGAAGACACGTATAAATATGTACTATTAAATTGGTATAGAAACATAATTCCATTCCATTCCATAGTGTTCTACCCAAGGGCAGGTCTTTCACTGCAATCCTAGCATTTTCATGCTATACTTTGCAGCTTTACTAAGGAATTATAGGTGTGGTAGCTTCCCGTTGCTTTTCGCACCGGTGTGTGATGATGATGATGGCCGGATGATTTTCGTGGACTGTTGTGCCCTAAGCTTCCTGACATTTGTCTTACAGGTGAGGAAAAACCCCGAAAAAATCCTCACCCAGGAGCCTGTCCCGACCGGGAATCGAACCCGGGCCCGCTGCATCACAAGGCAGCACGCTACCTCGAGACCACAGTGGTGGACTATATATATATATATATATATATATATATATATATATATATATATGGTATGATAAGAAAATTAAATGCCTAGACGGGATTCGAATCCGGAACTCTGAGTCTGTACCTCAGCGTGTTATCCATTACACCACCAGGCGAATCCAATTCAAACACTTATTTTTTATATATGTATTATATTCTCCATTAATACTAGATGTCGCGAGAACTCGGTCATCTAGTAGCTGACTATAACAAGTAAGCAAATTAAAGAGAATATTTTATATAGGCCTATATATAACCGCATTCTCCAGTTATACTATATGGATGCGAAATATTAGCTACATTATCTTTATGGGAAACCAAATACAGTAACAACAGTTACTGGACAGGTCATGTAGCACTTTTGCAGAATGAAAGAGCGACATGGAAACCTTTGTACGAAGACCAGAGGTAAAGTGCCCAGTGGATAGGCCAAAAAAACGAAGTGAAAGGATACCATTACCCATTATTTGATAAAAGGCAAATTATACAGGGGATGATTTAAAAGCTTTAGCTAAGGATAGTGATGTATGGAGAGCTTATGTCTGCGTGGCCAAGGCCCCGGCGTTCGATAGAGCCAGTGAGTTAATGCATTCTACGTCACATACATTAAATTATTCACACATGTTTAAATTTCAATGTAGTTTTTATGGCATAGGTTAATTTTATTATGTTCATATGCCACGTGATTAATAAAAGCATAGCCTATGTTGTACTTTTACTCAATAATATACTATGTAGATTAGTTAGTTTAGGGTTATGTTATATGTAAATTGTAACTAGGCCTATATTATTTTTGACAATTTTAATGACACGTAAATATATCAGTTTCATGATAAGAATGGGATGTCCTAGAAAACGATGAACTGACTTATTTTGAGGTCGTAAAGAGGAATGGCCTAATCCTTGAAGTGATAATGATGATGATGATAACTTAAAGACGGTTTGTCTGGAAACATTAATTTTCATAAAAACTAAACGAAGTTTATTTTTCTATGACACTTATGCATATAGGCTATACAACAAGCTTATCAAGAAATCTTATTAAACTTGTAAATAATACATCCATCCATAGTAATTCTGCCCGAGGGCAAGTCCTTCACTGCAATCATAGCATTTTCATGTTATGCTTGCAGCTTTACTAGGGAATTGTAGGTGTGGTAGCTTCCCGTTGCTTTCCACACCGGTGAAGGATGATGATGATGATGATAAGGATGATGATGGCCATATGATTTTCGGGGACCGTTTGGGCCTTAAAGTGTTCCTGACATTTGTCTTACAGGTGAGGAAAAACCCCGATAAAAACCTCACCCAGAAAAACTGTCCCGACCGGGATCGAACCCGGGTCCGCTGTGTGACAAGGCAGCACGCTACCTCGAGACCACTGCGGTGGACTTGTAAATAATACTACTCGTTAATATTAAAGTATTAATATAAATTATTTCGAACATATTTAAAAAATATATTACAATTATTTTTTTGAATATTAAATTATCGACTATTCTTTTTTTGGCCCTACAATAACTTATACAATCATTGCCTTCCTCCAAATATGATTTTCCGCTTCAATACATAATTTTAATTAGTTGTATCCCAAACTTAAAGATGTGGGTGAGAAATATTTAAATATAATATATATTTCACACTAACTTCTATAAATATCTACAAACAGACTAATTATAAATTACAAATTGAATTTAGATAATTCACATTCCAATTTATCAATCTATTAAACCCACAATTTTTACAATTAATAATATTAAAATGGCCTGTATGGGTAAACAAATGTATGAAGGAGTACAGAAAATAATCAACTTGTGAACCAGAGAATATTCCTTTCCCTATGAACATTTCCTTGTAATTAGTCCACGTAAAATATATCAACCTTGAAATAAGAGGCCTCCGCTTAAAATTTCCCGATCTTTTCACGCCCAGAATTGAATTACAATGTTAATGACTTGAACTATTACAAATCAATGTTGAATAAAAATACTAAGACCACAAAATAGATTTATAGCCCCGGAGGAGAAAAATACATGGAAAACAAGTTTGTATTACACATGGAATGTGAGAAGTCGAAATCGTGACAGGCACTATAACCGTAGTGCCAATGGAATATTTTATTTTGTAATAATTATAAATGGATTCTTTTAAAAAGCAACAATCAATGAGAAAATATGGAGTAAAAGATCAGAACACAGAGGCACGATGGAGAAGTTTAATTTAAAAAAATTGTAAATTATTGATAGACTACATCTATAAGAATGTCCGTCGTAATATCTTTAGTTGATTAATTATGTAAATAGTTACATTGACATTGGCTGAAGAAAAACCTCAGTAATAAAATAACTATCATAAATATATAAATAACTTATCAAACAGATTAACCAAACAAATCTTTGATTTTTTTTTCGTAACCGCAAAACAAAACTGACTGGTTTAAAGATATTTAAAAAGACCTAATAGAATTAAAGATTACAGAAAATTCACTAATCGATCGAACAGCTAAATAAATTATTCAAGATGAAAACATAAGGTTCCAAAATAAATCTGATCAAAAATGCAAACTTATTATCTCAGAAGAAGAGAAGAAAAAAATATAAGAAGAATGAAAAAATACTGGGCCCTAAGAAAGGAACAACATACAGAGAAATGATTGATCCAACATACCCCAAATAGGGTAAAAAAAAAATTAATAACATCATGTTATGGATAGATTGGAGCATCCTTAATTACCATCTACGAATGTAAACACATGTTTGTACATCCCTAATATATGAATCTGAAAACTTAATTTTCTTCCGCATAACTAACTGGATAACTTACTGAAACTTCAGCGATGTAAGTAAAATTTAGTGCTAGATTATGATACGTTTAAGTCTCTTTAATGCACGAATTAACTTTACTGTGCGCGTGTTAATACATGGAAAACTAGGTTATTATTGACAGTTGACAAGCACTATGCCACACATTATAACCACTTCGATTTTGTTATTTTGACACTTCTAATTTGTCATTCACTGTCGCATTCTTATTTTAAGAACGTTTTAACCGTTTCCATAATAGTATTATGTTACCTCAACTTACGAAGGTTTTCTAGTGTTTTGTAAGTGAGATATATACTGCAGTAAAAAGGGAATGAAATATAAAACAAATAACTCACCATTTTGTGTGATCCTAGGTTTATAAAAATATCCATTCTTGCCTTGGTATCTTAGTTGTGTAAAGCACAAAGAACCACAACAATTATCACGATAAAACACCACTAACACAGGCACTAAACACAACACGAGAAACATGCTTCCATACACAACACGCGTACTTTGGCGTCTACTCGCGTTTCAGTTTAACGGAACTTACTAGTGCGCCGGGTCGTCGATAGATGGCTCTACTATTATCACATTGTAAACGCGCGAAGTGGTCAACTTTTAAACAAATATATGACTGTCTGTGCGAGTTGGCTTATGCGGTAGCGTTTGGGACCCGTATTCGGGAGATTCTGGGTTCAAATACCGGTGCCGGCCAATCTGACTGAGATGTTTTCCTGGTTTTCATCAATCGTCAAAGCAAGTACTGGGTTGAAATTTCATTACCAAGACTCATTTCATTATATTCAACATTTATTTCATAGCATAATTAAATTTAAAACAAATGAAAAGAAATGGCGCTATTTGCTCTGGGGAAGTAGAAGGCGTCTCAAAAAAAAAACAAATAAATAGAAATAAAATGGACTGTCTTTTCCATTCTGAACATTACATTAGGTAGTTGTTAACACATGCAAAAAAAAAAAAAATAGAATGCTGACGTAAATAATATTTACGTAATATAACTTATAATTTTTTCAAATTAAATTGTGTTCGTGTTATCTCAGAAGTGGCCCCACCACTGAACCGATAACATGTCGTATTCATAGGAGGCGTGTAGGACATAAATAACTTAAAAAGCAAGAGGTTAAACTAGGGTAGAGAAAAACACATATGAAACACTTGTTTATTGAAAATATTTTATAAATGACCGTCATGTACTGCATCTCAAGTTCGTCACCGGTATGAACAGAGGGAAAATAAGATTGTCATACAATATATATATATATATTAGTTAGGGTGGGGGGCACGCCGTAGCGTAGTGGTTAATGCACTGAGCTACAAGCCGGAGGGTCGAGGGTTCAAGTCCCGTTGGGGTCAGGATTTTTAAACTGACCCAAACCCTCTGGCGGCACTATGGCCCTGGGGTCGACTCAGCCTCTAACGGAAATGAGTACCAGACGCTTGTTCTGGGGGTAAAGGCGGCCGTCACGCAGGGCTGACAACCCGGCTGACATAAAGTGCCGATAGTCTAGAAAAAAGTGGGAGCCTTAACCTCCTACTACCCCAAGGGCCTCCGGGTCTGTTGTGGGATCACTTTACTTTTTTTTTATTAGTTAGGGTAAACCTTTCTTATTACAGTCGATAAAATTACGATGACAAAACATTACATCGAAGCACGTAACTAGATAGTTTGCCGCGAAGATATTAATTTTTTTTTAAATTATTTGTCCTTTAGTATGGGGTTATTTGGTTTAAATGCAGTGATTTGTAAATTATTTTATAATATGAAAAATGGGGAAGCTGTAGGTGTAGGGAATATATTTTGTGAATAGAATTTTAGAAATTTAAAATCATCCTGTGTATGCTGGCGTTTGTGTTTGCATGTGTGGTCTCGAGGTAGCGTGCTACCTTGTCATGCAGCGGACCCGTGTTCGATTCCCAGTCGGGACAGGCTCCTGGGTGAGGTTTTTTCGGGGTTTTTCCTCACCTGTAAGACAAATGTCAGGAATCTTAGGGCCCAAATGTCCCCGAAAATCATCCGGCCATCATCATCCTTATCATTACCATCATAATCATCCCTCACCGGTGTGGAAAGCAACGGGAACCTTTGAAGGTGTTAATAATTTTTACTACCGGTACTGCAATAAGAGTTAAAAAGAGGTAAGGTGTTAATATTAAGGTAATAGTACACCTATAATTTCTAGTAAAGCTGCAAAGCATAGCATGAAAATGCTATGATTGCAATGAAAGACCTGCCCTCTGGCAGAATTACTGTGGATGGATATATCATCATCATCGTCATCATCATCATAGTACATTTAGGCCATTTGTTGACCTGTTTCGGCCTCAAGAGAAACACCGTCCAGAAGTCTTTTCAGTTGACATCCTGGTCTCCTTCTTCCTGCAGGTTGATATCTTAACATTTGTTTGGGTATCCTGTGATCTTCCATTTGATGAAAATGTTGCATCCATCTTGACTTATAATCAGAAATTTTATGGATATAATAATTTTAAATAATTAAAAAATTAATGATTTAATTAATAAAATCAACTAGAAAATAAATGAAGATATATTAAACGTGCTAGTAAACGTTTGATGCTATTATTTACTAAATTTTATCAGTTAACATTTTTATAAAATAATATGGCCCACCCTGTGGTATCAGGGTAGCGTCGCTCCTCGTATGCAGCGGGTCCGGGTTCGATCCTCAAGTTTCCTGGGTGATGTTTTTTTTCTGAGTTTTTCCTCACCTGTAAGACAAATATCAGGAAACTTTAAACCCCAAACGGTCCCCGAACATCATCTGATCATAATCACCATTATCATATTCGTCATGTTTAGTTTGAATGTGTGTCTCAATTATATGTTTTGTTTTAATGTTGTGTTTATCGGAAGACGTCCTGACATCGAGCTTTTCCCTCATTTAGGGAGGTCCTCCATGTTCTTGTATGGTCAAAAAAGTATGTGTGTGATTCAAATTTAAAAATCTCTCTCCCGACAGGTGGTGCCACTGTAAGGCCCGGGTGGCGTGTGACATGTAAAAAGAGTTTATAAGGTGAGAGGTTAAACTGAGTTCATGAAATGGATGGAATAAAATAATTACGCCTAAGGTATCATTCCATAACTTTTTTTTAAATACATTGACAAGTAATTCGTTTATTACGTATTCATTGAAACAGATTTAAACTAATATTAAAATATTCCGGGCTATGTGGCCGTGGTCTATAACTGGCGTTTCTTCCAGACGTTTCTCCCTCATTTGCGGAGGACATCTTCAGTGGCGAGTGCTTCTAGATGGTGTCCCCTTGTCGTAGACTCGACTCGATCGAGTCTACGACAAGGGAACATCACCTAGAAGCACTCGCCACTGAAGATGCCCTCCGCAGTCGAGGGAGAAACGTCTGGAAGAAACGCCATCATAGTCTACGACTATCTTCACTTCTCGCAACTGGAATTCCCTACCGCAAGAAATAAGGGGCTGCCGGACATTTGCATCTTTTAAAAGAAATCTACATTTATATTTGCTCTAACCTTGACTTCATTATTACCCAGTGTAAGGTATATATATTAATTGGTGTTTCTCGTATAATTTATTATATTTATATTATTATAATAATAATTATTATAATTATTATTATTATTATATTATTATTATCATTATTATCGCAATTATTATTATTATTATTATTATTATTATTGTTATTATCGTATAAAATGTTGTTTGTACATGAAATTTACATTGCTACATTTAATGTATCTTTAACTGTTTATAATTAGTGCAATGTATATCTATATTTGTCAAATATTTATTTGTATTTGTGCTGGTTGAGTGGAAGAGAAGGCCTTATGGCCTTAACTCTGCCAGAATAAATAAAACATTATTATTATTATTATTATTATTATTATTATTATTATTATTATTATTATTATTATTATTATTATTATTATTATTATTATTATTTATGGGTGCGAAACATGGACTCTTACTTTAAGGGAGGAAAGGAGATTACAAGTATTCGAGAATAAAGTACTTAGGAAAATTTTTGGACCAAAGAAAGATGAACAGACAGGTGAATGGAGAAGACAATGAACTACATGGTCTTTATAGAAAGCCAGATATAATAAGAACAGTTAAGTCTCGTAGACTGCGATGGGCAGGACATGTTGCACGTATGGGGAATGAAAGACTTGCATGGAAGCTTCTTGTAGGAAAGCCAGAGGGAAAACGCCCAGTTGGTAGACCAAGAATGAGGTGGGAGAATATCATTAACTATGATTTGAGGGAAGTAGATTATACAGGGAATGATTGGAAAGCATTAGCTCAGGATAGGGATGTATGGAGAGCTTATGTCCGTGCGGCCATGAACCTACGGGTTCGATAGTGCCAGTGAGTAAGTAAGTATTATTATTATTATTATTATTATTATTATTATTATTATTATTATTATTATGACCAGGGAACATCACCTAGAAGCACTCGCCACTGAAGATGTCCTCCGCAGTTGAGGGAGAATCGTCTGGAAGAAACGCCTGTTATAGACCACGGCCACATAGCCCGGAATCTTTTAATATTATGATTACCGGCCATGAAAGCCTGCATTCCAGATTTAACCTATCAAATATATGTTATAAAACATAGTGAATCACTAATTATTTTAGGTAATTATTTTTGTGAGATTACCTTCTTATATACTCATTGACGCGAGATTGTAAAAAAAAAAGTTTGTAAAATAATGTACTTTTTGAATGACGTTTATTCCAACATATAACAAATACAATATTGTAGATTAGTTTTTGTTTTATGAGCAGCTTTGTAACAATGCAAGAACATTAACATGGGAGGCTATTTCCCTTGAATCAACCAAGCGCAAAGCGTATGTGTCTGCCGTCTGTCAGGGGCAACATACCGTGAAGGAATGCGTGGGAGTTTTGTCAATCTTAAAACAAGTTTATGTGTCGGTGCCAGCAAAACGTTTATAGTTTATGGTGATCTAAATTAGATGGACATTCATATTTTCATTTAGTTCTGTCATTCTCACAAATTGATTGCTCAAGCGTTCACGATTTACACTACCCTAATTCCATAGAGAAAGGCGTATACGAATTAACTCCGAATTAAGTAATTGAAGGGCTTAGGATAAGCCACATATTGTTCTTTCTGATATATAAGGAATTTAATGTTTCAAAAAAATTAGAAATACTAATTGGGCAGTATTGTTGTTAATAAATTGTGTGATTGTATGATTTAACTCATCACTGGCGCACTTAGAAATGATTTTATGGATATTTCAATACATTTATTTGCTATCATTGTAATAAATAACATTTCTTAACAAAATGTGGCTTATCATGTTACTGCCCTAAGTACTTCAATTTAATACAAAATAAAAAATATAGTATATAATATTAAAACTGTCCACCGCTGTGGTCTCGAGGTAGCGTGCTGCCTTGTCACGCAGCGGGCCCGGGTTCGATCCCCGGTCGGGGCAGTTTTTCTGGGTGAGGTTTTTATCGGGGTTTTTCCTCACCTGTAAGACAAATGTCAGGAAAAACTTTAAGGCCCAAACGGTCCCCGAAATCATATGGTCATCATCCTTACCATTATCATTATCATCATCATCCTTCACCGGTGTGGAAAGCAACGGGAAGCTACCACACCTACACAATTCCCTAGTAAAGCTGCAAGCATAGCATGAAAATGCTATGATTGCAGTGAAGGACCTGCCTTCGGGCAGAATTACTATGGATGGATATTAAAACTCAAAGGCTTCGCTGGTTTGGACATATGAATAGAATGCAAGAAGACAAACTTGTAAAAAGAACATACAAATGGAAACCAATATTATGTACCAGACAGAACAGCTGGGCGCCAAAAAAAAAAAAAAAAAAAATGGCATGATGACATCATAAAATATATAAAAGAAATCAAAATTAAAAATTGGCCAGTCTGTATCCAGAATAGATCTGAATGAAAAAAATAGCTGAGAAGGCCAAAACTTCACTCAAGTTGCAGTCGCCTACTAAAGAAGAAGATCATTCAATTTCGATTTTTTAAAAATAAGCGAACTTCACTAGTACAGCTCCTAAAAAAAAGTAATCATCTCATCAGTAAAATAATTCAGAGATGTGCATGGACATTTCGAGTCGGACAAACTTTTACCAACTCACTGGCACTATTGAACCTGGAGGCTCATTGCTTCGCGGGCATAAGCTCTCCATACTTACCTATTCCGAGCCAATGTTTGTCAAATATTCGCTGAATAATTCATCTCACTAAAATTCTAGTTAATATTACTCTCTCGCCTAATTCTAGACTTACCTAAGGGCGATTTCCCTCTGGTTTTCCTATAGGAAGTGTCCATGCCCCTCTTTCATTCCCCATTCGTGTCACATGTCCTACCCGTCGCAGAGATGGGAGAACCATCGCAGACTACGAGACGTAAGTGTTATTATAATGTTTTATTTCCCAGTTAAGGGTTGTACTAGGTTTGATAAATTTAAAAATGAGGATATAAAAAATAATTAAATGTAATATTAGAGGAAAGGATTCGTCATTGTAGAGATCAATGGACTGAACACCTGGAAAGAATGAGCTGCAGTCGTATTCCTAGAAGAATTTTTTATTATAAACCTGAAGGAAGGAGAGATTTGGGAAGACCACGGAAACGTTAGATCGAGAATATGTGAAGCCGGAACATATTTAAGTGCCTAATCCCTGATTGAAGAAGAAGAATTTGCCATAAACATCATATAGCTAACTATTATGTATTTTTTTTTCCATTCATCTGTCTGTCCTCCTTTGGTAAATATATTTTCCTAAGCAATTATTTATCAAATACTCATCATCTTTCCTCCTCTATTAAAAAGTAAGAAACCACGTTTCGCATCCATATAACTAAAATAATAATAGCGACAAGTTTTTTTTTACTATTTCCATTAATAAAATAAAAAAATATTTAATTTAATGTGATTTCCTTCAAATCTCATACTTAATCCATTTGAATTAGAGATTATATGAGATCCTTAAAACTGTGATCCATTTCCACTGGGATTTGTGTATATATTAAATGTAACTAATTAAGTATATATATATATATATATATATATATATATATATATATACATTAGTTATGATTTATGATAATAAAGAAAGCTTAAAAAGCACTAGTTAAGGCAAGATGCTTTGGCGCAGAGTTACAGGACTTGCATTGATTCGGGTCTCCATGGGGGAAGAAATTTTCTCATGGAATTTCGACCAATATGGGACCAGTGACCATATAGCATCGGGAGAAATTTGGTTAGCTACAATAAATAGCGACTCCACTTTAAGAAAAACCAGCTATAATGGCTGAGGACCCGATATGCTGACTACATGTCACCCCTTCACTAGCTGGATGATCGACTGCCTCTGTGATTAACGTATGTGGATATGAGGCAGCAGCCAACTGATGAACCAAGGACCTTCTAGATCTGTCGCGCCATGGAGTTTGATCAGTTTGAAAAGCATTATTGATAAAAATTGAGTGAATAAAAATACCAATCTGAAAATATTTAAGTGGAAGGATATTCTAAAATTCATATATTCTGGAACATGTAAGAACTCTGAGTAACCATAAACTTCTGGGAAACTGATTTTAAGATGTTAAAATAAATGCAGCGCCCAATGTTATTTATGTATTTTCCCCAACATATGGTGTAAGTAGATCTATTTGGCACAATTCTAAAGTATGTGTCATAATTCACCATTCGATTGAGCATGGCTATAAATAATGTTCCACCTAAAATAATTCTACGCAGAACTGTCAGTTACACTCTCATTTCGGGGAAGTCTTTAATTTTGAAATATTCAATAGAAAACAGTGTTTTGCAAGCTTACTAGAATGACGTTTTCTTTGTCCAAAATAACTTTTCGTCTGCTTAGAACCAAATTGTTCTAACTCCATTCTTTTAAAATTTTTCAGGAGAATTCAGTTAAGTTTTGGAAACTACCCAATTCACAATAATAGCACTGTTTTGGGAAAAAAAGGGTTTAACAATTTCTGACTACAAAATGTACAATTTTATGTGTGAAAATTGATTCAGAAGAGGAGTTACAACATAATGGACAACAAAAAAATGGAGGTAGAACAACTTGTTTCTGAAAAGACATTTTATGTATATCCTGAAATATAATATTACAGAAAGTTAATAAAACCCGAATTATCAATTTAAAAAGCTAAAAGAGTCAACGCGTTTCAGTAGCGACACTATCATTATCAATACTTTATATCAAGACTCAATATTAGGTCTTGATAATGGTAGCGTCGCTAGTGAAACGCGTTGACTCTTTTTAACTTTTTCAATTGGTGATTTGGGTTTTTATTGAGTTTGTGTAATACAAGTTAATCACCAAGAAGATCCTGTTTATTAAATACTGAAATACAATGTTTAATACATTTCCAGTTAATTACGGACATGTACATAGTAACATATTTAGCTTGTATTTGTACAAATATAAAATTATGATTTTGGAACAAACTTAATTCATAACAACTGTGCTTTTCGTTTTTATCATATATATATATATATATATATATATATATATATATATATATATAGCAGGTCCTTCACTGCAATCATAGTATTTTCATGCTATGTTTGCAGCTTTACTAGGGAATTGTAGGTGTGATGGATGAAAGCTTCCCGTTGCTTTCCACACCGGTGATGGATGATGATGATGATGGCCATATGATTTCGGGGACCGTTTGGGCCTTAAAGTTTTCCTGGCATTTATCTTGCAGGTGAGGAAAAAGCCCGATAAAAACCTCACCCAGAAAAACTGCCCCGACCGGGGATCGGATCCGGGCCCGCTGCGTGACAAGGCAGCACGCTACCTCGAGACCACAGCGGTGGACTATATATATTATTTTCTATGTGGATGTTCTACGACCTCAAGCTCTTAGCGTCGCTATTAATACGTCAAAATCCCGACAAATTTAAATGAGATCCATCTTTTTTTCTTTTTTTTCAGACTTGAGTTATTTGAGAATGTAAACCCTCTTTTTGTGTCTGACGTAATGTCAGATAGAAACATGAGATGAAACTAGTATTATTGAAGGTCTGTGATACAAGGATACCGGCTAAATGACATGGAAATGGAGAAGTGGTGGAACTAAGTTTTTGGCAGAAAAACGGGAGAAACCTCAACAAAAGCTTCCCTGGTCCCCGGATACGATTCGGCCACCACGAATCCCACATGGAGTTACCAAGGCGCAAAATGGGGACCCAGAATGGTCAACCGTTGTTATAACCATTTGCAATATGCAGCCGCCTTGTGTCGCTTGTAAGTTCATATATATATATATATATATATATATATATATATATATATATATATATATATCATCAGAACGAACGCGAGCATGGGAACTAGCACTCTCTTTCACTACTTTTCAAACTTCTGAATTCCTACATTCCTACTTACCTGGCGTCCAGATTTGAGAAGTTATCCTCCTACCACAATATTGACACTAGGTCACAAGATAGCAGTCTGCTAACAATTCCTCTTCATAGCACTTCCTCCTATTCTACATCCTTCACAGTAGCCTCTGCCCGCTCCTGGAATCTCCTTCCTCAAGATATCAGGGTTTGCCGCACACTTGGCACCTTTAAGTCACACTTATACAGTTACCTGTTGTCTAATAATTAATTTGTCTCTATATATTTAATTTTATACTATGTCATTAATCTTTTCCTCGTTTTTTTATATATCTTGCTCATACTATATATTTAATTCGTTAAATTTAGAGTAAATCAAAATACATTATAAATATTAATTGTATTGTATTCATAACTTGTAATCATATATATATATATATATATATATATATTGTAATTTCGATGTAAGACTATTTTTTTTGTATTTTTTTAAAACCTGGTTGAGTGGTAGACAAGGCTTTAAGGTCTTAACTCTGCCAGGTAAAATAAAGCTATTATTATGAAAATAAAGCTGCTATTATTATTATTATTATTATTATTATTATTATTATTATTATTATTATTATTATTATTATTATTATTATTATTATTATTATTATTATTATTATTATTATTATTATTATTATTATTATTACTTCACCATAATAACGCTTTTTATTGCAGTGAAAATATTTTACTCATTTTACAACAAATTTGAATTTCCAAATCAAGCAATTTGTTTAAAAATAAAATAATTGTATATTTTATCATTCTTCTACTTAGATTTGCTTTTTTTATTTTCTCTAAAATGATACTTTCAGTGTTTTAAGGATGAGTGTCTTCTGAGTATGCCTTCCTAAGGGAAGTAAAGACATGGGACCCGCTTCGCAGATTTACACTACTTAAAAGGACCTGAAACTAAGTAAGAAGACTATGTAACTAACTCACTGGCACTATCAAACCCATAGGTTCATGGCCGTGCGGACATAAGCTCTCCTTTGGCCCTGAAGTAGTCCCCGCCCCTAGAAACGAATGGGGAACTATTTGACTTCTACAAAATTTTACCCCAGTGGAATCCATGTCCGCATTTCTTGACGGTTGTATTTTTACAGTGAAAGATAGTCACTCTTTCGACCAAGGTACTTTTCTCGTCTGCCTTATCACCTTCGACCAGTCCGGCATGGATAACCCTACCGACAGCAATGCTACCGCCGGCATAGCTCTCAGGATCAGACTAAGCAATTTCATTTTAATCTTAGACTAAGCACAATTTGACCGTACTTTCTATTCCAAATCAGAATTGCTAACACAATGACCTGAGCGTTGTTAATTCATGAGTCTCTCTATAATTACTATATACATTATACATTGGGGGCACGCCGTAGCGTAGTGGTTAAGGCACTGAGCTACAAGCTGGAGGGTCGAGGGTTCAAGTCCCGTTGGGGTGAGGATTTTTAAACTGACCCAAACCCTCTGGTGGCACTATGGCCCTGGGGTCGACTCAGCCTCTAACGGAAATGAGTACCAGACGCCTGTTCTGGGGGTAAAGGCGGCCGTCACGCAGGGCTGACAACCCGGCTGACATCAAGTGCCGATTGTCTAGAAAAAGTGGGAGCCTTAACCTCCTACTACCCCAAGGGTCTCCTGAGGCCTGTTGTAGGATCACTTTATACATTATACATTATTATCGAAATGATGTTGGTATTATAGAAGACAATTATTGTAAAATTATATTTTATTATGTTGGCGATAATTACATAACAAAATCATACGCCTCTAACGGCCAAAGCTAGAACTGAATTCACACACGGCCATATTGATGTTTACAAACATTTTATAAACACGAGAAAACGATGAGAAACATAGAGAACCGAAAGGTATTCAGATGGCAGTGGAAAGGAAATGTTAGTCGTTACTCTATTGCATTTTAATAATCTTTCCGTATGAATTTTATGGTTATGTGATTAAAAACAGGACTTTTTTTTTGTGAAGAAAGACTTGAATAGCAAAAGGTAATGTAAATACATACTTTCTGATTAGTAATGTTTTCTAATAATCTACAAATGAATGTTTGAAATAAGTAAACTTAACCTCAATACGTTAGGCACGTGTTTATATTATTCCTATTTATTATGAATTGGAAATATTAATACTGGTTAGCTTCGGCATGTTTTAAGACTGGCTATCAATAAAAAGTGAATTATATCTCGTGATGATACAAACAATGAATCGCGATTTCTAAAACCATGATAAAAGGCCTAAGACTTTTTGCTGTAACCGAATAAAATGCTTTTTTTCACTTACATGTAATTACTTCGGAAAATCATTTAAAGTAATAGTGATATTATCGAAACGAAACCATAACCCTACAAATGGACAGAACTTGGGTGGAGTATTTTATAACTTGTCCCATAATGGAAATACAAGCCATAAACTTAAACAACTCACACCATACTTCTAGGCAATAATTTCATTTGGCATTGCTATTTCATTTGAAAAGCTTAAGCCTAAACAGTTGTTGAACTTTTTAGTTTTTTTATAATGATCGGTTCTAAGTAATTACTCTCTTATGCCATAACTTAACAGTAAATACCGTAATTTTTCATATATTACAATATGTTGAGAAAACCACTTATAATAGCCAGGGATCCTGACATGCCGACCGTCTCACCGCTGTACCAGGTGAATGATCATTGATCTATGTAAATGATACATACAAGTCTTCTAGGCCTGTTGTGCCAATGAGTGGTATATTGTTTACTAACCTTGAAGGAGGGACAAAGAGAAAGACTGTCTCTAGCATGTGACTGCAATGGACCCCGTCTACCAGGAACGACATAAGTGCTGCGCACTTGCTACAGAGAATTCATAGACTGTGCTTGCTGTATATGTGTACACACACACAATTATGTATATGGAATTTCACTTTGCTCAATATCAATGTATATTTACTATTTATGTTATTGCGATATTCATAATGTGAATTATGTTGTTCATTTAGAAAAGATGTCATTTCGTGGTCGAGGAGGTGGTGGTGGTTATGGAGGTGGCGGTGGTGGTTATGGAGGCGGAAGAGGTGGATTTGGAAGAGGAGGCGGCGGCGGAGGTTATGGACGTGGTGGTGGAAGAGGTAACTTCCTTTCATAGTGAAAGAGAAAAATTATTAAGAACTTGAGAAAAACAGTACATTACCCTTCCCAATATATTTTCAAAGTCCTATAAAATAACAGTGCGCATGCACATGAGTTTATAGAGCTGTCGCTAGGTGGAATCACATATCTTAGAAATCCTACAGAAAGTTTATAGAGCTGTCGCTAGATGGCAGCACATGCAGTATGACCAACCTTCAAAATAAATGATCAAATGTTTATTAAAAATGGATGTACACTAACTTCTCCCTTCCTAATAAAAATAGTGTAATAGAGTTGTTGGTGGCAACTTTGGAAAAGGGGTGAAAATAGCTAGTGAGTATGACAATATTGTCTAAAAATGTAACGTTACCACGTTTCCTGTAAATAAATAAATACATAAAATTATTAAAAAATGTTATAAATATTGTTGATAAAGTTTAAAATTACGAAATGTTAGTAAAGACAGAAGAAGTATGTAGACTAACAGTGTTGCAAGAATACCCTATGTAAAAGAAGGGAAAAATAATGTACTGTTGAGCCAGAACGGGTTTCCAACAAGACTTATAAACTCAAAGTATAAGCAGAAATACTTTAAAAAAAAAGTCTACTATGCTGGCTTATATGGTAGCATGCCTGTTTCCTGACCGTCATGGTTCGATACCTGACAGGGTTGAAAATTTTAAATGTTAAATTAATTTAATTGCAAAATTTTCCATCTCAGGGCCAGTAGTGGTGGTGATACACAATTTTTAATCACCAGATTGTGCACCAGTTTACCACATTAAATTCCAAACCTCACTGCAGATCATATGTTGAGAAGGCTTGAGGTACTGTTGATAATGATTCGTCTGTCGAATGGGTGCGTTAAGCCTGGAGTCTTTGGTGCTTTTTGATATGAATAAGCTACGTGCCAGCACCAGGTTTCACCTTCTCACTTGTGTTCATCATCATCCCTCATATAAAGCACTTTACACTACATAAACATACATTACTCTCTCTGCACAATACAAGAACACATCATCTACATAAAATGGTCTGTCAAAGTGGTGCACAAATTGAAAAAACCAGGCTGATGTTTCCATTAAGCGCAGTGAGAAATTTTTCTAAGTCTGAGGCAGACACCATGTGCATGCAACAACAGGGTTTTATTTTGAAATTATCTCACCATTAACAACAAATTTTACATTTCTTCTAACGATTATTTTAACATATTTTTCTATGATATTTAACTATATATGTAACATGAAGACGTGGCAGCCATATTGATTAAAAAAAAATTCTATACAACAACAGTGCATCCAACATAGGTTATGTACTTCAGAATTTGAGAACTTACTATTTATTTTTGGGCGTTGCATTCTTTAACAGATTAGAGTGCTTAAATTGCATTAGGTTAGCTTTTAGGTGGATCTTTCACAGGTTAGAGTATTTAAATTGCATTAGGTTAGCTTTTAGGTTTGTTAAATAGCATGTATAATGTTGGCTGCATTGCAATATTCCATAGAGTAACTGCTTCGCGTTTGTTGGTGCATGTGTGTGGTATCTGCCTGGAACTTAGAAACATTCTCACTGCGCTTAATGGAAAGATTATCCAAAAACCACATTAATGCCATCTATCTGCCAAGCGCGGAACCCAAAGCACATAAAGTACAGTGTGTGGTATTAGAACACACACACATACTTTAAAAAATGGGTACAATATTATAGTTCATACAGGAAGTGATGTTGGGATGAGTTCCAGTTTGCCAAATTTTGTAATGTAGACATGACTATTTAACTCATGCCTCAAATGGCAGTCAATAACCAATCACGTTTCAATGAATTTTGTTTTACAACCAATCACAGTCATGTTTCACCTCGATAATTATCAAATTTTGATTACCAAAATAAAGAAAGCTCCTCCTTTTTAATATTCTGAACAGGTCATCAGTATTATTTTGCAGGGACTGACTCTCCAACAAATACGTCGAATATAGCATATGATGAACAGATTCCTTCGACCTATACATTTGATAATTGTATTTTTAAATACTGATTTTACTGAGTTGTTTCCGAAAAAAATGAATTAATAACCTATAACATTGGTTATAATATACAGTTGGGTGTGTTTAATTTTTTCTCCACTAGAGTGCATTCTTACAATATTGTGATCCTATTTGGCAATAAATAGTATGATCAAGTTGCAGTGATGAATAAATAAAACATAACCAAACATTTCTTATTTGTTTTCAAACATTGCCGTTTACATTAAATATATATATATATATATATTTTAAAATAACTATATTTAAATAATTATTTGTGAGTAAACAGCTTAATTTTATTCGTTAAATAATTAATCCTAATAAATGCCACTCTTGATTTCCAAATTCTCTAGATAAATTTGGAAATCACTCATGGCCTTACTTATGATATCTTACCATGAAGTTGAGAAGATCGTCTATAATGGCTGGGATAACGCAATGTACTGATCACGTGCTACCCTATACTTGCTATATGATCGTTCATCTCTGTGATTAACAAATGTAGATGTGAGGCTGGCTGGTAGGCCAAGGGCCTAGACCTGTAGAGCCATGGAGTTTCTTAGTTAATATCTTTCCATGAATAGTAAACATAAACAATCATAAACTATTATAACAGATATACTCACTAATTATCTGAATACCAATATTTACAGTACAAATGATATTGAAACACAGTGAATAAAATCTGAACTTATACCATGTTGGTCTATTGTGGAAAAGTTATAGAATTTCAAAATATTTTCTAAGAGTATTAGAAATTCTCAGAATCTAAATTATCAGAACTCTTAAGATCCATTAATTCACTGTAGGTGTTTATTCTGGATGTCATTCTTATTAGTTAACATTTCACAATTTACTTTTTTCAGGTGGACGTGACAGGAATAGTTTTGGAGGGTACCAGGAAGGTCCACCAGAAGAGGTAAATATTTTTTATTTTGAGATCAAATTGTGTCTAGGATTTATGAACATACATCAATAGATTATTGTGTGTATATATATATATATATATATATATATATATTCATTGCATTATTTTTTAATATAAATTGATCATTAATGATTAAATAATATTTGGTTATGAAAATTCAATTCAGCATTTGCCTTGACAGCTAAGAAAAGCTATGAAAAAACCAAAGTTATAGTCCAGCCACTGATTCTCTGGCCCTGATGTTTTCACAACAGTGTTGCCAATATGGATATTCAGTGGGAGGGTCATAGATACAGCTGACATCTCAGCAATTTCAAACCTTACTAGCACACTATAGCTGCATCAAGAGCAGTGATTGATTGTGGCAGACGTTCACTCTCACATCAACCATTTCCTTATTGGCGGTAGAGGGCAAGTTCTCCCTTTACCCCTCGTATAACCTGAACTTCAGAGCCGGAGATCCAGCGGCTTGGGTATAGTTTTGCTAGTTTTATGATTTGAACCAGAATCTTCTAATATATGTCTAAAATACTATTGTTTGAGTTAATTTGCGTGGTAATCTAAGATAATGTGTTGTTGTGTATAGCTAAAACCTCTAATCATGTCCAGTATAATGGATGAGATGAGATGAAGGCATCATTATTAAAGGTCTGTGATGTAGAAGGATGCCCGTAGCACCATCACAGGGTCACATTAAATTCGATAACAATAGTATGGAGAACTGGTGGAATTAAATTTTTGGCAGCGGAAAACAAGAGAAACTCTGAGAAACACTGGTACTTGTCTACCACTATCTCCATGTGCAGTTGACTGCAGTGGTCTAGTGGTTATGTTCCTTACCTCTAGTCCCAAGGGTCGCAGATTCAAACCCAGTTGGAGTCGATGGAATTTTAGGATGGAAAAATCCAAGGGAGAAGTCCTTCGGGAAGGACTTTTAAGCCATCAGTCCCGAGTCTGAAAATTTTCAGGCTTGTAAAAGAACTGCAAGCCTGAATAAAGAGGTTTCTGTGCAAAATTTAACTGACCTTCATCCATCCAAGTAATACCTTAGCCAATTTATTTATGGGTTATCTTGAATCACATATCACCAATGCTTATCCTTTGATTTTCAAGTGTTGGTATAGATATGTAGATGATATTATCGCTGTAATTGATAAAAAATACATTCAAGATGCATTGAAATTGCTTAATCTTCAGGATGAGTCAGTGAAATTCACTATTGAAATGGAACAAAATAACAAGATTCCTTTTTTAGACTTATACTTAATAAGAAATGAACAACAGAAAAAAATTGAATTTAACATTTACAGAAAAGACACACATACTGACAACTACATAAAATCTTCAGGTTTTAATCATTTGACACACAAACATGCAATTTTCAATAGTCTATTACACAGATTGTTAAATATTCCACTTAATGTAGAAGATTTTGACAGGGAATATAATCATATTGTTCATGTTGCTAAAATAAATGGTTTCGATGAAGACATTATAAAGAATAAATTAAAGAAATTCAAACAACAAAAAAGGTTACAGGAATACACCACCTTACATCATGGTCCCAAGAAAGATGTAAAATTCAAGAAATTCACTTACCATCCAGAAGTTCATAATAAGTTTCAAAAAATTTTCAGAAATTTTAATATAACATTAGCTCCAATTAACAAATTCAGCCTGGGTAATCTGCTGTTAACTAATAATAAATGAATGTAATACCCCAGACAACAAAAAATCTGGGATTTATCAAATTGATTGCAAAGATTGCAACAAGATATATATAGGAAAAACAAAAAGGAACTTGGAAACTCGTAAAAAAGAGCACTTCAGAAACATAAAGAATGGAGAAATTGAAAAATCAGCTATAGCAGCACATAGTTTGTTAGAGCATCATAGGATTGAAAAAGAAGCAAAACTTTTAAAACATCTATCTAAACCTTTGGATTTAACAGTTTGGGAAAAAATATATATTCAAAAAAACCATACTAGAACTATGAACTTTGAGATTCCGGAAGAACCAAACTTCATTACAAAGTTCTTCAAAAATACAACAGATAGCAGTTTAGGAAATGATTCATTCAAAATAACACCAGATGGCAGTTTGAAGAGGAATTCCTTCAAAAGAACACCAGATGGCAGTCTGGATAATTACCGGCAAAAAGGAGAAAAAATTGACAGTCGTGAAAACAGCTGATGATGACGACAAAGTGTCGCCGATACTGCAGTGCTGTGTTTAAAAAAACATAGATGTATGAGGTAAGAAAAAAATCACGATTCATTTAATTATTAATACCTTAGTTGCCTACTAGTTGTCTCATTGAGGCGATGTGCCAATGTCATATCACTCATTGACATCTGTAGTTAAATAAGCATAACTAATTTTAAAATGCAATCGGAAGTAACATTAAGAGGTTTATTAATCGTGAATGGAGAACAGTTTTAACAACTCACCTCATACAATTTCAAATTTCTTTGATACTGATGGTTTCAGACAATATCTTGTCCCTCTTCAGTCATGACTTCCACTGACTATAAATAAATATAATTAAGAGGTTTGTTTAATAATTAAAACATTTTGTCTGTTCATTCTTACCTCTTATAGTTGTTTTTGTCGAACATATGTTTCAAGGCTTCTTAGTCCCGTCGTCAGCGATTCCAGACTCAGTCGCTGACGACGTGACTAAGAAGCCTTGAAACATATATTTAACTTTTACAGGAATTAATCACTATGAGGTTTTTTTTTTTTTAATTGGTGAAATGGGCATATTGACTGTATATATATTTTACTATGAGGTTTAATTTATGGTAAAATCAAATGTTCGAAAAAAAACAACTATAAGAGGTAAGAATGAACAGACAAAATATTTAAATTATTAAGCATAACTAAATTCGCCTGGTCAAGAAACTCCCATTAGGGAGCATCCATATCTCCACATGGGACTTACAGGATACATACATCTCCACATGGAATGACTGAGACATAAACTCAGAACCCAAATATAGAGGGAATGTATCTAATCACTTGTGCCATGGAATCGACCTGTTATTATATTTTCTCTAGATATATGAATTTTTAAAAATAATTTTAAATTCATAATGTTTTAACCTATACCTATAATATGAAAAGCAATTGAGGCATTGACATGGAAAAGGTAGTAAGTCATAAAAAGCAAATTTTATAGGGGAAGCAAAAAAAAATTTCCCAACATTAATATTAATATAATTTTGACACTACTAAACAAGAAATTTTATTTGCAAAATATTTACAAAATATCCATATTAGCTTTATAAAATATACTTAAATTTAAAAGTGTCAAAATTGTTTTTTACTTCCAGTGTAAAATTCGCTTTTATGACTTACTACCTTTCCCATGTCAACACATCAATTGTTCTAGTTTGAAATGTAAACCTACATTTTAATAGTAATACTATGTTGTATTTTTTGTGCAGGTGATTCCTCTGGGATCGTATTTATATCCTTCTCAAGATGATCTTGTGGTGAAGGTTCAAATAGATGATGTTCCATATTTCAATGCACCAATATATCTCGAAAACAAAGAAGCTATTGGAAAGATTGACGAGATATTTGGCAATATTCGAGATTACTACGTGTCAGTTAAGCTGGGTGACAACATGAAAGTAAATTCATTTGTTAAAGAACAAAAGGTAAGATTTTTTTTCTTTCTTTCATCATAATCATTAGTTTATACCAGGCATGGGGAGCTGGCGAATGAAGGGTAGTATGACATATTCCTCATTCCACCTTTCATTGAACTCAAGACTGTTATTGTCATCTGGGCATACCATGCAGTATCAGTGGCGGCGCAACCTTTACAACCTGAAACATATGCACTAATCCCTTCCATTCGTACGCACTTTACATATATCTGTGCAAACGTTTGAAGGGCACATAGTATACCGCTGACACTAATTTATCTATGTCAGGCTGATAGACTCGTAGAGAGACGTAATATTGAGTCAATGGTGTTGTCATTTAATCTGGAGTGTGTTTTAGATCTGATATGATTTCTCAGCAATCAGGTTTGAAATCCGGTAACTAGCACGTACTGAATTCTCTGAAAGTGGTTGTCTGCAATCGTTTTGGAGTGTCTGCTGCTTTAGATTATTTAAAAATCCCACTTGTCATCTCCTGTGTAAACAAAACATACAATGTCCGCTATGTCTATTATATTTAATTTATGAATCTGCATGTTACCTAATGTATTTTAAAAATATATATTATTAATATGTCCCTGTAAAAATATAGTTATATATTTATAATCGTGCCTGTGCCTGTACGTATGATTTGCATGTGAAGATCTGAAATGTCGTTGGATATTATAGTGTAGTGTTTCACATGACGAAACCGCGTAGAACACAATAAGCAAACAACTTTTGTGCCATTCTGAATGCAAAAATAATCATTTACCCAGTCCATACTAAAATGATATCGGTGTTTAGAATTTGCCACGCTCATGCTGGATTGAACGCCACTGACTCTCAATGTGTATCTGCGTCTCCAGTGCAGGTACAAATGAGTGGAATGGGTATCGGCGGGGAGGATTGTTATGAGCTCTCGGAGCCCAAGCTCCCCAGCCTGGTTTATACCATCTTGATTGATCCCCATCCATCCTGCTCAGTGCCATGGAGTTTAATAGTTTAATTTTTTTAGTAACTAATTAACTAACTCACTGGCACCATTGAATCCATAGGCCATACCGACATCTCTCCATATATCTCTATCTTAAGCTAATGTTTTCCAATTTACTTCCCTCAATTAATATTATTATTATTCTTCTTCTTCCTTCCAAGTATTAGGCCAAGGCCTGTTACGATCCTATAGAAAATTTTCCCTCCAGCGTTTATTCTCCCACCTCATTCTTGGCCTAACAATGCATTTTCCCTGTGATTTTCTTACAAGAAGCTTCCATGCACCTCTTTCATTCCCCATTTGTGTCACATGTCCTACTCATTGCAGTCTATGAGACTTAACTGATCTTATTATATTTTGCTTGCTATAAAGACCATATAGATTATGGTTATGTAGTTGCCTCCATTCACCTGTCTGTTCATCAGGTCCAAAAATGTTCCTAAGAACTTTATTGTAAAATACTCGTAATCTCCTTTCCTCCCTTAAAATAAGAGACCATGTTTCACATCCATACAATATAATGGAAAGAATAAGAGTTTATATATTTTCAGTTTAATGTTTTTTAAAGGAGTTGGGACGACAAGAGTTCCTGTAATAGTTTTTTTTATAAACATTATTAAAATCATAATGGAATGATAGCCCAATTAAAGATGCATACATTTAAGAGCGATGATAAACGATCCTCAAAGCAGCACAGTCTTTATCATTTTAAAAGCGAAGCAAAATATTCACATTGGAGCAATGAGAAAAGATAAATGATTATGATACAGAGAGTGAATATTCTCACAGAAATTTGACTCTTACGATCATCCAGCTATTTTTGCATTTTAGTTTTTTATACATATACTTACTCTAAATTGCTAGATGGAAAAATTAATTTCTATTTCATTAGTAAAATTATCTTTAATCCAAAATTTATTATAAATCATAAAAATATTGTAAAAGAAAAGTGATCCCACTACAGGCCTTATGAGGCCCTTGGAGTAATAGGAGGTTATAAGGCTCTACTTTTCTAAAAATCAACACTTGATACCTGCCAGGTTGTCAGCCTAGCATGACAACATCCGGCATTCATTTCCATTAGAAGCTGAGTCGACCACAGGGCCATGGTGCCACCAGAATGTTTGGGTCAATTTAAAATCCTGACCCCACTGGGACTTGAACTTCGACCTTCCTTCCAGCTTGTTACACATTGCACAAAAATACTACGTACAACCCTAAATGAAGAAAAGATATATGGCAATTTTCATAATTTTTTATGTAAATTATTTGAATGATTATACCTCATAATGTTTACTTCCCAACATTAATTTAATATAAACCTCTTAATGTTACTTCCTATTGTATTTTAAAATAATTAATTCTATTTCTAATCTTTTTTGCAATCTAAATAGTAAATAAAAATATCATCTTCCAAAATTTAGTATAGTAGGCAATATAGAATATTATTTTTATTTTAGAAAGAAAAATTATCGCTCAGACCAGGATTCGAACCCTGGATGAATATTTTGATTATATACATGGTATAATAAATTATTTAAAAGCAATGGTAGAATTTAGGCAATGTATATTTTTTCTTCAAATATGATTTATCCTTCAGTGAGAAATGTTAAATTTATAATAAAAATTTATATTATGTTGATATTGATTTTTGTGATTCCACAATGCATTACACACTAATAAATTTATCAACATCTATTTTTATCGGTAATTTGACTTTTAATGGTTTGATTAATAAATAATCAATTACAAAGACATCTGTGGTTGTGAGAATGAAGACAATGAAAATTTCCCTTCTCATCAATTTTTTTCCCTTCATCCAACATAAATACTTTATTATGAGTCATAATATCGGTTGAAAATGAGAGGGATGTCCTCTTGAAAACTGCAGTTCCCATGTTTAAGAAAACATAAACTATGAGGAAGGATAAGAAGTGACTCGATTCATTCATTGAATAAGTATCTTAATGTAAAAGCTTGTTTATATTTTCTCTAGTGAAGCAGAGCTGCTTCAAGTATTGATTATTGTCGCTCCAACATGTATGCTCCCTAAGACACAATCAATTGTTCTAAAGTTAACTGTGTAGTGTTAATAAATACAGATAGTTTGATCATTCACACTTGCATATCTAAATTTCTTACAGCTCTACATCAATCCTCAAAAACTGCTACCCTTAAAGAGATTTCTACCGCAGCCCCCAGGCACAGTACAGAAGAGAGGTGGTGGTGGAAGAGGAAGAGGTGGGGGTGGTAGGGGTGGACGTGGAGGTAGGGGTGGTGGTGGCGGTGGATTCCGAGGCAGAGGAGGCGGGCGAGGTGGAGGTGGAGGTTTTGGTGGACGTGGCGGTGGAAGAGGAGGTGGATTTGGAGGCCGTGGCGGTGGAAGAGGAGGAGGAGGAGGATGGAACAGATAACAGAAGACAAAGTATTCATTATAAGCACAATTGTATAGCCCACATTGGGAAAATAATTTTTATTGGAAATATATTGTGTATCTGAAGTTTACTAAAGTAATAAATTCAATACATTTTTAAAACAGAAAGCAAACATTTATTCACTTTCCTTTATCTTATAGAAAAGTCAAAATTGTAAAAGTCCTACAGTGCAGGAGCTGTATAAATTAGGTGAATTTCTCAGAAATTCAAACTTACCAAATAAGGTAAATCTGATTTCATCTTACCTCGTAGAAGTAGAGTTCTTTTAGGACACGTTTCAAAACAATCTTTTTTTTTTTCATCAGCTTGTCCAGACTGTTGATTTTTACATTGTTGGCCCTGGATATCAACTCCTATTCCATCTTTTTGTGGTTCAAAGAATTTGCATATAAAAAAAAGCTGGAGTAGGAGTCAACATCCAGGGCTGACAATATAAAAATCAACAGTCTGGACAAGCTAAAGAAAAAACAACATTATTTTGAAACATGTCCTAAAAGATTAAATTAATATTAAGAAGCTAAAGCTGTTACTATGATTGAAATAAGTATATTAAAGTACACAACTAAATTATTGTAATCAAATGGTAAAGAGAAAAATTTTTTATGCTTGAACCGGGAATCGAACCCCGAACCTTCAGCTTACCGTGCTGATGCTCTTAACCATTGAGCTAATTCAGGCTTCCTTCCCATCCAAGCATAAATCCTTCCTTTACCTTACTGTCTTGGTCCCACATTCGAATGCTATGAATCATCATTCACAAATACACAATGAATGGCTTCTACCTGAAGAAAAAATTTTCTCTTTACCATTTGATGTCCTAAAAGAACTCAAATTCTACGAGGTAAGATGAAAACAGACTCACCTTATTTATTAAGAAGAACTTCATAATGTTATTTCTTATTGTAATTTATAACAAGTCGGAAGCCAGATATAATAAGAACAGTCAAGTCTCGCAGACTGCAATGCACAGGACATGTGGCACAAATGGGGAATGAAAGACGTGCTGGAAGCTTCTTGTAGGAAAACGCCTAGTTGATAGACCAAGAATGAGGTGGGATAATAACATTAACCATGATTTGAGGGAAGTAGATTATACAAGTGATGATCGGAAAACATTAGCTCAGGATAGGAAAGTATGGAGAGCGTGGCCATGATATTGCCAGTGAGTGAGATATTTAATTTATAACAAGTTAAACTTATTCTCCAACTTTGCTGATTAACAAACTGTTTTATGTCTTCTTTATTCATACAAGTCTAAGGCCTAAACGATCTTGCTGATTAATTTTGTATCCAGCGATTCATTGGATGGCCCAGAGATCTCTTTCCTGTTGGATAGTAATGAAGCATGGCTTTGAGAACTCTACCTGAACTCATTCGTCACAAATGATTAATCCAGTTGTTCTGGTATTCTTGCATGTACTTAATGACTGGTTCTAAACATAATTCCTTCAAGACATGATCATTGCATTTATAATCCTACTTGGTGTATTCTGCTGTATATATCATGAATCTCATTTCACTAGAAGTTATCCTGCTCTCCTCTCCTCTCCTTTCCTAAAAGTCCAATGTCACTGCTGTAGCAAAGTGCAGGTTTTATCTCTCTCAACTAGTGAAGTTTCATTACTGAATTTATTAAAATTAATAATTTTATTTGCTATGTTTACTGCATCCCAATATGTAAATGTATTTAAAATGCAATTCTTTATATCTCACTGCATATCCAGTCTTCTTTTTAGACCGGTTTCATAACCTAAACGGTTATATCTTAGTTATGAAACCAGTCTAAAAAGAAGACAATATAAGGTGAGATTTTTCAAATGCCCCAGGTTGTCTTTCGACATTCCTGGTATTCTCTCCTGACATGGCATACTTGTAACCCACTTCTGAGGTTGGGGTGCCTGGAAGGGGGGGTTACATTGTCCCGATGATATGATGGGCAATGATGATGATAGTGGTGCACCAGGAGAGTCCCTAATCTTTAGCTTAATCTAAGATGAATGATGATGATTGCGATGGCCATATGATTTCGGGGACCGTTTGGGCCTTAAAGTTTTCCTGACATTTGTCTTACAAGTGAGGAAAAACCCCGATGAAAACCTCACCCAGAAAAAGTGTCCCGACTGGGGATCAAAGCCGGGCCCGCTGCGTGACAAGGCAGCACGCTACCTCAAGACCACAGCGGTGGACTAAGGTGAGATGTAAAGAATTCCATTTTAAATTAAACCTCATAGTGATATTTCCTAGGACATGTTGCACGTATGGGGAATGAAAGACTTGCATGGAAGCTTCTTGTAGGAAAGCCAGAGGGAAAACGCCCAGTTGGTAGACCAAGAATGAGGGTGGGAGAATAACATTAACTATGATTTGAGGGAAGTGGATTATACAGGGAGTGATTGGAAAGCATTAGCTCAGGATAGGGTTGTATGGAGAGCTTATGTCTGTGTGGCCATGAACCTATGGGTTCGATAGTGCCAGTGAGTAAGTAAGTAAGTGATATTTCCTATAATAGTTTAATATGTTAATATATATCCAAGATAGGTAAAATGAATTTACTCTTTCTAATATTTTTGAATCTATACAAATTTTGCTATATACAGGTTATTTTCCATGAAAAGCCATTATTTGTTTTTTCTGTATTAATTTTCATATTCTTGATGCCTATTTTGTTAAAATTATATACTGGATATTATACTTCCGACTTCTGAGGGTGCCACTAATGCTATATCATCTGCAAAACAATCTAATGAGTTGTTATGCAATGAGAATGTTGCACAGATAGCAACGAAATCAGTCTGCATAAAAATAAAAAATATGAGATGAGTAAAAAAAAAATCACAACTCAAATATAATTCAAATAAATCGTATAGTGTTATTTCCCACACATATATTCAATCTAATTTTATATTTTTATCAATTGTATATGTCCATGAAGTTGTTCTCTATCTGATTGATATATATACAGTGGACACCGGTTAATTCGACAATTCAAATAATTGGGTAATTCGAATATAAGTACAATCCCCTTGAAAGTCCTATTTAAAAAAAATATTAAAAATCCATGTTTAATTTTACATTTTGAAGCCAACATTTGGATAATTCGAAGCCATGATTCAATTTACTGATCATTCATTCATAGTGTTCTGAATAGAACAGGTCTTTCACTGCAAACTCAGCATTCTCTACTCTTTCCCTAACTTAGCTTTCCTTTTTGTATCTGCATACAAACCATTTATTTTAATATTGTTATTGATGACAAAGATTTCTATAAAAGTTGAAATATGGTTGAATTTGTTTAAAAACATGTGCGATGAGAGTGCTTCAGTTAACATAACATTCACAGTCTTGTACTTAAGTGCTTTAAACTTTTGTCAATCTACTAGGACTACACATTTTATGACAAAATATGGAAATTAAAAGGTGATTTACAGAGCATGTTCATTCCAGTATTTGCATGAAATAAATTTATTTCAGGGTACAGTACTATGTAAAATAACGTATCTTTTGTTAATTCTAATTTTTAAAAATTCCCCCTTGAGTTCAAATTAAAAAAAAATTTCCACTGTATATATATATATATATATATACTTACTTACTCATACTTACTCACTGGCACTATCGAACCCGTAGGTTCATGGCCGCGCGGACATAAGCTCTTCATACATCCCTATCCTGAGCTAATGCTTTCCAATCATTCCCTGTATAATCTACTTCCCTCAAATCATAGTTAACGTTATTCTCCCACCCTCATTCTTGGTCTACCAACTGGGCGTTTTCCCTCTGGCTTTCCTACAAGAATCTTCCATGCAAGTCTTTCATTCCCCATACAGGCAACATGTCCTGCCCATCACAGTCTACGAGACTTAACTGTTCTTATTATATCTGGCTTCCTATAAAGACATGTAATTCATTGTTATGTAGTCTTCTCCATTCACCCGTTTGTTCATCTCTCCTTGGTCCAAAAATTCTCCTAAGTACCTTATTCTCAAATACTCGCAATCTCCTTTCCTCCCTTAAAGTAAACCTTATTCTCAAATACTCGCAATCTCCTTTCCTCCCTTAAAGTAAGAGTCCATGTTTCACATCCATATAATATAACTGGTAGAATAATAGTTTTATATATTTTCAGTTTAACGTTTTTTGAAAGGAGTTGGGACATCTAGAGTCTCTGCAATGCATAATAGCATGCATTTCCAGAATTGAGCTTATGTTTAATTTCTTTGTGCATCTCATTCCTATTTGTGATTATTGTTCCTAGGTATTTGAATTCAGCCACTTCCTCAAAATTTCCCTCATTTGTCATTAGCAGTCCATTTCCATTATATAATGTATTTCTACGTGTGACCATATATTTAGTTTTATTGATATTTACTTCCAGTCCTAATTCCTTAGTGTTACTCAATAGTGTGTGCGTGTTGTCCTTTAGTATCTCCTCGCTATCGGCCAATAGTACTACATCATCAGCATAAACTAACAGCTTATTAATACCATTGAGTTGTAAGCTGTCCTCATTCTCTAAAGATTTAATGGCATGCTCTAGTACAAAATTAAATAGTAGAGGAGATAGTGCATCTCCTTGTTTCAACCCATTCTGGATTTCAAAAGTATCCGAAAACTGTTTGCCTACACGCACCCTACTCTTTGTGCCATTTAGACACATTCATATAATTAAGGTAGAATATGTTTATCACTCACCTCATATTGTTCTTCTTATTTGATTATAGACTAGTTTCGGAACATAGTTTCTGTTCCATCCTCAGTAACATCACGACCGTTGTTCTGTCGTCTTGAAGAGTTGTCCTTCTCTCCTTCCATTGGCTGACTGAAAAACCTCGAAACCAGGTCATTCTCACCGGGAATTTCAAAGTTCATTAATTTCTTCTTTTCGCTGTTTTGAATGTAGATCTTTTCCCAAACAGTAAGTTCTTTTGGTTTTTCTATTTAAAGAACTTACTGGGAAAGCTGAAGATAAAACAGAATTGTTTTGAAACATGTTCAAGAACAAATCAACATTAATATTGAGGTAAGATGTCTAGACCAAAAATAATATAATTAAAATAACCTCAAAATATAACTTCCTAAAATTAAATATTAAAGAACTTACTGTTTGGGAAAAGATCTCATCAAATACACTGCTGAGCTGGAATGAAATATATGTCTCAGATAACATCGTCATGTCAAAACCGATCATTCAAACAAATGGAGTACTGCAGGGCGATCCACTTAGCCCCTTACTGTTTATACTAGCAACCGAAGAAATCCTTAGAATTACCCAAAAAGATGGTATCTTCTCGTGCGCATATGCGGACGACATCGTAATCGGTTCCAGAGACATAACAACACTTCAGGAAACAATACACGAAGTGGAAAAATGGTGCTCCAAGAACAAGCTGGACATTAATATATCAAAAACGGACACAATGATCTTCAGAAACGGAGGAAGAGCCGCCATAAATGAAGAGATATACATAAGGGAAACTAAACTGAAAATAGTACCAGACTTCAAATACCTAGGTATCACGCTACAAACAAGCGCAAAATGCTTCACAAAACATATCACAGAAAAGACAACCCAGGCAATAATGGCAATGCACGAAATAAGAAACATTAGATCTCTCACCTTAGAGACGGCAATGCTATTATTTAGAGCAAAAATTCTACCAATACTGACATACGGCATAGAAAACATATGGACACATTTAACAATGAAGAATCTTTCCTCTCTAGAAAGGGTGAAAGCGAGATATATAAAGGCAGTATTAAGAGTGTCAAAAGTAACACATTCAAGACTCGCATACCTACTGGCGAAGGAAACTTTCCTCATCGACGACCTCAGAACAAGCGTACTCTTGCCCAGCACCAGCGCATCTGAGCAGCTGCTAGCAACATTGAACAGAAAAAGGGAAGAAATACATCCAGAATTCTACAGCACCGGGGCAATGTGGACCGTGCGTGGACAAAAGAAAATTTCGAAATGAGACACGTCATCACTAGGTTGGCAGTCCATGGATTCCACCACCTGATATGCAGCAACACAAAATTTCATGAAGCAAATATAGACTGTAAATGTACGCTATGCGAAAAATCGTGTGACCGATATCACATTGAGCTATGCACAAAAAGAACAAAGACAATGTGTGAATATGCAAATATGTAAATTTAAATTGTATTCTACTTTAATCCTGGCTATTTGGCTGCAATAAAATTATTTATTATAGCCTACCATTCTTTATTTATATCAGTTTCTTCTTCGTTTGCCACATTGTCATCTGAAGTTTCCAGTACTTCAAATCTATTAGCAATTTTGATTTGATATTTTCAAGTGTTTTAATTCAAATTTTACAGAATCATCTTTAGCATTTGTTCCTCTCATTAGCGATAGCCGTTGTCTGATTTTCACTCTGACCAGTGATCCGAATTGCAGTCTGTCCCTCTAACTGATCTAACATCGATGATGCTACTGTGCCAGCTTTTGTCCACTAATACATGATCTATCTGGTTCCGAGTTTCTCCATCTGGAGACATCCAGGTGTATTTATGAATATTCTTATGCTGAAATGTTGTGCTCATAACAATGAGATTCTTTGATGTGGCAAAGGTGACTAATCTAACCCCACTGTCGTTACTATCTTCTTGAAGACTGAATTTGCCTATTGTTGGTTTGAATATATTTTCCCACCCCACTTTCGCATTAAAATCTCCTAAGACAATTTTCATATGATATTGTGAAAGGCTATCAAATAAGCATTCTAATTCTTCATGGAACTCATCCTTGATCTTGTCCTCTTTATCTTCTGTGGGAGCATGTACATTTACAATTATAAAATCATGTTGTTTACCCTTTAGAATTATGTATGATATCCTATCACTAACAAACTTAATATCTCGGATAGTGGATAGGATCCTCCTTCTGACTAAAAAACCCGTTCCAAATGCAGGTCTTTCTGCACCCCTGTAGTATAATGCAAAGCTTCCTGATTCCTGACTACCTTCTCCTGGCCACCTAACTTCCTGTAGAGTGACTATATCCAGGGGCGATTTATCTAATATCTCTAGTGCCCCACTATTGTATAAAGTCCTAACATTCCATGTTCCTAGGAACATGTCCCTGTGTTTGAGCCTTTGGCATGGGTTCCCTGAAGTAGTCCCTGCCCGGAGAACCGAATGGGGGACTATTTGACCTCCGGAAAATTTTACCCCAGTTGAACCCATGTCCGCATTTCTTGACGATTTATTTTTACGGTGAAAGATCGTCACTCTTTCGACCAGGGTACTTTTTTCTTCTGGCTTATCACCTTCGACCAGTCTGGCATGGGTAACCCTATCGGCAGCAATGCTACCGCCAGCATAGCTCTCAAGATCATTTAAGCACGCAAGCCACTCCACCACGATAAGGTAAAGATACCATGGAGGGATATATATATATATATATGATGAATAAAAGTGGTGATAGATTGCATCGTTGCTTCACTCTTGTATGAATTTCCTGCCGTTGTGATAGTCTGTTGTCACCTCTTACTGCAATTAAATTAGATTTGTATAGGTTATATGCTCTGTCTTATGTTTCTTATTAAAATATATACAGTAGTCAAATGGCCAGAATCTTGGATTATCTCCATTCTCCTTCTTGCTTCCCAATATATCTTGATAAAGGTTGATTACATAAATTTTTAAGTGCAGAGCTGCATCATCAGCATATGCCAATAGCTTATTAACATGCCATCATCATCCTCAAAATGTAATGTCATATTCTAGTACAAAATTGAGTAGCAGAGGAGACAGGGCATTATAATGTGGAAAATACCAAGAGGTGAGCTGAAACATAGATGGGAGCAACAAGTTATTGTGGGCTTCAAAAGATGAAGAATAAATTGGATGAAGTGGGAGATGTGGAAAGATTGAGATGTGTTTGGATACATATGGCAGTAAAAATGATAAAGCAAGAGTAGATCATTTATAAAATTACAATAGGAAATAACATTATGAGGTTCTTCTTAATAAATAAGGTGAGTCTGAACAATCTGACGATAAAACAGAATTGTTTTGAAACATGTCCTAGAAGATTTATTTCATTTGTTTTTTTTTTTTGGCTCACCTCATATTTGTTTTTTATGCAGACCTACGTTTCGTTGCTATACTTTGCGACATTCTCGATGCCACACAACTGCCATCTTGTAAATTTCTTGAATTTTTTACCAATATCTTTATTTGACTGAAGAGTACTTTCATTTATCACTTTTTGTTTCTTGAATTTATTTATTTTCTTGTGAATCATCTTTTCTTGAAAAGAAAATGCTATTTTTATAATGTGTTTTTTCTCTTTTTTTTTTAATTTTCTTTGCTCATTGGAACGTTCACAAGTCAAAAAAACAACTCAAATGAAATAAACCTCATAGTGTTATTTCCTACATATAATTACTGTCCTAGAAGAACTCAACTTTTATGAGGTAAGATGCTGCAGACTCACATTACTTATTAAGTAGATAATTTGTTTTATAAATATCCTGTGGAAACTCTCTGGTATGCATGAAGCAGATTTAAAATTTTAATTTATTACCTATGTAATACATTTTACTATACAAATTCTTTATAACAGTTATCAACACAGCTTGACTTAAACTTCTGAAACAGTTTTGTAAATAAGTTTAATTCTCTCATGCATGTTTACCATTTTTAGTCGTCAAATCGTATGTGTTTACCAAGCTCTCTCTCAGCCCTTCTCAGCACTTTGTCACGCCCTCTCTGCTTGGGTCGTATTTTCTGACTGATTTCTCATGGCGGTCTTGAAATATTCTATCCCAATATTCCTTTTCATCATCACCTGAGGAAAAAAATGATTGAAAAGATCAAAATTTTAAAATTTTCAGAAAAAAGCTGTAAATGTCCGAGAAACAGATTGGTAATCTAACCATTAAGCCAACTGAGGAACATATACAAATTTTCCTTTCATGTTCTAGCGAAATCAATTTATCAAAAACTAATGGGAAGTGATTACTATAACTCTTCCAAACTAAGTTCCAGTTGTAATGTAAAAAAAAAAGCAGATATATGATTGCATTGGTTGAATAATGATTTTAGCTTTAAGCGTGTAAAAAATGCAGTCTCCCTCTCTGACACTCGAAATAAAGAAAATAAAAATATGTATTATCTAGCACATGTCTATATAAGTTATAAAGGAGAATCTTCAAATATATAATTGCAATTTTTATAGATTGAATGGCATTGTTTTATTTTTACACATATGCAATATAGAATACATTGGAATTTCAGTTGTTCAAAATGGCTGCTTCTATAGAATAATTTTTAAAGCATCGGAAAGCAAAGCAATTGAAAAGGGGATGGAAATAAATTATTTTGAACGTTTCCAACATTAGCCATTATGGATGTAGTGAAAATAACAGAATTTACAGGTGAGTCATCATGGAGCATAAATTCTGCTCATAATAAAATTCGAAATAAATGATATCTATCAACATCACAGAAGAAGCATGAACCTCTGATTAGATAGGCTCATATATAATTTTCTGTCATACATAAATAAGAAATGGAGAAAGTTCTTAATTATTGGTACCTTCTTAGCTTGTATTCAATCTTGCTTCCCATAAAATACAATGTTCTATTGATGATGGTTCCGTAAACAATACAGTCATATGACGGGTAAAGTAGCATCATGGTTCCTCCAATAGAGAGTGTCGACAATGTAATATCTTATGTAAGTTTGTTTACAGTACAAATGGAACTCAGTTCGGATTTGGTATACCAGGGTTGGTTAAGTGAGAGATTTAAAAAAAAATAAATAAATTGCATCTTTTCAATTTAAATCAGATTTTTTTCTCAATTCTTCTGATCATAACCATCTGCAATCTAAGAGACAAGGATAATAGGTATACCAGTTTGAGATTTCACTGAGTATTTGAAAAAGACAAATCAGAGTTGAATAAATATTGAAAGGGATGCAAGTGTAATCAAAATAAATACGTAAATTGCATAATTTACGTTCTTTAGTTCAATCTCTACCTCTGTAGATACTTTTAAATACCTCAAAACACCCAGGCCTTACAGGGACATAGCCTATTGGGTGAGGATTTTATCTCCGGATCACCCCATACTTTCTTGACCAGAGAAGATCATGGATGGTTTTCAGATAAGTTATCCTACCTGATGTCGTGAGTGATGTGTGGTTGGCATAATGCCTCAAGAGAATGTAATATACAACTAAGATATTATTTCTGAAGAGAAAAATTATATGCTCAGACTGGGATTTGAACCCAGGACATTTCGCACACTAGGCGAATGCTCTACCAAGTGAGCTATCTGAGCAACTCCAATCTAAAGGCAAATCTTTCTCTTATATATGCATATATAAACAAAATTAACAGCTTATATAAGAGAAGATTTGCATTTAGATTGAAGTTGCTCAGATAGCTCACTTGGTAGATCATTTGCCTAGTGTGCAAAAGGTCCTGAGTTCAAATCCCAGTCTGAGCATATAATTTTTCTCTTCAAATATAATTTATCCATCATTGAGATGTAAGAAATGAATAATAAAAACATTGAAAGAAGCCATACTGGCTTTATAATGCAATGTAAAATTCCCAATTAAATGTTTTCTTAATAAATAATCCACCATTAGCAAGATAGAAGCAAAGGCTTCATAGCATTTGGTGTGAGGGAATTAACAGCGTATATAAGAGAATGATTTGCATTTAGATTGGAGTTGCTCAGATAGCTCACTTGGTACAGCATTCACCTAGTGTGTGAAAGGTCTTTGGTTCAAACCCCAGTCTGAGCATTTTTATCTTCAAATATAATTTATCAATCATTGAGATGTATGAAATGAATAATAAAACCATCAAACTAAGATCTTACTTGGATGGTACAAAATCAGTAAATTTTGCTTAGAGGCCTCTTTTTTTCAGGCTTAAGATTCTTTTATGAGCCTGAAAATCTTCAGACTTGGACTCAAGGCTTAGGGCCGCATGCAAATACATTAGTTTCTACTCAAATTACTTCCAATCACTGGTGAGCTGACTCACCGTGAGCAATTGCAGAGATCGAATTAATGGCCGACTTACCGGTCATGCATGAAAGTCAACGTTTTCGTAATATTGGCAACGAATTACCCAGAATCCTCAGCGATAAAACCACTTTCCGTTATTTTTGTCTGCTATAGAGGAACGCATTTATGCTTGCATCCTGCAAATAATACCGTATACAACGATGTCTGCATTGCGCAATATTACGCCGATTCTCTTGTTCTTCCAATTGAATTCTTTGGTAGACTCTATCAAATTCCTCTTCTTCGCGTATACCGAAAACATGATCGAAGTCTTCAAGGTCCAACATCTTGGATAAAGCGTCAAGGTTTCAAACTACATCGGTTCCCTTCGGGATTCTCACGATAAGTTTCTATCTTGAGCTATGATCTTAAGTTACCTCGTCAGGTAGCTTACAATTATTATCACATGAATAGATTTCTGAGTAAGCAAAATGTATTAGGATAAAACTTTCTCAGCAGAGAACGCCTTTTACGGTCTAATGCATTTATAAATTCGAACCGTAAAGACCTTCCCAGAAGAACTAGTTCCTTGAATTTTTATCCTAAAAAAACCATCGACCCGAGCTAGGTTTGACCTCGTGACTAGAGGCAAGGAACATAACTACTAGATCACAGTACAATGGATACTACCAGGGAGGAAGAGACTGAGATGACTTAATCACAGTTGGAAGAATGTTATCTAGGAACATAAAGGAAGGGGATTGGAAACAGTACGACTGGTTAGAAAGAAGGATATGAAAATTGGGAACAGAAAAATAGTAATGAACTGTAGAATAATAATTATATTAATGCGGGTAAAATAATAGAAGTGCAGAATCAACAATAAACTAAACAAATAACATGTCAATATTACTTTTTTGTTTCAGTAGCCACACATAAAAAAAACTTATCCACCAAACTTCCAAAGGTCACTTCTTGCATGCTAATTGAACAATCTTATTATACCAACTGACATGTTTATTCCTTCCTGCACCATTCTTAAAATCCAAAATTTGGTTGATGATGCAGTATTATTAGGCGATAGCGAGGAGATACTAAAGGCCACCACACACTCTATTGAGTAATACTCAGAAATTAGGACCGGAAGTAAATATCAATAAAACTAAATATATGTTGACACATAAAAATGCATTATAAAATGTAAATGGAGAATTAATGACAAATGAGGGAAATTTTGAAGTTACTGAATTCAAATACCTAGGAACAATAATGACAAATAGAAATGAGAGTACAAAGAAATTAAATATAGGCTCAATTCTGGAAATGCATGCTATTATGCATTACAGAGGCCCTTGATGTCCCAAATTCTCTCAAGAAACGTTAAACTGAAAATATATAAAACTAATATTTAATTTTAGGAAGTTATATTTTGAGGTTATTTTAATTATATTATTTTTGGTCTGGACATCTTACCTCAATATTAATGTTGATTTGTTCTTGGACATGTTTCAAAACAATTCTGTTTTATCGTCAGCTTTCCCAGACTGGTTTTATTTATGTTGCATTATGTTGCACCACCTGGATGTCGATGTCAGCTCCATCCTGTGGTTGGCCAAAGAACCTCCAAACAAGGTCACCCTCCATCGGAATATCAAAATTCATAACTCTGTTTCTGTTCTTCTGAATATAAATTTTTTCCCAAATAGTCAGCTCTTTTGTATTTTCTAACTGTTTTAATAATTTAGTGTCTGAATTTATATTATGTTTTTCAGACCAAACAAGAGCAGCAACTGCAGATTTTTCAATTTCTCCATTTTTAATATTTCTTATGTGTTCTTTGGTTTTAATTTTTAGGTTTCTTTTTGTTTTCCCTATATATATATCTTTTCACAACCCATGCATTCAATTTGATATATTCCTGACTTTTTATTTTTATCAGTTTTTTTCATTTTTGTTGGTTTTTATTAGTTTATTTAAACTGTAGTTATTTTTTGGTGCTAATTTAATATTAAACTTCTCAAATATATTTTGAAATTTATTATGTACCCAGGGGTGATATGTGAATTTCCTATATTTTTTCATAGGTGGTTCTTCTTTCTCAAGATTACTTCTGTTTATCATTTTTTGTTTTTTATACTTTTCTATCCTTTTATGTGCCATTTTTTCATCAAACCCATTTTCTCTTGCTACTTTGATTATGTGTTTTTTCTCATGTTTGAAATCTTCTTCGTTTAAGGGCAAGTTTACCAATCTATGAGTTAAACTATTAAATGCTGCTAATTTATGTCCAATTGGATTGAACCCTGTTGATTTTATAAAATTTTCCGTATGAGTTTCTTTCCTATGAATCTTGAATTCAATTTTTCTTTTTTCTTTGTTTCTGACCAATTTAAGATCCAAAAAAGGTATTTGTTTATTGTCTTCTATTTCTTTGGTGAATTTAATGTTTGTACTCTGTAAATTTAATAGTTTTAGGGAATCTTCTACATGTTTTTCTTTAACAATACAAATTATATCATCAACATATCTACTCCAAAATTTAAACATTGTGGGATGTGCTTTAGTGATTTTACATTCAAAATCGCTCATAAATAAATTTGCCAGGAAAGGTGATAATGGGTTTCCCATTGAGAGCCCTGATTTTTGTCTATAGAAACTCCCATTGAATGTAAAAAACATTTGGTCAATGCATAACTCAGTTAATTTCAAATAATCTTCTTTGATCTCCCTGTCTATGTTGTTTTTTCTTAACCAATTGTTCAATATCTCCAAAGTTTTTTGTTTCGGTACATTTGTGAATAGTGAAACTACATCAAACGAAACCAACCTATCTGTGGGTTCAATTTCCACTTTTTCTAATTTCTTAACTAATTCTAATGAATTTTCAATCTGAGACTTTCAAAATTATTAATTCTTTTAAATTGATTATTCAGCCATTTCGAAATTTTGTAGGTTGGTGATCCAATATTGTTAATTATTGGCCTCATTTGGTTTCCAGGTTTGTGAATTTTTTGGAAGTCCATGTATATTAGGGTTTCTTGGGTTGCTTACTTTTAATTGAAATTTTTATATAAAACTGTTATTCTCTCAGTTATATTATATGGGTGCGAAACATGGACTCTTACTTTAAGGGAGGAAAGAAGATTACGAGTATTTGAGAATAAAGTTCTTAGGAAAGTTTTTGGAGATGAACAGACAGGCAAATGGAGAAGAATATACAACAGTGTGTTACATGATCTTTATAGGAAACCAGATGTAATAAGAACAGTGAAGTCTCATAGACACTGCAATGGGCAGGACGTGTGGTACAAAAATTGGGAATTAACTCTTCTTGTAGGAAATCCAGAGCAGAAAACGCCCAGTTGGTAGACCAAGAATGAGTGCAAGAATAACATTAAGCACAATTTGGGAGAAGTAGATTATACAGGGGATGATTGGAAAACATTTAGCACCGGATAGGGATGTGTGGAGAGCTTATGTTCACACGGCCATGAACGTACAGGTTCGATAGTGCCAGTGAGTTGGTTATACACTTTGTTATTGATTCTCACCATTTAGAAGTTCAGTTTGCTGCCATGGAGCATTTGAGATAAAATTTTCTGCTGCAGTTGAGGTTGCACATCGTATGAAAGCTTCGTTACCTCCCATTACAACATCTACATATTCAACTTCAGATAATGTCTTTACATCAGCCTGCAACACCACACATTCATATATTATATATTTATACAATAAGAAAACCTAGACTCAACTCTACAAAAGTGGACATGAAGAAAGACTAGAAGCATGGTAAACCTTATACATGAAAAGATAAATTAGAAAAACAGAAATTAACTAAGGGATATAGAACACTACCTGCCATGTATGCCACGTCCCACCTCACTCCAATCTGTACTTAACTCATGCAAGGATGGACATTTTCTCTGTACAGTGGGCTGACTTTGTTGTATTGTGGCTTCAATTTCTGTGCCTTGCACTTTAAAACGTTAGATAATTTTTGGACACGGCTTTGGTACATCACAATGCTTCTCTAGGAGAAATTTCAAGGTACGTTTCGGCATGCAATGGTTGACAGTAAGTTTAAACTAAGAGGTTTCTTTTTTAATGATTACTAAATGAATCAGATTTTACATCCCCCCCTCATATTTTGTAAAATATATACAAAACAAAATGAGGTTAAGTGTAAATTCTGATTCTTTTAATAATTGTTATACAAGGCAATCTCTGTTACTCTCTGCTTCTGCAATACCTCTCAGCTTACAAAAAAAGTAATACAGAAATACAGGAATTATTTATGGAAGAAATGTATATTAAATAACATAAACCTTGAATTTTTTTATATCCATGACTGGCTCCTCCAGAGACGCATGCACAATAACACCTGGTGTGAACGATATCCTTGGTTTGCTGTCTGTCTCCAATACTTTTACAGTCTCTGTATTCGCATCCTCTCTGTCATGCATGCTACCATTACTGTGCTGTGAACGTGCTGGTGTATTCTTGCCCCACTTGTTCCTAGCGAGGTACTGTTTCAGACACTTCATCTTTACCTTCTGTAAATCCAGGTACTTGTTACGCAATCTTTTCCACTCTTTCCTGCAACATAAGGGTAGTCACTTATTATTTGAGTTTGTATTTTTTAACATTCTTACCTCATATGTTTACTTTGTTGGACGATCGTTTCAAAGCTATTTCTCCATCGATCATTTCAACAAAATAAACATATGAGGTAAGAATGTTAAAAAATACAAACTCAAATATTAAATTAAACCTCATAATGTAACTTCCTAATGATTTTAAAAAGTATTCACTTATATTTCATCTTACAATCAGACTGAATTATCAGCATGTTGGATTGTTATTTGTTTGATGATGTGTTTTTCAGGTTTATTTTCAAATTATGCACCAATTCACATGTTTAAGTGTATTGTGTACAAAGAGGAGCATAGAGGGCTGCTACTGCAGATTTTTCTACTTCCCCACGCATGGTCAGAAAACCCAAATAACTCGAGGTTTGGGAAAAAATCTAAATTTAAAAAATCTAAATTTAAAAAAAAAATGGAAAGAAGAAGTTAATGAACTTTCAAATTCCCAGGAAAGAAGATTTGATTTCGAGGTTCTTCAGTCTACCAACAGAGGGAGCAGGAGGTGGCACTTCAAGACGACAAAACAACGGTTGTAAAAATACTGATGATATAACTGTAAAAGAAAGAAGCCGCCATTTGCAAAGATAGAAGCTACGGTTTCAAGCATTTGGCACGAGGGAATTACAACGTATATAAGAGAAAAATTTGTGTCTAGATCGCAACTTGCCTCGGTAGCTCAGTTGGTAGAGCACTTGGCCCGGAAAGCCAAGGGTCCCAGGTTCGAGTCTCGGTCTAGGCGAAAATTTTTCTCTTCAAATATGAAAATGTTGGTTGGTATCTAATGTCGAGCACTTGATAATGAAATGATTCGCTCTCTTGCACTCCAATATTTAGCAGAAAGGCTGGTCTCTTCTACAAAAGCTGGACAACGGAGGAGATGGTTTCTTTCCATATCTTCATTTAAATTGCAAAAAGGGCATTTAGGTGAATCTGTTATGCCAATTCTGTGTAGGTGTTTATTCAAGCAGTCATGTCCCGTTAGCAGTCTGAATGTTGCTACTGCAGATTTTCTTTGTAATGTAGTAATGTCATGAGCTTGAAGATTTTCCCATTCCTTTCCAGATGTTTTGGTGGTGTATTCTTCTCTAAGTTTATTGATGTATTTATTTGAGATAATTCTTTTGATAGAGTGAAAGGAAACTGGAGCAGAAGTTGGGTTTGAAACAATTTTGCTACCCTTCTTGGCTAGAAAATCGGCTATTTCATTGCCTGTCACTCCACAATGGGCCGGAATCCATTGAAGTACAACTTTTTTATGTAGACGGGATAAATGTTTTATCATTTTGTGACATTCGATAATTTTGATGCTTTTGGGTGTTGTGTCTCGTGTTATAGCAAGAATGGCTGCTTTGGAGTCACATAGAATTACAACTTTTGTAAATTTTTGGATGTGATATAAAAGATTTTGTAAACTTAAGAAAATTGCTAGAATTTCGCCATCAAAGTTTGTTGAATTTGTGTTTAGTTTACGATAAAAGGAAAAAAGTGGACTTACTGCACCAGCACCAGTGCCACCATCATTTGGTAGGCTGGAGCCATCTGTAAAAATATGTATCCATTCAGGAGCTGGGTATCTTAGATTTATCATTTCCAGTGACATTTGTTTTAAAATATATGGAGGAGTTTCAGATTTCTTGATGTCTTCTGTTAAATGAAGGTTATATTCGATTTCCAAAAATTCTAGAGGGTTGATTCTCATCTGCATATTTTCTTTTGAATGTGGAAGTTGCAATTTCTGTTTGATTTCTTGTACAATGCTTAGGAAGCTTTGCTGAGATTTTAAACATACTTGTGGTTTTATTTGGGTCCAGTTATTATGGGGTAGCCTTAAAAATTTTTCATACTGTGTGACTGCTCTTTTCTCAATTTCAGATGCTATGTTTGGGTTATTTGTTAAGATTTGCATGGCAGTGATTGGTGTTGTTTTAACGGCTCCTGTTATCAGACGGAGGATTTGGTTCTGCAATTTATTAAGTTTTTCCACTTTAGTAGTTACTAGGATTTCTTCACAATATTGAAGTACAGGTTTTATGTACATTTGGTAGAAGGTGTTTAGGGTTTGTGTGTTGCAACCCCACTTTCCTATTTCCCTGCTAATCGTTTTAATAATGGTAACCTTGTTTCTATCTTTGTACATATATTCTCCATGTGTTTCTTCCATGTTAATTTTGTGTCCAGAGTTATTCCTAAATATTTTGTTTCATGTGTTTGAGTTAATAATTCACCCTCCAATTTCAGAGTGATGGGTAGTGGTTTCTTTCTTAATGTAAATAGTTGATAATTTGTTTTCTGTATATTTATCTTCATTAAGTTCTGGGATGTCCAATTCTCTAACTGTATTAGTGATTGTTGGGCTATGGTTATTAATTGTTGACTTTGGTTTTTCGGTTTGGAAACCCATATTACAACATCATCAGCAAAAAGTAGGGTTTTCGTTTCGAGCTTTTCTATATGCTTAGGTAGATCATTAATGTAGATATTGAAGAGAATGGTACTGAGTACAGAACCCTGTGGTAAACCTCGATGTGTTTGTTGGTATTTAGAGAGGTGATTATTATACTTTGTAGCGATGAACCGTTGGATGAGAAAATTGCTGATCCAGAGTAGCATATTCCCTTGAATGCCTAAAGTCTGCATTTTTTCTAATAATTTATATCTCCAAATAGAGTCATATGCTCCTTGGAAATCAACGAACATTGCCAGAGTGTCTTCTTTTCTGTTGAAACTGTCTTTAATAGCTTGACTTAGGTGTACAATTTGTTGATTTGTTGATTGTAATTCTCTAAATCCAGCTTGATTGGGTGAAAGTAAATTATTGGTTTCTAAATACCAATTTAATCGATTTGAAATCATTTTTTCTATAGTTTTAACAATTACACTAGTTAGTGCTATTGGGCGATAATTTGAAAAAGTATTTGTTGATTTTTTTGTTTTCGAAATAGGTATTATAATAGCTTTTTTCCAATCATCAGGAACTTTTGTGTTCCAAGAAAGATTATAAAGGGAGAGCAATTGAGTTTTGGCTTTATTGCCAAGGTGTTTGAGAAATTCTGCATGTATATTATCTGCTCCTGGAGATTTGTTTGATTTTAAACTATTAATGGCTATGTTTAACTCTTTAATGTTGAAATTCTTATTAAAGATATTATCTTTTGTACTGCTTGTTGATTTTATGTAATTTTTTAGGTTCTCTTTTATTGTTTTTTGTTCTTTTTTGCTCTCTGAGGACAAAGTATAGGTGTTAGCGTAGTGTTTGTTGAATTTGTTGGCTATTTCACTTTCATTTGTAATCTGTTTGTTGTTGTGGATAAATGGTGTTTTTTGCCGTTCTTTTTTATTTTGTATATTGTGTACAAATCTATATGCTTTCTGGCCATCTTTCCTATAATCCATTTTTTGGAGGAAGTTATTAAAATTTTCTCTTTTATTGCTGTTAATTTCTTTTTTGAGTTGTGCGCACAGTTTTCTCCAATTTTGTACATCTTTTGGGTCTTTTGTTTTTTCTGCTTTATTTCTAGCAAGATCTCGGTCTATTTTCATTCTTTCTAATTTTGAATTCCAGAAGGGTTTGTAGTTTTTAACTATTCCTCGTGGTATATATTTTTTTGCTGTTTTTAATATTATTTTGCATATAGATTTGTTAATTTGATCTGACTGAAGTTATGAAAATGTAAAAGAAAGTTATGAAACTGGTCTAAGAAGAAGAAGAAGAAGAAGAAGAATATGAGGTGAAAGCGCCCAGTTGGTAGACCAAGAATGAGGTGGGAGAATAACATTAACTATGATCTGAGGGAAGTAGATTATACAGGGAACGATTGGAAAGCATTAGCTCAGGATAGGGATGTATGGAGAGCTTATGTCCGCGTGGCCATGAACCTACAGGTTTGATAGTGCCAGTGAGTAAGTAAGTATGAAACAAGAAGCATTTTCAGTCATCAATATTTTTCGAGATGTATGTTGCATTTTACTAGAATTAGAATTTTGTACTTTTTAAACATTTTTTATTATGATGTTTTTATTATTAATTTAACATTTCTCAATGAAAGATAAATTAAATTTGAAGAGAAAAATTTTCGCCTAGACCGGGACTCGAACCCGGGACCCTTGGCTTTCCGGGCCAAGTGCTCTACCAACTGAGCTACCGAGGCGAGTTACGATCTAGACGCAAATTTTTCTCTTATATACGTTGTAATTCCCTATCGCCAAATGCTTTTGAAACCATTGTTTCTATCTTTGCAAATGGCGGCTTCTTAGTTAAGAAGACATTTATTGGAAATTTAACATTACTTTAAAAGCCAGTAAGGCCTCTAATGATGTTTTTATTATTAATTTAACATTTCTCAATGAAAGATAAATTAAATTTGAAGAGAAAAATTTTCGCCTAGACCGGGACTCGAACCCGGGACCCTTGGCTTTCCGGGCCAAGTGCTCTACCAACTGAGCTACCGAGGCGAGTTACGATCTAGACGCAAATTTTTCTCTTATATACGTTGTAATTCCCTATCGCCAAATGCTTTTGAAACCATTGTTTCTATCTTTGCAAATGGCGGCTTCTTAGTTAAGAAGACATTTATTGGAAATTTAACATTACTTTAAAAGCCAGTAAGGCCTCTAATGATGTTTTTATTATTAATTTAACATTTCTCAATGAAAGATAAATTAAATTTGAAGAGAAAAATTTTCGCCTAGACCGGGACTCGAACCCGGGACCCTTGGCTTTCCGGGCCAAGTGCTCTACCAACTGAGCTCTTCAAATTTAATTTATCTTTCATTGAGAAATGTTAAATTAATAATAAAAACATCATTAGAGGCCTTACTGGCTTTTAAAGTAATGTTAAATTTCCAATAAATGTCTTCTTAACTAAGAAGCCGCCATTTGCAAAGATAGAAACAATGGTTTCAAAAGCATTTGGCGATAGGGAATTACAACGTATATAAGAGAAAAATTTGCGTCTAGATCGTAACTCGCCTCGGTAGCTCAGTTGGTAGAGCACTTGGCCCGGAAAGCCAAGGGTCCCGGGTTCAAGTCCCGGTCTAGGCGAAAATTTTTCTCTTCAAATTTAATTTTTTATTATATTTGAAGAGAAAAATTATACGCTCAGACCGGGACTTGAACCCGGGTTCCCTTGGTTTTCTAGTCCAAGTGCTCTACCATTTGAGCTACCTGAGCAAGTACCGATCTAAACACAAATTTTTCTCTATATACGTTGTAATTCCCGCCCACCGAATGCTTTGAAGCCTTTGCTTCTATCTTTGCAAATGGCAGCTCCTATATTAAGAAGACATATTTGGGATTTATACATTACATTATAAATGCCAGTACGGCTTTTTTGTTGGTTGGTTGGTTGGTATCTAATGTCGAGCACTTGATAATGAAATCATTCGCTCTCTTGCACTCCAATATTTAGCAGAAAGGCTGGTCTCTTCTACAAAAGCTGGACAACGGAGGAGATGGTTTCTTTCCATATCTTCATTTAAATTGCAAAAAGGGCATTTAGGTGAATCTGTTATGCCAATTCTGTGTAGGTGTTTATTCAAGCAGTCATGTCCCGTTAGCAGTCTGAATGTTGCTACTGCAGATTTTCTTTGTAATGTAGTAATGTCATAAGCTTGTAGATTTTCCCATTCCTTTCCAGATGTTTTGGTGGTGTATTCTTCTCTAAGTTTATTGATGTATTTATTTGAGATAATTCTTTTGATAGAGTGAAAGGAAACTGGAGCAGAAGCTTTTTTGTTATATTCATTAAAAATGCAGTTGAAACTAAAATTATTTAATTTGAACCTTTTTTTCAGTTTTTAGGTCTTTTTAGTATATCTTTAGGTCTTTTATAGGCATTTTACAGGCCCTCAACTTTCGAGCCCTATTAATGAGACATGGATACTGTAATGTTACCATTTATTGGCCATTTTTAAGACCATAAAATATCAAAATGAGACAAAGTATGAAACGAAAGCTACTACTTACTTTGATAAAACCTTGAGTCGACTTGCTTCAACATCTGGCTTCTTCTTGTTCTTCTTATGTTTCTTTCTTTTTCTTCTTCTTTTACCAGTATCTTCGGTTCCATCCATTTCTTCTAATTCTTCCTCCTCCTCTTCTTCTTTTTCAACACCTTCTGTTTGCTCCTCTTCTTCTTTTACTGGTTCCTCAACATCCTCAATTTCCTCACTTTTCCTTTTCCGTTTCTTCTTTTCACAATGTTTATCTGCATCATCTGAAACAACTTCTTTATTTTCTTTAACATCCTCAACTTTTTCTTGGATCTTCTTACGTTTCTTCTTAGCAATTTGCATTTCTACATTATCTGATTCCTCTTCATTTGATTTATCATCTGCATCTTCAATTTTTCTCTTACGCTTCTTTTTTTCAGATTGATGTACATCTGAAGAATCTTGTTTGTCAGTTTCTTCTCCTTTATCCACTAATTCAGTGCTATCATTCCTTTTGCTCTTTTTCTTTTTTTGCACAGAATCAACATGTATGTTTGTAATGTCTTGTTCATTTTCCTCTTCTTTGTCTACTAATTCATTGCTATCACTTCTTCTACTCTTTTTCTTTTTTGGTACAGAATCAACAGGTATATTTGTAGTGTCTTGTTCTTCATTTTTCTCTTGTTTTCCTACTAATTCAGTACTGCCATTCTTTTTGCTCTTTTTTTTCTTTGATGAAGAATCCTCAACAATGGATTCCTGCTCTGCATTGTTGTCTTCAGTTTGGTTTTCGTCAGATTTCTTTCTCTTCTTAACTTTTGTAGCTTGGTTACTTTCAGAATCATCTTCAGTTTTGCCAACTTCATTTTCTTCACCATTAGTTTTTTCTAAAAGTTGTAGCTTTACTGTCTTTTTCTTCTTTTCGGAAACATTTTCAGGATCTTCATCAGTTAATTCTGTCTTTATTTCTTCCTGTGGAACATCTGATTTGCTTTCTTCTGATTCAAATGTTTTAATACTACAAAGAACATCAGGAGCCATTTGAGGAGAAAGTCGACAACCCATTGCACCGAATGCCTGCAAAAAAAAAAAAAAGAAAATCATTTAATGAGTCACATGAAATACAACTTTCTTATTTAAGTAAAATTTAATCATCTCATATTCTTCTTCTTCTTAGACTGGTTTTAGGACCTTCTTTGGTTTCATCCTCAGCATTTTTACAACCACTGATATGTTATGGTCCACCACTGTGGTCTCGAGGTAGAGTGCTGCCTTGTCACGCAGCGGGCCTGGGTTCGATTCCCGGTCAGGGCAGTTTTTCTGGATGAGGTTTTTCTCGGGGTTTTTCCTTGACTGTAAGACAAATGTCAGGAAAACTATAAGGCCCAAACGATCCCCGAAATCATATGGCCATCATCATCATCATCCTTATCATCTCATCATGATCATCCTTCACCAGTGTGGAAAGCAATGGGAAGCTACCACATCTACAATTCCCTAGTAAAGCTGCAAAGCATAATATGAAAATGCTATGATTGCAGTGAAAGACCTGCCCTCAGGCAGAATTACTATGGATGGATGGATGGATATGTTATGCTCACAGTTTGGGAATAAATCTACATTCAGAAAAACGGAAAGGAGAAATATATGAACTTTGAAATTCTCAGGGAAAATAAATTGATTTCGAGGTTCTTCAGTCTACAGGGAACAGAAAGCAGTTCTTCAAGATGACATAACAGTCATGAAAATATTGAAGATGGAACCGAATAAGGTACTGAAGATGAAGCAAAGATGTCTTAAAGAAACAATGTATATGAGATAAGATGAAGACAGACCAAATTCATTTATTGTGTCAATTCCTAAAAAGTCAATTAGAACTTTCTTTTGATGTTTTTATTATTAATTTAATACTTCTCACCGAAGGACAAATTATAATATAATTTATATAATCAGATAGCTCAGTTGGTAGAGCATTGGCATAGAAAGTCGAAGGTCCTGGGTTCAGACCCCGGTCTGAGCGTATGTTTTTCTCTTCAAATATATAACTTTCTTGTTATATGACATACCACTAACAACTCCATGAAAACAATGAAAGGTAACTAGTTGATTTCATTAGACTTGAAATAGTATATTGCGATACACATGAGGTAAGCACGTAACAGATCTCAAAAATACCACTAACAACTCCATGAAAACAATGAAAGGTAACTAGTTGATTTCATTAGACTTGAAATAGTATATTGCGATACAAGTGAGGTAAGCACTTGTTACTAATCGAGAAAAAGTTTGAAAAAACGAGGCGCTTGCGCCGAGTTTTTTCAATTTTTGAGATCTGTTACGTGCTTACCTCATGTGTACTGCATACTAATTTTTTGTCGATGTGACTAATTTTTATTAAATATAGTACTGTAGTTAGTAACTAGCAGTCCATTATAAAGATCATGGACTGATATGTTACATATAACAGCCAATATAATTTTTATTTTCATAACTATGAAGCTGTGAAAAACAGGCATATGTTTTCTTACCTCAAGTGTTTTATTTGCTTCCTCTGGAGTCTCAAATTCAACAAATGCAAAGCCCTTAATTTTTCCACTTGATTTATACTTGGGAATAGATATATATGCAACATTTCCATATGCAGAGAATACTTCCTTTAGCCAATCATGTTGAGCATCTGGAGGCAACTGTTCCTGTAATAACATTAATTAATATTGATAAAAAATTCATGGGAAGTGACACTATGAGATAAATATCAATATAATACAAATATGAATGAGAAACTTTACAATTCACCTCATAAAATATGATCTTCTCACCTCATATTTTTCTGAAGTTCTTTAGTTGAGTATGGAGACAGTCTTCAAAACATGTACAGATGAGAGAATTTTATGAGATGTGTAAAGTTTCTGATTCATTATTTTGAAAAGAATTCATATTTGTATTCTAATAATTGGTATAACTGATATTGACATAAAAAAAGGAAAATAAAATTATCCACACAATTAAAAAATACAAATGAGAAGAAACACAATGGCATATGTTAGGATGTCTGTCTGCTGACCAGATCTGAAATTTTTATATTAATGTTTTCAATCATCGTGCTATAGTAAGTGGATTATTTTATGGTAGATACAGCATGACTGTTGTGGAATCATTTACCAATAGCTTGGCTTCTCTACTCTTCAGCATTACCTATACTCCTCCTGAGCTAAATTCCAGTTGTAATGTAAATAACCAGATGTATGGACTGCATTTTCATTGGTCAAATAACTGTTAACCTATAAACATGTACAAAAATGTAGTTTGATTTCTAACACTCAAAATAAATAATCATCATCATCCATGCAAGTATTAGGCTGTGTGGCCTGTTAAGGTCTCAAAGAGGAATTTTGAAACTTGAAAGCAAATATAAATTTTTTCGCCCATTGGGTTGCTGGCCCAGAGCGGTATTGTTGTGGGGTCCCCACTAATGTAGCATTTCCTCTACATTAAGGTAATGTGGTTATACCGCTAGTACTCGGTCCTCAGAGCTCATTTGTAATAGCAGGTTGCACCACGAGCAGATTGAGGATGAGATTTCGATAGGAGAGGTGATGAAATGCCACCCTCGAAATAAATAAATAAAATAAAAATATATATTATCTAGCACATGTCTAAGTTACATGGGAGAATTAAAAAATATACAATTAAAATTTTAGTAGATTAAATAAATGAGTTGAATGAATGAGTCACTTCTCATCTTACCTCATATTTTATGTTTTTTTTAAATACGGGAACTGCAGTTTCCAAGAGGAGTCCCTCTTATCTTCAGTCAACATTACCATTAAATTTGAAGAGAAAAATTTTCGCCTAGACCGGGACTCGAACCCGGGACCCTTGGCTTTCCGGGCCAAGTGCTCTACCAACTGAGCTACCGAGGCGAGTTACGATCTAGACGCAAATTTTTCTCTTATATACGTTGTAATTCCCTATCGCCAAATGCTTTTGAAACCATTGCTTCTATCTTTGCAAATGGCGGCTTCTTAGTTAAGAAGACATTTATTGGGAATTTAACATTACTTTATAAGCTAGTAAGGCTTCTAATGATGTTTTTATTATTAATTTAACATTTCTCAATGAAAGATAAATTAAATTTGAAGAGAAAAATTTTTGCCTAGACCGGGACTCGAACCCGGGACCCTTGGCTTTCCGGGCCAAGTGCTCTACCAACTGAGCTACCGAGGCGAGTTACGATCTAGACGCAAATTTTTCTCTTATATATGTTGTAATTCCCTATCGCCAAATGCTTTAGAAGCAATGGTTTCAAAAGCATTTGGCGATAGGGAATTATAACGTATATAAGAGAAAAATTTGCATCTAGATCGTAACTCGCCTCGGTAGCTCAGTTGGTAGAGCACTTGGCCCGGAAAGCCAAGGGTCCCGGGTTCGAGTCCCGGTCTAGGCGAAAATTTTTCTCTTCAAATTTAATTTATCTTTCATTGAGAAATGTTAAATTAATAATAAAAACATCAACATTACCATATTTAACTATGAAAGCATTTCATTGCTAATTCTTACGTATGCGCAATACAGAATACTTTAGAATTTCAACTGTTTCAAATGGGTGCTTTTCCTATACAATTTTTGAAGTATCAAAAAGGAAAACCTTAGAAAATCGGAGAGAAACAGATTATTTTGGATGTTTTCAAACACTTTAGTGAAAAATACCCTACATTATCCATTGAGTATAATGGTGAAAATAATAGCAGAATTTATAGGTAAGTCAGCATGGCACATATATTCTACTAGTAGACCTAATGAAATTGCAAATAAAGGATATCTATCGACATTTTGGTAAAAGCATAAATGTCTGATTATATAGACCCATATATAATTTTTTATATAAATAAATAAATAAGAAATGATAGTTACTAATTATTGGTACCATCTTATGTTGTATTCAGACTTATTTCCCGTAAAATGTGATTGCCTAAGAAAAATATTTCTATCATTGACACTTCTATAGACAAATCACTTATATGGCGGGTAAAAGTAACACCATGGTTCTCCCAGTAGACGGTGTCGGCAAAGTAATACCTTATGAATATTTGTTTACAGTACAACTGGAACTTAGCTTGGATACAGTATAGTTAAGACTTTACAAAACTCATTGTTGCACTTATCTTTTCTAGCACTTAAAAGCCTATGAAATATTAATTGTTGGGAATATGACATAAATGAAGAGCTCATTTACAGTTCCATTATGAAAATACAATAGGAAGTAACATTATGAAGTAAGTAAGTAAGTAAAGTAGAGTAGTCCCACTACAGGCCTCGGGAGGCCCTTGGGGTAATAGGAGATTAAGGCTCCCACTTTTTCTAGACAGTCGGCACTTGATGTCAGCCAGGTTGTCAGCCCTGCGTGACGGCCACCTTTACCCCCAGAACAAGCGCCTGGTACTCATTTCCATTAGAGGCTGAGTTGACCCAGAGCCATAGTGCCACCAGAGAGTTTTGGTCAGTTTATAAATCCTGACCCACCGGGACTTGAACTCTCGACCTTCCGACTTGTAGCGCAGTGCCTTAACCACTATGCTACTGTTCTTCATTGAATTATGAGGTTCTACTTAATAAATAAGTTGGATCTGCCTTCATCTTACCTCATATTTCGTTGTTTCTTGTAAGACATGTTTCAATGCAAAGATGTTTTGAAACATGTCTTACAAGAAAAAGAAAAATGCTGTCTTTATCAAATGAAGATGAAGCAAAGATGCTTTGAAATATGTCTTACAAGAAACAATAAAATATGGGGTAAGATGAAGGAAGACCAAACTTATTAATTACATAGTTAAATATGGGAATACACTACCCTGCAATCTGATTCAAAGAAAGGAATACAATTTAAGAAAATTACTTATCATAAGTAATGCCACGAGTGATTTCCAAATTATCGATAAATTCACGACTCACAAAGTGAGGAGTGAATTTATCTAGAGAATTTGGAAATCAAGAGTGGCATTTGTTAGGACTATTTAACGAATAAAATTAAGCTGTTTACTCACAAATCATTATTTAACTGTAGTTATTTTAAAATATTTATATATTTAATGTAAACGGCGATATTTAAAAACAAATGAGAAACGATAGGTACGCTTCAACTGCTTCTTTTGTTTATCACTGCAACCAGATCATACTATTTATTGCCAAAGGAACGCAATATTGTAAGAATGCTCTCTAGTGGAGAAAAAATGAAATACATCAAACTGTATATTAATTCATTTCTGATTTTGTATGATGTAAATATGACAATTATATTTTTCTGGATTGTTACCTGGGAAAAAATATATTTAAGAAAGTGCAAACAGTGGTTTCTTTTTTTGGTGGTATAATCAATTGCTACAAATGTTTTTATATTAACTCCCGCATGCGGCATGTGTTGACATTCATGCACTATATATACAATCTGGTAGCCGTATTTCTCATGGGCTCTGTCACTGCAAAATAATGGTCAGACCTGTTCAGAATATTAAGAAGGAGGAGCTTTCTTTAATATGGTAATTATAACACTGATAAATATTTCGTGAAACACGACTCTGATTGGTTGTAAAACAGAAATCATTGAAACGTGATTGGTCATTGACTCCCATTTGGGGCATGAGTTAAATAGTCACCTGAAATGCATAACAAATTTTTAAAAAATTTTCAAGAAATTCAATATTACATTGGCACCGATAAACAAATTTAGCCTTGGTAATCTATTAATAACTAATAAGAAATCGAACACTCCAGATAGCAAAAAATCTGGAATTTATCAAATTAATTGTAAGGACTGCAATTAAGTATACATAGGAATAACAAAAAGGAATTTGGACACTCGCACTAAGGAACACTTTAAAAATTAAAAATGGTGAAATTGTCTCGCGCCGTAGCCGAGCGGTTAAGGTAGGAAGCCTTGGCGCAGAGCTACGGCACTTGCGCTGGTTCAAGTCTCCATGGGGGAAGAAATTTTCTCATGGTATTTCGGCCAGTATGGGACCGGTGCCCACCCAGCATCGTGAGGCAATTGGGTAGCTACAATAAGTAGCGGCTCCAGGTTGAGGAACCAGCTATAACGGCTGGGGGACTTGACATGCTAACCACATGTCACCCCTACACTGGCTGTTGATCATCTACCTCTGTGATTGACACATGTGGATGTGAAGGGCCAGCAGCCGGCTGGTAAAAGGGCAACCGCTGAAAAGTGGAAAGACCTTCAATCGGAAAATGGTGAAATTGAAAAATCAGCTATTGCAGCACATAGTTTATTGGAGAATCATAAAATTGAAAAAGAAGCCCAACTTTTAAAACATTTGGAAAAACCTTTAGAATTGACAATTTGGGAGAAGATATATATTCAGAAGAACAAATTTAGATCCATGAATTTGAAGATTCCTGATGAACGTGACCTCATCTCAAAGTTCATCAAATCAACACCAGATGGCAATGTTACTGATGGAGATTCCAACGAAAATCCGGTAGTCATAATGTCGGTTGAAAATGAGAGAGATCTTTCTCTTGAAAACTAGTTCCCGTGTTTAAAGATACATAAAATATGAGGTAAGATGTAATAAAATGACTCATTAATTTACGAATTATTTATTCATATTTATGAAAGTCCCATGTTTTAGGTGTTACACTTCCTGAGATCTTATTTATTATTTTTTATTAAAAACAAGCTATAATGTAATAAATTAAGAAAGATCTTGGCAGTATAGAGTCAAGTTCCTTGATTCTGGTTCCAAGGGTTGTTGTTGTTGATTTCAAATGCTGGGCCTTGGCAACAAAGCCATTAGCGTTCTTGCTCTCCAATATTTCTCTATGGTGGATCCAACAGGTAATATTTCGCAGGTTTGTAGATGTTCTTCGTTCATTTCTTCGTCTTTGTTGCATAGAGGACAATTTGGATTTGTGTAGATTCCTATTTTATATAAATGTTTGGCCAAATAGTCATGTTCAGTAAGCAGTCTAAATTTTGCTACTATAGTTTTACGTGGAATTTCTGGAATAATATCTGGCTTCGTTACTAAAATATTCCATTTTTTGTCTTTATTACATACGTCTTTGGTATTGTTTGGTTTTATATTTGTTTTTAATTATTATTTTTATGGATGTGAAAGGTAAGCTTTTAGTAAAAAAAAAAGTAAAGTGATCCCACAACAGGCCCGGAGGCCCTTGGGGTAGTAGGAGGTTAAGGCTCCCACTTTTTCTAGACAATCGGCACTTTATGTCAGCCAGGTTGTCAGCCCTGCGTGACGGCCGTCTTTACCCCCAGAACAAGCGTCTGGTACTCATTTCCGTTAGAGGCTGAGTCGACCATAGTGCCGCCAGAGGGTTTGGGTCAGTTTAAAAATCCTGACCCCAACGGGACTTGAACCCTCAACCCTCCGGCTTGTAGCTCAGTGCCTTATCCACTACGCTACGGCGTGCCCCCAAGCTTTTAGTAGTATTCTGAATTAGATTGGAGCCTTTTTTGGCAAGAAAATCAGCAGTGTCATTTCCAGCAATTCCACAATGTGCAGGTATCTATTGCAATTGAATTATTTTCTGTAGTTTTTGAAGTTGTTGAATCATTTTGTAGCACTCTTTAATTTGTATTGACTTCATTTTGTGTGAATTTATTGCATATATTGCTGCCTTAAAATCAGAGAGTATGACAGCATTTTGAAATTTATTTATTCTGTATAGTAATTGTTGGAGTGAAATATGAATAGCCGTTACTTCCGCATCAAAATTTGTTGTGTGGTATCCTGCTGGTTGATAAAATGAAAATAATGTACATGTAATTCCTGATCCTGAGTTGTTATCAATAGTAGATCCATCTGTGTAGACATGTAACAATTCTTCTGGTGGATATCTCTTATTCACAGCTTCTAATGCTAGAGCTTTTAGTACAGGTGTGGGAGTTTTAGATTTTGTACCTGGTTCTTCTAGATTTAGCTGAATGTTAATTGGTTCAAAAGCAAGAGGGTTTTCTCTGATCAAAATATTTTCTTTAGATTTAGGAAGATTCAAATCTGTTTTTATTTCTGTTACTTTGGACAAGAAACTTGTGTTTTCAACTTGGTTGGTTGTAACTGTCTTTTTTCCCCATTTTGATGTTGTTAACCGTAACATTTTTTCATTTTGTGTTATTGCCTGTTCCTCTAAAGTTAGACATATTGGAGGGTTCTGAGTTAGTGCTTGCATTGCTGTGATTGGGGTTGATTTAGCTGCGCCAGTTATAAGCCATAAAGCTTGATTTTGGCATACTTCTAGACGATTCAGGTTAGAGTTATTTGCTGTGATTATTACCTCTCCGTTGTATAGAAGTATTGGCTTGATGAATGTTTTATACGTGGTGTTCAAAGTCTGGTGATTACTACCCCACTTTGCTCCAGCTAATCTTTTTAAGATTGAAAATCTTTTCGTTGCTTTGTTTACTACTGCTTCAATATGTTTTCTCCAAGATAATTTTGAATCAAAAATTGTCCCTAGATATTTTGTTTCATTTGTTTGTCTCAGGTTTGTTTTCTTGAACTGTAGATTTAGTTTTGGGACTTTTTTCTTCAAGCTACATATTTGAAATGTTGTTTTGTGTGTATTAATGACCATTAAATTGTTGTGGGTCCACTTTTCTAATTGGTTAAGAGCCCTTTCCATAGAAAATTTAGATTTTTCTATTTGTGAGGAAGATGTCCACATAATCATGTCATCTGCAAAAAGAGCTGTCTTTATTTCTGTGTTTGATATAGCTGGTGGGAGATCGTTGATGTAGATGTCGAACAGGGTTGTACTTAGTACTGCACCTTGAGGGAGGCCCATTTTTATTTGTCGGTTCCAAGGGTTGTAACTACAAACCTGGCTAGGGATAAATGGATTTTTAGAACGGCAAAACACAAGAGACAAGGTCCCGAGTCTGAAGATTTTCGGGCTTGTAAAAGATTCTCAAGCCTAAATTAGAGAATCTGAACAAAATTCAACCATCATTAACTTTAGAAGAACATTAAATCTCCATCTTAAGTGTTTATCTTCTGTATTACGATGTCTTGTGTTGTCTTCGACAGTGACCCTGGCATGTTAACTACATAATCCAGAGAGACTCTGTATTTGTCTAGTGTGTAGTTCAAATTTCATTGTTAATTGTCTACAGCCAATTTACCCAAGGCATTGGTTTTAAGTGCCATAAAAGGTAAAAGTATTTCAGAAAATCACAACCCCATTCCTATTTCTAAACATAAAGAAGCTGGAAATCAATTATTTTCCTAAATTTAAAAAAAGTCAAAGTAAATACTCCACATTTTAGAACAATGAACTGCTTGGGAGACAGATAAAGTTTACTTAATGAAAAGAGTATGACCCACACATCCAAAATTGTTTTGTTTTAATCTCAGAAGTGATAGAAAATAATACTATGAAGTATTTTATCAAATAAATTCAATTGGTTACTTATATTTTTCTTTTCAAAAAATAAATTTGTCCAGGACTAGAACATGTTAAACTAAATACGAGTAACATCAAAATGCAGTTGGAAATTAAAGGGATTGATCTTTTGAAAACTGCAGTTCCCGTGTTTAAGAAAACATTAACTATGAGGTCTTTGTAAGCCCATGTTTCCCTTAACAGAGATTTAGGCGCTCTCCCCCTACAGGGAAGAATCTGAACCATACTAATTTAGTTATACTTGTTTTCGTAGATATGTCATGTTGAGTGGTCCGTGGTCAGTGTTCTGCCTCATACTGACATCTAGAAAACCAAGGTAGTACTAGGATGGGAAAATTTGGTAAATTTTGCTTAGAGGCCTTTTCATTCAGACTTATGGATTTTTACGAGCCTGAAATACTTCAGACTTGGGACCCATGGCTTAAAGTCCCTCCCGGAGGACTTGCTTCTTGGATTTTTCCATCCTAAAAAAATCCATCGACCCTGGCCGGGTTTCAACCCACAACCCTTGGGACCAGAGGCAAGGAGCATAACCACTAGTCCACCGCGGCCAATTCCCTTAACTGTCATGTAAAAAAAAATTACAAGAAGGAATTAAATGGAAATAATAAAAAAGAAGGAAAGCACGGGAAGATAAGAGATGAATAATTAGAATCAACCTACTGAAAGGAGACAGGAGGTAAGATTTAAAAATTACTCATTAATTTATGGTTATTTATACCTCACCTCATTTTTTTCACTCACCTGGACATGTTTCAAAAGAGATTTTCTTCCATCCTCAGTCAAAAAACAACTAATTTTTTTTTCTGAGGATGGAAGAAAATTATTTTGAAATACGACTTGGTGATAGAGCAAAATATGAGATGAGGTGTAATTAATGAATTCAATTTTTAATCCAAAGTCTTATTAATAATTTAATAATGGATTTTCAACAATAAATAATTACCACATAGATGGTGCAGTCATCAGTGTTTTCCTTTTGTGTAACAGGAGTGGTACGGAATACTTTGGTGCCATCTTCTGTTACTGACAACAATTCCGAGCTTTTCAGAGCATTAGCAATATCTCTAGCATCTGCTGTCAGTGCTCGAATCTTGTTGAATCTCAGGAATATTGAAATATCAATATCTGCAAAACAGAAAATTCTCATATTTGAAGAGAAAAATTATACGCCCAGACTGATGTATGGAGAGCTTATGTCCGTGCGGCCATGAACCTACGGGTTCGATAGTGCCAGTGAGTAAGAGTGGGACTTGAACCCAGGACTTTTGGCTTTCCAGACCAATGCTCTACCGACTGAGCTACAGGGGCAAGTTCCAATCTGAATGCAAAGCCAAAGGTCTTGAGTTCGAGTCCCAGTCTGGGCGTATAATTTTTCTCTTCAAATATGATTTATCCATCATTGAGATGTATGAAATGGATAATAAAAACATAAAAAATTCTCAACTTATGACATTCTAAATATTATTTTATAATTTTATAATTACTTTAACATCAAATGCCATCCACTATACTTTTTGCTTCGAGTTCAAGCTCAGCAGATATATAGCATTAATGTGATTAAGTAAATGATGTGTACACTGGAGAGAAGTGTAAGATTAGTGTATTTTTAAGTTATTAGATATTTGTTAGGAAGTAATACTATGAGGTTTAATTTAAATATTTCATGAAACAGATTTTATACCTCTGTCAGATGCCAGTTAAACAGAGGAAAGTTTTTTTTATAAAACTTATAAAGGCTTTCAAGTTAATAAAATTAAAATAAGTCATGAATTATCCCATCTCAAACACACTGTGTTTTTCACTACACAGGACTGCGGTTTCAGGGACAGTTATCCCTATCTTCAGACATGAAATATGTATTTCAGACATGAAATATGTGGTTTTCACAGCACAGGACAGTGGTCCCTATTTTCAGTCATGAAATATGTGTTTCAGACATGAAATATGTGTTTTTCACAGCACAGGACTGTGATTTCACAGACAGTCGTACCAATCTTCAGGCATGAAATGTGTTTCAGACATGAAATATGTGTTTTTCACAGCACAGGACTGTGGTTTCATGGACAGTCGTCCCTATCTTCAGTCATGAAATGTGTTTCAGACATGAGATATGTGCTTTTCACAGCACAGGACTGTGGTTTCATGGACAGTCATCCCTATCTTCAGTCATGAAATGTGTTTCAGACATGAAATATGTGTTTTTCACAGCACAGGACCGTAGTTTCAGGGACAGTCGTCCCTATCTTCAGACATGAAATATGTTTTTCACAACACAGGACTACAGTTTCAGGGAGAGTCATCCCTATCTTCAGACATGAAATACGTGTTTCAGACATGAAATATGTGATGACTTGTAGAAGATTTCCGGGCTGTTGGCCGTGGTCTTGAGGCTTGTAGTTCCCTGACATTTCGCCAGAGACTGAATCCGGCATACTCAAGGGTTGTCTTGAGACTGGCAATTTTGTCGACTGCCTGTCCTATTTATACATTTATCCGCGACGTGTTAAATGTATAAATAGGGCAGGTAGTCGATAAAATTGCCAGTCTCAAGACAACCCTTGAGGATGCCGGATGCAGTCTCTGGCAAAACGTCGGGGAACTACAAGCCTCAAGACCACGGCCAACAGCCCAGAAATCTTCTACAAGATCATCATTATAACTCCGGCCGTGAAAGCCTAAGTCAATATATGAAATATGTGATTTTCACAGCACAGGACTATGGTTTCAGTGACAGTCGTCCCTATCATCAGTCATGAAATATGTGTTTTTCACAGGACAGGATTGTAGTTTCACTGACAGTCATCCTTATCTTCAGTCATGAAATATGTGCTTTTCACAGGACAGGACTGTGGTTTCAGGGACAGTCATCCCTATCTTCAGACATGAAATATGTGTTGTTTTCACAGCACAGGACTGTGGTTTAAATGTGATTGAAAATAGGGACAACTGTCCCTGAAACCGCAATCCTGTGCTGTGAAAAACACAATGTATGGGGTGAGATAATTTATTATTCATTTTAATTTTAATACGAGGAAAGGTTCCTCAAAACTTGTCCTGGAGAGGATAAAAAATATGAGGTGAGGGTGTAAAATCCAATTCATTTAATGATTGCAGTTTTATGAATGTTTTTATAGTGTGTGTTGTATATGAGAGGAGGGAGAAGGTTATAACTTGTCCCAGTACTTACAAGGAAACTGTCAACCATTGCATGCCGAAACTTATCTTGAAATTTCTCCCAGAGAAGCATTGTGATGTACCAAGGCCGTGTCCAAAAAAAAGTTATTTACCTTTTTAACTGCAAGGTACAAAAATTGAAGCCAGACTCCCTGCGTGAGTAAAGTGGTGTGGAGTATGATGGGTCAAGACATGTGTGCATGTTGTCAAGGGTTGGAATGCGGCGGGATGCAGCAGGTGGGCAGGTTGTCAGTGTTATCCATTTCACCAAGTCAGGAGTTATATTACTTCCCTGTAGTTTAAATGAGAGCTTTGGTGGTGGATTTTAGTGCCTTGCAGTTAAAAATAGCACATAATTTTGATATAGAGCGATCCACAAAAATGTCATACCGAGGTGAAAATTTTGAAACTGACGCAGGAATAAATCTGTTGATGTAATATATATCTGTAAATATCAAATTTTATAATTCTATAAGAAAATGTTTCAAATGTGCATTATTTTAATCTAATAATAGCGGTAGAACTTGTCATACTCCAAACCTGAAAAAATACGCAAAATTTTACCAATTTCTTGTTTAATGATTTGGTCGTAAGAATTCGTTTTATTTCACAAAATCTTTTGTTAAACCATACTTTGGTCCTCCTTGGTCGTAAATTAAACAATATTAATTGGTAAAATTCATCGGAGAACATATTGTTTAAACAACTCACCTCATAGGATTTGAATCCTATGAGGTGAGTTGTTTAAACAATATGTTCTCCGATGAATTTTAATGATTATACCTCATAATGTTTACTTCCCAACATTAATTAAATATAATATTAATTGGATTCTAATATTCTATATACCTTAAATGTGTCCTATAGTTGTTAACTGTAAGTTATGGTCAGTCAGTCACAGAAAACGGATAAAAATTACTGTACACAACATAATAATTGATGGATTAAAATTTCCTCTTGGATTCTACGTTATCGGTACACAACTAACAAAAAAAGTATAGAAGACATTTTCTTGTAAAGTCATTATTTTTCCCGCTGGACTCCCGTGACTTTTTTGTCCCCTAACTTATATTGCTAATACGCATAACGCAGTCAGTTGCTTGCTGGACTCCGCTGTGTATTAACATAAACATGGTTTAGGAAATCTGGTAGACTGTTCGGCTCAGCTGTTTCGTTAAATAATTACTGGCCCTTCTTCTGTGACAATTTGAGCTAGAAGGCAGCCAGCGGAAGGATTTAAATGTAGAGTAATTACATGAAAATGTCATACCGATGTGAAAATTTTGAAATTGGCGCAGGAGTATTTTTTTCGATGAGATATTTTTTTGCAGATGAAATTTTCCAATTATAGAAGTTAATGTTTGAAATACGGATTATACTTACTCACTGGCACTATCGAACCCGTAGGTTCATGGCCGCGCAGACATAAGCTCTCCATACATCCCTATCCTGAGCTAATGCTTTCCAATCATTCACTGTATAATCTACTTCCCTCAAATCATAGTTAATGTTATTCTCCCACCTCATTCTTGGTCTACCAACGTTTTCCCTCTGGCTTTCCTACAAGAAGCCTCCATGAAAGCCTTTCATTCCCCATACGTGCAACATGTCCTGCCCATCGCAGTCTACGAGACTTAACTGTTATTATTATATCTGGCTTCCTATAAAGACCATGTAGTTCATTGTTATGTAGTCTTCTCCATTCACCTGTCCATCTCTCTTTGGTCCAAAAATGTTCCTAAGTACTTTGTTCTCAAATACTTGTAATCTCCTTTCCTCCCTTATCTAAATTAATAATAGAACATGATATATTCCGAAACCTGAAAACACATGCAAAATTAAACAAAATTTTGTTTTATGATTTCACTGTATAAATTTGTTTTGTTTCACCGACTCTTTTGTTATACCATATTTCGGTCCTTCCTGATCATAAATGTAATACTAATAATTGTGTTATAATATTCTAGATAATTAAAATGCGCCCTATAATTATTAAGGGTAAGCTACAGTCAGTCCCATAAAACATACAAAAATTATTGTACACAATACGATGATTGATGGATCCAAATTTCCTCTGGGATTCTACGTTATTGGCACATAACTAACAAAAAAGTAGTAACGACATTGTCTTGTAAAGTAATTACGTTAATTATATTAATTACATTTTTATATTTGTATTAATGGCATTAAAATAATTTTTCATTATGCGATTCTTCAATATGTATGTTATTAAGTCAGTGGAATCAGAAGCAGGTGTGCGGTTCATATGTGTTTAGAAAATGTGTGTATGGAAGGCCTTGAACCTGAAAGGTTCACACATTAGTTTGACCTTTGACATGACATGTGTATCGGGGATTCACAGTGCGATGTTGCCACATTGAAACAGAGTCGTGCTTGTTAATTGCAAAAACAGTTTTAATTATATGAAGTTTCTTGTATAAAAAAATACAATTGGCGTGGAGTGTATGTGATTAAGTATGTATAACCTGTAGTGTAAAATAAAATTATTATTGGAAACCAACAGTGAAAATACGTATGACAACACTGCACTATGTGCACCTGCTGCAAACAGACAAACATAAAGTAAGATTTTGCGCGTTGTAAGAGATTTCTTTCGATTGTTTAGTTTAAAAATAGAACTCATGTCAGCAAAATAATTTGTAATCAGTTGCTTTGAAAGAATTATAATAGAATTTTCTATATTTAAATACAAATTTCAATAATTTGTATACTGTACTTTTTCGTTTTTTTTTTTTTGTCTTTATAGTTGAGACGCGTGAAAGTTAATTTTAGTGATCTGGAACGAACAATGCAAATTCCATATCGGCATTTTTATTTATTTTAATGGTCCAATCCATTAACAGTATCAGATAAATTTTAATGAGTTAATATGGTTGTAATAAAATTATACCCATATTAGGCACATTTAACTATAGAGAAGGCCCTACGTTGTTAAAAAGTTAATATTTTCTTTATTTTGTGAAATTTAAAATAATACTTGGTAACCAAGTTAAATAAATTACACTATTTATTTAATATTTTTACAGCTATCAAATTGTACATTTCCTATACATGATAAAAGGAGTGAAGTTCTTTATTCATCTCCATATTATCGCTTTTTATATATTATCCATCCATGGTAATCCTGCCCGAGGGCAGGTCTTTCACTGCAATCATAGCATTTTCATGCTATGCTTGCAGCTTTACTAGGGAACTGTAGATGTGGTAGCTTCCCGTTGCTTTCCACACCAGTGAAGGATGATGATGATGATGATGATAAGGATGATGATGGCCATATGGTTTCGGGAACCGTTTGGGCCTTAAAGTTTTCTTGGTATTTATCTTACAGGTGAGGAAAAAACACGATAAAAACCTCACCCAGAAAAACTGTCCCGACCGGGGATCGAACCCGGGCCCACTGCGTGACAAGGCAGCACGCTACCTCGAGACCACAGCGGTGGACTTATCTATTATAATTTCATATTATTTTTAATATTTGTATAATATTTACAGCTACAAAATATTAAAGTCAAAATAAAATTCAGATATGTCAGTCAGACGCAGAATGTAGTCAGTCAGTCACACATCATATATTAGGTTATAACCCTGGTCTTAATTGCGATTTTTGTTTCGTTTTTTATTGAGAATGTAACTTGAAATGTGTCCTCCAAACGGTATTTTAGAAAATTGAATTAGGAATCACACTTAAGAGCATGATGCAGATGAACATGTTAAGCTGCATGATGAGTTGACATTTATGTCAGTCAGTCACACATACTTTGATAGATAATAAATAGCACTGTTTTTCTTCAAACGTTGTATATTTAAGTACAGTCTTAACCACACACTATTCCTCTATCATATCACGTAGATAACACCCCTAATTTCAAGCAATTGTAATATTTATGCAACCATATTGCTGCAAAAGTGTATTGTAAATGTCAGTCAGTCACATATGGAATTACTCTATAATATTTTTTAATTGGTATATCACAATACTTCTCTGAGAGAAATTTAAGGTAGGTTTTAACATGCAATGGTTGACAGTTCCTTTGTTAGTCCACTCCTATTCAAAAGCACCAAGGGGACCTTCTGGCTTAATGTTCCCATCTGATAGACAAACTGCCATCAACAGTATCATATCCTTCTCAACTTATGTACTGTGTAGAGCTTTGGAATTTAATACAAGCATCTGATGCACAATCTACTGATTAAAAATTATACAACACCATTCTTCCTAGCCTTGAGATTGAAAATGTTACAATTAAAATTTCTTATTGCATGTACAATAATCTTCAAAGTTACCAGAACAGTATATTTTACTATATCTTATCTGCTCTTTGAGTGATCCTAGCATAAACAAACGCCAATAGTACGTTCTGACATTTTTGCCACAATTACTGTCACGTTGATAGGTAGTATGTAAGGCATGTGATCATTGAATGCAGTAGATTACAAGAAAACTGGTCAGATTTTTCACTGATCTTATGAAATACGTTTAAAATAACTGTTTTCTGATCACTAGTCAAAAGTTTGCCAGACTTGTGTTTTAAAAATTTAGATAGTGACAGGAAAAGAAGACTCGACATCTTCAGCTATTTTTGTTGCATCAGAATCAACTGAGGCATTACTCAAATGCATCATCCATGTGTAATAAACTATTTTAAGTTGTAATTATTGATTATGTATATTTTAGAATATTTTATACGTTTTGAATATTATTATTTTTATTCATGAAGAATAACAAATATATTCAAAGGACATATTTTTAATTTAATGAAGGGAACTACTTTATCGTGTACTTATTGCTTCTACAACATATGTTGGTGTCCATAATCAATGAAAAGCGAGCAGGTCACATGGTTTTGTTTTCATGAGGATCACTTTTAAGAGTGGATAGCCTTTATTTATTTTTTTTTGCCAGAAATAACATCTCATGACATACATTGATAGAAGTGATAAGTGTTTTTTCCTTTTTGTATTCAGCTATAATCGTTAATACATCCCTATATGGGTTTAGTGGAAGAGAAGGGAGGAAAAGATGGATACAATCATAAAATTTATTTATTTATCAAATGGGAGAAACTTGTAATAATGCCACTTTCCCTCTGGCCTTCCAGAACAATTTCCACAAATTGAGAGATGGAAGAATAACATTATATGATTTGAGGGAGATAAATTACACAGGGAATCATTCAATTTGAATTGTTAGGTTGAATAGGGAATAAAAGTTGTCGGTTGGTAACCATTCTCTCTCATATAATAAATTAATATTGGGAAGTAAATGTTATGAGGTTATATCATTAATAGTGAGTGGAGAGCATATTTTAATCGACTCACCTCATACATTTTCAAACTTCTTTGAAAAATCTCAAATTATAATAAATATAGGCACATCAAAGACCGAACCAATTTTAATAAATAGAGGTGTAAGACAAGGGTGTAGTTTATCACCTACCCTTTTTAATTTATATATTAATGACATCATCCAAAATTGGAAAAGTAATGTTAATGTAGGTATAAGAATGGACTATTTAAAAATATTAAATGTTTTAATGTATGCTGACAATGTGGTTATTATTCAAGAAAATGAAAATAATTTGCAGTACTCTTTACATCAATTAAATCAGTTATGCCAAGAATATAATTTTAAAATATCAAAGGAAAAAAACGAAAATAATGGCATTTTGGGGAAGTGAACATATAAGATCAAAAATCATAAAAGACAACAAACCTCTGGAAAAAATAACAAATTTTAATTATTTGGGTTGTAATTTTACTCTAAACACAAAAACTGTAAGAGGCGTAAATGTGAAATTGTCAAGATTTCAAATCATATGTGGAACTATACATAAAACATTAAAGAACAAAACAAGAAGAGATACTAGATTGAAGTTTTATAAAACATTGGCAGTTCCTGCATTACTCTATGGGAGTGAAACTTGGGTAATGACCAAAAAATTACAAAGTAGAATACAAAGTGTAGAAATGAACTTCCTTAGAAGAACAAAAGGCTGCACAAGAATGGATCGGTTAAAGGATGAAGATATAAGAACAGAGTTAAATATATACCCATTAAATGATAAAATCAAAGGATATAGAGAAAAATGGTTTAGACATGTAGAAAGAATAAACATAAAAAGATTACCAAAAGCAGCATTTAACTACAAACCAAGAGGTTCAAGGAATGTAGGAAGGCCAATGAAAAGATGGACAGAACAACTGTGAGGCAGAACAGGCATTTTGCCTAGCCCGTGAAGTGAAGAAGAAATATTACTATTCCAATGAAAGAAATTATTGAGCCGATAGATGAAACTACATTTTGTGCTGTATAGGCATCTGAGTAATCTGAATACCGCCGTGGTATTCCAGCTAACCCTAAAGTGTTGAGGGAAAAAAGTTATGTTCACTCCTGTAAATGTAATCTTAAATTGAATTTTTAATCATTTAGGATTTATAGAGAGTCTAAATAAAGGGTATCATTGAATGAAACCGGCCATAATTGCAAATACTGCTGCTATCACTGAAAGTGAATGAACTGGAAATAATGATAAATATAAAAGTAGAAAAAAGTTCTATCTTATCTCAAAGGATACCAACTCAAAAACTTTATTATTTCTGAATAGGAAAATATATTGTAAATAATATCTGGCAGATTAAATAATAGTCAGCAATGAAACACTCTAGAATTATTTGGAAATGCTACAATTCTTTTCGGAAGAATGATACATCAAGATAGAGTTATTGTTATTGTTTTTCAATGAAGCTCTTTAACAGCTAAAGTCATTAGCAATGCAATTTAAATCTGGACATAAAGCACTGACAATTTTTCTGCAGATGTCCCATTTTTCAGACTTGAGGTTCTTTTACATGCCATAAATCTATGATACAGGATTTACAGTTTTATATCTCTTCTGAAAGAACCCATGCTCACGATTTTTATGCCCTGAAAAATCCATCAACCCAGACAGGTTTGAACAAGGGAATGTTGGAACAACAGGCGGCACATTATAATAGAAAAAACTTAAGAGGAAATTAGTTATGACATGACAAATGAGTTGTGCTATTATGATAATGGTATTGATGAAAAAAAAAACAAAATAATGACATACTTGGATCTTCTATTATTAGTTTCCCAAGAAAACGATCTTTGGTTAAATTTGCATCACTAAAATAGAATTCCATTTGCTTTCTGATATTCTGGTAAAATTGTTTCTTGCGACGACGCACTTTCTTATTGGAAAGCTCTGCATTCCTTTCCAATTGTTCATCTTCCACAACAGATGGGTTCTCTTCATCCATTTCTTCAGTTGCAAGAGAATCTCCTACCTCTGTAATCCTGAAAGTAACAAACAAATTAAACTCTAGAAAATCGAAGTAATGACTATATTAATTCTTACCTAACTTCCTGTTGTACTGTAAACAAAGCAAATATATGACTGCATTTTCATTAATCAAATAATGGTTTTATCTTACACCATATAATAAAATGTAGTTCGCTCTCTAACACTTGAAATAAATATCCTCAACTCATGACCAACTCAGGATCAGGTCGAGGGATGAGATGAGATGGAGCCCCTATATATATATATATATATATAGGTCTGTGAATGACAAGGGTGCTGGCTGACCATGCCTGATGCATCATCACAGGGGCAGATGAACAAATTGAAACAAAATGGATGAGATGAGTATGGAAAAATGGTGGAATGAAATTGTGGCAGGGGAAAAGCTCCGTTTAGTCCATCACAAAACCCACATGGAGTGACTGAGACTCGATCTTGGGACCCCAGCGGTGAGAGGCAAGCATCTAACTGCCTGCGCCACGGGGCTGCCTCTAACACTTGAAATAAAGGAACTGACGACTGAAACTCAAACCTTCTTCAAGTCAAAATGTATACTAACTGAAAATTATGTGACGCAGCAAAACGACCTCAAAATGGCAGTGTTTCCCCCTCTGCCACATGGGATGCATGACAATCCACACCCAATGTAACCAATTCTTTGATCCTTTATCTATCAGTGCTGTAATAAAACTTTGGTTGTAGATAATAGATATGTAGATGATAGATATGTAGCTGCAACACCAAACTGTATTCCTAAAATTGTTATTATCAGTTTTCTGAATTGCCTCCCACTATGGACGCAAATTTAAAGACATATTCACATAAAAAATTATCCTTCTTTCAGTATTTGTTTTTCCACATAAATATTTATAATTATAATATTGTATAATAATTATTACACTGGGGCACAACATAGCACAGTTTCTTAAAAAAAAAGTGTTGATTCATGATAGGATCATTATTTTTAAACAACACTAAACCTTTTAGCAGCACCTTGTTCCTGGGATAGATTCGGTCTCTGAAGAAAACAAATGACAGGCTCGGCTGTAAAACATGGTAACTGACAAATTCTTGAAAGTTGAGTTGTAGCTTATAAACTGTAATATGTGACCTCTTGAAGCATTTGGTGCACATAGTTTTACATCTGTCAATAGATATCAGATGTATTGTCACGGTAAATAAAACTACATTCACCAAATGCTTTCAGGAGGTCACATATCACAGTTTATATGCTATAACTCAATTTTCAAGAATCTGTCAGTTACCATGTTTTACAGCCGAGCCCTTCAAATATCAATTCTAAGAATAAAGGTGACCATCATGCAGGGCTAAAAGCCAGCAAACATCTCTTGCCAATTGTTTACAAAAGAGGAAGCTTACTACCCCAATGGTTTGCAAGACCTGTAATGGGATTGCTTTATTTTTATCTTTAATTATTACATCATCATCCAGTATCGTGGCAGCTGCCGCCGTCTTCCGGAAACCAAATGCCATTCTTCTCTGTCTATCCATTGATCTTCCTCCAATCCTCTGATATTCATAGCCGATTGTACCACTTCTATGCAAGTTTTTTCGGTCTACTTCTATTCTTCCTTCCCCTTGGGATCCATTCCATAACAATTTTAGGCAATCTTTGCTCTGGCATTCTTTTGACATGGCCATACCACTGTAATCTTTTCTTTTCTATAATGTCTAAGATGTCCGGCTTCTCTTGCACACCCATAATTTCCCTTATTTCTTTATTTTGTATACTATCCATTCTAGATCTTCTTAAAACATCCATTTCTGTACTTAAAATTCTTTTCATTTCCCTGGTAGGAATTTGCCAAACTTCAGCACCATATGTTAAAATGCTCTGAATTATGGTTTGATATATTTGTAATTTTCTATTTCTTGTAATATTCTTGCTCCACCAAACAGAGTTTAAAGCATTTATTGCTTGTTTTGTTTGTGCGATTCTATCTTTAATTTCCACTGTATTATCGCCTGAATGGTCTAATTTTGTTCCTAAGTGCATTCAATACTAGGTTTTAGTTCTTCTCTTCTTCTTCTTCTTCTTCCTCTATGCATGAAAGCAGGCAGCTTGTTGCGTATTCATTCACTACAGGTCCGGGATATGGTGACATCCTTCTACAATCATAGCATTTTCATGCTATGCTTGCAGCTTTACTAGGGAATTGTGTAGGTGTGGTAGCTTCCCGTTGCTTTCCACACCGGTGAAGGATGATGATGACTATTTAACTCATGCCCCAAATGGGAGTCAATGACCAATCACGTTTCAATGATTTCTGTATTACAACCAATCAGAGACGTGTTTCACGAAATAATTATCAACGTTAGGATTATCATATATTAAGCAAAGCTCCTCCTTTTTAATATTCTGAACAGGTCTGACCGTTATTTTGCAGTGACTGAGCCTATAACAAATACGGCTACCAGATTGTATATAATAGTGCTTACATGTCAACATTTGTAGCAATTGATTATACCACCAAAAAAAGAAACCACTGTTTGCACTTTCTTAAATGTATACGACATCAAAAATGAATTAATATACAGATTGATGTGTTTCATTTTTTCTCCACTAGAGAGCATTCTTACAATATTGCGTTCCTTTGGCAATAAATAGTATGATCTGGTTGCAGTGATAAACAAAAGAAGCAGTAGAAGCGTAGGCTACCTATCGTTTCTCATTAGTTTTCAAACATCACCGTTTACTTTAAATATAAAAAATATTTTTAAATAACTGTAGTTAAATAATGATTTGTGAGTAAACAGCTTTATTTTATTCGTTAAATAGTCCTAACAAATGCCACTCTTGATTTCCAAATTCTCTAGATAAATTCACTCCTCACTTCGTGAGTCGTGAATTTATCGATAATTTGGAAATCACTCGTGGCATTACTTATGATAATGATAATGGTAAGGATGATAATGATAAGGATGATAATGATAAGGATGATGGCCATATGATTTCGGGGACCATTTGGGCCTTAAAGTTTTCCTGAGATTTGTCTTACAGGTGAGGAAAAACCCCGATAAAAACCTCACCCAGAAAAACTGCCCCGACCGGGGATCGAACCCGGGCCCGCTGCGTGACAAGGCAGCATGCTACCTCGAGACCACAGCGGTGGACTTCATACATCTCAATGATAGATAAATCATATTTGCTCAGGTAGATCAGGTGGTAGAGCACTTGGTCTAGAGAACCAAGGGTCCAGGGTTCGAGTCCCGATCTGAGCATATAATTTTTCTCTTTAAATATGAAATAATCATATCTCTCAGAGAAAATATGTTAATAATGGAGTTTGACAAGGTTGACCACTATCACCAACACTATTTAATATTTACATGAATTAAATCATTTCTAAATGGAACCTAACCTATACATCAAGTATCATAATAACCAGTACCTTAACATTAAATATACTGCTTTTTGTAGATGATTAAATTATAATTTCCAATTCAGAGAATAACTTACAAATAGGACTATATACACTAGGATATTAAAAGATTTTGAAATGGAAATATCAGTACAAAAATCAAAAGTAGTGGCATTTTTAGGAGAAGATCCAATCAGAAGTTAGGATAATACACAATAACCAATGCCCAGAACAAGTACAAAATTTCAACTATATATAGGTTGTGAAATATCTTATCAAAATGAAAAAGATGTGAACAAGAAAATCACCAAATTTATACAAATCTTAGGAATAATATATATTACATTAAAAGCTAAATTAGTACAAAAATCCACAAGAATAAAAATATATAATACTTTGGTATTACTCTCCCTTTTATATGGAAGTGAGATTTGGACATTAAGAAAAAGAGACAGGAACAGAATCAAAGCAACAGAAATGAAAGTTCTCAAGGCAGAAGGATACACTCTTTTGGATTGAAAAAAGAATGAAGAAATTTTAGAACAATTAGAAGTAGAATGAGTAGAAGAAAAACTCAACAGATATAAATTAAATTGGCTACATCTACCAGTTATATTATATGGATGCAAAACATGGACTCTTACTTTAAGGGAGGAAAGGAGATTACGAGTATTTGAGAATAAAGTTCTTAGAAAAATTTTTGGACCAAAGAGAGATGAACAGACAGGTGAATGGATAAGACTTACATAACAGTGAACTACATGGTCTTTATAGGAAGTCAGATATAATAAGAACAGTTAAGTCTCACAGACTGCGATGGGCAGGACAGGTGACTCGAATTGGGAATGAAAGACGTGCATGGAAGCTTCTTGTAGGAAAAGCAGAAGGAAAATGCCAGTTGGTAGACCAAGAATGAGGTGGGAGAATAACATTAACTATAATTTGAGGGAAGTAGATTATGCTGGGAACGATTGGAAAACATTAGCTCAGGATAGGGATATATGAAGAGCTTATGTCCGTGCAGCTATGAACCTATGGGTTCGATAGTGCCAGTGAGTTAGTTTTTTGTATTTAAAAGTTCTGGGTATTGTACTGCGTTGTTTTATGTGCTAAAATTTCCAATAGGCCACAGTTAGGGAAATGATGCACTGTGCATGTTATAATGAACACCATAGATTATTAACTGTAAGGCCACAAGTTATAAACTATAATGGATCTTATCAATTAAATCACTGAATATATTTGTGGTACCAACAGGTTTTTTTCTGTATTGCGTAGTCTAATGACATATTTCATAACTATGCCTTGCAATGGGTAGATCGTACTAGGATTTGGGTATGTAGCTAAATTTGGCTTACGTTATGAAATGTATCCTATGTTTTATAGATTTAGGCCGGTATTCAAGAACCAAGCTCTCTAGGCCATGCCATCTCCTCTTCAATAAACTGAGGCTCTCATCTCTCAATTGTTCCCTGAAATTTAAAAAAAATAAATATCTTGTTAGCACATGATGTTGAACAGAGTGAGCCAATTAGAGTAGGTTCTGCATGACCCACATAATTAACCACAGAGAGATGGGCTGAGAGTCGCTCTTCGCGGAAAGTTTGAATCTTGGATACCGACCTTATTCTTCTTCTTTAGAAAGTTTGGACAGACACTATGCCAACTGATTACATCATGATGGAACTAGGGAAGTGATATCGACTGATGCAAAGTCTCTACACGAGAGTGGTAAAATATTCTGATCTTCCAATGATTCATAACTATCTTTGCAGGACCCATACTGTTTATATCACAATTTTTAGGTTACTTTTATGTCAAATTTAATTTAATTTTTTTTATTTTTCATACTTTTTTTCTCCCCAAGAACTAACCAATTGTATTCTGTAATATTAATTTGTCCATATTTTGGTGTTTCTCTTTTAAATTACGATAGTGCACCATTTCTCTAACAATCCCCATCTATTTTATTTCAGCTATCAGTCTGTGAAACTTGCAACAGACCCCAAGTGACTAACTATTTATTATAACAACAGTTGTCGACAGTTTTTTAAATAATAACATTTGTGCTATTGACATGGTTGTCAAAATGTTTAATAATGTTTCTACTATAATCAATTGACAATATGTTTATTTAGGTTAGGTTGGACTAGGTAGGTACCAGTACTCCATTATCTTTTTGTTTTTCTTAAGTTGGCTAATCCGTTTTAGCAATGGAAATTGTAATGTTCCAACAATAATATAGCATTTTAACCCATTCGTTTCAAGTTTAAATGCTCAATCCATTTCCCCAGAAACTAGATGTAAGTCACTGTAAATTATATTGTCTATTTTCAGACATTAAAAATGAACTAAAGATAACGGTATTTGAGATCACAATAAGTATGAATACTATTCATAAATGTTACAAAACATTATACTGTCAAGGGATGTATAAAATACTCCAAAATATATAACAGCAGAGTTCAGCGAGTGTACATCGTCTTCTCAGTCGAAGGCCATTTAACAGCCAGTGAGTGTACCTTGACTTCTGAGGCAAATGGATTAAGTTAATTTTGTGTCGACTTCTACTTCAATTTCAAGGTGGTCATGGCATATTGGATAAGGTGTACTTACCATCGCAAAAAAATCTTCTAAGTTCTATAAAATCGCAATGCGCATGCGCTAGTGCTCCATGTAATCCCAGAAAGATAAATGCAACCTCCAGCAGTTGGTGGTATATGTACGTGAAATCAGTATGACCAACATTGACACAAAATTCCCAGAACTTTTCTAAATATGTATAATTAACACGAAATGAACTAGTGGAAACATGATTTTACGTGATAACCGTCCAACATTTTGAATTTTTCATGGAATAACAGATATGAAGAGGTAATTTATTTTACGTATCAAATCACATTTAAAAAGCTAGGAACCTAAAAGCTAACCAAACCTAAATCAATTACTGTAACACAAATCAAATACTCTAACGTAGGTGAAATCCAGGGAACGTGGAATCACATAAGGCTAACCAAACCTAAATCAATTACTGTAACACAAATCAATTACTCTAACGTAGGTGAAATTCAGGGAACGTGGAAGTGATGTTGGCAACATCTGGAGTATTTTGGGTTGTCGATGGTGGCAACGTTGGAACAACATAGGAAGAGGAGGGAAAATAGCAGAAAATAGCAAAGTAAGCAATGTAGGACGATCATGTTTTATGTAAACATATAAAAAAAAAGATTGTTGCAACATTGGAAGATGTTTAAAGCGTGTTTAAAAGTGTTGCAACATGTTTAAAAGTGTTTAGTGCATCAGTGGCATAAGCAATTAGATGAAAATTTTTTGCGACGTTAAGTATACCACACCCGGCATATCTTTTGAAAACACACCACACATATATATATATATATATATATATATATAATTATTCACGTAACTGCTATAATAATTTTACTATTTATTGTTGACTTTAATATAGAATTCCCCTTATAACTGAATCTGATTCTACATTGTGACTCTTAAAACTTACCCACTGAAACCAACTGTTTTAGAAAGCCTCCTAATCGTTCCACATGACACAGTTCGACCTATTCTTGAACAAATTTCAGCTGTCAGTTTTGAAATACTTTGACGTGGATTTTTCAAGATATCTAATATGATGTCTCGTTTTTCTGTCTCATTCAGAATTGATTTCCTACCCCTTCCCTGTTTATTACAAATAATTCCATAATCTATGTATTTATTTACGATTCCTTGTATCGTGGAATGCGATCTCCCAACAATATATGCTATTTCTCGCAATGATTTCCCTTTTAAAGCTAATTGCACAACATATTCACGAACTTCTTTCGAAGTTTCTGATCTAACCATTTTCTGTCCTAAGATTACATTGAATTTCACATCATCCGGTTAATAAACAATTACCAAATAAACCAAGTGTATGTTTAATTTTGGAAGGCCAATTTTGCTTTTTCTAGAAAAGTATTGTCGCAAGTTTAGATTCTGTAGCTATCGAACTTATAAAGCTAAATACTTATCTGTGGTTAATGTTAAAACTAATGTTTTTTTCATTTAAATATATATATATATATATATATATATTGATTTTTAAAAAACATCATGCATGCTCCAAAATTTTAATTCGGAGTTCCGCCTGTACAATGTTCACATAACCTCACTTTCGATATAATTACAATTTCGAAACCATTAAAGTAGAATCGATAAATGTTATTAACATGCAATGCATTACTTAGTTCATTAGCGAATACTTACTTTTCAATAAAATGATATCAAAACTTGTGATAAAACCATTAAGATGTTAAATTCAACACAACAACCGCCATTATCAATTTAACAATACCAAATACCAATTGCACAAATAAAAAATTAGCTAAACAAACGAGGCGAAATGAAAATTACCAAAATTACCGCTACGGAATTGTCAATATTTTAAACGGATCAAAAATATATATTGAATACGTGTCAGATTTTAATATTTTGGATATACAATATTATTAAAATTTCAGTGCTGGGATCCATTTCATTAAATTCTAATTTTAGAGTATCAGTTATTCAAAAAAGACTTAACAATATCAAAAGAACCAGTAAGATGCAAATTAGAAGTAGAAAGAAATGTTATAGAACAAGTATCAGAACTTAATTATTTAGGTGTATTAATAACAAACACTAACAATTTAATAAAAGAAGTAAAGAAACAAGCTGATAAAGCATCAAATATCGGGATATATGAAAGATTTAATTTGGAGCAACAAACATATACCGGTATGTCAATAGAAAGCAAAACCCGTATGTACAAAACGATGGTTCGACCAGTTATTATATAAAATGGATATGGACAACTAATGACAAATGAAGGAAATTTTGTAAAAGTGGCTGATTTCAGGTATCTGGGAACAATAATTACAAATAGGAATGAGATGCACATGGAAATTAAACATAGGCTCAATTCTGGAAATGCATGCTATTATGCATTACAGAGACTCCTGTTTTCCCAGCTCCTTTAAAAAAATGTTAAATTGAATAAAACAGTTATATTATATGGATGCGAAACCTGGACTCTTACTTTAAGGGAGGAAAGAAAATTAAGAATAAAGTTCTTAGGAAAATTTTTGGACCAAAAAGAGATGAACAGACAGGTGAATGGAAAAAAACTACATAATAGTGAGCTACATGATAATGTTTAAGAAGCCGATATAATAAGAACAATTAAGTCTCGTAGGCTGTGATGGGCAGGACATGTGGTACGTATGGGAGATGAAAGAGGTGCATGGAAACTTCTGGTAGGAAGGTCAGAGGGAAGGCGCCCATTAGTAGACCAAGAATGAGGTGGGAGAATAACATTATCCATAGTTTGAGGGAAGTAGGTTATACAGGGGATGATTGGAAAACATTAGCTCAGGATAGGGATGTATGGAGAGCTTATGTCCGCGCGGCCATGAGCCTGCGAGATCGACAGAGCCAATGAGTTAGAACAGGGATTTCCTTATCTGTGCTGTGAAGTGTGAATGTTACAAGGCGTAAGTAACGTTGGATATCACTTATTCGTAACAGGGACAGCTGTAACACAAAAAAGTAACTCCTTGGCAAACCTCAGAATATAACTGGCGGTAACCTGGTGTCGCCATCAGGGGTTAGTGATTGTTGGGGATGCAAATGATAAACATCGATGATACATCGCTCTTTATGAATGATCTTGTCATCTATTATATTATTTTTCACTGCTCGTTCGCTTTCTCAGTCACAAGCTGTCTACGGGGTACGTCATAAAAATTGTCACCAACATTTGAAAGCACAGTTTCATTAAAAGCAGAAATTGAAAAGGTGGTGTCAAATGGTTTCAATAAACTTTACTCATTCTTGGCTATCGCAACCGCTCTAGATCCATGCTTCAATATTCATTTCAAAGATGCGATTGCTGAGATAAAGTCATCAATTATATAAATGCTTATCCAGTATGCAAGCAGCAGTTTTACTGAGTCTTCTGACGAATCTGAAAGGGATGAATATAATGAATCCGAACTGACATATGGAGTTACCACAAACAATTAACGCATTACAAAAAAAAATAAATAAATAAAACATCAGATAAAACAAAAGCAGAATCAGAATTTCACATTTTTATGTCATCTCCTGTAGGTCTAACTCCTATAAAATCATAGTCTTTAGAAATGTGAAAAGTTTGTTTCTTGGCCCTGAATAAACTGGCGATTATATATTTGCCTATTGTAGCAAAGTCGGTGCTGTTTTCAGAGTGAGCGGCTGTTTTCATAGGCTGGGGCTACGATAACCCAAGAAAGAAGCCGCAAGGCAAAATTGTTGTTTTCAAATTCTGGGCTCAACTGCACTTTTACTGCTTTTTTGATTTTTCAGTTTATTGCTGTAAACTATAGCTCTTCTTCTGTATTTACCAACTTTTTAAAAAAAACATTTTAAACTTTTTCAAACAATTTTTATAACATTATTAGACAATTCGAAAGTATGGACTTGAATGCCCAGATCAGAATATTTTATAACACTGTTATGCTGTGGTTTATCTACGACGCAACGCGCCAGCGCAAAAATTGCTCCCCATATATTCAAATGGATGTGGTTTATCTACAACGCAAATTGCTGGCGCAAAAAAATTTGCGCTGACATGTCGCGTCGTGTTTTGGAATCTCTTGAATCCAGGACGCAATTTGCCAGCGCAAACAAAGAATATAGAAGATACTCATTGATGTTATTGCTAAAAACAAACTAAGATTTTATCAGAACATAAAAGAAACTGCAGACAAGGAGAAATGGATAAATCAGCTGTAGCAGAACATGCCATTACGAATGGACACCAGATTCTATTCGACGATACACAAGTTTTAGCCACAACTTCCTACTATTTCCCTAGATTATACCGAGAGGCTATAGAAATACACAAGCATAAGGGAAATATTAACAGAAAAGAAGAAGGTATCAAACTGTCTAAGGCCTGGTTTCATACACTAGAAAATAAATGCATTAACACCAGTGACAACAAGGAGACGACTATTAGCCAATCAGCAAGAGCCACGCCCACTCACCCTGCACCCCCCACTAATACAACGTCCTCTACGTCCACAGCGCTCATTCTAAGTAGATCTTCCGACCAGGAAACACGCATAGAAGCACTCGCCACTGAAGATGCCCTCCGCAGTTGAGGGCGAAACGTCTGGTATCAACACCAACTATGGACCACGGCCACATAACCCGGAATCACTCAACATTACGATTACCGGCCGTGAAAGCCTGCATTCAACTACTAAACTAAGATTTGTTAACAAAATGTCGGAAATACAGTACTTGTTTTATAACTTTCCAATTTTAACGACGAAAGTTAGACAGTTTTGTTGCAAATCATCGAGTTCTATACATGTTTTTTACTATATGAGCATGAAGGAGTACAGAGATGTACAGAAAAAAGTTATTGTGGCTTGAACTTAGTCAAGAGATAAATAAAAGCTGTAAATATTGTATCTCGGGGATATTACGGATGTGCATAAATTTCGTCTTCTATTAAATTCAAAACCTGATAAAACTGCTCAGGCGAAAATCTGAAGTATTCTAAAATTTGGTATATTCATCAACCATGTGTTTATTTAAGAACTAAAGAATCATTTATTCTATGATTTTCCATACAACATTCATATGATGCTATTGCTCTAGGTACTTTTTCTGTCTTTACTAATATTTCGAACTATTTTAATCGTTTTGCAACGACACTTGAAACTTTTTTATGAAGAATTTTAATATGTTTATCAATGTACACAAATTATGACTTTTCCTCTCAATTTATTTTCAAAGTTCTTTATTAGAATTGAAGTTGGCATACGTCAACGCTCATAAAATTAAATCCACCAGATGGCAGGACATATGTGTGAATGACCAACATTTGCATTTAATTCCAAACCATATTTTAAGAAATAAATATTCAATCACTTCATTTTGTTAGATTCCGATGGGTCAGTTTAGTGTACATCAGATTAGTTTACAGTTTACTAAATAGTATGTAATTTATTATATTAGGTTATGCAGGGACAGGTTTGTATACATTAGTTTTTGTAAACACATTTGGAAATTTATTATGAACGTTGGCCATTTTGATTTTCCATATATGTGGTGCCATCTGGCGACAATTCCATAAACATATGCGCTGTAGCGTATGCGCTCCATGCGGAACCAGCATCACGCCGAGCGAAACGCGAATTCGCGTCACGTCGGGCGCGACACGCTGTATAATAAACCGTAGCATTAGACAATTTTTTGACCTCCGGAAAATTTTACCCCCCAGTAGAACCCATGTCCGCATTTCTTGACGGTTGTATTTTTACGGTGAAAGATCGTCACTCTTTCGACCAAGGTACTTATTTCGGCTGGCTTATCACCTTCGACCAGTCCGGCATGGGTAACCCTATCGGCAGCAATGCTACCGCCGGCATAGCTCTCAGGACCATTTAAGCACACAAGCCACTCCACCACGACAAGGTAAAGATACCATGGAGGTAGGAAAGCCAGAAGGAAAACGCCCAGTTGGTAGACCAAGAATGAGGTGGGAGAACAACATTAACTATGATTTGAGGGAAGTAGATTATACAGGGAATGATTGGAAAGCATTAGCTCAGGATAGGAATGTATGGAGAGCTTATGTCCGTGCGGCCATGAACTTACGGGTTCGATAGTGCCAGTGAGTAAGTAAGTAAGCATTAGACAATATTATGATGCTAACTGCTATTTTCTTCACAGAGTATATTAGCGTACGATTTTTCTATCGCTGGTTGGATCGGCGTTTGGGAATGATAAGTGTACACCCATTTTTAATAAACGTTTGGTAATTTAAATATTATTAATATATTTTAAACATAGATTTGGGGGTTTATTGCAAAGATTGGTCATTTAAATTTCATAGCGACATGCTGTCATCTAGCATAATATGTTTGAACTTTAGTACGATATCGATAGTAACCGAGTATGATAATCGATATGTGGTTCGATTGTGGGTTATCGCAGGCTGTATAAAATCTGGCGAATGCGCACTGTTGTTCAATAGGACAAAATATTTCAAGTGCAGTTTTTTCAAATTCTGTTTTGCGAAATAAATGCGTCTTGTAATATTGTATGCCCATGTTTCCCTTAACAGAGATTTAGGCGCTCTCCCTCTACAAGGAAGTATTTGAATAAGAGATAACCCACTATTTGAATCATACTAATTTAGTTACACTTGTTTTCGTATATATGCCATTTTGAGTGGTCCGTGTTCAGCGTTCCGCCTCATACTGACATCTAGGAAACCAAGGTAGAACTAGCAGGGATCTAATCCCTGGTACTAGGACGGGAAAATTCGGTAAATTTTGCTTAGAGGCCTTTTCATTCATGCTTAAGGATTTTTTAAAAGCCTGAAATCTTCAAACTCGAGACCCACGACTCCTTCCCAGAGGACTTGCTCCTTGGATTTTTTCATCCTAAAAAATCCGTCGACCCCGGCCGGGTTTAAACCCGCGACCCTCGGGACCAGAGACAAGGAACATAACCACTAGTCCACCGCGGCGAAATAAATACATTTTCAAATGCCGGCGGTAGCACTGCTGCCGATAGGGTTACTCATGCCGGACTGGTCGAAGGTGAAAAAGTACCTTGGTCGAAAGAGTGACGATCTTTCACCGTAAAAAATACAACCGTCAAGAAATGCGGACATGGGTTCAACTGGGGTAAAATTTTCCGGAGGTCAAATAGCCCCCCATTCGGTTCTCCGGGCGGGGACTACTTCAGGGAACCCATGCCAAAGGCTCAAACACAGGGACATGTTCCTAGGAACATGGAATGTTAGGACGTTATACAATAGCGAGGCACTAGAGATATTAACGCGGGAATTAGATAAATCTCCCTTCGATATAGCCGCTTTATAGGAAGTTAGGTGGCCAGGAGAAGGTAGTCAGGAAGCTTTGCATTATACTACGGGGGTGCAGAAAGACCTGCATTTGGAATGGGGTTTTTAGTCAGAAGACGCCCAGTTGGTAGACCGAGAATGAGGTGGGAGAATAACATTAACTATGATTTGAGGGAAGTAGATTATACAGGGAATGATTGGAAAGGATTAGCTCAGGATAGGGATGTATGGAGAGCGTATGTCCGCACGGCCATGAACCTACGGGTTCGATAGTGCCAGTGAGTAAGTAAATTCTTTTGTTTTTTTTAATTTTTTTAGTACGATATCGATAGTAACCGAGGATGATAATCGATATGTGGTTCGAAGGTGGGATATCGCTGGCAGTTTAACTCTGGCGCATGCGCACTGTTGTTCTATAGGACAAAATATTTCACGTCAGTTTAAGTGCAGTTTTTCCAAATTCTGTTTTGCGAAATAAATACATTTTCAAAATTGTTTTGTTTAATTTTTTTGTAAAACATCGAAATATCGTTCATAAACATCGATGTTTCATCCCTAGTGATTGATCTATATAGAGAACGATCTACGGTCGCATTTTATGAATAATTAAATCATTCACCCAGAAGTCCAGAGAGTGAGTATTATTCGTCCCTGTACTTCTGGGAAAATGGTAGATGAGAAAAGTACGAAGCTATTACGGTTTATTCATAAAATTGAGACGCGATCACACTAGCTACTACATTCGTAGAAAATGTTCTAGTATGTATTTCTGTGATATTAAATTCACGCGTTCCACTCATTGTGTAAACACAAAACACTTAAAGAAAATTTAATACGCAGAAAATTAACAAATTAACTACGTTTTGTTATTCAAATTTCACCAATAACTCTTTTAGTAACTTTAGCGATCATTCTGCCATCTATGATAGAAAATTCTAATAATAACAGTAATAAATATGCACTAATGTGCATACAATATTATATTACAGAACTGTGTAAATGATTCGTCTCTCTGCGAACAGTTCATAGCGTGGTAGGTATCACACGTTTCCCCACATATCTCGCATACACAATCAGGTCCAGGTTGGTGGTATCTCTTTATTCTACATATTCCGTGATGGAACCCATGCACAGAAAATCTTATTACAATACGTCTCAAGTCATAGCCGGCACTCTGCCAATCAGTAGAAGTCATTGCATCCGTGTTATAGAACTCTTCTCCTCTCGATCCCTTAAAACCGCTTGAAGGCACTCCGTGTATGGCAGTAACATTTTAAATCTTAGGTCTTCCAATAGAAAGGTTTCTCTAGCTAATCGGGACTTATTGACTACTTAAATATGTTCACTAAATAATAAGCGAAATAAAAAAAAAGCTTGAAACCTATAAAAATAATAAATAATTTAAGATTTCATAGCCTCATCAAAAATACTTGAAAATAAATTAAAATTTAAATTTCACCCAATTTCGCCGTGTACTTAGACAGTCCCAACGCTCTTTTAAGGAAACTTACCGTGAGATTCTCTAACTCTGCTGTTTTCTTGTTAGATGTTCCCAAATTAGTTTCAAGCCGTATGTGATAAGAGAATTTTAATAAACAGTAGGCACAAGTTCCAACAGGAACCACGTTCAATGCGACATCAAATGTTTGAGATGTCGCATTGAACGTAGTTTCTGTTGGAACTTGTGCCTACTGTTTATTAAATTTAATGTTTGAGTTTGTAGCAGGGATACTTCCTAGAATAAAAATTTATTTGGGACCACACAATAAGCTGTTGTTATACAGTGGTTAACGGCAACTCAAGGGTTGGCAGGTACATGTACCTAGCGAAGCGAAACTAATGTTTATTATAAAAGTGTAAATTTGATTGACGTGTTGAATATGGTTAGATTTGCAAAACAATAAATTTTGTTAAAAGGAATACTTGAGCCAATTTTAAAACTTCCTTGGGAAATGAACATAAAAGGCCAAGAAATTTTATTGTTAACAGAGTGTAGCCAGTAGCTCCCATACTAGTACATACAGAGAGGAGCCAGTAGTTCCCTTGAGAAAACAGAGTGTGCCAGTTTATTATATTACTAGTATTCAGAGGAGCCTGTTGCTCCCATATTATTACCTAAAAGTTTGAATCAATCTATCGTACGTAAAATATACTAGGGAAGTCTAGATTTGCTCAAGTAGTCTACAAGATATTATTAATTTGTTGTGTATTGTGTTGTTCATAAGAGGTTAACAAAATAAACCCTTTTTAATTAATTACACAACTCATTGTTACTGATTATCGAATTCCTTGTCCTTCACACCAGTAGAACCCAGAAATAAGCTTAATCTAAAACACACCCTGAAGAGACCCTCGTGCTCAACTAAAGCTTGCTGGAAATGGCGCCCAACGTGGGCCCGAACATTAGATTAATCGCTGGGTGATAAAGAAAATAAATCAGTGACAGTGTGAATGAGAAAACCAGGCGACTATGACCAACACGACGCCAGCCACAGTATGGGCGAAAGGTGAAAAGTTAGAGAAAGAAACGAGAATCAGCTGCAGACGCTGAGCTAGAAGCAGTGAATGGAACCAGTGGGAGATCCGATCGGCAGAAGACGGCAACTCTGAAGAAATCATCGGACGTGCAAGTCAAAAATAAAATCTAATAAATGAAGAATAATATAATGAACTAATAAGTGAAGGGCAATAAAAATATGTTTTAATGTAGAAAGGGATAATTATATGTATTTTAATGAAATGTATGTATAATTGGAAATTCTATACGAGAGATTTTTGTTGCTTTAAATGTGTTACGAGCCAGGGATAAAGTTAGTTTTGATTTCTCCCTTATGAAATATTAGATAATATGATAAATAAGAATTGTTATTTTCTTGGGAATATGATAATTACACGTGTTTGTATTTAAGTTGATTGATGATAAGAATAATTAAGATAGTGAACTCCCTATGTAAACAGGAGCATGAATGAAAATAATATAATTAATTTATAAGATATAAATTAATTTGAAGCGATAAGAAGTGATTAATAAGTTAATTGAAAAGTAATGATACATGAATGAAGAGTAATTTGCATATTCCAAACTGAGTTAAAGTCTTTAATTTGCTTATATATATATATATATATATATATATATATATATATATATACACACACACATAAATTATGGTTGAATAAAGTGAAAATAAGAGTACATAAAGTCGCGAGGATAAAAGAAATATGGAATTTCCAAGTGCAAATGATGTTAATTTCAAATGGTATATGTCGTGAAGGCTTCATGTCGGTAGCTCAAGAGACAAATATGAATGTCCTAAAAAATAGTGTTGAATTCCAAGGGATTTCATTACAACTTAGTTCCCCGATAGATTTAAAATACTTAGTTGAAGCCATACAATCGGTTATCAAAGATGATTTAATGCAGATAAATAAAGCTATAAGAGATAAATTAATAGAGCCAATGCGAGCTGAAAGAAAAAAAAAATGAAAATGAAGTGGAACAATTTCGGAAATATTTAAATGATAATATAAAATGTTCACAAATAGTCGCAAATGAACCTAATAAAAATGCCCTTGAAGTAGAATCTGTGACCGAGGTGGAGCAGAACAACTAACTGTTGAACGAGAAAATGAACATAGCTGATAACAATGCGACAAAAGATTTAGTCTCAGTTGAAGGCAAGGTTCAGGTTCTCGAAAAGATAAGTGAAAATGTATATGTAGATGGGAGCGTGGGTACATATCAAACAATGCCCCAGACAAAGGACATGTCATTGCGCGTGGATCGCGAGAAAAGTGAAATCTATGATCGACAACTGAAAAGTGGCTAGGAACTTAGCAATTGCGTATTCAGGGATACGGACGGAGGACAGTTCCCGAGTATTTTCTGACTTCGGTCCAAAATATTAAAGAAATAGGGTTCTCTCAATATGATATTGATGCGATAGTTAGTTGAAAATCAAATTCCTACCTTAAAATCAAATGTAGCGAGTGTAGAGGACACTGAGCAAATTCGTGACTCACAGAAGGCGTTAAAGCCAAGTAAATTGATCGAACGTAAAATGTACTCTAGGGTCATAGAGAATAAATATACAGAAAGTAGTAGCGATAGGGTAGATATGTCCCCTATTAATAAATTAAAAGTGGACGAGGAGGCAGAAGCCTCGTTCAAAAGAAGAAAATGTAGGATGAAGAAATCGAGGAAAAAAAGAATAAGTAATAATACATTTCCCAAGAATTAAAAATACGGGAATTATTCAAACAGGAAATATAAAGTTGGTTTATTCGGCAGTGTGCCTAAAGAAATTTGCAAAATAAAAATATGGATGATAGAGAAGATAGTAATTGTAGGTGATTCGTATGCCCCATTTGATCCAGGAGTTCGAATAAAAAAATTAAGATCAGAACATAATCGGAAAAGTCCAGATCATGTAGATATGAACATGCTTCCCTCAAACAAAAAGTATGTATGTGAATGTACCAGCAAGATGTATGCAATCAAGTCGAATGATACAATAATTAAATAAAGTGTAAAACAAACGCCGTAGCGTAGTGGTTAAGGCACTGAGCTACAAGCCGGAGGGTCGAGGGTTCAAGTCCCGTTGGGGTCAGGATTTTTAAACTGACCCAAACCCTCTGGCGGCACTATGGCCCTGGGGTCGACTCAGCCTCTAACGTAAATGAGTACCAGACGCTTGTTCTGGGGGTAAAGGCGGCCGTCATGCAGGGCTGACAACCCAGCTGAGATAAAGTGTCGATTGTCTAGAAAAAGTGGGAGCCTTAATCTCCTACTACCCCAAGGGCCTCCGGGTCTGTTGTGGGAGCACCTTACTTTTGCGGCCATGAACCTACGGGTTCGATAGTGCCAGTGAGTAAGTAAAAGAAAGTGTCAGAATAAATGGTAATATATGTGTCCAAAAAAAAATCGGCAACTCCCTAGTGTTTATAGCTCTTCAAAAAAAAAAAAGACAGCATTTAATAAGAACATTCGGCAACTCCCTAGTGTTTATAGGTCTTCAAAAAAATGACAGTATTTAATAAGAACAAAGAATAAAGTGTAAAAGAAAAATATATATGGAAAAGATGACTAATCAATTATTACTATAAGGGTTTATATTTTGTATTTATTTGTTTAGAGTTAGAAAATGATTGTAAAAGAAAAGTATGTTTTAAGTGTATTGTAGGTTGTATGTACCATGTTTTCAAAGAATGATCAGAAAGTGGATGTTGAATCAAAAGAAAAAAAATATTCTCAATTTTATGTCTTTGGATTCAGGAGGCATTATGTAGCAGGGGTACTTCCTAGAATTAAAATTTATTTGGGACCACACAATAAGCTGTTGTTATACAGTGGTTAACGGTAACTCAAGGGTTGGCAGGTACATGTACCTAGCGAAGTGAAATTAATGTTTATTATAAAAGTGTAAATTTGATTGACGCGTTGAATATGGTCAGATTTGCAAAACAATAAATTTTGTTAAAAGGAATACTTGAGCCAATTTTAAAACTTCCTTGGGAAATAAATATAAAAGGCCAAGAAATTTTATTGTTAACAGAGTGTGGCCAGTAGCTCCCATACGAGTACATACAGAGAGGAGCCAGTAGTTCCCTTGAGAAAACAGAGTGTGCCAGTTTATCATATTACTAGTATTCAGAGGAGCCTGTTGCTCCCATATTATTACCTAAAAGTTTGAATCAATCTATCGTACGTAAAATATACTAGGGAAGTCTAGATTTGCTCAAGTAGTCTACAAGATATTAATTTGTTGTGTATTGTGTTGTTCATAAGAGGTTAACAAAATAAACCCTTTTTAATTAATTACACAACTCATTGTTACTGATTATTGAATTCCTTGTCCTTCACACCAGTAGAACCCAGAAATAAACTTAATCTAAAACACACCCTGAAGAGACTCTCGTGCTCAACGAAAGCTTGTTGCAAGTTTTAAATTAACATCTGGGCAGCACTTTTAAAATATTGGGCGCACTCAGTGGTGCTTTAGCTAAAGCGGTTGCCGATGCAGCAGAAATTAAATTTGTGTTGAATGGACCGCTACTCCAGCGGAACCGCTAGATTCAATTTGTTCATAGACTTACGCAATGCTATTGAAATTAATCAGAATTTACTATTTATTTTAACAGATTAAATTTATGAAATGGACGAATAGATAGTTTAAAATAAAATATTATTGTAGCGAGAAAATTTTAAATTTTTCTTATCATTACAATATCAGGCGACTCCATGATGAAAACGGTTAGATGCTTGCCTCTCACCGTTGGGGACTCGAGAACGAGTCTCTGTCACTATTTGTGGATTTCGTAGTGGACGAAACGGAGCTACGACTTTTTTTGTCGGGCAAATGCACATGCATGCACACACACACAAGCGCAAAAAAAAACAACTGCGCAAAAGAAAAAAGAAACAACCGAGCAAAAAAAAAACAACACTACTGTATGGATCGGAACACTAGGCCGAAGGAACGAAGAATAAAAACGTCGGAACTGAGGTTTCTGAGGAGAGTAGCTGGCTATAAAATAATGAATCAAAGGCGAAGTGAGGATATATGAAGAGAACTGAATATATATAAATTAATGTTGGGTCGTATAGCCAGATTAAATAGTTTCAATAAGAAAATAATAATAAACAAATTATGCTCGGGCACCGCTTGCGGTTTAAAGACACATGTATTCGCCCGGATTTTTCGGCTGCTGAAAAGAAATGGGAATATAATGGTACTGTACATCAACTATATTATGTAGACTTCAAAAAAGCATATGATTCAATTAAGAGGGAGAAGTTATATAGTATCCTGCTGGAGTTCGGAATTCCTAAAAAGTTAGTTAGACTTATACGAATGTGTCTAAATGGCTCAAAAAGTAGGGTGCATGTAGGCAAACAGTTTTCAGACACTTTTGAAATCCAGAATGGGTTGAAGCAAGGAGATACACTATCTCCTCTACTATTTAATTTTGTACTAGAGCATGCCATTAAATCTTTAGAGAATGAGGAAGGCTTACAACTCAATGGTATTAATAGGCTGTTAGTTTATGCTGATGATGTAGTACTACTGGCTGATAGCGAGGAGATACTAAAGGCCAACATGCACACACTATTGAGTAACACTAAGAAATTAGGACTGGAAATAAATATCAGTAAAACTAAATATATGGTCACACGTAGAAATTCAGTATATAATGGAAATGGACAGCTAAGGACAAATGAGGGAAATTTTGAGGAAGTGGCTGAATTCAAATACCTAGGAACAATAATCACAAATAGGAATGAGATGCACAAAGAAATTAAACATAAGCTCAATTCTGGAAATACATGCTATTATGCATTGCAGAGACTTTTGATGTCCCAACTCCTTTCAAAAAACGTTAAGCTGAAAATATATACAACTATTATTCTACCAGTTATATTATATGGGTGCGAAACATGGACTCTTACTTTAACCTTTAAATGCCCAGGAGCCCATATGCTGGGTTTTAAATTGTACGTCCAATCTGCCCATAGACCCAGCGTATGGGTTCTGAGCATGCGGACCTGTTTGGTTGCTTGAAATTATACTGGATAATACTACTTTTGTAACATACCTTTTTTCAGGGTTATCAGATGCTTGGCAACGTGATGTGAAGGTAGCATTTGTTTATTAAATGTTTGTTTTTGTGTGATAAGTCTCGAAAGAAGCACTAATTCACAAACCGACATCATACTTTTTACACTTCACTTGCACATGTTTTCTGATTCCCCATGCCGAACACACACGACAAATTAGTCTTTGTAAAGCTACTGGCCCATGTTGACTAAAGTTAACTTCAAGTCACGAAATGTCTGTACTCAATATACTATGTCTACCAATCAGGGAGTCATCTACAGGGTGTTCTACCAGCCTGTTCCAAAAAGTCTGTGACAAGTCTAAGTCGGAAGTCTCTATGTGTTGTTTTGGCCCAATGTTGACTAAAGTTGACTTCAAATCACGAAATGTCTGTACTCACTATACTAGGTCTATCCAGAAAGGCATCTACAGGCTGTTCTACCAGCCTGTTGCAAAACGTCTCTGACAAGTCTAAGTCGGAAATCTCTATCTGTTGTTTTGGCACCAATGAAGTCAGAAGAAGAAAATTGTATAGAATGAATGGTCAAGTCTAACATATGAAAAAATAATTTTTTGGTTGAGTAAACAAGCTATAACGGCTGGGGGACTTGACATGCTGACCACATGTCACTCATGCACTGGCTCGATGATAATCTACCTTTGTGATTGACACATGTGAGTGTGAGGCCAGCAGCTAGCTGGTAGGCTAAGGGCCTTCTAGGCCTGTCGCACCATGGAATTATTATTATTTTTAGATTATCAGGCATCCCGTTTCTCTTAGGTCTTACTATCTCACAACACGTCATATCACATTAGAATAATTACGCCAAGAAAAAGGTACATTTTTGATTCTGTCACATCAGGGGGAAGAGTACAGTTTTCTTCGCTGTCAATTCTAGTTTCACGAACCCAAGACCCGACAAAAGCCAGGTGTCTCACAGCTATAAGTGTCAGTTGATTGTAGCTTGTGATTTTCATTGATATCGTTTTCGTCATTGTCACAATCCGAGAATATCTTGTATTTCAGCGGAACGTAGTGATTTTGTACAAGACATATCGTAAACTTCACTCTGAGTCGCAAAACTGTGAATGAATAAGGGCTGTGGGTGGAATGTGACCTGTTTTTTTTTCAAAACTTTCCTGCTTAGGGGATAAACTGACCGGATGCAACATAATAAACAAAAGAATGAATATACAGTTTTTCACTTCTAACCTGATTCACAACACTCTAAAGTCCCTAAAGTTATTTGATAACTATCGTGAATTTAAAAATGATCTCTATGGTAAAAAATATCACTACGGATTTTTGACGTGAATACCACTGATTTTACAATAATATTTAACACTTTAAACGTTGTTTGATGTTTGTGACCCCCACAGATTTTAAAATACAAGTTAATAAAATCAGCAAAGTTATTGTCAAAAGCCAAGGAGTTTAAAAGCTAGGTGGACATTTAAACCCGGGCAGCCTGCCGCTACCTGGCCATTTAAACTTGGGCACTTAAAGGTTAAGGGAGGAAAGGAGATTACAAGTATTTGAGAATAAAGTTCTTAGGAAAATTTTTGGACCAAAGAGAGACGAACAAACAGGTGAATGGAGAAGACTACATAACAATGAACTACATGGTCTTTATAGGAAGCCAGATATAATAAGAACAGTTAAGTCTCGTAGACTGCGATGGGCAGGACATGTTGCGCATATGGGGAATGAAAGACGTGCATGGAAACTTCTTGTAAGAAAGCCAGAAGGAAAACGCCCTGTTGGTAGACCAAGAATGAGGTGGGAAAACAACATTAACTATGATTTGAGGGAAGTAGATTATACAGGGAATGATTGGAAAGCATTGGCTCAGGATAGGGATGTATGGAGAGCTTATGTCCGCGCGGCCATGAACCTACGGGTTCGATAGTGCCAGTGAGTAAGTAAGTAAGGAAATTCAAACAGAAAAAACGACAAAGAATACTCTATACTACAAACTGTTAGTAAAGAAAAGAAGAAATTCAAGAAAATTACTTACCATCCGGAAGTACATAGGAAATTTCAAAAAAATTGTTTGACAAACACAACTTTACTTTGGCACCAATAAATAAATTTAGTCTGGAAAAACCTCTACGTACCAATAAAAAAATCAATATCCCAGACAGTAAGAAATCTGGAATTTATCAAATAAATTGTAATGATGGTAGCAAAATATATATAGGAAAAACAAAAAGGAATTTGGAAACACGTACTAAAGGACATTTTAGAAATATTAAAAATTGTGAAATTTAAAAATCAGCAATTATTGCACATAGTTTGCTAGAATATCATAAAATTGGAAAAGAGGCAAAACTTTTGAAACAATTGGATAAACCATTGGAATTAGTAGTTTGGAGAAGATATTCATTAAGGAGAACAAATATCGATCTATGAACTTCGATATTCCGGTGGATAAAAATTTAATTTCAAAATTTATAATCACAACCAAAGATGGCAGCACAAGAGGCAATGTCCATAGAGAAATCAACAACCAGAGAATTTTATCAGTGGAAGTCATGACTGAAACCATCGGTATCAAATAAATCTGAAATTGTATGAGGTGAGTCATTAAAAAAGTGTTCTCCACTCACTATTAAGAACTGAATATATTCAAACTATTAGATAGAATTACACAATACAGAGATGAATGAACGGACCCCATCAATAGAATGGATAACAATAGATTTCCGAAACAGATTCTTCGTTACAAACCACTAGGACGAAGAAATTTTGGAAGACCCAGTAAAAGACGGATAGACCAATTCTAACATGAGATCGGAACAGACCAGCAGATCTAATCCTTGATGCTGATGATGATGACTTCAAAGTAATGTGGCAGTTGCTATTTCAAACTCCTTCAAATTCTTAACTGATTCTAGAAATTTTCCAGAACCAAATATTATTCTCAACAATAGCTTATATTCAGTTATATTTTTTTATGATATAAAAAATATGAATTTCTTCCATATTCATACTTATGAGATTTTAACTGATTTTCCTTCAATATAAAAAAATTAAATATTTTATATATATATTAAAATAAAGTAATCCGTATTATTTAGCATGCTGCCTTGTCATGCAGCAAGCCCGGGTTCGATTCTGAGTCGGAACAGGCTCCTGGGTGAGGTTTTTTTGGGGTTTTTCCTCACCTGTAAGACAAATGTCAGTAAGCTTAGGGCCCAACAGTCCCAGAAAATTATCCGGCCATCCTCATCCTTCTCCTTCATTGGTGTGGAAAGCAACAGGAAGCTATCACACCTATAATTCCCTACTAAGTACATGGAAGATGCTGTGATTGCAGTGAAAGACCTGCCCTCGGGCAGAATTACTATGGATAGATGAATCCCTATTATTATTAAATACAGGTAAATATCTGGCTTTACCATGAAATAAGAATCTGTACATTTGAACTAGTGAACGATGTTTAATATTCGTAAAACAAACTATTATTGGTCAGATTAATTTTCAACTAGTATATTTAATTTTTACTTAATACTTACACGCATTTTTATGGTTTGTTAAGCAGTTTGGGGGGTTGAAGGGGGGCAAAGCCCCTCTTCATGCAGGTTTTCAGAACGTGAAAATAATATACTTTTGGACTCTATATTGGATATTACTTAACACACATCATTCCATTTCAGATATCCAAAGAACAATATTTGAGTTATACAACACTTTTAAACATGTTGATCTTAAATTTAACAGCCAACAAAAAAAAAAATATTTACACAAACTGAAATAAATTTACACTAACCTCAGTTCTTTTTGTTGAGTGTTAGTTATTACATTAGTAAGATCAAATTTTAGTTTTCAATTTTGGACTATATAATAGATATTAGTCAATCAATCATATATAAACACATAATTATAAAACAATCAGCCTCATGGGGTAGTGGTCAGCATTTCTGACTACAGTTCATGAGGTCCTTGGTTTGATTCCCGATCAGACAATAAGAATTTTTCCTTACAGGGAATTATTCCTGTAGTTACCAATGGTCTGGAATTTAGGTTAAGTTTAGGTGCCTTGTCATGCATTGGGCCTGGGTTCGATTCCCGGTCGAGCAAGCTTCCTGGGTGAGGTTATTTTTCGGGGTTCTCCCTCTAGCCATCATCATCATCATTATCATACCCTGTGTGGAAAGCAACAGGAAGCTACCACACCTATAATTCCCTAGTAAAGCTATAAAGCATAGCATGAAAATGCTATGATTGCAGTGAAAGACCTGCCCTAGGGCAGAACACTATAGAATAGAATAAGTTAAGGATTCTCCTGGCACTTCATTATCATTTATCACCCATCATTCATTGGGGTAATGTAAGTCCGCCTTTCAGGTGCCCCAAGCTAAGAAATAGATTGCAATTCTGCCAATGGCAGGGAAAAAAGTCATAAATGTCATAAAAGACAACCTGGTGGCATTGGACAGAAAAAAAATTACATACATATTTATATACTGAACCAGAGAAAACTTTTTACATCTCACATCATAAAACTCAGTGATTTTCACAGGACCAGTTTCTGGAATAATTGCTCCTATCCTCAGCCAGAACTCTGTTGATATTCTGCCAAAAGACATGTAAAAAGTTTTCTCTGATTCAATATATATATAAACTGTAAATACCTACCTCATAGTGTAATTTTTATTAAAACATAAAATATTATTTAAAAATTCAAGGACTATTGAAATATGTTCTTTTTATTTTAGAAAGAAAAATTAATGCTCAAACTGGAACTCACATCCTGGATCTCCAACTCTACACATCAGTATGATACCAGTTACACCATTCGAGCACCTATAAGAATACCAACGTCAATTGCTGACATTTGTATCGGGGCTCAAATGGTGTAACTGGTATCATACTGATGCGTAGAGTCGGAGATCTAGTGTTCGAGTCTTGGTTCGAATCATAATTTTTCTTTCTAAAATATAAATGTCCAATTCTGGAAAGTGTTAATTTGAAATATAACATCAAAATATGTTTCTTTTTTCTTGTTTAAATTTACATTGATATCTTATATATTCTTAAAAACAGATATACAAATCTGATCTTCCATACAAGATATTTACAGATAGACTACATTACACTTCATTTGATTTTTATATACACTGAATTCAGATATGCATAATATTATTAGTACACTTATGGTTGAGCACAAAAATCTTAGTTAAAAGTGTTTAGATGTTAAATCCTTAGTTAACCATATTTACATAATCTTCCTGTATTTTTACTCTTTTTACTGTATTTTTTAAAAAATGAAGATAAATACTGTACTGTATTTTGTATTGTTATGAAAAAATTGATTTTTAAACATGCTACTGTGAACTGCGCAGAAACTAGCACAATAGAGTAACCTTCACTCACAACCTCTCCCCTGACGCGTTTAATGGTATCAACCAACATTCTGAGAATACAATATAATTTCGGAAATTTCCATTGTGTAAGTCAGTGACAGTTTGTTGTTACAGATTGAAACCACAGATATCCTGTGGCAGTGGGTTTCTCGCTGGTTAGTAGTATGGTCATCGGTGGTTACTAGTGTGGTTATTGCTGATTATTTGTCATCGCTGATTATAAGTGTAGATATCGGTGGTTACTAGTGTAGTTTTCGCTGGTTACGATGGCCATTTTGAATAACTGTTGTAACCAGAGTGGTCATGACAGGAAATAGTCCCACTTTTTAAAAAAATATTTATGAGTAAAATAAAATAATGATAATTACAACTCGCACCTAAATACAATTAATATAACATTTTATGTTGCATTTAAGTAGTGTTAAAGTGGGTAAATAAATTTCTGATCAACTTCCATGGCGCCGAATAACTTAATTGGATTATCCGTGTTTTTCAATTTTCCATGCATATCTTGGTCCCAATTAACACAGGTAATCAGGAGTTTGCTGTAAGTTCAATTCTGGAAAGTGTTATTTTAAAATATAACATCGAAATAAGATGGATTACTGTAGTAGTCGGATCATTTAAAAACCACAGTATTTGCCACCGCTCCCCTCCCAGTCAAATAACACAATACAGAGGTCAGAAAGTGGCAATATAGTAAGAGAAAGAAGAGAATCAACAGCACAAACCTAGCACATTTTCACTATGTAGATTTAACTTGAGTGAGTAATAACAACTTGTGGAATTATATTTGATAAGAAAAATATATGTCTAGACTAGGGTTTGAACCCAGGACCTTTGACTCTCTACGTCAATGCTCTTCCAAGTGAGCTACCTAGGCCTCCAATCTAAACGCGTATTTTTCTCTTATACATAGTTAAATACTCATTTAGATTGGAGACCTAGGTAGCTCACTTGGAAGAGCATTGACATAGAGAGTCAAAGGTCCTGGGTTCAAACCCCAGTCTAGGCACATATTTTTCTTTTCAAATATAATTTGTCCATCATTAAGATGTTTAAAAACGAATAATATGAACTTGTGGAATATTTAAGGTATTTTATTATATACAACTTTCCTCATTAGAGGATTGCCTCAAGGACAAAGTGATACAGACAATTAATTTTTTTAATTGATGAAATACATTAAAAAATTTCAAATTGTAATTGAAGTATACATACTATAAAGTAGAAATTTTGTAAAGATGGTTTCTTAAAATTGAAATTGATCCTCTAATGGCAGCGATGGCAATTTTAGAAAGATACACCCTGTCCAAATCTAAGGAATTCCAAAATTTAGCTAAGAATCCTGGTATAGTACCTCTTGCCCCGATCAACAATCCTGTGACATTTATACTATCTAATTGGTATTTATCTTTGTAATAGTCAATTATTGGCTCATATATGGCTTTCTTTTCACAGTCAACTTCCTCAGGTTGGCCACTATGAGTCTCAAAACTGATTGTGGGATCTAATATCATACCAATTTTAGAAGATGCTCTAAATGCAATAATATCTATTCGTCCGTTACTTCCATTAGAGGCCACACCATGAATTTCCTCATAAACTGTGTATCCATAATCTTGCAAGGCTTCTGCCATCATATTTCGAATAGTGTGGTGCCGAATGTTTCTCAGTGATTCTCCAAATGGACAGGCCCCAAGGACATGTGCAAGGGTTTCGTGCTCTCTGTGACGTCTACAGAGGATATTGTTCCTAGACCTGCCTGGCAAAGAATGCACCGCTGATACATTGGTTTGCATTTTAATCGCATCTCTCCATTCGGAACAAGATAATCCCTGATGATCACGAATCCATTGATTTGCTGGTGTATATTCATTGTAGAGAACACCTTTTTTCTTTGTTCAATAAAAGAATGGAAAATATCTGTTAATTGAAGAAATAACCTAAAAAATCTTAATAACAATATGTATCGTTGGAAGATAGCTATGAATTATGGGAATGTGCTAAAAACTAAAATAATAATCTAATCATCCTTAAACTTAAAAAGCTAACCTAAATAACTTACTAACTTTATATATGTCGATTGTGATGTTCTTTTTAACTACCCCAAATTCATAGTCATTTGTAATAGAACAGCCAATGTTTCTACTATAACAGAACAATTGATCTATATGTTTTCAATATTTGCTATGCAAGGAATAATTGCAAATTCCACCTTAATAACTTTGAATATTATTCCATAAAATTTTTCATTTTTTTAATCGCAGAAATGTCTCACAAGATTACATATATATAATTTCATAAAAGTTTATTGACAATACAATTTTGTCCAAGGAGTTTATATGTATGATAACATCACAGATTTTTATTTGAATGAATTCAATTTTCAGACTTTTGGCTGTTTGGAATATTCACTTTTCTGTATTCAAATCCTTGATATTAGAATTAAATATGTATTGATATGGAAATTCAAACAAACATGTGTAATTTCCTTAATGGTTTTTGTGTAACATCAACATTTCTCAAAGAAAAAAAAGCAACAATGCAGCAATCACTGCCTCCTGAATGGTTTTCAAACTTACTGATACTGTTTTCACTTTTAGGTTACAGTAAATAACATAAGAATGTCTGAAGGCCACAATATATTTAGTTATTAGTATAAATTAACTGTCTATGCATTAAAAAACTAGTCCATACATTAACATCAAAGAAATAACTGTAAAATAAAATAATTAACTAAACCATAGCAGAGATCTGTATGAACGAATGTAAATATTTAAATTTTAACAACAAACTTTCCATTAGAAGCAGTGAAGAAAATATGAATATCATTCAAATGGTTATGACTCAGATTTTTCAAGATGGCTGAATTGGTGATACCAGTTTAAAAACACAAGTATGATAAACTGTTACGATCAGGTAAAAGGAATTAATTCTAATTAAATTTTCTTTTAATAAATGTATTTGTCCTTCAGTGTGAGTGTATAAAATGTATATATAAACATCACAAGTAATTCTAAATTTGTTTAATTTGAGATGTACAAGATTTCTGACTGTACCTAATGAAATAATGTAAAAATATCATCTGAATCTGATGTAATAAAATAAGCATTTACAACATTAAAAAAGAACTAAGGAAAATGGCATGTTAAGAACACCGAAAAAGATGAGAAAAAGAAAACAATTGACAAAATAGTACAATGTTCTTGTAGAATAAGCTGCAAGACAAAAAGTTGAAAATTATTTCTTTGAAAACAAACTGTTTACAATAGATGACAATAAGAGATGAAAATAATAATGATTTGGACTCATTGAAATATTTGTTTTCAATAGCACCCTTGATTTTAATTCATACATAAATTACTGCAATCTAAAAATCAATCCACTGTAGCGAGTATTGGAACTTAACCAAGCAGCAATAAAACATGGTTTCACTGTTTTTATTATAAATTTAACATTTCTCATTGAAGGTCAAATTATATTTGAAGAGGAAAATATACTAGGTTCATGCCCCAGTCTGAGCATATAATTTTTCTCTTCAAATATGATTTATCCATTACTGAGATGTATGAAATGAATAATAAAAACATAGAAAAATATATGCCTAGACTGGAATTTGAACCCAGGATCCGCTAGCACATAAAGTAAAAGGTCCTGGGTTCAAACCCCAGCCTAGGCATATATTTTTCTCTTCAAATATAAAATATGGTTTCACTATTAAAGTGAATGGTGCATCAGTATTTTTAATTTTAGATAATTATGGTTAACGCATCACACACCTTTTAATCAAGACTGATACACTCAGGAATTAGAGGCACATAGTTGGTGTTTTGAAGAATTCAAGTATTAGCTATGTATTTTTGTTGATGATACTTAATGGAACAGAAAACAATTGTTCCCAAGGAACCCTAATTGAAGATACTACCATCTGCAGGGAAGACTCTGTACCAAATGTTAATGTCCAGGTTTCATCTGTTCCTGCTACTTCATCTAGAAAATTCAGAATCAGCTGGTAGATACCACCAATTCCCTAAAACAATAAATAACATAAAATACTTGAGTTTCAGATAAAACTACTGTTAAAAGTGAAATTCTAATTAGTTGCGATGTTATAAACTTCTTAAAAACAACTAATTTAAGCATGCTGTAAAGAAAACCATATTATCTCACATACCATTTCTATTCTATAGTGTTTTGTCCTAGGGCAGATCTTTCACTGTAATCATAACATTCTCATGCTATGCTTGCAATTTTATTAGGGAATTATAGGTGTGGTAGTTTTCCATTGCTTTCCACACCAGCGGATGATAATGACGATGGCCAGATGATGTTTGGGGACCATTTGGGCCTCAAAGTTTCCTGACATTTGTCTTACAGGTGAGAAAAATCCCCGAAAGAATCTTCACCCAGGAAGCTTGTCCCAAGCGGGAATCGAACCCAGGCCCACTGTGTGATGCTACCTTGAGACCACAGCCATTTGGCATAAATTAATAACTAAATTTAAAATTATAAATATAATTTTATTAAGATTACATAACTGTCTTTTCTTGTGAGAATACTGCCCTTTAGTATTTTTAAGTTACACATAACTGGAGCTGGTCAACTTGTAAAGAGGAACAGGACATGATCATTCAACTTGTAGTTTGGAGGAGACTGGGGAGAGACGACTATGCTTCTGCCTGCAATTCTAGAAGTGGACAACGGTCTCAAAATGACAATTTATTGATTTGTTTTAAAATTACTTTTTAGTGATGTATTTAATTTCAATTTAATGTTGTAAAAATATTAAAGGCATATTTTCTTTTAATAATTGTAATTACATTATATTCAAGTTCTTCTTCTTCTTCTTCCTTCCAAGTATTAGGCCAAGGCCTGTTACGATCCTATAGAAAATTTTCCCTCCAACGTTCGAGGGAAATTCTCGTATAAGACTTGAAAGCATAATAATAGTCCCTTCGATTGGTTGCTGGCCAAAGGAAGGCAAGACCAGTGATGGGGCTGCCATCTTATAGCCTCTGGTCAGGCTTTTCTGGAGAAGAAAAGAAAATAAAGTAAAGAAGAAATGGAAGAAAGGAAAGACTCCCTAGCCCTCGGATGCCCTAATAGCGTCGGGGGTCGAAAAAACAAGAGTTAACCAAGAGAGGTTAGATAGTAAAGTTAAAAGAGTGCAAAACACAAGTAAGTGGAAGAAATGTTTTGCACAGCTTGGGCACCTTGTAGTCGCCATCCGATGAAGTTAACATTTGTATTTGTTAAGTTTTGGATGACAATGTGAATTCATTTTGCTATATATAAATTATATTGTACTTTATGTATAAACTGTAATTGTAGACAAGTCCTAAAACATCTATGATGTTCTGATGGATAGTAAATAAATATATTGTCGCTTCAGAAACAATACCGAGTAACTAACAAAATACAAATTTTACACGAGAAACAAAAAACTGTTTATTTTTCTCCTTAGTACCTATAGATTGAAACCATTGTATCTATAAGTTTAGCGAGGTCATGGTACAAAATTTCATCCTAATCTATGTTTGAACTGAGAGCACTTCTTCAGTGATGCTAACAGTATAAAAATGTCAATTTCACCAAAAGTGTCAGTTATGCAGTATTGTTTCTTAAGCGACGATATGTAAATTTATACACTCATATTGAACGATAAAATAATTTTTGAAGAGAAAAATTGTTTACATTGAACCAGGATTTGAATTCAATATATCTAGTTCTACATGCTATCCAGGTATCAAACTTCGGACTGAATTTTTTTTCTCTCTCTCTCTCTCTCTCATATAACCCAATGCGTCCATAGCAGCAAACTTCATTTGCAGTGCAACTGGAGAAGACTATGATGGGATTATTAATACCACTATTATAAATAAAGTCCACCGCTGTGGTCTCGAGGTAGCATGCTGCCTTGTCACGCAGCGGGCCCGGGTTCGATCCCCGGTTGGGGAAGTTTTTCTGGGTGAGGTTTTTATTGGGGTTTTTCTTCACCCGTAAGACAAATGTCAGGAAAACTTTAAGACCCAAACGGTCCCCGAAATCATATGGCCATCATCATCATCCTTCACCGGTGTGGAAAGCAATAGGAAGCTACCGCACCTACAATTCCTTAGTAAAGCTGCAAGCATAGCATGAGAATGCTATGATTACAGTAAAGGACCTGCCTTCGGGCAGAATTACTATGGATGGATTATAAATAAATAAATATCCTCAACTCGTGTCCAACTCAGGGTCGGGTCAAGGAATGAGATGAGGCCCCTATATTTATACAGGCCTGTGAATGACAAGGGTGTTGGCCGACCACTCCTGACACACCATCGCAGGGGCGGATGAATGACATGAGTGTGAAGAAATGGTGGAATGAAATTTGTGGCAGGGGAATACGAAAGAAACCCAGAGAAAAACCTGCCCAAGCTCCATTTCATCCACCATGAAACCCATGTGGAGCGACCGAGACTTGATCTTCACGGAGCTGCCTAATATCACTATTATATCTGTAAAACTATTATTATTAATACCACTGTTACACCTCTAAAACTATGAATAGCTTTACCAGCTCTAATAGTAGTATTAATAATCCCATCATAGCCTTATCGAATAAGAAGCTACTCAATTCTACTGCAAATGATGGTTTGCTGTTATGGGCACATGGGGTTATATAAGAGAGAGAAAACTTTCTGTCTGTAGTGAGATATGCCTGGATAACACAATAGTATATAGAACTAGAGATCTTGGGTTCAAATCCCAGTTCAGACAAAATTTTTCCTCTTAAAAAATTAATTCTATTTTGTTACCAGTTGGGTTTGAAGAACAAGATATGAACAAATGAAAGAATCCTATTAAATCACTATATACGAAAGTCGTGAGCAACCCATTGTTAAAATTCAAATTTCAACAATGTAACAAAAACAACTGCAGGATCGTAATCTACAGACTTTATACCACAACATTGCCGTTTTGTGGCGTCATAGCTTCTATCATGTGACCACATGCAGTGTTTCCAAAATGGCAGACATCAATGTTTCGTTTCAACAGCGCGATGTCATTGAATTCCTTGTTAGAGAGGAACAATCTGCTGTTGATATTCACCAAAGACTTCAATGTGCTTACAGAGATGCCTGCATGGGTGCCAGCAGTGTTAGGAGATAGGTGAAACATTTTAAAGATGAGAACACGAGTATCAAAGATGAGCCTCGTAGCAGTCGCCCACACTCTGCCTCCACGGATTGCAACAAGGAAAGAGTTGATGCGCTCATTAGAAACGACAGGCGTTTCACAGTGAATGAAATCGCTACAAAACTTGCAATAGGACACAGTACAGTGTAAGAAATGATTCACAGCTTAGGTTACCGAAAAGTTAGTGCCCGTTGGGTTCCACGTTTATTGAGTGAAGACCACAAACTTCAGAGAAGAACCATCACCCATAACCTTCTTCAGAGATTTCGAAATGAAGGTGATGATTTTTTTGACAAGTATTGTGACAGGTGACAAAAGCTGGTTTCATCGCTATGAGCCTGAAAGAAAACGCCAGAGTATGGAATGGCACCACTTGAATTTGCCATCAAAGAAAAAAGTGAAGACAGTACAATCTGTTGGGAAAGTTATGGGCAGTGTCTTCTGGGATGCGCAAGGTTGCATTCTGGTTGAATTTCTTGAACCTGGACAAACCATAAATGCTGCCCGCTATATCCAGATACTTGTGAAGCTCCATCGTGCATTGCACGACAAATGCCCTGGAAGGAAGATCATTCTGCAACATGATAACGTGCGTCCTCACACTGCTCGTGCCACTGTGGAGAAGATCAGGACATTTGGGTGGGAAACTCTTCCACATCCTCCCTATAGTTCCAATTTGGCACCCTCCGACTACCATCTTTTCGGTTCTGTGAAGGAGCAGATGAGAGGCCAACACTATGAGACGCTGGAGGATATTTGGAAAGCATGCGTCAGTGTCTTCGAGCAGCTGGAACGGACTTCTATCATAAGGGAATTTTCAAGCTTGTAGAACGCTGGACAAAATGTGTGCAAAGAAATGGAGACTATGTTGAAAAGTAGCACAAAGGTCTGTAGATTAACATGGTGTACTTGGTTTGTCTAAAATAAATATTATGATTGTTTAAAAAATGTTGCTCATGACTTTCAGTATGACCATCATACATATGCATCAAATATTACTTTTTTTAAGCACAGACATGAAGGGAGATAGACTGGGATGTCCTATTTCAAAGCATTAGATCCAATGAAGCAGGAAGCAAAGCAGATGTTTGCATATAGTTTCAGTCTGAACGTAAGTTGGAGCTATAATTTTATTAATGTCATACTGATATCAAATTCTTTTACTTATAATGAAACTAAATAGTAAGAAAACAAATTTATAATATACAATAAAAATACTGATATTGTTCAGAAATTCAAATATCTAGATAGTGTAATTAATAAGGATAGTTGGAACTTTTAAAAATGTTAAGAACAGAATAAAGAAATTTTTTGATGTTATTGTTACGTGTCAGATAGTGACATTTTAATTGCATGGGCTGGGCGAGAATCAAGAGTTAGAGGGCCCAAACAAACTGGCCGAAGTGCCTGGAGTGTCTTTCTATCAGCATCTCCTTTCAGGAAAGATTGGTGCCCAGAGGCTTCTACGGTTCAAAATATCTTGAACCTAAGCCTGGAAATTTCCTCACTCTTATATAAGTAGAGCGGAGGCAGGAGGCAAGTCAATCTCATGTTGGACAGCGATAAGAAATTGTGGCAGATGGATTCATCAGTGACTGTGAAAATAATTGTGACTGCAATAAACATTGAAAGAAAATTGTGAGTGAAAATTGTGATAAAGAGTTACTGATAATTTGTGAAAAGAAATAAAGGTTAAGTGAGAATTTAAACAACATTGATGTCTTCATTTACGTCGGAATATAAATAAACATGAACCCAACCAAACACCTGACATGTTTAGTTTAACATCTGCCTTCAGATGTAAGAGAATTGTATAAGTAGAAGGGAATGTTAGTATTTGTAGCATATCTCGACAACATACAAAGTTGGAGATCCTGGATTTGATTCTTGGTTCAGATGATAATTTTTCTTTTAAAAAATAAAGAAAATTGGAAATCTAACGTTATATCAAGACCTAGTAAAATTAAAATTTTCAACAGTAATGAGAGATCAGTTTTATTACATGATTGTGAAACATGGAAAATCTAGGATAATTCAAAGCAATTGCAAATATTTGTCAATAGATGTATATGAAGGATTATAAAGACGGCCAGATACAATTTCAAATTTGGAAAATGAATCAAAAAAGAAATTACAATAGAAATTCAAGTCGAGGTGTGATGAGTGGCAGAATAGCACAGTATTTTGTGAAATATTACGTCAAATCAGTCTACAAAGCATAATGTACAATCAAAGTATTAAAATTTATTCATAAAAATTTAGAACACTTTAACAAAATCAAACACCATTATAATACGAAGAGGAAAATTGTTAGAACTTTAATAGAGACAAAATGTAAAACAACAGCAGCTTACATGCATTGCAGCTACTATGTACCTAGAATATATAAACTCCTGGCGCGACAGGCCTACAAGGCCCTTAGCCTACCAGCCGGCTGCTGGCCTCACATCCACATGTGTCAATCACAGAGGTAGATGATCAACAGCCAGTGTAGGGGTGACATGTGGTTAGCATGTCGAGTCCCCCAGCCGTTATAGCTGGTTTCCTCAACCTGGAGCCGCTACTTATTGTAGCTACCCAATTGCCTCATGATGCTGGGTGGGCACCGGTCCCATACTGGCCGAAATACCATGAGAAAATTTCTTCCCCCATGGAGACTCGAACCAGCGCAAGTCCTGTAGCTCTGCGCCAAGGCTTCCTACCTTAACCGCTCGGCTACGGCGCGGGACTACCTAGAATATATAATAAACTACTATTAACTTGTCTGGAAATCTCAAATATGGATCTAAAAAAAAAAAAAAAAAAATTTGTAAAAGATATGTCTTCAGTAATTATAAAATAGTTTAGAAGTAAAGTCATTATAGTATTAGTGTTCAAATAGATAATTATATAACTTTAAGTTGTAGCAATTATTAATATTCTATAATTAAAGCGAATATTGTTGTATTGTTCAAATATAAATTATATAACTAGTAGTTAGGATCACAAAACTAATATTTATTGTAATCAAGTATGTAAATGGGTTAAAAAAAGTATTACCTAATACATATGTTATAATTACAACTAAGAGTGCCTTATGTTTCTATTTTGTGTAGTTATTTTGTTAACGGTCCTGTTATTGTATTGTAAAATTAATATGTATAAGAATCAACCCCTGAGCACAATACTTCGGTGTCATTCAGGGATGGCTACATCAAATTAAATATGTTTCATTAATTGTAATTCAATAGTAAAGTGATCCCACAACAGACCCAGAGGCCTTTGGGGTAGTAAGAAGTTAAGGCTCCCACTTTTTCTAGACAATCGGCACTTTACGTCAGCCGAGTTGTCAGCCCTGCGTGACGGCCGCCTTTACCCCCAGAACAAGCATCTGGTACTCATTTTCGTTAGAGGCTGAGTCGACCCCAGGGCCATAGTGCCGCCAGAGGGTTTGGGTCAGTTTAAAAATCCTGACCCCAACGGGACTTGGACCCTCGACCCTCCGGCTTGTAGCTCAGTGCCTTAACCACTAGGCTACGGCGTGCCCCCTGTAATTCAATAGTATCTAGCAATAAATGAATTTGATTTGAAACTATACTTATCATATTTATTTTTTATTTTACATTACACCATTGAGGATATATCTTTTAGTATAAAATAATATATATATATACCTTCTTTTTTTATTTTTGTACTCTGTCTTCCTCAATTTTTTTTTATTATTCTATGTATCTTATTTTTGTGAAGCTTTTCAAAAATTTTATTTCGTCTTCATGACATTTGTTGTATTTGTTTATTTGTAAATTGTATATAATGGGTTTTGGTTGTTAGGTAAAATTTCATTAAAAAATTTAATTTTCAATTAATAATGATTAAATTATTACAATTTCATTTAATAGATTTTTATTTTACCCAGTGTGCGGGCTGTCATTACTCCTTGCTACCATTTGTGCCGGATCGTCTTTTGTTTCAGTTGCTTCTACTAGCGTAGATCTGATTACCTCCAAGGTTATTAATCACAAAGCTACTTGCCCCGGGCCCATAGGAGGCAAGGATTGATTCATCTTTCTTTCCTAGGCGTTTTAGCATAACTCAATAATAGTTCTCAAAACAACAGAGTGACTTAAAATAAGTGTTTTCACTATAATTATTAATCAATCAGGAAAGCTAGACAGAAAAATAAAGGGAGCTGGAATGATCTCCTAACTGAGTGAGTTTCCGTATAGGAATCTAAACAACTACGTGCACATAAATCATTAGAACATTAATTTATAAAAGTGATATTTAATGTAAACAAGAAGTCTGAAGTAAAAACATAACCTAGATAAACATTTGATCATTCAAAAAGAAAAAGAAAGTGAATAAATAAATAATACTCTTACAGGACAAAAAACCACATCATACCACATACCACACTCATGCTAGAGTCCAAGCCAGGGTGGCTTCTTCCCCGGTCTTCAGGACCAACATAAACTCCGCCACTTCGCGGCTCCAGACGACCTTGTCCACTTAAAAGTCCGATCCCATCCCGGAATGGACAGATGAATGAATGATGAATGATAACGTTCTCGCTGTGCATAACGTATTTGAAGGTTCCGAGGTAGAGGGGAGATGTGCCGTAGGAACAGCGCACCAGGAGAGTAAAGAGGGAGAGTGGGGGTAGATGCATAGAGAAAGGAATATTGGCATAGTTCATGAATCTTACAGTCTAGGGAGGATAACGACGCTGCAGTAATGAGCCGAAAAACGCACTTTCGGTTCACCAGCAACCAAAACCCATTACATACAATTTACAAATAAACAAATACAACAAATGTCATGAAGATGAAATAAAATTTTCAAAAAAGCTTCACAAAAATAAGATACATAGAATAAATAAAAATAAATTGAGGAAGACAGAGTAAAAAAAAAAGATATATATATTATAATAATTTGATTTGAAAGTGCATAAGAACACTATTTCATAAGACAGGAACTCTCTTATGGCCTGGCTCACAATATGCTGTAGAAGGCCCTTTTCCTCATGTATTGTAAAAGCTATCTTTATTATTATATTATAGTAGTAACTGATTGTTATCATGTACATACTCACCACTTCAATAAGATTACTCATTTTCTGAGAATAACATGTTGTCTGTATTAAAGATTGTGCAGAAATAAACCAGTTCAAATCATCAGTCATTACAAGATCTGTTGATGTAATCACAATGGCACCCATATCAATCTTCTTTAATTCTGTATGAAAAAATGTCATATTAGGTTAGAAAATAACAATATTCTAGCTAAAGGTTCGGGGTTCGATTCCCGGTTCAGGCAAAAATTTTTCTCTTTACCATTGATTTACAATAATTTAATTGTGTTTATTAATTTACTTATTTCTATGATAGGAATAGCTTTAGCTTCTCAATATTAATTTAATAAATAATATTTAAAGAGAAAAATTATACGCTCAGACCGGGACTTGAACCCGGGACCCTTGGTTTTCTAGTCCAAGTGCTCTACCATTTGAGCTACCTGAGCAAGTACCGATCTAAACGCAAATCTTTCTCTATATATGTTGAAATTCCCGCCCACCAAATGCTTTGAAGCCTTTGCTTCTATCTTTGCAAATGGCGGCTCCTATATTAAGAAGACATATTTGGGAATTATACATTACATTATAAATGCCAGTACGGCTATTTTCGATGTTTTTATTATTAATTTCATACATCTCAATGATGGATAAATCATATTTAAAGAGAAAAATTATACGCTCAGACCGGGACTTGAACCCGGGACCCTTGGTTTTCTAGTCCAAGTGCTCTACCATTTGATATTAATAAATAATATTCTATAGAGTTCATAAAAAACATTGACAATAAGCAATCTATATGTATAAAAACAAAAGTATGTCTGTCTATATGTTTGTCCTTTATGCATTACTACACCATTCATCCGATATTGATGGAGGTTTTTGCAAAATGTTCAGGAGTTTCCCAAGAAGGTTTTAGGCTATAAGAGAGTTGTAATATGCAACCCCTTCATCCTTAAAAATCACCCTTTGTAGTGGAAAACATGTTTTTTGAAACTTTTTGAATATTTAAATGGCTTATGCTGCCTAAACCATGACACATACACCAAATTAAATATAAAAAAAATAATCTATGAAAAAGTCTAAGACAGCATATGTCCACATTTTTATGGATAACTCATAATAACCATTTTTATCTTTCACATTAATGCCAAGAAGATTGGGATGACTAGATTCTTGGGCAAGCATAGCAGTGCACAGTGGGTAATATTTTACAGATAACTCTCAATAACCAATTTTGTCTTTCAGCTCATTTATGCCAAGAAGATCGGGATAAGTAGATTCCGGGCAACGCTGGGTAGTTAGCAAGGGGTATCTAAAAATAATTACAATATAAATTTATAATTATTTTTCTTTTTACTTATTCAACTAAACATAAAAGCATTTTTCATTTATTTAGGTGTAGCAGTACATGCCAGTTATTATCTACTATGTAATATACCGGTAAAATAATCATATTATTATTTTATGAGATGGAACAACTGTATGGTGTAACAGGTCTACAAGATCCTCCTTTAGCTTACCGACCAACTGTTAGCTACATGTGTTAATCTTGTAAGGAGGCAATCATCCAACCAGTACAGGACTAACTTGTGATCAGCTTCTTGAGTACCCCAGCTGAAGCTGGGATTCTATGTAACAGGGTCGGATTTGGTTCCCATTCAGACCTCAGGGATTTTTCCTTAAAGGGAATTACTCCTATGTTCGCTCGTGGTCTGGGATTTAGGTTTAATGACTCTCATGGTATTTCGCTATCATTTATCACCCATCATATCATTGGGGTAATGTAACTCCGCCTTTCAGGTGCCCCAACCTCAGAAGTGAGTTACAATTCCACCAATGCCAGGACAGAATGTTAGAAATGACATAAGACAACCTGGTGGCATTAAACAAATAAAAGTTTGCCATGGTTTATTCATATGTTGGCAAAAGTTGTTTTTGTTTTTTGAGAATATTATAATACATGGTACTGTAATGTTCCATTTTCTGGTCTTTTTGTATATAATTAAGGTGAATCTAGAATCATCTTACCTCATAACATGTTGTGTTGTATATTTGAATTAGTTTCGGTATATCTGTATACCATCTAATAAAAACTAACAAAAATGAAATATGATTGACGAAAGAAAAAATCAGAAACATACCAAATAAAATATGCAGATTGTGATAAGATATACATAGGGAAAACAAAAAGAAACTTGACCATTAAAACAAAAGAACACATTACAAATGTAATAAATGGAGAAATAGAAAAACCTGCAGTGATTGCTCACGTTTGGTAAGAAAAGCATAAAATATATGTAAACACAAAATTATTAAAACAGTTGGATAATACAAAAGAACTCACCGTTTGGGAGAAGATCTACATCCAGAAGAACAAAAACAAGATTACGAATTTTGAAATTCTTGAGGAAAAAGATTTGGTTTACAAGTTCTTCGGTCAGCCAAAAGATGGAGTGGGAGCCAACATTCAGGGTTGACAATGTAAATTTCAACAATCTGGAAACCCTGATGAGGGTATACAGATATACCGAAACTAGTTCAAATATAACACAACAATTTAATTTAAGAAAGAAAAATTAATGCTCGAACTGGGGTTAGAACCCTGGATTTCAAATTCTGTACATCAGTGCAATATCAATTATGCCATTCAGAGCACCGATAACATCAACATTTCTTTCCACTTACACAACTACTTATACAAACAAAAATATATGTTTAATACCTCTGCAAAAAATATATATTTTAATTCAGATGGTTTGATCACATAAAAAAAAGTAATGATAATAGAATAACTAAACAAATATGGGAAGTTCAATTAATGAAAATGAGTCACTTCTTAACTTACCTCATACTTTGATTCTTTAAACACAGGAACTGCAATTTTCAAGAGGAGTCCTTCCTGTCAGCCGCCATTATAACTACTATTCATTCATTGAATTAAGAACCTCATAATGTTATTTCCCAAATTTAACTATAAAGAAATATGGGCAGCCTAAATAGGTGGACTAAAAAATAAACCCCGAGGAAGATCATGAAAAACATCAATGTCTACTAAGATATAAGAGGACTGGACTAATTAAGTATATAGTTACACATACACATACATAGACTTTGTGACTTCTGTCAGAAAGACATTTTAATAGAACCAGTAAGTTGGATTCATCTATATATAAATTTAATATTGAATTTAGGTTATGATGCTGAAACATGGGAATTAAAATCAAGAACAATTGAGGCATTGACATGGGAAAGGTAGCAAGCCATAAAAATAAATTTTATAGGGGAAGCAAAAAACAATTTTCCCAACATTACTTTTAATATACTTTTGACACTACTAAACAAGAAATTTTATTTGCAAAATAGTTACAAAATTTCCATATTAGCTGTACAAAATATATTTAAATTTAAAAGTGTCAAAATTGATTTTTGCTTCCCCTGTATAATTTGCATTTTTATGATTTTACTATTATTCCCATGTCAGCACCTCAATTAGTAAATTAAATTCTGCAGAAACATATTTTGGAGGTTTTTAATTAATAATGTTGAAAATAACACAAGTTATGAGGTAAGATGACTCTGAATTCACCTTATTTATAAAGAAGAACCTCATTAGGATACTTCCTAATGTAATTTATTAACTTTTTTTTGGTAAATCATAACTTACTGATGTAAGACATAGCATGAAATAAATAAATTTATACCAACTAACTTACCTTCATTCTTCTGAACTATACAATTGGAACAGATAGTGCAAGAACACACAGTAGTGTCAATGTCATCTCCAGACACTGAACTCAGTAATAACTGCTGCAATGCTAAAACATGATTCTCTTTTGCATTGTGTTCAATTCTGCTTTGCTTTGGATGCCTGAGATCTGAATAACAAAATAATCACATTTAATTATCTAAATTAGAGATTAGACTTTATGAAATACTTAGGTTGTAACTTTAATTGTGGCAACTATTTATTTATTACTAGTATACAAGTAATAGTCCTTCAGTGTAGCCCAACATTGTCTACTCGTTGCCAGCGATGTTGAAGTCATAGTATCCCTGTAGCAGCTCCTGTTCTGCAGATGTTTCTGACTAACTGCCTTAATGCCAGCAGAATCCCAGGAACAGTCTGGAATCAAATGTCACAAAGTTGTCCCTTCATCTTAGGGATCAAATCATAATCACAGGGGCTTAAGCCCGGTGAATTTGGTGGATGGAAAAGCACTTCCCACCCCCAGTGATGGTACAGATCAGCTGCAGGGTGTGCGGTGTGTGCCCGAGCATTATGTTGCAAAATTATTGGAGGGTTCTGCAAAAAAATGTGGGTGCTTCATTTGCAACACTGGGCACATTACAGTTTCAACCAAGATCACTGTTCCTGCTTTGTAAACATAGTGAAACACAATGGCTTAGACCGGCAATTCAGAGGAGACAAACTTTCTCTCTCCACAGCACATGCATTTTGAGACATACGGATGAGTCCATTTACTCTAAGATAGTTCAGACATATTAACATGTGACAAAAGTAACAAGAATTAACTCCATCTGGTTTCATTTCTACTGCAGTGTTGTCACTATTTTTGTTACAATTGTTTATGGTAATATTAAAAAAATATTTGTAAAGATTAACAAATCAATGCTATACAGACCAAAGCATGGGTGATAGGGAAAGTATGTGAAGTGCCACAGAGCACCTGTGCTGCAAGCTGACATTCTGGCCTACAGCCAACGCTCAAGTGAAGGATTCTTGGTTTAGAAATTGAATCTTCTAAAAAATTGGGTCTCATTTGATGTCACCTCATTGTTCACAAACTTTCCAACAGACAAAACAATGGAAGTTTTGGAAAAATGGCTATATTTTCTAATTAAAAAAAAAAAGCAATTGAACCTTCCGAAATATTGGTCTCATTTGATATCACCTCATTGTTCACGAACATTCCAACAGACAAAACAATAGAAATTTTGGAAAAATGGCTAAAAAAGAAACAAGGTATATGATGAAAGCAGAGAGGAATATCTGGAATCAACCAAATTATGCATCAATCAAATGTTCTTTACTTACAAAGGAAAATACTACAGACAAACAACATGACTTGCAATGAGAACTCCATTATCCCCATTTTTGGCTAATAAGTTCATGGGAAACTTTGAATGTCAGATAATTAAAGTACACTCTTTGATGTTTAAATTCTGGTAAAGATATGTAGACGATGTTTTAGCATTAGTCAATTACAAGCACTTGGAAGATGCTGTTAAACTTCTGAATATTCATAGTAAAACAAATTTACCATGGAAGTTGAAAATAACCAGCAATTGCCATTTTTGGACCTAAAATTGATCAGAAATGAAGAAAAAAGAAAAATAGATTTTGGAATTTACAGTAAGGAAATGCAAACTGATAGTTATATTTAAGCGACAGGTTTCAACCACATCACACATAAACAAGCAGTCTTCAATGGTGTAACATTTTAATACAGAGAAAAATTGCATATTAAAGATAGCAAAAGAAAATTGTTTTGAAGGAAAGATGATTCATAAGAAAATAGATTCAAAAAACAAAAATTGGTACATGGAAGTACCCTTCAGACAGATAAAGGAATTAGTAAAAAAAAATTCAAGAAATTCACATGCTATCCTTTGGCATAAAATAAGTTTAAAAACATTTCAGAAAATTTGACATTAGATTGGCACCAAAAAAATTATTATAACCTTAAAAGATTAATTAAAACCAAACAAAAATGAAAAGATTGATGAAGGCAACAAATCAGGAATTTATCAAATTAATTGATAAGATTGTGAAAAAAATATACATAGGAAAAACAAAAAGAACTTAAATACAAGATTGAAAGAATACCATAGAAATGTAAAAATGGAGAAATAGAAAAATCTGCAATAGTTACACATGCATGGCCAGAAAAACACAGAATCAAAGTAAATGCCAAATTATTGAAACAGACAAATCTAAGGAATTCACTATTTGGGAGAAAATTTACATATACAAAATTAGAAAGAAAATAATGAACTTGAAATTCTCAGAGAAAAAAATTTGATTCGGAAGTTTATCGATCAACCAACAGAGGGAGCAGAAATCAACTTACAGGATCACCAACCACCGTTTTGACAGTTAGAAAGAATCAACAATGATGCCTAAGGCATCAAAACTCAGAGTCTTCAAAATAAGCTACAAATATGAGGTGAGTAGTGCATATCTAACTCATTATCAAAAATAAACCTCATACAGTTACTTCTTTGAAATATTAAAAAAAAATGTAATTATTGTATCACTGTGTACTTGATCATAAATACACTTACCTGATAAGAAAGAAAGTAAATTTTTTGTGTATACTTCATCTTGTAACAGTACATAAAGGTGAGATGAACCTCCATTGTATTGCAATTCGATGGCAATTCCTTGATTCCATAACAATGGAAATACCTCCAATATATTTCCAATAGAAATACTTTGTACTTTGCATAACCAATGCTCAGGATCATCCCTAGAATCAAACATCAACTTTATTCTATGTTTTTATTACAAATTCATCATTTCTCATTGAAGAACAAATTATATTTGAAGAGAAAAAAAAAAGGCTTCTTAAATAAGATGGTTGTGGTGGTGGTATTGGGTGGTGGTGGTGGATGGCAGTGGTGGTTGGTTGTGGTGAGTGGTGGTGGATGGTTGTTGGTTGTGTTGGGTGGTGGTGGATAGTGGTTGGTTGTGTTGGGTGGTGGTGGTGGATGGTGACTGGTTGTGTTGGGTGGTGATGGTGGTTGGTTGTTTTGGGTAGTGGTGGATGGTGGGTGGTTGTTTTGGGTGGTGGTGGATGGTGGGTAGTTGTGTTGGGTGGTGGTTGTTGTGGATGGCTGTTGTGGTTGGTGGTGGTTGAGGATGGTAGTGATGGTGGTGGTGGTTGTAGAAGGTGGTGGTCGATGGTTGTGGAGGTGGATGGTGGTGGTTGTATTGATGATAGATGGTGGTTGGTGGTGATGGAGGATAGTGGTGGTGATGGAGGATAGTGGTGGTGGGTGGGTGGGGTGGTGGTGGTGAATGTAGGTGGTGGTGATGGTGGATTGTGGGTGGCAGCAGTAGGTGGTTGTGGCAGATGGTAGTGTTTCATGTTGGTGGAAGTTGGTTGTGTTGGTGGATGGTAGTGGTGGTGTGGTGTTGGATGGTAATGGTTGATGCTATTGGTGGTGGTGGATGATTGTGGCAGTGGTGGTGGATGGTGGGTGGTTGTGTTGGGTGATGGTGGTGGATTGTGGTAGTGGCAAGTGGTGGTGGATTGTGGTAGTGGCAAGAGGTGGTGGTGGTGGATGCTGGTGGTGGTTGTTGTGGTGGTAGTGGATGTTGGTGGATGGTGGTGATGGAGGATTGTGGTGTTGGTGGTGGTGGAAGGTGTGTGCGTTCTGAGGGGTGGTGGGGGGTGTGAGTGGTGATCATGGGGGATGATTGTAACGTTGTGGTTGGTGTGTGGTGGGTGTGGGTGTGGTGTGTGGTGGTGTGGGTGGTGGAGAGTGTGGGTGTGGTCCTTGTGTGGGTTGTGAGTGGTGGCCGGTGGTGTGTCTGTGGGGGCGTGGTGTTGGTGTGAGTGTGTGGTTTGTGGAGGGTGCGTGGTTGTGGGTGTTTGGTTGGTTGCTGGGCTGTCTGGTGGTGTTGG